>JAOPSE010000132.1:1168553-1768553 GCA_029449295.1 Zea luxurians
TCGCAAACCTACTCCCCGTTGAGGAGGCCACAAAGGCCGGATCTCTTTCAACCCTTACCCTCTCTCAAATGGTCCCACGGACCGAGTGAGCTTCTCTTCTCAAATCAAATCGGGAACAAAGCTTCCCGGCAAGGACCACCACACAATTGGTGTCTCTTGCTTCGATTACAAGTGAGCTTTGATCACAAGAACAAGTGAGAAAGAAAAGAAGCAATCCAAGCGCAAGAGCTCAAAAGAGCACGGCAAATCACTCTCGCTAATCACTAAAGCCTTGTGTGGAATTGGAGAGGATTTGATCACTTGAGTGTGTCTAGAATTGAATGCCTAGCTCTTGTAAGTGGTTGAGAAGTGGAAAACTTGGATGACTTGAATGTGGGGTGGTTGGGGGTATTTATAGCCCCAACCACCAAACTAGCCGTTTGGTGGAAGTTGTCTGTCGTATGGTGCACCGGACAGTCCGGTGCACACCAGACATGTCCGGTGCGACAGCCACGTCACCAGGCCGTTAGGGTTCCGACCGTTGGAGCTCTGACGCTGGGCCCTTCTAGATGTCTGGTGGCGCACCGGACCTGGCGCGCATTTAATGCGCTTGCAGGTAGCCGTTGGCGCCAAAGTAGCCGTTACCCGCAGTTACACCGGACAGTCCGGTGTACACTGGACATGTCCGACGATTTATAGCGGAGCAGCCGATGCGAATTCCCGAGGCTGGCGAGTTCAGAGTCGTGACCTCTTGGAGCACCGGACACTGTCCGGTGTACACCGGACAGTCCGGTGAATTATAGCGCGCCAGCTCTGAGAATTCCCGAAGGTGAAGAGTTTGCAGTCAATCTTCCCTGGTGCACCGACACTGTCCAGTGGTGCACCGGACAGTCCGGTGCGCCCGACCAGGGTGCCTTCGGTTGTCCCTTTGCTCCTTTGTTTGAACCCTTTTTCTTGGTCTTTTTATTGGCTTATGGTGAACCTTTTGTACCTGTACAACTTATAAACTTGGGCAAACTAGTTAGTCCAATTATTTGTGTTGGGCAATTCAACCACCAAAATTAGTTTAGGAAATAGGTGTAAGCCTAATTCCCTTTCAATCTCCCCCTTTTTGGTGATTGATGCCAACACAAACCAAAGCAAGTATAGAAGTGCATAATTGAACTAGTTTGCAAAGTGTAAGTGCAAAGGTTACTTAGAATTGAGCCAAAAATATTACTTACTAGACATGCATGGATTGTTTCTTTTTTTTAACATTTTGGACCACGCTTGCACCACAAGTTTTGTTTTTGCAAATCCTTTTGTAAATTCTTTTCAAAGACCTATTGCAAGATAGTCAAAGGTAAATGAATAAGATTTTGAGAAGCATTTTCAAGATTTGAAATTTTCTCCCCTTGATCCAAATGCTTTTCTTTTGACTAAACAAAAACTCCCCCTCAATAAATTCTCCTCTTAGTGTTCAAGAGGGTTTTAAGATATCAATTTGAAATACTACTTTCTCCCCCTTTAGAACACAAAGAGATACCAATTTGAAAATTTACCAATTGAAAATCATTAATTTTAAAAATTAGGGTGGTGGTGCGGTCCTTTTGCTTTGGGCCAATACTTTCTCCCCCTTTGGCATGAATCGCCAAAAAACGGATACTTGGAATGAAATATAGGCCCTTTCCTAACTATTTTCTCCCCTTGGCAAATAAAACATATGAGTGAAGATTATAACAAAGACGAAGAAAATGCTCGGAGCGACAGCGAAGGATGAGTAGTAGAGTGGAGTGGAAGCCTTTGTCTTCGCCGAAGACTCCAATTCCCTTTCAATATACCTATGACTTGGTTTGAAATACACTTGAAAACACATTATCATAGTATATATAAAGGAGACATGATCAAAGGTATACTTATGGGCTATGTGTGCAAATTAGCAAAAGAAATTCTAGAATCAAGAATATTGAGCTCATGCCTAAGTTTGGTAAAAGTTTGTTCATCTAGCGGCTTGGTAAAGATATCGGCTAATTGATCTTTAGTATTAATGTATGCAATCTCGATATCCCCCTTTTGTTGGTGATCCCTAAGAAAATGATACCGAATGGCTATGTGTTTTAGTGCGGCTATGCTCAACGGGATTATCCGCCATGCGGATTGAACTCTCATTATCACATAGAAGAGGAACTTTGGTTAATTTGTAACCATAGTCCCGCAGGGTTGCCTCATCCAAAGCAATTGCGCGCAAACAATGGCCTGCGGCAATGTACTCGGCTTCGGCGGTAGAAAGAGCGACTGAATTTTGCTTTTTTGAAGCCCAAGACACCAAGGATCTTCCCAAGAACTGGCAAGTCCCCGATGTGCTCTTTCTATTAATTTTACACCCCGCCCAATCGGCATCCGAATAACCAATCAAATCAAATGTGGATCCCCGAGGGTACCAAAGCCCAAACTTAGGAGTATAAGCCAAATATCTCAAGATCGTTTTACGGCCGTAAGGTGAGATTCCTTAGGGTCGGCTTGGAATCTTGCACACATGCAAAACGGAAAGCATAATGTCCAGTCGAGATGCACATAAATAAAGCAATGAACCAATCATCGACCGGTAATAACCTTTGATTGACGGATTTACCTCCCGTGTCGAGGTCGAGATGCCCATTTGTTCCCATGGGTGTCTTGATGGGCTTGGCATCCTTCATTCCAAACTTGGTAAGAATGTCTTGAGTGTACTTCGTTTGGCTAATGAAGGTGCCCTCTTGGAGTTGCTTGACTTGGAATCCTAGAAAATACTTCAACTCCCCCATCATAGACATCTCGAATTTCTGTGTCATGATCCTACTAAATTCTTCACATGTAGATTCGTTAGTAGACCCAAATATAATATCATCAACATAAATTTGGCATACAAACAAATCATTGTCAAGAGTTTTAATGAATAAAGTAGGATCGGCCTTGCCGACTTTGAAGCCATTAGCAATAAGGAAATCTCTAAGGAATTCATACCATGCTCTTGGAGCTTGCTTGAGCCCATAAAGCGCCTTAGAGAGCCTATAGACATGGTTAGGGTACTCACTATCTTCAAAGTCGGGAGGTTGCTCAACGTAGACCTCTTCCTTGATTGGTCCATTGAGGAAAGCACTCTTCACGTCCATTTGGTAAAGCTTGAAGCCATGGTAAGTAGCATAGGCTAATAATATACGAATTGACTCAAGCCTAGCTACGGGTGCATAGGTTTCACCAAAATCCAAACCTTTGACTTGGGAGTATCCCTTGGCCACAAGTCGGGCTTTGTTCCTTGTTACCACACCATGCTTGTCTTGCTTGTTGCGGAAGACCCACTTGGTTCCTACAACATTTTGGTTAGGACGTGGAACTAAATGCCATACCTCGTTCCTAGTGAAGTTGTTGAGCTCCTCTTGCATCGCCATCACCCAATCCGAATCTTGTAGTGCTTCCTCTACCCTGTGTGGCTCAATAGAGGAAACAAAAGAGTAATGTTCACAAAAATGTGCAACACGAGATCTACTGGTTACCCCCTTATGAATATCGCCGAGGATGGTGTCGACGGGGTGATCTCGTTGGATTGCTTGGTGGACTCTTGGGTGTGGCGGCCTTGGCTCTTCATCCTCCTTGTCTTGATCATTTGCATCTCCCCCTTGATCATTGCCGTCATCTTGAGGTGGCTCATCTCTTTGATCTTCTCCTTCATCAACTTGAGCCTCATCCTCATTTTGAGTTGGTGGAGATGCTTGCGTGGAGGAAGATGGTTGATCTTGTGCATGTGGAGGCTCTTCGGATTCCTTAGGACACACATCCCCAATGGACATGTTCCTTAGCGCGATGCACGGAGCCTGTTCTTCACCTATCTCATCAAGATCAACTTGCTCTACTTGAGAGCCGTTAGTTTCATCAAACACAACGTCACAAGAAACTTCAACAAGTCCTGAGGACTTGTTAAAGACTCTATATTCCCTTGTGTTTGAGTCATATCCTAGTAAAAAGCCTTCTACAGTTTTAGGAGCAAATTTAGATTTTCTACCTCTCTTAACAAGAATAAAGCATTTGCTACCAAAAACTCTAAAATATGAAATATTGGGCTTTTTACCGGTTAAGAGTTCATAGGATGTCTTCTTGAGGATTCGGTGTAGATATAACCGGTTGATGGCGTAGCAAGCGGTGTTGACCGCCTCGGCCCAAAACCGATCCGGTGTCTTGTACTCATCAAGCATGGTTCTTGCCATGTCCAAGAGAGTTCGATTCTTCCTCTCCACTACACCATTTTGTTGTGGGGTGTAGGGAGAAGAGAACTCATGCTTGATGCCCTCCTCCTCAAGGAAGCCTTCAATTTGAGAGTTCTTGAACTCCGTCCCGTTGTCGCTTCTAATTTTCTTGATCCTTAAGCCGAACTCATTTTGAGCCCGTCTCAAGAATCCCTTTAAGGTCGCTTGGGTATAGGATTTTTCCTGCAAAAAGAACACCCAAGTGAAGCGAGAATAATCATCCACAATAACTAGACAGTACTTACTCCCGCCGATGCTTATGTAAGCGATCGGGCCGAATAAATCCATGTGTAGGAGCTCCAGTGGCCTGTCACTTGTCATGATGTTCTTGTGTGGATGATGAGTGCCAACTTGCTTCCCGGCTTGGCATGCGCTACAAATCCTGTCTTTCTCAAAATGAACATTTGTTAGTCCTAAAATGTGCTCTCCCTTTAGAAGCTTATGAAGATTCTTCATTCCAACATGGGCTAGTCGGCGGTGCCAGAGCCAACCCATGTTAGTCTTAGCTATTAAGCAAGTGTCGAGTTCAGCTCTATCAAAATCCACCAAGTATAGCTGACCCTCTAACACTCCTTTAAAAGCTATTGAATCATTACTTCTTCTAAAGACAGTGACACCTACATCAGTGAATAGATAGTTGTAGCCCATTTGACATAATTGAGATACGGAAAGCAAATTGTAATCTAAAGAATCTACAAGAAAAACATTGGAAATGGAATGGTCAGGAGATATAGCTATTTTACCCAAACCTTTGACCAAACCTTGGTTTCCATCCCCGAATGTGATAGCTCGTTGGGGATTGTAACACCCACTTTGTATTTGCTAGAGATAATACCAATAGAGAAACAATTTCTCTTTATATGAGTTTGATCTTTATGCATCATCATATGTGAACACCATGTCCAAGAACAATTAATAAAAGATCTACTATTAAATTGTTGCATCATGCTGGATATTTTATTTGTGTGTGCATTTGGTGACAACATAGAAATAAAATGACAATGAGAAGAGGATTGGAGGAAAAAGGAGAAAGAAAGAAAGAAATAATATAAAATGTAAAACACAATTTATAAATACACCAACTCAACTATACTGGTATGATTGAAATTTATCTATAATTTGAGTACAAGTTCAAAGTCATACTTGGAATTCAAATTGGGAATTGAAAAATAAAAAGAAAAGAAAACAGAAAAACAGAAAATATAAAAAGAAAAGAGATACTATACCTAACTGGGCCGCAGAACACCATTTCGGCCCACAACCGTTTCTCCTCTGCGCGGCCCAGTAATTCTTCCACCGAGCGCGCTACCCGCCTGGCATGGGGGGACCCACCGGTCAGCTGTCCATTACCGCGCGGACTCGGGATTGTCTCACTGACTCCGCTGGACCCATCGGTCGGTCACCACACGCACGGAGTCTTCCTCCTTTTTCTCCACGAACGCAACCTCCGCCGCGCTTTGGCTGGCTTAGCTGGCCGGTACAACGGACCCCGAACCTCCCGTGCGTCAACGTTGCGGCACATAAGTAGCGCCCCTAACCCTCTGGCGCATAGCATCCACGTTCCGAAGCCATACCTACTTCCGCGGCGCGTAGTGGAGAAGAACATTGCGGCGCCGTTGGTCGGACCTTGTTTCCGACGCCGCTCGGGCCATAGCTGCGGTTGGGGAGCATCACTAGGGTGCGGCGGAAGTGCTCGAAGCGTCGATTGAAAGGGAGAAAGTGCGGTGTTTGCCGAATTGCTCGTCGGCGTAGCAGTGTCCGCCGAGCTCGAGTCCCGCGGTGGTCACGACATTTCGCGCGGCGATTCAAGGTATGCGTGGACCCATCACAATCGCCTTGCTTCCTCCTCCGTGTAGCACCCGATTAATGCGAGTTAGGACTGGGGGGCGCCTAATTGCTCGACCCCGGCGATGGTTCGCCGTGTATCAGGGCGGCGCCGCCGTCCCGCTCAACCGGGGTAGGGGGGAATGGCGTGGGCCGTTGATTCAGGGGGAACGGCCACGATTAGAAGTAGGATACCCCTTCGGCCGAGTTCGATCTGGGTCGTCAAGCGTCGATCGGAAGGTCTAGATTGAATCCGTGCTATGGAAGTAGGGTGGCCGTCAGATCTCGATCCTCCGACCACTGTTGAGTACCGATTCGCAGGAGGATGGCTTCTAATCTGTGCCGTAGGGTTCTGATCCGACGGCCAGTGCTTCACGTTACCCCTTCGCGGGTCATTTTACTTAAGAACCCCTCGGGTTTCACTAAATCAACCCGCCGTCCATGTGTTACTGTGCGCTGTGTCTCGGGCAACTTGCTCCGAGCCCCCTGGGTTTTCCAGGAATTGACGCCCAGTCCAGTCAACATGAAAACCAGAGAAAATAAATAGAAAATGAATTTTTAATATGAAAATAATTGCTAGAACTTTATAAATTCATAGAAAATTCATACTAACTCCAAATTAATCCATTCCAGTTGCTAAAATTTTGTAATTTTATTCTCTATCACCTAGGGCCTCTGTTATGTCATAAAAACAGTGAGGGAATTTATTTATTACTTAATCCTATTTAAAGCACATAAAACCTTTGAAAACGCATAACTTAGAATCTATAACTCAGAAAATTATGATTCCAGTTCCTAAGTTTTTATTTTAATATGTAGAATATCTCTGTGTAATTTGTTTATATGTTTGGTGTAATGTTAATTTCTCTATATGCACTGTGCTTGTTTGTATTGTGGCGAGTAGAAGAGCCCGTTGCTGAGGATACTGGTGAGCAGCAGGTTGAAGTAGCTGAGCAGGAGCTCATTGAAGGCAAGTTGTGCCCTTGACCACTTTTTACCCAATAATGTTCTTTAATATCACTTATCCATGCATAGGTTAATTTTGATGGGACCCAATAGGACTCCCTAGATTGTTTATCTCATTACCTTGTTTACCCCTGAATCACTTGGGTAGTTTGCTATTGCTTTATATGGTTTTGGGATAATCATTTATTACTTCTATGTTCCAATTCTTGTTGTTATTCTGTTTATGTTCATGTTGAGATCATTAATGTTAATTGGAACATAGAGCTTAACTTGAGAACCACGTGCCACCACAAGGGTGGAATGGGACGCCCTTGGCTGACTAATTAGGAAAGCTAGTGGAAGACTACCTTACCCGAAAGGGGCAAGGGCAGTAGGGAAGAGGTCAGTGCGGGGAGGTCCCTGGTTGATTTTGCTGCGATGGCGGTCAGCCAGGAACCCTTTACTGGATCTTCCCATAAACTGTAGCGGGTTTTCGGAAGCTAGTGGAACTTTGTAAAGGCCTCGTAGTGTTGCCCTGCCGTGCTTCCTAGGTAGAGGTATATGGGATTCATGACCCCTTGGCAGATGGGTAACATGACTTGTGGGTAAAGGGTACAACCTCTGCAGAGTGTAAAACTGGTATACTAGCCGAGCTCACGGTCATGAGCAGCTCAGGACTCTCTGATGTTTAAATTATGGAACTTAAATTCAATTTTGTCATTGGCATTGCATGGGTTTGTTATTAATTTTGTTCTATTACTTTACTTATGGTTTGGTATTTACTTACACTTAGTAACTGCTAATAAAACTTTGACCAACTACTTAAAAGCAATGCTCAGCTTTAACCCCTGTCTTTGATTAAGCCTTACACATCACATGAACTCACACCTTTGTGAGTTTGTGTCCACTGGTTCCCCACAACTTGTTGAGCTATGATCATGTGTGAGCTCACCCTTGCTGTCTCACACCCCCCCACAGGAGATGATCAGGTGGTTCAGGAGGAGCTGCCTAACACTGAGGAGTTCGATCTGATCTAGGTGGCGTTTCCCAGTCGACATTGGCGCCGACGATCCTTAGTTTGTTTTATCTTTATTACTTTATTTTGTAATAAGTCTTCCGCTATGTAATAAATACTCTGATGGTTTATGACATTTATCTCTATACACTCTGTTATTATATATGTTGTCTTCTTGGCGCATGTATGAGATGCACCCGGCTTTGTTCTTTAAAACCGGGTGTTACAGAAGTGGTATCAGAGGAAATGTTGACTGTAGGACGAAACCTAGATAGACTGGACAAACCCTTACCTACTTATCTCATTCGGATTCATTCTACACTCACCCTACTCTGATTCTTTCTACACTTATCTTGATCCTGTCTCACCTTCTACTGTTCTACTCTGATTCTTCTTACCTTTGCTACTCTGAGACAAGATGGATTTCAAACCTTGGAATCCCTACCCCTATGACATTTTAAGAGATAGGGAACCTAAGACAAATTAAAACTATTTTCTCTATTTAAAAATATTGGTTGATTGTGCTGATGATCAATGCCTGATTTGCTTCTTTGATTGATTGAATTAATATAGATGGACATCTTAGCATGTACCAACATAAGGTATTGAATTAGCTAGGATAGGTGAAATATTAATCTGCTTCGCTAATAAATTCCCCAAAGTAACCTGATTTGTAAATACCTGCCTTGTCTACTATTTTCTTACCATATGTATCTAACTCAGATGGTCAATACCAGGCGTGGTGGTGGAATTGACTTGCCTCCTAACCAACACACTCGAAGACAACCTCAGCCACAACCTGCGGGGATGAATCCTCCCAATCCCCCACCAGGCGGAGTTGACCCACTGGTTGCTGCTCAGATGGCGGTGATGCAGCAGATGGCAGATACTATGGCTGATATGCGTGCCCAGATGCAACAAGAACGCCAGGAAATGCGTCAAGAAAGAGAAGATATACGCCAGGAGTTGCGCCAGGAGCGAGATGAGATACGCCAGGAAAGGAGGGCGCAACAACAGCAGCTGCAACAGCAAATGCAACAACAACAGCAACAAGTACCACTGCCTCCACCTCCACCACCACCAGTTCCACCCCGAGACAAGCATAGGGAGTTCATGAGCCATAAGCCACCTACATTCGCAAGCTCACCTGATCCACTGGACGCGGATGATTGGCTGAAAGCAATTGAGAAGATGCTCAACATTGCACAATGCACTGACCGGGAGAAGGTTTTATATGCTTCTGGACGTCTGATTGGTCCTGCTGCTGACTGGTGGGATTCTTATACTGTTGCCCACGATGCTGCTGATACTATTACCTGGGCAGAGTTCAGTACACAGTTCAGGAACTATCATATTCCAGCTGGGATGATAAAGATCAAGAAGAAGGAATTTCTGTCGCTGAAGCAAGGGAGTATGTCAGTCAGCGAGTACAGAGACAAGTTTATTCAGTTATCCAGATATGCCCCTGAAGAAGTTGCTGAAGACGAGAGGAAGCAGGAGCATTTTATTGAAGGACTTAATGGACCACTGCAGTATGCTCTGGTGGCACACACATTTCCATCATTTCAGAGGCTGCTTGATAAGGCACTGGCTATTGAACACAAGCGTGTTCAACTGGGAGATCTGAAGAGAAAGGCCATATCTCAAGGACAAGGAAGCAGCAGTGTTCGTCCTCGCTACAGTTCACCACAGGGTACACCGACTCGACCAGGAGGACCACGCCCAGTTCCGCAATCACCACTGAGGACTCCACCCCCTCGACAGGCTACTCCTACGGGCACCCCGACGAAGTTTTCAGGACAGAGTCCGGGCACTCAATGTTACAAGTGTGGGAAGATTGGTCATTATGCAAATGTCTGCCCACAGAGGATTGCTACTACTCCAGTTCAGAACAGGCAGCAAACTCCAGGAACTGGCAAGGGATATTCTATTGCCAAGGTTAATCAAGTCAGCGTTGATGCTACTCCGGACGGAGGGGACCTCGTAATTGGTATGTTTTATGTTAATGCAATTCCTGCAACCATATTATTTGATTTTGGTGCTACACATTCATTCATGTCTGCTAGATATGCCAACACAAATGAAATACCACTGCTAAATATGAGAACACCCCTGATAGTAATTACACCTAAAGGGCCTGTTGAGGCGAATCAAATGACACGTAAATTGACATTAACCATTATGGGTAGAGAATTCGGAGCTACTGCTATAATATTGGAGACAAGCAGTATAGATTTGATTCTTGGTATGTCATGGCTAAGAAAGGCAAAGGCCGTTATAGCATGTGGTAGAGGTACCGTAGAACTCACTACTACTAAAGGAGAAAGGTTTCAAGTTAATATTGCAGTAACCTCCTCATCTATGCGTGCAATGTTCTTCATGCCGAAGGAGTTTGTTGGTAACAATATTCGGGTGGTTAGAAATTTTCCGGATGTCTTTCCAGAGGAGTTACCAGGAATGCCACCTGATAGAGAAGTTGAGTTTGTTATTGACCTCTTACCTGGAACCGCCCCTATTTCTAAACGGCCATATAGAATGTCCGTAGAGGAGTTGAAGGAACTTAAGAAGCAGTTAACTGAGTTACAAGAGGCTGGGTACATTCGTCCGAGTTCCTCACCTTGGGAGCACCGGTCTTGTTTGTACAGAAGAAGGATGGATCGCAGCGGAAGTGTGTGGATTATAGATCTCTTAATGATGTTACAGTGAAGAACAAGTATCCGTTGCCCCGTATTGAAGATTTGTTTGATCAAATGAGAGGTGCTAGAGTATTTTCGAAAATTGATCTCCGATCCGGTTATCATCAGATGAGGATTAGACCATCGGATATTCCCAAGACGGCCTTCTCGACTAGATATGGATTATATGAGTTTACTGTTATGTCGTTTGGATTAACCAATGCACCAGCTTATTTTATGAACTTAATGAACAAGGTGTTTATGGAGTATTTGGACAGATTCGTCGTGGTATTCATCGACGATATTCTTATCTATTCTCAGAGTGAAAGTGATCACGAGGAACATCTGAGGATGGTGCTACAAAAGCTACGAGATAATCAACTCTACGCCAAGTTCAGCAAGTGCGAGTTTTGGATTGGCGAAGTGCCATTTCTTGGTCACATTATTTCTAATGGAGGAATAGCAGTGGATCCTGCTAAGGTTAAGGAGATAATGGAGTGGAGAGTCCCCACTACAGTTACTGAGATTCGAAGTTTCTTAGGACTTGCTGGATATTATCGGAGGTTTATCGAAGGATTTTCTAAGATTGCTAAGCCGATGACTTCGCTTCTGGAGAAAGGAAAAGAATTTAAGTGGGACGAGAAGTGTCAAGACAGCTTTGATCTATTGAAGAAGAGGTTGATGTCGCCACCAGTTTTGGTTATGCCAGACTTACAAAAAGGATTTGATATCTATTGCGATGCATGTGGCCAAGGCTTAGGATGTGTGCTCATGCAAGAAGGACACGTGATCGCTTATGCTTCTCGTCAGTTGCGGAGACATGAATTGAACTACCCCACTCATGACTTGGAATTGGCAGCCGTTGTGCATGCACTTAAGATTTGGAGACATTATATCATGGGGACCAAGTGCCAAGTATATACGGATCATAAGAGTTTGAAGTATATATTCACTCAGAAGGATCTCAACCTTAGGCAACGCCGTTGGTTAGAGCTTATCAAGGATTATGATTTGGAGATTCACTATCACCCGGGCAAGGCAAATTTGGTTGCAGATGCCTTGAGTCGCAAGGAGCATGTTCATTCAGCTATTGTTGCCCAGCTACCCGATGAGATTGTTGAGGACTTCAGGAGACTTAACCTGGGGATAGTTGCTCATACTGAAGGAGTTACTATTGATGTGGAACCTACTTTGGAGCAAGAGATCCGCAAAGGACAAATTGGTGATGCTAAGATACAAGAGATTAGGGATCTGATTACTGAAGGTCGAGTTCCGGAATTCACGGAAGATGAGCAGGGCACCGTATGGTTCAAGGACAGGATGTGTGTTCCTGATGTTAAAAGCCTGCGAGAGACTATTTTAAAGGAGGCCCATGACTCGGATTATTCTATTCATCCTGGTAGTACCAAGATGTATCAGGATTTGAAGCGGAAATATTGGTGGTATGGATTGAAAAGAGATGTAGCTGCACATGTGGCTATGTGCGATGTATGTCAAAGAGTTAAGGCTGAACATCAGAGGCCAGCTGGACTGTTGCATCCACTGAAGATACCCGAGTGGAAATGGGAAGAGATTGGTATGGATTTCATTACTGGATTGCCTCGCACCCAGAAAGGATATGATGCTATATGGGTGATTGTTGATAGATTGACTAAAGTGGCTCACTTTATTCCTGTCAAGACTACTTATAAAGGTTCTCAACTAGCAGAGTTATATATGGCTCGGATTGTGTGCTTGCATGGAGTACCAAAGAAGATCGTGTCTGATCGAGGTTCGCAGTTTACCTCAAGATTTTGGAGAAGCTTTCATGAGAACATGAGCACGAAGTTGAATTTCAGTACAGCTTATCACCCTCAGACTGATGGACAGACTGAAAGGACTAATCAAGTATTGGAAGATATGTTGAGAGCATGTGCCCTTCAGCATGGAGGAAGTTGGGATAAGAGTCTGCCTTATGCGGAGTTCTCGTATAATAATAGCTATCAGGCCAGTCTGAAGATGTCACCTTTTGAAGCTTTATATGGGAGGAAGTGCAGGACTCCTTTGTATTGGGATCAGACTGGAGAGAGACAGTTCTTTGGGCCTGAACTGATTCAAGAAGCAGAAGAACAAGTTCGTATAATTCGAGAAAACTTGAGAGTGGCTCAAACCAGGCAAAAGAGCTATGCTGATAATAGAAGGAGGCCACTGGAATTTGAAGAGGGAGATTATGTGTATCTCAAGGTGTCACCACTGCGTGGAATGAGGAGATTTAAAGTTAAAGGAAAATTGTCCCCTCGCTATATTGGACCATTCTTGATCTTTAGGAGAGTTGGGGAGATGGCATACCAACTTGAGTTACCTGCTAGTCTATCAGATGTGCATAATGTGTTCCACGTATCTCAACTGAAGAAGTGTCTCCGTGTTCCCGAGGAACAGTTACCCATGGAAGAGCTCAGTGTTCAAGGTGATTTGACTTACACGGAGTACCCCATCAAGATTTTGGATACATTGACTCGAGTTACGAGAAATAAGGTGATAAAAACGTGTAAAGTTCAATGGAGTCACCACAGTGAAGATGAAGCAACTTGGGAAAGAGAAGAAGAGCTTCGCATAGATTTTCCCCACCTTTTCCCTAGTTCCTCTTAAATCTCGAGGACGAGATTATTTTAAGGGGGGTAGGATTTGTAACACCCACTTTGTATTTGCTAGAGATAATACCAATAGAGAAACAATTTCTCTTTATATGAGTTTGATCTTTATGCATCATCATATGTGAACACCATGTCCAAGAACAATTAATAAAAGATCTACTATTAAATTGTTGCATCATGCTGGATATTTTATTTGTGTGTGCATTTGGTGACAACATAGAAATAAAATGACAATGAGAAGAGGATTGGAGGAAAAAGGAGAAAGAAAGAAAGAAATAATATAAAATGTAAAACACAATTTATAAATACACCAACTCAACTATACTGGTATGATTGAAATTTATCTATAATTTGAGTACAAGTTCAAAGTCATACTTGGAATTCAAATTGGGAATTGAAAAATAAAAAGAAAAGAAAACAGAAAAACAGAAAATATAAAAAGAAAAGAGATACTATACCTAACTGGGCCGCAGAACACCATTTCGGCCCACAACCGTTTCTCCTCTGCGCGGCCCAGTAATTCTTCCACCGAGCGCGCTACCGCCTGGCATGGGGGGACCCACCGGTCAGCTGTCCATTACCGCGCGGACTCGGGATTGTCTCACTGACTCCGCTGGACCCATCGGTCGGTCACCACACGCACGGAGTCTTCCTCCTTTTTCTCCACGAACGCAACCTCCGCCGCGCTTTGGCTGGCTTAGCTGGCCGGTACAACGGACCCCGAACCTCCCGTGCGTCAACGTTGCGGCACATAAGTAGCGCCCCTAACCCTCTGGCGCATAGCATCCACGTTCCGAAGCCATACCTACTTCCGCGGCGCGTAGTGGAGAAGAACATTGCGGCGCCGTTGGTCGGACCTTGTTTCCGACGCCGCTCGGGCCATAGCTGCGGTTGGGGAGCATCACTAGGGTGCGGCGGAAGTGCTCGAAGCGTCGATTGAAAGGGAGAAAGTGCGGTGTTTGCCGAATTGCTCGTCGGCGTAGCAGTGTCCGCCGAGCTCGAGTCCCGCGGTGGTCACGACATTTCGCGCGGCGATTCAAGGTATGCGTGGACCCATCACAATCGCCTTGCTTCCTCCTCCGTGTAGCACCCGATTAATGCGAGTTAGGACTGGGGGGCGCCTAATTGCTCGACCCCGGCGATGGTTCGCCGTGTATCAGGGCGGCGCCGCCGTCCCGCTCAACCGGGGTAGGGGGGAATGGCGTGGGCCGTTGATTCAGGGGGAACGGCCACGATTAGAAGTAGGATACCCCTTCGGCCGAGTTCGATCTGGGTCGTCAAGCGTCGATCGGAAGGTCTAGATTGAATCCGTGCTATGGAAGTAGGGTGGCCGTCAGATCTCGATCCTCCGACCACTGTTGAGTACCGATTCGCAGGAGGATGGCTTCTAATCTGTGCCGTAGGGTTCTGATCCGACGGCCAGTGCTTCACGTTACCCCTTCGCGGGTCATTTTACTTAATAACCCCTCGGGTTTCACTAAATCAACCCGCCGTCCATGTGTTACTGTGCGCTGTGTCTCGGGCAACTTGCTCCGAGCCCCCTGGGTTTTCCAGGAATTGACGCCCAGTCCAGTCAACATGAAAACCAGAGAAAATAAATAGAAAATGAATTTTTAATATGAAAATAATTGCTAGAACTTTATAAATTCATAGAAAATTCATACTAACTCCAAATTAATCCATTCCAGTTGCTAAAATTTTGTAATTTTATTCTCTATCACCTAGGGCCTCTGTTATGTCATAAAAACAGTGAGGGAATTTATTTATTACTTAATCCTATTTAAAGCACATAAAACCTTTGAAAACGCATAACTTAGAATCTATAACTCAGAAAATTATGATTCCAGTTCCTAAGTTTTTATTTTAATATGTAGAATATCTCTGTGTAATTTGTTTATATGTTTGGTGTAATGTTAATTTCTCTATATGCACTGTGCTTGTTTGTATTGTGGCGAGTAGAAGAGCCCGTTGCTGAGGATACTGGTGAGCAGCAGGTTGAAGTAGCTGAGCAGGAGCTCATTGAAGGCAAGTTGTGCCCTTGACCACTTTTTACCCAATAATGTTCTTTAATATCACTTATCCATGCATAGGTTAATTTTGATGGGACCCAATAGGACTCCCTAGATTGTTTATCTCATTACCTTGTTTACCCCTGAATCACTTGGGTAGTTTGCTATTGCTTTATATGGTTTTGGGATAATCATTTATTACTTCTATGTTCCAATTCTTGTTGTTATTCTGTTTATGTTCATGTTGAGATCATTAATGTTAATTGGAACATAGAGCTTAACTTGAGAACCACGTGCCACCACAAGGGTGGAATGGGACGCCCTTGGCTGACTAATTAGGAAAGCTAGTGGAAGACTACCTTACCCGAAAGGGGCAAGGGCAGTAGGGGAGAGGTCAGTGCGGGGAGGTCCCTGGTTGATTTTGCTGCGATGGCGGTCAGCCAGGAACCCTTTACTGGATCTTCCCATAAACTGTAGCGGGTTTTCGGAAGCTAGTGGAACTTTGTAAAGGCCTCGTAGTGTTGCCCTGCCGTGCTTCCTAGGTAGAGGTATATGGGATTCATGACCCCTTGGCAGATGGGTAACATGACTTGTGGGTAAAGGGTACAACCTCTGCAGAGTGTAAAACTGGTATACTAGCCGAGCTCACGGTCATGAGCAGCTCAGGACTCTCTGATGTTTAAATTATGGAACTTAAATTCAATTTTGTCATTGGCATTGCATGGGTTTGTTATTAATTTTGTTCTATTACTTTACTTATGGTTTGGTATTTACTTACACTTAGTAACTGCTAATAAAACTTTGACCAACTACTTAAAAGCAATGCTCAGCTTTAACCCCTGTCTTTGATTAAGCCTTACACATCACATGAACTCACACCTTTGTGAGTTTGTGTCCACTGGTTCCCCACAACTTGTTGAGCTATGATCATGTGTGAGCTCACCCTTGCTGTCTCACACCCTCCCACAGGAGATGATCAGGTGGTTCAGGAGGAGCTGCCTAACACTGAGGAGTTCGATCTGATCTAGGTGGCGTTTCCCAGTCGACATTGGCGCCGACGATCCTTAGTTTGTTTTATCTTTATTACTTTATTTTGTAATAAGTCTTCCGCTATGTAATAAATACTCTGATGGTTTATGACATTTATCTCTATACACTCTGTTATTATATATGTTGTCTTCTTGGCGCATGTATGAGATGCACCCGGCTTTGTTCTTTAAAACCGGGTGTTACAGGGATCTTGGTTTTTCTCGTAGGAGGAGAACATCTTCTTCTCCCCTGTCATGTGGTTTGTGCATCCGTTGTCGATGATCCAACTTGAGCCCCCGGATGCATAAACCTACAAAACAAGTTTAGTTCTTGACTTTAGGTACCCAAACGGTTTTGGGTCATTTGGCATTAGAAACAAGAACTTTGGGTACCCAAACATAAGTCTTGGAGCCCTTGTGTTTGCCCCCAACAAACTTGGCAACTACCTTGCCGGATTTTTTAGTAAGCACATAAGATGCATCAAAAGTCTTAAATGAAATGCCATGATCATTTGATGCACTAGGAGTTTTCTTTCTAGGCAACTTAGCACGGGTTGGTTGCCTAGAGCTAGATGTCTCACCCTTATACATAAAAGCATGGTTAGGGCCAGAGTGAGACTTCCTAGAATGAATTCTCCTAATTTTGCTCTCGGGATAACCGGTAGGGTACAAAATGTAACCCTCGTTATCCTGAGGCATGGGAGCCTTGCCCTTAACAAAGTTAGACAAATTTTTAGGAGGAGCACTAAGTTTGACATTGTCTCCCCTTTGGAAGCCAATGTCATCCTTGATGCCAGGGCGTCTCCCATTATAGAGCATACTTCTAGCAAATTTAAACTTTTCATTCTCTAAGTTATGCTCGGCAATTTTAGCATCTAATATTGCTATATGATCATTTTGTTGTTTAATTAAATCCATATGATCATGAATAGCATCAATATCAACATCTCTACATCTAGTGCAAATAGAAACATGCTCAATAGTAGATGTAGAGGGTTTGCAAGATTTTAATTCTACAACCTTAGCATGTAATATATCATTCTCACTTCTAAGGTTAGAAATAGTAATATTGCAAACATCAAAATCTTTAGCCTTAGCAATTAATTTTTCATTTTCAATCCTAAGACTAGCAAGAGAATCATTCAATTCCTTAATCTTAGCAAGCAAATCATCATTATCATTTCTAAGGTTGGGAATTGAAGCATCACAAACATGAGAATCAACCTTAGCAATTAATCTAGCATTTTCATTTCTAAGGTTGTCAATAGTCTCATGGCAAGTGCTTAGCTCACTAGACAATTTTTCACATTTTTCAACTTGTAGAGCATAAGCATTTTTGACCTTAACATGCTTTTTGTTTTCCTTAATAAGGAAGTCCTCTTGAGAGTCCAAGAGATCATCCTTCTCATGAATAGCACTAATCAATTCATTTAATTTTTCTTTTTGTTGCATGTTTAGGTCGGCAAAAAGAATGCGCAAGTTATCCTCCTCATTGCTAGCATCATCCTCATCACTAGAGGTTTCGTATTTAGTGGAGGATCTTGATTTTACCTTCTTCTTTTTGCCCTCCTTGGCCATGAGGCACTTGTGGCCGACGTTGGGGAAGAGAAGTCCCTTGGTGACGGCGATGTTGGCGGCGTCCTCGTCGGAGGAGGAGTCGGTGGAGCTCTCGTCGGAGTCCCACTCGCGGCACACGTGGGCATCGCCGCCCTTCTTCTTGTAATGTCTCTTCTTCTCCTTTCTTTTCCCCTTCTTGTCGTCGCCCCTGTCACTATCACTAGATAATGGACATTTAGCAATAAAATGACTGGGCTTACCACATTTGTAGCATACTTTCTTGGAGCGGGGTTTGTAGTCTTTCCCCCTCCTTTGCTTGAGGATTTGGCGGAAGCTCTTGATGATGAGCGCCATCTCCTCGTTGTCGAGCTTGGAGGCGTCGATGGGTGTTCGACTTGGAGTAGCCTCCTCCTTCTTTTCTTCCGTCGCCTTGAAAGCGACCGGTTGTGCCTCAGGCGTGGAGGAGGTGCCTTGCTCGATGATTTTCTTTGAGCCCTTAATCATTAGCTCAAAGCTCACAAATTTTCCTATCACTTCCTTGGGAGACATTAGCTTATATCTAGGATCACCTCGAATTAATTGAACTTGTGTAGGGTTAAGGAATACGAGGGATCTAAGAATAACCATGACCATCTCATGGTCATCCCATTTTTCGCTCCCGAGGTTGCGCACTTGGTTCACCAAGGTCTTCAGGCGGTTGTACATTGCTTGTGGATCCTCCCCTTGGT
Source organism: Zea luxurians (assembly GCA_029449295.1). Lineage (NCBI taxonomy): Eukaryota > Viridiplantae > Streptophyta > Magnoliopsida > Poales > Poaceae > Zea > Zea luxurians. Next base: position 1,187,206 of record JAOPSE010000132.1, read on the forward strand.
GAAGCATGAAGCGACCGAGCTCCCCCTCGATTGTTTCCCGCTTGGTGATCTTTGTCACCTCGTCTCCTTCGTGCGCGGTCTTGAGTACGTCCCAAATTTCCTTCGCACTTTTTAACCCTTGCACCTTGTTATACTCCTCTCGACTTAGAGAGGCGAGGAGTATAGTGGTTGCTTGGGAGTTAAAGTGGTGGATTTGGGCCACCTCGTCCGAGTCGTAGTCTTCATCCCCTACGGATGGTACCTGTACACCAAACTCAACAACATTCCATATGCTTGTGTGGAGTGAGGTTAGATGGTGTCTCATTTTGTCACTCCACATATTATAATCTTCACCGTCAAAAACTGGTGGTTTGCCTAATGGAACGGAGAGTAAAGGAGTATGTTTTGAAGTGTGAGGGTAGCGTAGGGGGATCTTACTATACTTCTTGCGCTCTTGGCGCTTAGAAGTAACGGACGGTGCGTCGGAGTCGGAGGTCGACGTTGATGAAGTGTCGGTCTCGTAGTAGACCACTTTCCTCATCCTCTTGTGCTTGTCGCCTCTCTGATGCGACTTGTGGGAAGAGGATTTCTTCTCCTTCCCTTTCCCTTTGTTGGAGGAGCTCTTCTTCTTCTCCTTCCTCTTGGTGCGGGACTCTTTCGATGAAGTGCTCCCGTGACTCGTAGTGGGCTTGTCGCCGGTCTCCATCTCCCTCTTGGTGTGATCTCCCGACATCACTTCGAGCGGTTAGGCTCTAATGAAGCACCGGGCTTTGATACCAATTGAAAGTCGCCTAGAGGGGGGGTGAATAGGGCGAAACTGAAATTTACAAAATTAATCACAACTACAAGCCGGGTTAGCGTTAGAAATAATAATGATTCCGAGAGAGAGAGCGCAAAACAAATCGCAAGCGAATGGAGAGTGTGACACGCGGATTTGTTTTACCGAGGTTCGGTTCTCGCAAACCTACTCCCCGTTGAGGAGGCCACAAAGGCCGGATCTCTTTCAACCCTTACCCTCTCTCAAATGGTCCCGCGGACCGAGTGAGCTTCTCTTCTCAAATCAAATCGGGAACAAAGCTTCCCGGCAAGGACCACCACACAATTGGTGTCTCTTGCTTCGATTACAAGTGAGCTTTGATCACAAGAACAAGTGAGAAAGAAAAGAAGCAATCCAAGCGCAAGAGCTCAAAAGAACACGGCAAATCACTCTCGCTAATCACTAAAGCCTTGTGTGGAATTGGAGAGGATTTGATCACTTGAGTGTGTCTAGAATTGAATGCCTAGCTCTTGTAAGTGGTTGAGAAGTGGAAAACTTGGATGACTTGAATGTGGGGTGGTTGGGGGTATTTATAGCCCCAACCACCAAACTAGCCGTTTGGTGGAAGCTGTCTGTCGTATGGTGCACCGGACAGTCCGGTGCACACCGGACATGTCCGGTGCGACAGCCACATCACCAGGCCGTTAGGGTTCCGACCGTTGGAGCTCTGACGCTGGGCCCTTCTAGGTGTCTGGTGGCGCACCGGACATGAAGTGTAGGGTGTCCGGTGCGCCAGCATGGGCGTGCCTGACCTCTGCGCGCGCTGGCACGCATTTAATGCGCTTGCAGGTAGCCGTTGGCGCCGAAGTAGCCGTTACCCCCGCAGTTACACCGGACAGTCCGGTGTACACCGGACATGTCCGGCGAATTATAGCGGAGCAGCCGATGCGAATTCCCGAGGCTGGCGAGTTCAGAGCCGCGACCTCTTGGAGCATCGGACACTGTCCGGTGTACACCGGACAGTCCGGTGAATTATAGCGCGCCAGCTCTGAGAATTCCCGAAGGTGAAGAGTTTGCAGTCGATCTTCCCTGGTGCACCGGACACTGTCCGGTGGTGCACCGGACACTGTCCGGTGGTGCACCGGACAGTCCGGTGCGCCCGACCAGGGTGCCTTCGGTTGTCCCTTTGCTCCTTTGTTTGAACCCTTTTTATTGGTATTTTTATTGGCTTATGGTGAACCTTTTGTACCTGTACAACTTATAAACTTGGGCAAACTAGTTAGTCCAATTATTTGTGTTGGGCAATTCAACCACCAAAATTAGTTTAGGAAATAGGTGTAAGCCTAATTCCCTTTCACCCAGCCTGAGCAAAGCCTAGGTATCCTCTGCCCCAGAGTTCCGGGATCCGGCTGTGGGTAGTCCGGACCCCACGCAAAGGGGTCCGGGACCCATCCCGGAGGTCTGGGTCGCCCTCGCGGGGGTCTTGAACCCTCCCCCGGAGGTCTGGTCGACATGTACAGGAGTCCGGCGCTTTTCCCATGGGGGTCCGGACCCACTGTTGACATCTTGGGGTATATCTCTTTCCCTGGCCACGTGGCGACCCCGAAGTCGCCCACGTGGCGGGGCAGAGAGTTGTTCCCCACGCAACTACAGGTAGCTGCGCGGGTATAGCGTCTTCATACTGTAGCAAGGGGTACCCCTGTTTCAGGATACCGACACATAGGTTACGCCCAAAGTGGGTGGTAGTGGGTCTGATCCCACAGCAGGGACTGGATTTGTTGACTCCCTCTTCCCGTTCCCACCTCCTGGTGGCGGCAGCTGTCAAAGCTCTAACCACCTAAGTGGTGGTTATATCTAAATATGGTGTTATGTCGTATTTGTTTCTTAACTCGTGCAAACTATGATGGTGATGTTTGAAATGTTTGTGTAAACTTATCGTGCAAACTAAACACTTTAACTTATCTTGTTGTTCCTATTTGAAATGTTTGTGTAAACTATGATGGTGATATGAAGTTTGTGATGTGTGAATTGATTATCAATGTATGTGTTTATAATGTGTCTGTTCTGTGTGATGATATATGTTATGTGCAATTGTGGAGAAATAAGGATCTAATTTAGTGTTGGTTTTGCAGCAGTATAGGTTAATCCCTTCGGCTATGGTCAAACCGACGGGGATTAATAATTAATTCCCGTCGTCCCAGTAACTCCCGTCGGCCTAGCTAGGCCGACGGGAATTATTTGTCAATCCCCGTCGGTTTGACCTGGCCGATGGGAGTTACGTGGCTGACGTGCATTAATTGCTAATTCCCGTTGGTCAGCTATGGCCGACGAGAATTAAGGCTTATTCCTGTCGGCTTATAAGTGGCCGACGGGAATTACTTATTCCCGTCAGCCCTCGACGGGAATAAGCTTATCCTCGACATCTGATGCCGGTCGGCTTACAGCCGACGGGAATTAGTAATTCCCATCGGTTTATGGCTTATTCCCGTCGGTTCTTAGCCAACGGGAATTAAGTGGATTCCTCCGATGGGGGCAACCTTCCAAGCTCCCTAGGCTACCATACTCCTTCGCCTTTTCTTGTTGACCCTATGAGAGGGACTGACGTACAGGCTCTGATTAGCTTGCTGGTCAAGGTAGGGAGGTGATTTTTTACAAGGCACGATGAGATGTAAATTGGTTTGTTCGAACACCGTGTCGCCGGTGACCCCCTATGTAAGCCCTGTCCATATCCATATATTATCAGGGTTTCCGTTCTGCCTTTGTTCTAGCTTTCTCTGATGCTCTGATTTCCTGTTTAATGGCACGTGGGGGGTCCGTGGTATCCCGTCGTTAGGGGTAGGATCGGGAGCGGACCTGCTCTAAACCTAGGATTGAGAGGCTCAGGGCGATCGGAGCTCGAGACCGCGTTGTGGCGGTTAGGGGACATTTTGTCACCTTAGAGCCCAGGCGTCGGGAACCACGAGCTATCTGTCACTACGGTGAGGGAAAATGTTGCCTCCCTAGTTCATGGGATGACCGTCGAGGCGCAGGCCAGGGTGGGACACTAAATAGAAGACAAGGGGATGAGGATGGGGATAATTTAGTCTCCACGTTTATCAAAACAAGAAAAACTTTGTCCCCATCAGTTGTCCCCATCGGGTTTGAGGGGTCGGGGATGGGGAACCATTCCTCTTCCCCGTTTCCCGCATACCTGCCCCACAAACTTCTCTTCATTTAAATTAGTCCATTAATATGTCAACAGTATACTAAGAATTTAAGGCATAGCCTATTATAAAATAGAAAACTAAACTTCGATGTAGATGTCTTTTGTAATTTTAAATCTTTATCATTTAATTTATATTAATTTGATATAATAAGCTTAAATTTGACCCAAAATATAGTATTTTCAAACGGGGACAGATTCTCTGTGTGGATAAATTTTCCGATGGGAAGAGGGATGGGAGAAAAGGCCTCCCTATGAACGTTCACGGGGTGGAGACACGGAATTGCTGGGACGAGAACAGGAGCCATTCATTGACGGGAAATTCTGCATTGCCATTTCTTTGAGTGATTTGGTTGGATGAATTTTATAAAGTTTAAAATGGTGGATTATATAGTGGTATAGATTTAAAAAACGGGTGGTATATTGCTGAAGAAAAATTAAAATAAATAATCAAATGAGCTGTATGTTTTAAGTGGGATCAGGTGTTCTTTTAATATAAGAAAATAAAATAATGAGGTTTATGTTTTTATATTGATGAGATATATAAGCTATAATATTTTATATTAAAATGGTCATGCCTACTGCTCTCCTCTTATCAAAATAGTAATCATTTTAGCTCTTACATTTTATGTCTATGTTTTATATGATAATAAATCTAAACACATATAAAAGATATACACCAAGTATAGTCTGAATTCAGTAATTAACTAAAACGAATTTTAATATGTAACAGAGTGTGGATCTGCGATAAGTTCGAGGAGGCGGGGTGTGCGGCCGTGCGCGGAAGCGGATAGGCTGAGCCGGTGTTTGCTAGTGGGCCGTGCAGTTGGGCTACGTTGAATGGACCAGACCAGACAGAAAAACTGAGTTAGAAATTATAGCTCTTAAATATTAAGTTATATAGAGAGAGAGAGACAGAGAGCTAATCACTAGCTTCTATAACAACTTAACGAAGACAATGTCATAAAAATGTGAGATGAAAAAAAATAGAGGCAGTGGCACCGAAAAGAATGGTTATAAAGCTTTCATATCACATAAAGGATGGTTATTAGTTTTGGTTGCATTCAATCAAGTGTTATCTTTCGATGGCAAGTCTCGTCCAAATCACACACTACGGTTTCCGCGGGTGACGGAGACGGACGGACGGAGCAAAACTGCATAGCAGACATACTTGAGGCTTCACTTCAGCTGTATGAACGACGACCGTCTACGTCGTCGACCGGTCGAGCACCGGCGGCCGGTTGATGAGGCACACGAAGAAAAGCAAAGCCGGGAGCAGTGTGGGACCGGACCACCACCACGAGTCCACGTCCACGAGAGACGAAGGCATGCACGGATGCATCCTGTGGTAAGCGATATTTGAAATCCAGTTGGGATCGGTACGTTTGCTGGAGATTTCGATCGTATTTGAAATGGGTGTTCAGATATGTTAGATGTATTTCGGCGGTGTGGAGTGGAGATGAAAGTGATGACCCAACAGCCAAGTTTTACGCATGCCATGTTTGGAACTCCAGTTGTAAGCCGATGCATGGCATGGCATGGCATCAAACGAAAGCTGGCACGACGATGGTTGGGCGCCAGGCGCCAGCTGGTGGAAGCCACTCATTGCCAGTAGTTATTAAGGGTGTGTTTGGTTGCAATGATAGGACGGGACGGGATGAGACGATCCCTCAAATAAGGTTGTTTGGTACAGAGTCGAGGGTTGGGACAGAACTATCTTAGTGTTGCCCCTAGTTATCTTAGTGTTGCCTCTAGTTATCTCTTAAAATTGAAGTGACGAAAGAGGACGCCAGAGGATATTTCTGTCCTGGCTGTCCCACAGCTAAAGGCACCCTAAATCGGAGGAGAGGGGCAGCGCAGGAGAGGAGAAGGACGAGGACGGGGTGCTACTGTACTAGTACTACTGAATGAATGAATGAAAAGGCAAGGCAGGCGAGAATAGATCCAGTGCAGAGCAGCAGGCTGGAGGACCATCAGCCATCTGCAACTGCATCCGATGCGAGGTCCGACCTGAGCTGCAAATCCAAACCGGGAAGATCGATCATCTATTAATACCGTCATCATATTCCACCACATACAGGCAAACGAAACACAGATGTCCCTTCCCCCCCGGCCTCTCCAGTATGCAGTCAGTCAGTCCACGCAAAAAAAAAAACACCAGCTTTCGACAGGCAGGCAGGCAGCCGGAGCATACTAATTGTCAGCTTGTTCGCTGCGGCTTGCTGCGGCTGCGGCTGCGGCTGCGGCTTCTACAGTATTTTTCTCTCTATGGATTGCAGCTGCAGCAGTCCAAACAGCTGCAACAGTGCCGGCTTGCAGCCAGCCGAACAGGGCCTGTATAGAGGATGTTCGAGTGCTTCACTAAACATCAGATGTGATCTGACTGATGCCCTCGCCGTCTGACGATGCGCGCCACCGCAGGAGCTAGCTAGCCGTGCCTCACATCACGTACAGCACTGTACCCCCGACCTGGTACGGATGCATATGCATATGCCTGGACGACTGAGATCCAGATCGCCCCGTCGCATTATACTAGTAGCCAAGGCTTTGTTTATTAACATTACTCCTACTTCATATATAGTACCAATATACAGGAGTAGTTGCCAAGAGCGCGGGTATAGTAATAGTAGTGCTCCACTAGTTGCCTTGATGTGGTCGCTTTCGCTATGTACAAATGATTTAGTTTTTAATGCTAAAAATTACTTCTCCTTTGCAGTTAATTTACCGGTGTACTTTTTTTCCTCCGTTTGTGGCTACCATTACAGCGTATGGAGAATAAATAGTTGTTCCTTGCACAAGGTACTCAAAATGATTGCAGCTTACTTTTGGGAGCAACTTAGTTGGTACGGGATCAAGTGCAAGCAAGAGAACCGGGGGGAGACGAGGGGAGAGAAAGAAGTAAGTCGCAAGTGAGATTTAAACACAACAAAAATGCGGGTGATTTGTTTCGTGAGTTTCGGACTCCTCGTTGAGGATTCCATAAAGAACGTATCTATTTCAACTCTTTTCCTCTCTCAAACGGTCACCGAAACCATTGAGTAGTTTATAGGATACGAAGTGGATTGAACTTAGGCTCTAAGGATGCAATACCTCAAAAGAATACATAAAAACCCCTAGAAGACTTACAAATAATCAGCTCAAGTCTAAGACACAAGACCAAAATAGCCAAAAAAAAAAGATAGAAGATTCAATAAGTGAGCTGTCAGCTGGCGCACCAGTGACTCTTGTGTCTTCAATGTGCTGGTTGGGGGTATTTATAGCAACCACCCCACATAGTCAACGGAGTGAAGTGGAGAAATTCGCATATTTATGTGTCACACAAGACCGTGAATAGTGTCGATTCGGAGGCGCACCACATCCTGTTGTGGTAGGGAGCCGTTTTGACGGCGTCAGCCTCTAACAGGTGCACCAGACTGTCGCCACATCAGTAGAGCCATTGGAGAAGCAGATGATTGTTCGACCTGTCAGACGGTCCGGTGAGTCACCGAATATGTCCGACGCACCAACCTATAATTAGCCCTAAAAACAAACTCTCTAGAACTTCTTCGGTCTGACGACCCACCGAACCGGTCCAGTGCTCCAGTTGTCTTGCAATTCTAGAACCCTCCGCGCACTCGGTTCGGTGCACCTCTGTACATACCAACTTGGTTAAACTTTGGTATATCTTTTTCAGACGAGTTTAGCTGTACTTGAGGGTGTTTTTATGAATTAAATAAATATATCTAGTGACTTTTTAACTAGTCTAATTGATGAAACATTATTGTTTAATTTCCTTCAACTCATATTTCTGCTCTATCTCAAAATCGCCCCAAAAGAGTGAAATGTTGAAACTGAGATATTCGACCTCTATAGCTCAGTCAAATAGGTTTTTAGGGGTATTTAGAAATTTATCCAAACTATAGAACTATTGATAGTTTATATATTATAAGTTTTATCTTTTTTGGTTGAATTTAAGTTGATTCTTACTTGAAAACTGAATTGTTCAATTTATGAAGATGTGAATTAAAACTTAGATAAACTAATCAGTCCGAATAACTGTGATGGTCATCAAACACCAAAAATCGATATATAAAATGGTTTAGAGTCATTTCACTAACGATATAGACAGACCCGTGCTAAAAAAAGAGAGACAAGATTAGGAGGCGCGCCCTGTCGTCGAGGTGGGCCCGACGGCTGTGATGATGGCGCTCGTTGCCGAGGCGACCCGGGGCCGCAGGCGCTGTGTTGCGCGTGCGCCCGGAGTGGACCGAGGCTTCCCGCATGAATCGGGAAGTCGCGGCGCGATGTTCCGAGGGGAACCCCTGCCTTCGGGAGGCAGAGCTTTCGGCCTGTTGGACCGCGGCGTCCTCCAAGAGATTCTTGAGCTCTCCCTGGATACGCCGCCCCTCGGTGGTTGATGGCTCCGGCATCGCGCGGAGGAGTATTGCCGCTGCAGCCAGGTTCTAGCCGACTCCGCTGGAATCCGGCGGCGGCCTCACCCTGACGTCGTCGGCGATGCGGTGCTGGATGTCCTAGGGGGAGACGACGCGCTTCTCCGGCCGGGGGTTGGACCGCCCATTCCTGCCCGATGTCCCGGCGAATCGGCACAAGCGTTCCTGCTCCCTCGTCGAGCCTGACCTGTCTCTCGCGGATTTGCTCGAGCTGTGGGTCAGGACCCCCCGCCAGGACGGGGACCACAGCTAGCTCCCGAAGGATGTCAACGCGAGGCACAGGCCTAGGGGGATCACCGTTTTCCGGCATACCAAGATGGTTGCCTTCGCCGGGACCCCCGAGGTCGACGTGGAAACATTCACGACCTAGGCCGCGGTCCTCATTGTCGAGGCCGCGGCTGCCGTCGGAACGGTCGGAAAGGCAGTAGTCACATGCGGTCATGAAGTCCCGCACGGCACTGGGGTTACCAATTCCGGAGAAATCCCAACAGAGGTCGGGCTCGCCATCTTCCTCGGACCCCGAGGGCTCGTAGGTCGAGTCGGCCGTCAGTTGGTCCCAGGGTGACCGCACACGATACCCCAGAGGGTTTGGACTCGCCTCGAAGAGAGTGCTCACCGAAGCGGAGTCGCTTGGTGGGTCGAGGCCGAATCCAAAAGACACGAGGTGGGAATCGGTCGATACCTTTCGGTCGTCGGTCGGTGACGAGGTCGCGTCTGGGACTGACTGCACCGTTGTCTCAGGTACGAGGGTGACGCCCAGCAAGTCCTTCGCGAGTGTGCTGGCGTCGTGCGTTTGCTTGAGATTGGCGTGTTGCGGGGAGGCGACGCTCGTCTTCGTCTCAGACGCGAGATTGATGCCCGACGCGCCCTCCGTTGGGGCGCCGGTGCCATCGACTCGCTCGACAGCCAACGAGGTGCCGCTTCTCGCTTGGCCTTGGTTGCCCCGCCTCCTCCTCCGTCGGCGGGGGAGGGGACGGGACAAGCCCGAATGTCGTCCTTCCACCTCGTGGGGAAGGCGTCGTCGATTTCCCCGCCGGCGAGCGGGTTGTCGACCGCCATTGTCGCTGTCGCACGGCGGGGGAAGGAGTATCATGTCGTAGCTGCCGTCGAGGGACATGAACTCAAGATTCCCAAAACGGAGCACCGTCCCGGGCTGGAAAGGTTGCTGGAGACTGCCCATCTGGAGCTTGACGGGAAGCTGTTCGTCAACACGCAGCAGGCCCCTACCTAGCGCGCCAATTGTCGGTGTTTCGAAACCCGGGGGGTCCCTGGACCGACGAGTGAATTGTCGCCGCGTGCCCCAGCCCAGATGGGTCGACGCGAGGCGGAACGCGAAGGGGGGAAAGGAAGCGGCCGGAGGGAGGCAGGCGTGAGAGAGTGGATCCCGCGGCCTTCGTGTTTGCCCCGCGCCTGAGTCGGGTGCGCTTGCAGTAGGGGGATACAAGCGTCCACGCGGGAGTGGGAGCGAGCGGCCTTGCGCGAGCGCCGTCCCGTCCTTCTCCGCGCGGGCCAACCCTCCCGTAAGAGGGCCCTGGTCCTTCCTTTTATAGGTGTAAGGGGAGGATCCAGGTGTATAATGGGGGTGTAGCAGAGTGCTACGTGTCTAGCGGAGGAGAGCTAGCGTCCTAAGTATATGTCGTCGTGGCAGCCGGAGAGGTTTTGGCACCCGGTTTGTGTGGTGTCGTGGCCGTCGGAGGAGCGCTGGAGCCTGGTGGACGGACAGCTGTCGGGGTTGTCGAGTCCTTGCTGACGTCCTCTTGCTTCCGTATGGAGGCCGAGAGCCGCCATCGTCACAGAGCGTGCGGGGCGCCATCATTGTCTATCTGGCGGAGCGAGCCAGATGGGACGCCGGTCTTGTTCCCCGTAGCCTGAGTCAGCTCGAGGTAGGGTAATGATGGCGCCTCCTATCGACGTGGTCGGTCCGCGCCCTAGGTTGGGCGATGTGGAGGCTCCTCCGAGGTCGAGGTCGAGTCCGTCTTCCGTGGCCGTGGTCGAGTCCGAGCCCCTGGGTCGGGCGAGGCGGAGACCGTCGGCTGAGGCCAGGGCTGAGTCCGAGCCCTGGGGTCGGGCGAAGCGGAGTCCGTCGTCCCCTAGGGCTGAGCCCAAGTCCGAGCCCTGGGTCGGGCGGAGCGGAGTTCGTCGTCTTCTAGGGCTGAGCCCAAGTCCGAGCCCTGGGTCGGGCGGAGCGGAGTTCGTCGTCTTCCGGGGTTGAGCCCATGTCCGAGCCCTGGGGTCGGGCGAGGCAGAGTTCGTCGTCTTCCGGGGTTGAGCCCATGTCCGAGCCCTGGGGTCGGGCGAGGCGGAGTTCGTCGTCTTCCGGGGTTGAGCCCATGTCCGAGCCCTAGGTCGGGCGGAGCGGAGTTCGCCGTCTTCCGGGGCTGAGCCCGAGTCCGAGCCCTGGGTCGGGCGGAGCGGAGTTCGCCGTCTTCCGGGGCTGAGCCCGAGTCCGAGCCCTGGGTCGGGCGGAGCGGAGTTCGCCGTCTTCTGAGGCTGAGCCCGAGTCCGAGCCCTGGGTCGGGCGGAGCGGAGTTCGCCGTCTTCCGGGGCTGAGCCCGAGTCCGAGCCCTGGGTCGGGCGGAGCGGAGTTCGCCGTCTTCTGAGGCTGAGCCCGAGTCCGAGCCCTGGGTCGGGCAGAGCGGAGTTCGCCGTCTTCCGGGGCTGAGCCCGAGTCCGAGCCCTGGGGTCGGGCGAGGCGGAGTTTCCTACGACGCCTGAGGCCGGCCTTGGCTGCTGTCAGCCTCACTCTGTCGGATGGCTCAGCAGTCGGAGCGGCGCAGGCGGCGCTGTCCTCTTGTCAGACCGGTCAGTAGAGCGGCGAAGTGACTGCGGTCACTTTGGCTCTATCGACTGGAGGGCGTGCGTCAGGATAAAGGTGTCAGGCCACCTTTGCGTTAAATGCCCCTGCGATTTGGTCGGTCGGCGTGGCGATGTGGCCAAGGTTGCTTCCCGGTGAAGACTGGGCCTCGGGCGAGCCGATAGTGTGCCCGTTGCTGGAGGGAGGTCCTCGGGCGAGACGTAGGTTCTCCGGGGTCGGCTTCCCTTGACCGAGGCTAGGCTTGGACGAGACACGATCGTGTCCCTTGAATGGACCGATCCTTGACTTAATCGCACTCATCAGGCCTTTGAAGCTTTGTGCTGATGGGGTTACCAGCTGAGATTTATGGGTCTTGAGGGTACCCCTAATTATGGTTCCCGACAATTAGTCAAACTAATCAGTCTAATGAGTGTGATGGTCATCAAAAACCCTGTAGAAAATGGTTTAAAGTCATTTCACTAACTGTATAGACAGACCCGTGCTTAAAAAAAAGAGATAAGATTAGGAGGAGCGTCAAATTAAATTCGAAATAGTATCCGAACTCGTGAAAGTAGTAGCATAGGTCCAGTAGCCCGACATAAACCTGCAAACGTCGTTCTTTTTGCTCTCCCTGCGGAACAGCACATGCCACCGCCCTTCCTCTGACAGCGACCGATCCTGCACGCCGCTGACACGATGCGATACAGGCCCCACCACCCGCATCCATTGCCACGCCGCACCGCACCTGCGCCCCTAGACGCCCCCCGTGCTGCCCCCAACGGATATTTTCTCCGCTCCTCTCCTCGTATCCACCCGTCCCTCCTGGGCCTCCGCTTGATCGGACTAGTGGCCCGCGCGGGAGGGGCCACGACCCACGACCACGCGGAGAAAGCAAAGCCCCGGGCGGGCGGTAGATGTCAGCTTTTTCCGGCCCTGCGTGGTGCAGAAAAGAAAACGGTGGCGCGCATCGCATCGGCCTCCGTGACGCGCTCACGTGCCCGGCTTGTCCGCATCCCCCCCCTCTTTTGTGTTTGGTTTTCAGGAATAAAATAATTCTAGATGAAATGTTATATGACATTTAAGTAGCTAAAGGCTCGTTCACAAATTTATTCTATTAGGAAATATAGGGTCTTGATCAAGGTTTAACTCGCACGCGCAGGTCAGATGGCTTAAAGCTCGAGATCGTCAATGATAAAATACTAAGATCGTTGGAAAATAGTGTCATCCCATCCCTCTCTTAACAGATGGTCCCACGGAACCATCCCTATCTCTCACAACCTACTGCTCCAAATGTAAACAACATTTCAGATCCGATCTCGGGCCCCAGTTGCCATAGAGGACGAGATGGTGGGCCCTCGGCCCGTGACACCTTAACACGCCGCTCTTTCTCTCGCAACTTGCAAGATGGACCACCACTCGTGGTCGTGGCAGGGGTAAAAACAAGGGTGAATGTGTACAGAACTACAGCGACAGCGTTTGCCGTTTATAAAGTTTTTTCACCCCTTTTTCACCGGGGCCGGCCGTGGAAAACGGAACGAGGAGCCGTCGAAATCGAATCGGATAGCAGATCTCACCAAGCATAAAAATAGCAATTAGGTTTAGAGAGTTCAATTCCAATGTATTCTTGCAGACAAAACATGGCTTATGATTGACGATGATAGATTATAGATGGATCTCCACGATCAAGCAAGCGAGGAAACAAATTTAAATCCCGACCTCGTCGTCCCCAACGGAATAATCCGTCCACCAGAAAAACAAAAAAATAAAAGTGAAAGCTACGAAGAAGAATGGGGACAAGAAAAAAAAAAGAGTAAACGAGACAAGCATGGTTCCTAGTAGTATCTTCTTCTTCTTCTCTAACAGATCAAGTTTTTACTTCTTCAAGTCGCCGAGTAGCTCGCTCTTCTTACCTCTGCTGCTTCTGCCAGATTATTTCTCTTAACACTATTTGGCCTCCTCGTCGGTGGATGCGGCGGCGGGCGGCTTGCGGAGGAGCACCATGTGCATGGGCGTGAAGATGCCGGTCTCGCCGCCGCGGGTGAGGTGCTGCGCGGTCTCGTACAACATCTCGTGCACCTCGGAGACGCCCTTGGGCGCGATCCGGAGCAGGGTGAGCACGCGGACGACGATGGAGTTGCGCCAGTAGGCGATGCGGCCCATCTTGAGGCGCGTCCACCAGGGCAGCGCGGGGGGCAGCGCCAGGTCCTGCTCCTTGAGCACCTCGAAGCCGGCCTCCTCGGCGATGGACGCGATCTCGTCCTGGCGGCGGAGCCCCGGGAGCGCGTCGCCGCGCTCGATGCCCTGGATGCACTCGACGTGGCCCGGGTCCTCGGCGCGGTACAGCGGGGTGGTGACCCACTCGTAGGAGACGTAGAGGGCCCCCGGCTTGAGCACGCGGTAGACCTCGCCGTAGACGTCCTGCAGCCTGGGCGCGTGGCAGGTGGCCTCGATGGAGTAGGCGCCGTCGAAGGACGCGTCCGGGAAGGGCATGGAGAGGAAGTTGCCGCAGACCACCTCGCAGCGGGGGGAGTCGAGGCCGGCCTTGCGGTTGTGCGCGCGGGCGCGCTTCACCTGGTACTCGTTGATGGTGATGCCGACGACGTCGGACCCCGAGTGCGCGGCGATGGCGCGCATGGGCCCGCCGACGCCGCAGCCCACGTCGAGGAGGCGGTGGCCCGGCCGGGCGCCGAGGAGGTCGGCCACGCGCTCCTCGTGGACGCGCGTGGCGTCGCGGTGGGAGCGGCCGGGCAGGGACGGCGAGAAGTGGAAGGACTGGCCCCAGCCCCACTCGTAGATGTCGGTCACCAGGTTGTAGAAGGTGTCCACGAAGGCCGGCACCTTCTCCGCCGACGCCGCCGTGGTGGCCGTCTCCTTGGGCCGGCGGAAGAAGGACCAGTACTGGGTGTACTTGTCCTGCACCTTGTCCCGCGTGATGGATCCCATCTTGAGATCCACCGCCCGCTTGCCCTTCACCTCCGCCGCGCCCATCACCCACACGAACCAGTACACCAGCCCCGCCCCGACCACCGCCGCCGTCCACGCCATCGTCGCCGCCTCCATTCCAATTTCCAACCTGAGGAAGGTGGACGAGGAGGAGGGGGAGAAGAGGAGATGAACAGGAGGACGTCGGGGGATTTGGCTGGGCTCTAGGAGGATATAGCAAGCGGGGCAGAGAGCGCGTGAGCAAGGTGATTTTTTTTTTTTGTATAGTAAAGTAATAGCGGTGAGTGCGGCGCAGATGAGGGGCGGCTGGCTCGGCTGTGCTGGTGCTGAGAGCCTGCGATCTGATCGGACGGCTGCGCCGAGACCAGTGCGGATGCGTCAGGGGACGCGCGGCCCGCACCCCGCAGGGTTGGGCTGCGGCTGCCGAGTTATTTTTTTAAGAGATGAATGGGGAGGTGGATGAAACGAGGAGGGAGGAAAGTTTGGGGGCGGTGGGCTCCAGCCAGCCAGATTGTTTTCGGCACGGGGCGCCGGGGCCACGACGCGGCCGCTCCGCTCGCCTCGGCTAGGCTCTCGCTGGCAGTCTGATGAGACCCGGTTGGCATGGACAGCCTGCCATGTGTGTGGTACGTGGGCCTTGGTCCTTTCGTCGACCCCGCCGCCTCCACTCCACGCACAGTTGCCTTCGTCTATTTCTTCGTCTCCCTCCCGCCCGCGTCGCTTCAGATAATATGTCTGTTTGAGAGAAAAGGTTGCTGATTGTTAAGTAACCCTTGTTAAGGTTATGTGGGCAAATACCTACTTTGCCTCTAAGGGGTCTCACATCTCTATATAAGAAACTTGTACACCACTTCATAATACAGTGATTAGAAAGAGGCCAGAGGTCCAACCCTATATCATGTGTCTCGTGTATTTCCTCTGTCGTGCTTATGGGAAAGGAGACGGGTTCTCTACTGCTTCTCGCGCCTCTACTGCTGACGGGAGGGAAGGGAGCGGATCTGGTGATCCGTGGTAACGTAGTTCTCAACACGTTATCAGCACGCTCTACCTCGACGTTGCTGCGGGATCAGATCTGCATCAACTCTTCATCAAGTCGGCAGGTCCTCCGGCCTTTGCCGAACTGTCCTACGCGACAGGCTTCGTCTCCGTTCGCTAAATAAGAAATACTGTATGAAATTTTTTATGGATCTGCGATTTAATTTTGTTGTGCGTGCGAGAAGAAAACATAGCACCACCGTCGTACCTGTCGGTGCCTGCGCATGCCATACGACGATCTGCTTGCCCGAGAGTGGAGACGTTAGGTCGGCAGCAGACAGATCCATATGGCGACTGCCCCCTGACCCTGTCGAGTCGGAGGCTCAGCGTCATGTTCATCATCTCCTCGTCGTCGATCATCTCCTCGGTCGTAGGCAGTGGCACCGCCATCGCCCGCGCCTCCATGGCGCTAATACTGCCTACAGCCATGGCAGCGCCGCACCGAGCTCGACATCGAGCGTGTTGATGCCCTGCTGGCATTCCCGCCGTTGTCGGACATGAGATTTGCGACCCTACTAGCATTAGCATCAGAGACTGGTACGGTCGGCGGGTGCATCTACCTCCTCGTATGCGCGCAGGATGGGCTAGACGAACACCGAAAATGACCTCTGCATGTACGCCGGTACAAGCAAGTGCGTCGTGGCATCCACACATACCAGCCCTGTGCATGGTGGACAGTTTCTAGTGATATTCCTACTGTTGAATAAAATGGATCACTGCATGCACTTGCAAAATCTGGTCAAAGTGACGATTTTTGCGCAGGCAATCCCTCCGACGATCTCTCACGTTCGTTGTATGTTTGACTTTGTTCTTTACTGGGTCCTGCAGCATCGAGTATCAGTCTTGCTAGCTAGAAAATAAAGTGTACTTTTTGAAGGTTCATCGTATATGGTAGCCCAAGGATTTATCTTGAATTTGGTATTTCTACCTTAACAAAATCGACCATGTTTTATATTTTAATTTCTACTTTAATTAATTATTTTCTGCAGTAAATAATTAGTAGAAAATACATGCTTAAATATGGTAAAATATTTTTACACCTGATGTGTTATATTCATGCGTTAGTTTGAAAGGTTATTTTTCTGCCTTTACTGTGTAGTAAATAACTAGCAGAAAATTATTAAAATGCATGTGAAGGTTATATTGTGTATACTCAAATCGCTCTAAATATTTGTGTTGCGTTGAGCTTTTGGGCTCACGTCGAGCGATTAAATGATATAGTGGGTACTCAGACACGTCGATCAGACTACATTTTTAATTGGCTGAGCTATGACATTGGCTAAGCATTGGCTGCGCCCTCGCAATACGACACATTATTTATGTCGTAAGAACTTGGCTGTGTCATGTGATTGCTATGTTGTACTCTCGCTTAATCGGACCACTCCTGTTGAGTTGGACCGGCATCGTCGAGCACGTATTTTTCGCATGCCCTGTAGGCACTGTCTGTCTGCCGTGATCATTGAGCCACAATTGCGCTTGTTGCGCATGTTGCGTGGACTTATTGTGTACCCTAATTACCGAGTCATAATTGTGTCTGTTGCACTTATTACGAAGGCTTGTTGTGTTGTCGTAGCCCTGATGGCCGCACACGCGTTGACACCAGACGCTAGAGCTTGTACTCGTGTGGATTGTGGTGGGTCGTTCAAGCCCTAAAGTCACATTATGTGCAACCTTCGTAAACAATTTTGTTTAGCTCTATATTTTATTTGATTGTGTTGTGTGGCATCATATATTTATTTATATTGCCAAGTGGCCATAACAACTATATCAAGCTCTATAGTGCTTGCATAATCTGAGAAATTAAATTGAAATACAATAGAACATGGATAAGTTAATTCTCTGCTCTCTCCTCATGCATAAAGTTTTACCCGAAGTAACCCGAAGATATATAATATAATGCATGAAAGCCTTTTTAGCATAGAAGATATCACAAATTGGGATTATATTAGTAAGCAAAAAGACCTTACCAAATAATTTAAGACCAGAAATCTCAGTCATACATTGCTCAACCAGATGTTGGCACATTGCTCTCTTTGTCGCTGAATGACATGAAGCAAACTATGAGATAAAAGGACATGTAATGCTAGCAACACGAAGTTGCAAGTATACCGAGAGGTTATTCTGAGAAAATTTTCACTATGTTGATGTGAAAACCATAGTGTGTTCCCGTCGAACCACTTTACTCGTTCTATCTAGGACCTCTATGCTTGTGTCGCATACATCTCTCAGAATTGTAAATACTTATAGTCACTGAATTGACTCGAGATAGTCCTTTGATAAGTTTGGTATACACTGTAAGCTAAATGGTAAAGGTCGGTCCTGAATGGACACATACCTGGGGTTTATGTTGCCGACCTACACTAAATTCTACCCTTTGGCATGCTTACCATTATCTACCTCCGATCTACCAGAAGTGAGAAGAGTAGACAAATAGTCATGAAATCCCACATCACCACAGAGCTTGAAGCTAATTTGAGACATTAATATGTGCTTAGTCCTTGACACCGAAAGAGCCATAAATCTTGACCACCAGAGTGGTAGTGATGGTAATTTGTGGTAGAACTATGAAGATCTTGTGGAGACCGGATGACTCCTTCATATGAGAGCATCACTATCTGTTGTTGAAGACTAGTCCCAGACGGATATTGGTCTTTTTCGCTCTTGCCAAGCAGTTATCACCATTTGCTTAGTCTTAGCAATCAGATGAGTTTTCCCAGATAAAACAAATTCTTGGCCTTGTATGTTCTATTCCAAAGCTTCTCTTTTTACCGAACAACGAAGAGATCGAAATAATGCTTTATAGAACAAATTGGTATATAATATGAGGAGAAATGTTTGCCATGCTGGCAGCATCACAAATTATTAACTATTGTTATAAAATCTCTCTCAAAATTATTATACCTAAAAATGTTGCATAAATCGATACCCAATTTCAGAGCAGTATGAGTAATTGGGTAAACCATGGGCAATGATAAAAACGAGCTGGACTATACATCTCTCTATATAAAAATCTTTGCTTGGCAGCGTTGGCCTGATGTCGTGCACTTCACTACCAATATAAACACACACATTTTTCCTATGTGCTTAAAAGCACAATGCAACCAGTGAATGTCTTTGTGAGTGTTAGACTCTGATGGTCATTTTACTTGTTGATCTGAAGTCAACTAATGACTCCAAACGACGAATGGTATGCATGAGCCCCTGAAGGACCCTTATGGATAAAATAGTGTTGCACATATCGGTCTAAATCTTAATGATTGACTATGCATTTGGTAGTAATAACAATAAGTTTGCAGAATTGTAACCATGAAGCAACTTGTTGTTGCGTGTCTCGCTGGATGTTGAGGCTAACCCTTCACGTTGAAGGAAAAAGATGTAGTATTCATGCCACTACATTAATCTAAGTCCAATGCTCACTGCATAAAACCCCTATCTGTAATGTGCGTAAGATTTCCCAAATAAATCACCACAATAGCATACATTGGCCACAACTAGATGATTGTGGTTGGGGATTTTATCTGTATGCTTTTAGAACATCTCGACATTAGGGGGAGGAATGCCCATATAATGTAATGCCTCAATATTCTATTAAACGCACAAAAGCCAAACTGAACCTGTCGTTCAATGTGTACTCCTGTGTATATGGAGTTTGCCAGAAATCGTTGAGGAGTAACCATATTGGTCTGAATGCTTCTACCTGATGTAGATGTGGATATACCCGGGATTAATATCATATCCACATTTGACTTATTGGTATTTGATCTATTCTCGGGGACGCCTGCGAATATGGTCCATTAGCCTTAGTCAAAGCATATGTTTTGATTGCAGATTCACGTGGTCTGTGATAACTCTCCTCCGATTAATTCACCCTGATGGTGATTTGCCTCACGAAGAGGTTCATCTTGATGATGAAATTCCTAGCAATGCGCGCAATATCATTGTGCTGGGAATACGGAACAATGAATCTTTCGTTTTTGGGAAATGACGGAGATCATTATT
Source organism: Zea luxurians (assembly GCA_029449295.1). Lineage (NCBI taxonomy): Eukaryota > Viridiplantae > Streptophyta > Magnoliopsida > Poales > Poaceae > Zea > Zea luxurians. The sequence continues at coordinate 1,206,345 of JAOPSE010000132.1, forward strand.
AAATGTGAGAGACAAATGTGTCGACACCTATCTTGCCTCTCTAGATTGCAAAGGGATCCAAAACAAAGTCCTAGGCACGAGTGCTTTAAGCTCTCTTATCGGGTCATTGATAAATGCAATCGAGGCTGAACCAATAATCGCAAAATGAAAGTCGCGAGCTTGAAGTTCAGACATTTATGGGCACTGTTGAAATAATGTGTGGTGAATGCGATGGTTCAAGTGGTCTTGTGAGAGACCCATCCCACATATGTGTTGAATAAACACTGTTTCGCTATGTAATATATCTGGCAAATGGCATGAATTAAAATATGCAGTTAATAGGATTCTGAAGATCCGTCATGAGATCCTAGGAGGACTCATATCTTTGAATTATAAATATGCAACATATAAATCTCATACCGAATAATACATTCCTGATGAATGATCACTCTCCTATGTAGGGAGAATATCTCGTAGTTGAGACTATCGTTCCCAGATGGAACCTATCCAGAAGAAACAAAGTCTGTGTTGAACACCAAAGTTTGATAATCCCTATAAAGGGATAAAGACCCATACAGACCCGAAAAGGAATAAGATGAGGTACCAAAGGACTTGAAGTTCACCGAATAAGCACATGTGCATTCCATGAGTTTTACTCATGGTAATTTCCACTAGATGTGGAATTACGGTATCCTCTAAAGCCCTGATGGCAGAAACCTATAAGGTTTAGGTGTTACTGGCAAAATATCCCCATTGTGCCAGAATGACAAACTATAATGATGTATCTGATCGATGAAAAATCCCTGATGGATTACGATCTTAGATGGACTTTTGTGACATCATCATAGATGTTGCAATGGATGAACGCCTCGAGCGATGTGTCATATTTAGAATATATACTATTGCAACTATATTATCCCCTAAGTCCTATTGAAGGACATGTTATTTGCTTTGCACAACTATGTATAAATTGTGGTGTAAGATAGAAAATTATAGCACCCCAACCTCATCCATTCTCGTTATTCCAGAGGAACAATGAGATATATGTCTTGAAGAATATGCTTGAGTTATGAGGGATAACGACTTTGACAGATGTCATCGTCAGGGGGAGCGAATGCTTATATTGATCACAATCGTGAGACAATAAATGTCATATTCTATGCCCTGAAGGCGTGAGCTTGATGATCAATATGCGAACCTTTATGGAACTTTCTATCAAATATATAGATCCAGTCGATCGAACACCATCAGTCAAAGTGACTTATTTATATTGATACGTGCACTTACCTCGTATATACTAGAAGTGAGTAGAGGTAAAGTTCCTGAAATAGTCCTTGCAAGGATATGCAATCCGTTTGCTAAATCTTTATGTGCATATACTTCCAGAAGAAGATGATTTGCCTTATTGATACGATTTTGCAAGGATCAGGGGGAGCACATTTCTAAAGTTAGCCTTTGTAGAAGATTCGACAGAATCTAGATCCTAGAGGATCGAAATATGTCCCGATGACAGCTGTTGTACTCTTTTTCCCTTGGTGAGTTTTCTTGAAGTTTCTCACATGAGGTTTTTAACGAGGCAACAAAGTGCAAATGCAATTTGTATCACCATGCACTCTTTCTCCACATTTTTCTCATTGGGTTTTTCGGAGTTTTAACAAGGCATGTGTTGGTCGTGGTATTCGCCCAAGGGGGAGTGTTAAGTAACCCTAGTTAAGGTTATGTGGGCAAATACCTGCTTTGCCCCTGAGGGGTCTCACATCTCTATATAAGGAACCTGTACACCACTTCATAATACAGTGATTAGAAAGAGGCCAGAGGCCCAACCCTATATCATGTGTCTCGTGTGTTTCCTCTGTCGTGCTTATGGGAAGGGAGACGGGTTCTCTACTGCTTCTCGCGCCTCTACTGCTGACGGGAGGGAAGGGAGCGGATCTGGTGATCCGTGGTAACGTAGTTCTCAACACTGACAAATCGCATGCGTGCTGCGGTGTTGAGTGGTCGTTTCATCCTTACATATGGTACGGACCGCCCATTAGAGCCAAGGCTTGACACGATTTTAATCCGGTACCAACCCGATCCGACTCGCTCTCCATCGTGCCCGGGCCAGGCCATGTTTAGGCCACCCCCTCGGCACGCCGTGTTTGGCACGGCTGCGGCCCGTTATAGCGGCGGCAAAAATCCCCTCCCGGCCACTCGTCCACTCCCCAGTCCACAGTCTCAGCCGCCCGTTCGTCGTTCCCCTAATCCCCTTCTTCCTTCGCTCGCTTCGCACGACGGCACGAGAGGCGGTGTCGGTGGCGCCATGGCGGTGCTCCCCACGCGACCACGCCCTAGATCTGAAATCCCCTCCGGTGGTCCGGCCTCTCGTGCTCGATCCGCCCTGCTCACCGGTAAGTCGTCGACGTGGGCCACCGCCTCACCGGTAAGTCCCGTGCTCGATCCGCCCTGCTCACCAGTCTCGTTCCCCTTCTGCGCTTCTTCCTTCGCTCGCTTCTCAGACCTCTGGAACTCGCTCGGTGTTGGTGGCGCCGTGGCGGTGCTCCCCACTCCCCAGATCTGAAATCCGGTAAGTCCCCAGATCCGCCCTACTGACCCCTAGTTTTGGCTTCTCATGCTCGATCCACTCCTCGGTTGGCAACTCCGGTGCTCCCTGCTCTGGTATTCCTAATCCTACCTAACCCTAAATCCTTAATACTCCGTGCTCTGGTGTTCCTACCTAACCCTAAACCCCCCTCAGTTGCTACCTCATATGCTCTTGTGTTCCTCATCCTCGGCTGGCGGTCAGTAGGTGACTCTGGTGCTCCGATTGCGTTTGGTAGGTAAATAAATCTATGTTCTGTTGATTGATGTTAGTATGTTGAGGACTTGAGGTCATTCTCATTGTGTTTGAACTTTGAATGGTGGTATCAGTCTTGTTCCGGTGCCGCGCAGTCGTTGAGGAGCCGTTGTCGCCATGGAACTGGATCCGGCCGCTAAGGAGGAGGAGTACCGACTTGAGGCACATAACGAGGAGCAAGATGCAAGGGCCTTTATCGGCATCGGCAACGATGATGCTCCTGGTGCCGGTACAGGGATAGGCTCAACTAGCCCCACTACTGCTGATGGAAGCAGTATTGGTACCGTTACTAGTGGTAGCATGGGTGCCAATGCCTCAAGGAAGAGATCCAAAGTCTGGAATGACTTTGAGGAGCTGACTAATCTCGTCAATGGTAAGAGGGTAAGGTATGGTGCCCTTTGCAAATACTGTAAGCAGACCTTCAGTGCTAAATCTAGTTGTGGGACTGGCCTTTTGCTTTGGCATAATTGCACTGCTAAAAAGGAACAACAACGTAGTGGCATTGTTCAGTCTCTTCTTAAGTACAATCCTGATGGTTCTCTAGTTCGATGGGAATACTCTCCTGTGCCTATCAGGTTTTACTGGTACAGATTATTCTAGATTTCCTCAAGATGTGAGGAAAGGGTTAACTAAACTTTTTCAGGTTTATGAAACAAAGTTTGGTGATGTGCGCTTATGTGTACATGAACCACCATCCACAACGGAGGGTAAGAACAAATCTGCCTGGGATGATATATATGGTGATGATGATATTGGTGTCGAGGGATATGCTTCTGTCTGGTAGTGGTAGGAGATCTGGATCTGGTTCTGGTAGTAATGTTGCATCTATTTCTTCCTGGCCTACTGTTGCTCAGTCTGAGCTGTCTGCATACCTTGATAGTGATATTGTCAATCAAATTGATGACAATTTCAACATTCTGGGTTGGTGGCATGGGCATAAACTTACTTACCCTGTTCTATCTATACTAGCTAAGGATGTCATGACAGTTCCTGCTTCTACTATATCTTTAGAATCTACTTTTAGTTTGGTTGGCAGGGTGATCGAGGAACGTCGTCGACGGCTCACACCGGACATGGTGGAGGTTCTATCATGTATCAAAGACTGGTAGTTAGCAGATTTACACATGCAACACAATCTTGAGAAGGACACAATAGAAATAGAATCTGTCCTTCAAAGCTTAAACAATGATGGAGGACAACAAGGAAGTCAGTCAAGGGCTCAAGAGTGAATTATTGTAACTTGTAATCTTATCCTTTGTCTCTATCTCTTGTGAATTATTGTATTGAACTATGAACATGGTTGCATGCCTGGATACATTATAAATTTGAGTTGGCTGCACTCTTTTTTTCCTTCATTGGGTTTTCTCACGAGGTGTGAGTTTTTACCTAGGAAGGTTTTTAATGAGGCAACATTGCACGAACATCTCAATAATATATTTCTTGTGTCGTCTTTTTGTGTTTGTTGTAAATTCTATTATCTATAATTATATATGTGATTTCTGTGATTTTTGGGCCAGGTACGGCCCTGTACCACTGGGCTGTTATTGGGACCTTTTTGGGGGCGCCAATCACTCAACAAGAACCAGCGGCGGTGCTCTCTGATCAGGCACGGACGGTCCGCGGCACAGGGCCGGATGGTCCGCGACCTGGCGCGAGGTTAGGGTTCCCTGCCTGATGGCTGGACGGTTCGCGCCCTAGGGCCGGACAGTCCGCGACCTGGCGACAGGGTCGTCTTCCTCCTCCTTACTGGAATCTAGATCTTGTCCCCTGGGGGGAAAGATCTTAAGGTGCTCTAGGTCAACAGGTCACCCGGGGCGTGCCTAGACGACGTGGAGTCGCCTAGGAATTAAGAGATCAATTCGAGGAAGAATTCTTGGATGGACAACTAGATCTTGCCCCCTGGGAGGGGTGAGATCCTAGGGTCATCTTGGGATCGGCAGGCCACCCAAGACGGATCTAGACGACGTAGAGTCGAATAGGGGTGGAGGTGGATATGTGGAAGACTACAACTAGAATTATGCTACATCTACTCCTAAGGCAGGAAAAGTAAATAAGGTAATTGGTTCAATTGGAATGTGTTCGGGGGTTCTCAATTGGCCGTACCCCCTTTATATTTATAGGGGAGGAGGTCTGGACCTTTTCCTAAGAGATAGCCAACAAACTCCCACGTGATTAGATGGATAACCACGCACGAGATAAGGATAAACATCCGAGTTAATCTAATCTCAGGACACGCGGACCATCCAGGCCCAAGGGCCGGACCATCCGCTCATTTTGGTGTCCAACATATGCCCCCCTACCTTTTGGTGGAGCTTGGCGAACCAAAAGCATCAGCGAAAACTTCGGAAACAATTGACCTCATGAGCTTTTGTTCCCGAAGTAAGGACTCAGCTCGATGCAAGTCATCGGCTCTTGCGATCAGACAATATAAATACTTGATGGAACTTTAATGTACAGAGGCCGTTTTGGATCGCATCCTCTTCGACCATGTCTACCTGATCAACCTGTCAATAGGCAAAAACTTGTGGTGCCCCCAGCTCAAATAAGCAAACGGATTGGGCCAGTAATACAAATTCATCGGCGTACCACCCTACACATGAGCAGGACAACACATTGGCGATGGATAGAACGGGACGCACCATGCTATCCCCGGAGGAGGATGACAAGGCGATCTTGGTTGTGCTACTTTTTGGGTCCATTTAGTCGGCTTTTGCTTTCGCACAGATCGCCCTTTTGACTTCGTCTGCTTTATTGGTCGGTTGTGTGGAACGGCCTTCTTCGTATATTTGGCAAGTAACTGACCAAAAGTAGGGCCGACTCTACTGAGTAGTCTAGACGTCTTAGTAGTATTTTGTTTCCTAACACTTGTTTTAGAACCTTGTGGTCCGGTGGTCTGAGGTTGCTGCTTCTGACTGTATGCGGACCGTCCGACCATTATAACCGGACCGTCCGCTCCTGTCTCAGACTATTCAGCCTTAGTACCCGGATCGTCCAGCGTACGTAGGACAGGTGACCGTAATCGGGTGTCCGATCGTGCTTGCCCCCCGATGCCTCCGGTCTTTCTTTTGTCCAGAGTCTTCCGAGTAACCATTCTGTGTGACATATTTGGTGTGCGGGGATCACCAATGACGATATTTTTATCTTTGCTTTTATCAGCCGCACAGGGCCGAACTATGACTTTTTTGCTTGTCGGCTCTAATGTGGTGGCAGGGACAGGTGGCTTGTCAATCCTCACCTCCTTTTGAAACCTCAACCGGCCTTCGTTTATAGCCGATTGTATTTGCCGATGAAAGACAGCACAATCATTGGTGTTATGAAGAAAGGAGCCATGCCATTTACAATATACACGCCCTTTTAATTCTTCAACCGGAGAAATTATATGTGATAATTTAATATTACCATGTTTAAGCAACTCATCAAATATTTTATCAAATTTAGTAATATTAAATGTGAACTTAACCTTTCCTTTTGTGTCGAGTGCGGGTGAGAGTGAACAGAAGGTTTGGCCTTAGTGGGCCAAACAAGCTCAGGGACATGTGACTTTTTTGGTTCTTGGGGCTTGGGTGGCCGGTTATATTTATGTCGGCCTTCCGCACTAGGCGGGTCACAGGTGACTTTTGGCGCTCCGGACGGTCCGACCTGCACAGTCGGACGGTCTGCGGGTGGATCGGACGGTCCGGTCCTGAGAGCACCTAGAGGGGGGGTGAATAGGTGATCCTGTAAAAAACTTAAAACTTATAGCCACAAAACTTGGTTAAGTGTTAGAGAGATAATACCAAGTGACTATAAAGCGAGCTCTTGCGAATCGCAACAATCACACAAAAAGCAATCACAAGAGACACACGAGTTATCCCGTGGTTCGACAAGTACAACACTTGTCTACCTCCATGTTGTGGCGTCCCAATGGACGAGGGTTGCACTCAACCCCTTTCAAGTGATCCAATGATCAACTTGAATACCACGTTGTTTTTCCTTCTTTCACTATATCCCGTTTGCGAGGAATCGCCACAACTTGGAGCCTCTCGCCCTTACAATTGATGATAACAAAGAAGCACGGATGTAAGGGAGGGAAAAGCAACACACACAAGACTCAAAGCAAGAGCACAAACACGCACACTAGTAACAACTTGAGCTCTAAGTTCACACACAGAGTTCTCAACTCAAGATGAGCTCAAATTGCTATCACAATGAATCAAATGCGCTAGAATGAAGTCTTGGTGCTTAGAGATGATCAAAGAATGCTTGGTATACTCCTCCATGCGCCTAGGGGTCCCTTTTATAGCCCCAAGGCAGCTAGGAGCCGTTGGAAGCAATCTGGGAAGGCAATTCTTGCCTTCTGTCGTGTGGCACACCGGACAGTCCGGTGCACCACCGGACAGGCACTGTTCACAGTCCGGTGCAGATTGCCTTCCAAAAATAGCTCAGTCGACCATTGCAGAAATGGAGCCGTTGGCGCACCGGACACTGTCCGGTGCCCCCTACCGACCGTTGGCGCGCCCACGCGTCACGCGCGGATTGCGCGGCCGACCGTTGGCTCACCGGACAGTCCGGTGCACCACCGGACAGTCCGGTGATTTTTAGCCGTACGCTGTTGACTGCTTCCCGAGAGTGGCGACTTCGCCGCAGACGACTCACCGGACAGTCTGGTGCACCATCGGACAGTCCGGTGATTTATAGTCGTACGCCACCGTCGAAACCCGATAGTAGGCTGTTCATCAGGACTGGTCATGGCACCACCGGACAGTCCGGTGCACCCAGACCGAGCAGCCTTTTGGCTGTACATAGCCAACTTTTCTCCAAAATGATTTCTCCTGTTTCTAGCACTTAGACATAATACATTAGTCTTCAAAACAATGTACTAAGTCTAGAAACATACCTTTAATCTTGATTTGCACTTCTTGAGTCTTTGGCACAAATATCACTCAAAGCATTTGTGTGGAGCACTTAATCACCAAAATCTTATAGAAATGGCCCAAGGGCACATTTCCCTTTCAGGTACTATCCTCGGACTGTCCGGTCACGTCAGGCAACACCTGTGACCCTTGTGGTGGGCTCTGTGTAACTCCAGACTGTCCGGCGTAGGGTGCCGGACGATCTGACGGAGGGTCGGACGGTCCGTGATTGTGTGCGGACGGTCCGGTCGTGCTCAGGGTTGACTCACCATTTAGCGAAGATGGTGGTGACGGTCGTCCTGGATATGAGTCCATCGGCATACCAGAATATGGTTGGGGAAACCCATTTGTCGCCGATGTGTTTGGCGCAATTGTTTCAGCGCCTAATTTATGTGATAAAAAATTAGGCATGTGAGTTTTTCCTAATGCATGTGCCATCCTCTCTATATTCTCCGTGATACTTTTAATCCGATTATTAAAAGAAATTTTAATAGATGGAATATCATCGGCTGACCTAGCATCACCTATCGTGGGGAGCTGTTGCAGCACGGCTAACATATACTCGGCGTTTATCTCCCTCCCTTGGACGGTCTTCTGGTGGCAGTCTACCTTGAAGTGCGAGAGGTACCACTTATCCACCACCTTGAGCACCTGATCCTTTTGTCGGTGGGCCTCCTCGTCTATTTTTTCATGTCATCTTCTAATTTTTTATGCTCAGCGGCCGATAAATTAGTCAGCCTTGTGTTGTTGTTTGGAGAAGCACCGTTGAGATCTTTAGAATCGGCCATGTAAGCCTGATTTTGTAGATCTGCAACTTCTTCCCCAGCGGAGTCGCTAAAAAGTATGTTGGCACCTTTTTGGGGGCACCAATCACTCAACAAGAACCAGCGGCGGTGCTCTCTGGTCAGGCGCGGACGGTCCGCGGCACAGGGCCGGACGGTCTGCAACCTGGTGCGAGGCTAGGGTTTCCTGCCTGACGGCTGGACGGTCCGCGCCCTAGGGCCAGACAGTCCATGACCTGGCGACAGGGTTGTCTTCCTCCTCCTTGCTAGAATCTAGATCTCGTCCACTGGGGGGAAAATATCTTAAAGTGCTCTGGGTCAACAGGTCACCCGGGGCGTACCTAGACGTGGAGTCGCCTAGGAATTAAGAGATCAATTCGAGGAAGAGGTCTTGGATGGACAATTAGATCTTGCCCCCCAGGAGGGGTGAGATCCTAGGGTCGTCTTGGGATCGGTAGGCCATCCAAGACGAATCTAGACGACGTAGAGTCGAATAGGGGTGGAGGTGGATATGTGGAAGACTACAACTAGAATTATGCTACATCTACTACTATGGTAGGAAAAGTAAATAAGGTAATTGGTTCGTTTGGAATGTGTTCGGGGGTTCTCAATCGGCCGTATCCCTTTATATTTATAGGGGAGGAGGTTTGGACCTTTTTCTAAGAGATAGCCAACAAACTCCTACGTGATTAGATGGATAACCACACACGAGATAAGGATAAACATCCGAGTTAATCTAATCTCAGGACACGCGGACCGTCCGGGCCTAAGGGCCGGACCGTCTGCTCATTTTGGTGTCCAACAGCTGTCCATTACAATGGTACGGCCCGACCCGCCCGAATACCCATCGGGCTGTATCTGGGTCTACGGTCTAGCACGTCGGGTAAGCCCGGCACGACCCGTGGCTACCCGTGCTGTGCCGTGCCGTGCCGTGCCTGGATAAAGATGGATAGGAACGCAACAATGATACTAGCTAGCTGGTTGCGTAAGCTCGTAGTACGCACCACAATTCGTTTAAGACCAATTGATGAGCGTTCTCGATATAAGCGTTATGTGACCAATTGTGTTATGAATTGGTTTCTCTTCCAAGTGTTGTAAAGAATTTACAAGTCATAAGCATAACCTCTCTATAAAATAGCCATATACAGACAAGGGATAGAATAGTTAGATGGTTACGTATTAGACTATTGTCGGCGTTTCGACCCCGAGGGGTCCCTGGACCGACGAGTAAATTGTCGCCGCGTGCCCCAGCCCAGATGGGTCGGCGAGAGGCGGAACGCGAAGGGGGGAAAACAGTCGGAGGGAGACAGGCGTGGGAGGTGGAACCCGCGGCCTTCGTGTTAGCCCCGGGCCCAGGTCGGGTGCGTTTGCAGTAGGGGGTTACAAGCGTCCACGTGGGAGGGAGCGAGCGGCCTTGCGCGAGCGCCGTCCCGTCCTTCCCCGCGCGGCCAACCCTCTGTAAGAGGGCCCTGGACCTCCCTTTTATAGGCGTAAGGAGAGGATCCAGGTGTACAATGGGGGGTGTAGCAGTGTGCTAACGTGTCTAGCGGAGGAGAGCTAGCGCCCTAAGTACATGCCATCGTGGCAGCCGGAGAGGTTTTGGCACCCAGTTCGTGTGGTGTCGTGGCCGTCGGAGGAGCGCTGGAGCCTGGCGGAAGGACAGCTGTCGGGGCTGTCGAGTCCTTGCTGTCGTCCTCTTGCTTCCGTAAGGGGGCTGAGAGCCGCCGTCGTCATAGAGCATGCGGGGCGCCATCATTACTTGTTTAGCGGAGTGAGCCAGATGGGACGCCGGTCTTGTCCCCCGTAGCCTGAGTCAGCTTGGGGTAGGGTAATGATGGCGCCTCCTGTGTCATGGCCGGTCCGAGCCCTGAGTTGGGCGAGGTGGAGGCTCCTCCGAGGTCGAGGTCGAGTCTGTCTTCCAAGGCCGAGGTCGAGTCCGAGCCCCTGGGTCGGGCGAGGCGGAGACCGTCGGCTGAGGCCAGGGCTGAGTCCGAGCCCTAGGGTCGGGCGAAGCGGAGTTCGTCGTCTTCCGGGGCTGAGCCCGAGTCTGAGCCCTAGGGTCGGGCGAAGCGGAGTTCATCGTCTTCCGGGGCTGAGCCCGAGTCCGAGCCCTGGGGTCGGGCGAAGCGGAGTTCGTTGTCTTCCGGGGCCGAGCCCGAGTCCGAGCCCTGGGGTCGGGCGAAGCGGAGTTCGTCGTCTTCCGGGGCTGAGCCCGAGTCCGAGCCCTAGGGTCGAGCAAAGCGGAGTTCGTCATCTTTCGGGGCCGAGCCCGAGTCCGAGCCCTGGGGTCGGGCGAAGCAGAGTTCGTCGTCTTCCGGGGCTGAGCCCGCGTCCGAGCCCTGGGGTCGGGCGAAGCGGAGTTCATCTTCTTCCGGGGCCGAGCCCGAGTCCGAGCCCTGGGGTCGGGCGAAGCGGAGTTTCCTATGGCGCCTGAGGCCGGACTGGGTTGCTGACAGCCTCACTCTGTCGAGTGGCACAGCAGTCGGGGCAGCGCAGGCGGCGCTGTCCCCTTGTCAGGCCGGTCAGTGGAGCGGCGAAGTGACTACGGTCACTTCGGCTCTGTCGACTGGAGGGCGCGCGTCAGGATAAAGGTGTCAGGCCACCTTTGCATTAAATGCCCCTGCGATTCGGTCGGTTGGCGCGGCGACTTGGCCAAGGTTGCTTCTTGGTGAAGACTGAGCCTCGGGCGAGCCGAAGGTGTGTCCATTGCTGGAGGGGGTCCTCGGGCGAGACGTAAATCCTCCGGGGTCGGCTGCCCTTGCCCGAGGCTAGGCTCGGGCGAGGCGTGATCGCGTCCCTCGAATGGACCGATCCTGGACATAATCGCACCCATCAGGCCTTTGCAGCTTTGTGCTGATGGGGGTTACCAGCTGAGATTTAGGAGTCTTGAGGGTACCCCTAATTATGGTCCCCGACAGTAGCCCCCAGGCCTCGAAGGGAGTGTTAATACTCGCTTGGAGGCTTTTGTCGCACTTTTTTGCAAGGGGACCAGCCTTTCTCGGTTGTGTTTTGTTCCGGTGGATGCGCGCGAGCGCACCCGCCGGGTGTAGCCCCTGAGGCCTCGGAGGAGTGGGTTGACTCCTTCGAGGTCTTAATGTATTTCGCAACGCTTCGGCCGGTCTGGTTGTTCCCTCATGCGAGCTGGCCATAGCCCGGGTGCACGGTCGGGTCCCAAGTTCTCGGGCTGGTATGTTGACGCTGTCAACGGATTGGCCGGAGCCGGGTTTGCGAGAGTAGCCCCCGAGCCTCCGCACAGGGCGAGGGGACGGTCAAGGATAGACTCGTCTTTTTTACATACGCCCCTACGTCGCCTTTCCGCAAGGAGGAGGGGGGAAAGCGCCATGTTGCCCTTGGAGGGCGTCGAACATGGTGTCTCCAGTGAGCTGCTGACGGGTAATCCGAGTGGACACCCATGCCCCATTTGTTAGGGGTCGGCTAGAGGCCCGGAGGCGCGCTCCAAAAGTACCTGCGGGTGATCTGCCGGACCCGGTCCCCTTTTGACGGGGTCCGAGGGCTCGATGCCTCCCTCTGATGGGATTCCGTTACAAGATCATTCCCGCTGGTCTCGGAAATGTCCTAGGGTACCTCGGGAGCGTAGCCCGAGCCTTGGTTATGTATCGAACGTACCCGGAGTCATCCCTCGCTCTGTGTCTGAGGCGGCTGTGAACCCTTCGTGGGCTAGCCTACGAACCCCTGATCAGTAGTGGGCACAGAGCCCGAGTGGCCTGAGGCGGCCGTTGAACCCTTCTGAGGGGCCGGCCCTCGAACCTCTGACCAGTAGCGGGCGCGGAGCCCGAGCGCTCTGAGGCGGCTGTTGAACCCTTCCGAGGGGCCAGGCTTCGAACCTCTGATCAGTAGGGGGGCTCGGGGCCCATTTCCTTCGCGGAGAAGGATCCCTTTCGGGGTATCCCCCTTTCCCGGTCCCTGTTGTAAGAGAGAGAAAGAGGAAAAGGACACGAAATCGAAATGACGTGGCGTACCTTTTCTGACGCGGTCATTATGGCGAAGGCGAAGCGTCGCTTGCTTCTCCTGCCAAAGGTGCCGCCTGTCCCACCGCGGAGTTAATGTGACGGGACGAGAGGTTCGCGGGGCAGCCGTTGCGCGTGCGCGAGCCGTTCGAGGAACGGAACACGGGCGCGCCGTCTTCACGCCGTGGGAGAGGGTTCTCTCGCTGTCCCACGAGGGGACGTGAGCTTGGTTGACGACGTGACCGCTGCTTCCGCCCGCCTGCTACCGCCATTACTGTCGGCCCATTTGTGGCTGCATCGACCGTCGCGCCTCCTCCCGCGGCTAACTGGCCCGTGACCGATGCGCCTGGCTGGCACTGTCGGGTCATACGCAGGGTTGCCTCGAGTCGCGGTACTGGTTCCGCAGTCGAGGAGGCGCGGTAGTGGCACGACAGGCGGTGCAGTTGCTCGCACGTAGCAACCGGCGCGCCGGTTGCATGACGTGTGGGCCTGGGCCTCCATGCTGGGCGCGTTGGAGTCGAAGGGGCGTGCCCACTTGGCGCGGTTGCATGCCGACTGCATGGCTGTCCACCCTTTCACCCGCTGGTCTGGGTGAAAGTGGAGGAATGCTTGTAACCGCTGGGCAGTTGCATGCCCTGCGCGCGGCGGTTTGGCTCCTTCTGCCCTGGACCAGTTTGCATGACGCGTGGGGCCCAGCCCCCGTGTCGTAGGGGGAGGACCTTGGAGCGTGTTGGAGAAGACTCAGCCCGCGATGGCTGAGGACGCAAGTGGGGAGAGTTGCCTTTAAAAGGAGGGTGACCCCCTTGAAAGGCGACCATGTCTTCGCGTTCCCTTATGCGTCGCGTCTTTCCACCTTCCGAGCCCCCGGATGGGGGACGCCCGCAATCCTTCCGCCTTGTCGTTGGAGGGACGCAACTTCGAGGAAGTTGGTACCTTTCAGCCATCGTTCGGCTTCTGTCATCCTTCGGGGTGGAGATCCTCCAACCGCGTCGCCGTCCGAGGCTAGGTCAGACCCCGCCAAAGGTGTAGTTGACGCCGAGGGTGCTGCTGCCCCCTTCAACTGTCGACGTCCGAGCCTGCAGGATCGGGTTGTCTTGTAGTGTGTGTATGTTTTCTGCGGCCGCCGAGGCCCAAACACACTGTCGTCGTGTTGTAAAGCTGTGTCCCTTTTCCTCTTGTTTCGAGTATCTGGACTTACTTGTCGATAACAAAATTGTTTGTCCGAGCGAGAGTTACTTTTCACGGAAGGTGATGAGTGAGGTATCCGTATCCTAGAGGCGTAGGAATCCCTCGGCTCGGTCGGCCTTGCCGCTTACGTGTACTCTTACTCGCCCATAGGGTTTTGTCACCGTCGCAGTCGAGAAGGCCCAAAAAATCGTTTCGGCAGAGGAGCTTTCGAGCGTGAAGACTTGTTCGGTCCGCGGAGTCACCTGTCCGAGCGTGAGTTACTTATCGCAGAAGGTGATGAGTGAGGTATACGTATCCCGGAGGCGTAGGAGTCCCTCGGCTCGGTCAGCCTTGGTTGCTTACGTGTACTCCGTCGTTTTCAGGATCCACTTTCGAAGTAGTCAAAAAGCACGAAAGGCGTTCTGGCAGAAAAGATTTTTTTTCTTTTTTCGAGGAAAATTTCGACGAAAATTTCGACGCAGAGGGGGTTCCCCCCTTCTAGCCCTCGAGGGAGGGTCGGGCTTTGCCTAGGCAAGGCTGACCCTTCCTTGACGACCAAACTTTGTGTGTGAACGGGGTGTACGAATAACTTGGAAGCATCTTAAAGGTAGAAGCGACGTAGCTGTTGGATGTTCCAAGCGTTGCTGCAGACCTCACCTTGACTGTTGGCCAGCTTGTATGTTCTGGACTTCAGAACCTTGGCGACGACGAACGGCCCTTCCCAGGGAGGCGTGAGTTTGTGCCACCCTCGGGCGTCTTGTCGCAGCCGAAGCACCAGGTTGCCCACCTGGAGGTCTCGGGACCGAACCCCTTAGGCGTGGTAGCGTCGCAGGGACTGTGTAACACCCAAATTCTGAATTTGGGATTGGTAGAAGAAATCTGAGCAAAGTACCATTGATAAATAATTAAAACTTTATAATTCACTTTTTTTTAAGGTAAATGATCATAATAAAATAACAATGGTTAAAATAAATCATAATGAAGATTAAACATTGGAGAATGTTCCTATCAAAACAATGGGAGAACTTTTGAATATACCTTTAACCTAACTACACACTCAAATAATAATGTGGTGTGTGTACTTCATGTTGAAAACATTACTTAGTTAATATAATAATAAAATAATGATAATAGAAGTACAATAATAAGATGGAGATTTGAATTTAACCCAAAAATTTCACTTTGGGGTTTTTAGAAATAATATGTAAAAGAGAAGGAAGAAATTACTATGTGAATAAAAAATAATATATTATTCTTGTACAGATTTGAGTTGGTACATTTGACTCAAAAGTGAAGTTCATAACATGATTCAAATTCAAATTAGAGATTCAAATGAAAAGAAATCAAAAAAAGAAAAAGGAAAATAAAAGAAAAGAAAAAGAAAAACCCTAGCTGGGCCGCCCATTCTCCTTTCCGGCCCACTTAACCTCCCTCACGCGGCCCAAGTTCGAATCCACTCCTGCGCACGCCCAGCTCCCGCACAGCACTGCTCCGTGGGCCCCGCTGAACAGGGACTCCACCGCGCCAGCCCTGTTGCCAACTCTGCGTCAGCGACTGGTGGACCCCACTCGTCATTCTCACGCGCCTCCTCTCAACTCCCTGCCGCGTGGGGCCCGGACGTCAGGACCCTCTTCACCCGATCGGACTCAAGCGAAGTCCGCGGTAGCCGACTCCGCCCAACAGAACGCAAGCTCCACCGAATCCCGTGATTTGCGCCTTGGGTAAGGACTCCGATTTTGGCCGGGCCTATATATGCATGAACGGCGACCTTCCCCTACCCCATCTACCCTTAACTCCTTGGAAGCGCCATTGGCGACAGGAGGAAAAGCGGCAGACCGCTCGCGGCTATCCCTGGGGGCTCGGCCGTGGCACTATGGAGTTCGGTGGTGGGCATGGAAACTTGCGGTGGCGTCGCTGGGTGGGGAAAGACTCTGCGGCCACCGGAATTGCTCACCGGTGTGGCGTCTCCGCCATGGACCCGCCCTTCGCCGTGGCCAGGCACCATCTCGGTACAATTGCCGGTGAGTACCCTCAAACCGTGTTCGCAATAGCATAATCATCGCGTAAATCCTATCCGATTTGATTTAGTCGCTCGGGGTTGGCCGTTCGCCGTCGCACTCACGTGCTCCGCCGTGTGAGCCTGACGGCGGCGACTCTGCTCGGTGTTGGTAGGAAGATGGTGTGAACACCGTCGGATCATAGTGAACGGCTAGGATTAGATGTTAACATACCCCTTCGCTGCGATCAGTCATGGGCCATCCGATCGGGATCGGAGGGCAGGCAGTATCTGGTGGCGTGGTCGATTTGTGGCCGTTGATTCCTGATCTGGTGGTAGCTGCTTCATAACGGTTCGAGCGGCTGTGGATCTAATCCGGTCCCTAGATTCAGGATCGGACGGCCCAAATCCCTCCGTACCCCTTCGCGTGGCAAACTTCATAAAGAGACCCTGGGTTTTCTCGGAATCAACCCGCCGTCCCGTTCTGCTGTGCAATGAGTCTTGGGACTTCTTACACCGAGCCCCCTTCGTTTCTGTTTAATATGCGCCCAGTCCAGAGATCATGAAAATCAAATAAATAAATTCAGAAATAGATTTTTAATATAAAAACAATTGCTAGAACTTAGATAATTCATAGAAAATTCATTTTAGCTCCAAATTGAACCATTCCAGTTTCTAAAATTTTGTAATAATATTCTTCATCATTTAGTGCCTCTGTTTGGTCATGAAAACAATTAGAAATTTAATCTCTCACTTAATCCATTTTAAACACATAAAACCTTTGAAAATTCATAACTTGAATTCTATAACTCAAAAATTAATAATTCTTTTTCCTGTGATCTTATTTTAATAAGTAGATTATTAATATGTATCATGTTTGATGTAATGTTAAATTTTGCCTATACAATGTTTGTTTGTATTGCTACGATTAGCGGTGAGGTCACGAGGATCTGAAGAATCATCCTGGTACCTGGATTCTCAAGGCCCAGGCAAGTTGTGCCCTTGATCACTTCTTTTTACCCACTTATGTTCTAATTAATCATAATGATCTGCATAGGTTAATTTTGATGGGACCCAATAGGTTACCCTAGTTTGTCTATCTTTATACCTTGTTTACCACTGAACTTTCTGGGTAGTACTTGCTAGTGCTATATGTGGTTTTGGGTATGGAGATACACTATTCATGATTACACTTTTGTTATCAGTTGTTATTTATTGTTCATGATAAGATCATTATGTTAATTGGAACATGGAGCGACCACCCGGGAAAACAGTGCTACCACAAGGGAGGAATGGGACCCCTTGGCTGATTAATTAGGAAAGCTAGTGGAAGACTACCTTACCTGAAAGGGGCAAGGGCAGTAGGGGAGTGGTCAGTGTAGGGAGGCCCTCGGGAGGATTTTGCTGCGATGGCGGTCCTGCAAAGGGGATTCCTGCATTGGAACTTCCTATAAACTGTAGCGGGTTTTCGGAAGCTAGTGGAACTTTGTAAAGGCCTCGTAGTGGATCCCTAGCCATTCACCTCGGTAGTGTCTAAGGGCCTTGCAAACCCTGGCGACATGGGATACACGACTTGTGGGTAAAGATGCGCAACCTCTGCAGAGTGTAAAACTGGTATACTAGCCGTGCTCACGGTCAAGAGCAGCTCGGACCCTCACATGATTAAATTATGGAACTTAAACTCAATTTGTCATATGCATTGCATCGCAGGTGAAGTTGTTACTTTTGTTCTACTTAATTGGGTTTGGTATTTACTTATACTTAGTAATTGCTAATAAAATTTTGACCAACTTTAAAAGCAATGCTCAGCTCTAACCATCTTCTTTGGTAAGCCTTACACTTCACGTGAGCTCCCACCTTTGGCGAGTTCATGCACATTATTCCCCACAACTTGTTGAGCGATGAACGTATGTGAGCTCACTCTTGCTGTCTCACACACCCCACAGGTCAAGAACAGGTACCGCAGGATGATGCGCATGGAGGATGCTGCGATGTGTTCGTGAGAGGTCTAGGCCATCGTCTCCCAGTCAACTTTGGGTTGCTAGACCGTTGTCTCCTTATAATGTAATCATTTATTTTGTATAGAACTCCTGTTATATATAAAGATGTGACATTCGATCCTGTGCCACTATACATCATATGTGTGAGACTTGGTCCCAGCATACCTGGTGTTTATGTTAGCGCCCGGGTTTTGGACCCCTAAAATCCGGGTGTTACAGACTGCTGGTACCGCGCTGAGTGTAGTAAGGCCATGTCCCGAGCCTCCTCCAGCTGGTCCAGTGAGTCTTCTCGATTAGCTCGAATGCTTTGGTCGGCGTAGGCCCTCGTCCTCAGGGAACCATATTCTAAGTCTGTGGGCAAGATGGCCTCGGCCCCATAGACTAGAAAGAACGGTGTGAAGCCCGTGGCTCGGCTCGGCGTTGTCCTCAGACTCCAGACCACCGAGGGGAGCTCCTTGATCCATCGCTTGCCGAACTTGTTGAGGTCGTTGTAGATCCGCGGCTTGAGCCCTTGCAGGATCATGCCGTTAGCACGCTCTACTTGCCCATTCGTCATGGGGTGAGCCACGGCGGCCCAGTCCACCCGGATGTGGTGATCCTCGCAGAAGTCCAGGAACTTTCTGCCGGTGAACTGGGTGCCGTTGTCGGTGATGATGGAGTTCGGGACCCCAAAGCGATGGATGATGTTGGTGAAGAACGCCACCGCCTGTTCGGACCTGATGCTGTTTAGGGGTCAGACCTCGATCCACTTGGAGAATTTGTCGATGGCGACCAACAGGTGCGTGTAGCCCCTGGGTGCCTTCTGCCAGGGGCCGACGAGGTCCAGACCCCACACAACAAACGGCCAGGTGATGGGTATGGTCTGCAGAGCCTGAGCGGGCAGGTGGGTCTGCCTCGCGTAGAACTGACACCCTTCGCAAGTGCGGACAATTCTAGTGGCGTCGGCCACCGCCGTCGGCCAGTAGAAACCTTGTCGGAAGGCGTTTCCAACAAGGGCTCGAGGTGCTGCGTGATGGCCGCAAGCCCCCGAGTGTATCTCTTGTAAGAGCTCCTGGCCTTCGGCGATGGAAATGCATCCCTGGAGGATGCCCGAGGGGCTGTGGTGGTAGAGCTCCTTCTCGTCTCCCAGCAAGACGAACGACTTGGCGCGCCGCGCCAACCACCGAGCTTCGGCTTGGTCAGGGGGTAGCTCTCCTCGGTGGAGATATTGCAGGTACGAGGTCTGCCAGTTCCGATTAGGCGTGACCTCGCTCCGCTCCTCCTCGACGCGCAGTGCCTCACCCTCGGGGGCCGAGGGTACCTCAGGCTGAGCCGAGGGTGCCTCGGGCTGAGCCAAGGTCGCCTCGGACTGAGCCGAGGGTGCCTCGGGCTGGGCCGAGGCCTTCTCGGGCTCGGGCGTGTCGTCGGTCTTGATGGAGGGTTGATGCAGGTCTCGGAAGAATACGTTCGGGGGAACCGTTGTTCGCCCCGAGGCTATTTTAGCTAGCTCGTCCGCAGTCTCGTTGTAGCGTCGGGCGATGTGGTTGAGCTCGAGCCCGTAGAACTTGTCTTCCAGGCGCCGAACCTCATCGTAGTAGGTTTCCATCTTTGGGTCGCGGCAGTGGGAGTTCTTCATGACTTGGTCGATGACGAGCGGCGAGTCACCGCGAGCGTCGAGGCGTCGGACCCCTAGCTCGATGGCGATTTGCAACCCGTTTACCAGAGCCTCGTACTCAGCCACGTTGTTGGACGCCGGGAAGTGGAGGCGTAGCACGTAGCGTAGGTGCTTCCCGAGGGGCGAGATGAAGAGCAGGCCCGCGCCTGCCCCCGTCTTCATCAGCGACCCATCGAAAAACATGGTCCAGAGTTCCGGTTGGATCGGAGCTGTTGGGAGCTGGGTGTCGACCCATTCAGCCACAAAGTCTGCCAAGACCTGGGACTTGATGGCTTTCTGAGGGGCGAACGAGATCGTCTCGCCCATGATCTCCACCGCCCGCTTTGCAATTCTACCCGAGGCCTCTCGGGACTGGATGATCTCCCCAGGGGGAAGGATGACACCACAGTTACCGGATGAGACTCGAAGTAGTGTCGCAACTTCCGTCGCGTCAGGATCACCGCGTACATCAGCTTCTGAATTTGTGGGTAGCGGATCTTGGTCTCGGACAGTACCTCACTGATGAAGTAGACTGGCCTCTGGACGGGCAATGCATGCCCCTCTTCTCGTCTCTCAACCACAATCGCGGCGCTAACCACCTGAGTGGTAGCGGCGACGTAGATCAAGAGGGCTTCTCCGGCAGCGGGCGGCACCAAGATGGGCGCATTCGTGAGGAGCGCCTTCAGGTTCCCGAGGGCTTCCTCGGCGTCAGGGGTCCAAGCGAAGCACTCGGCCTTCCTTAAGAGGCGGTACAGAGGCAGGCCTCTTTCACCGAGGCGCGAGATGAAACGGCTCAGAGCCACGAGGCATCCCATGACCCTTTGTACGCCTTTCAAGTCCTTGATGGGCCCCATGCTGGTGATGGCCGCGATCTTCTCCGGGTTGGCCTCGATGCCACGCTCGGAGACGATGAACCCCAAGAGCATGCCTCGGGGGACTCCGAAGACACACTTCTCGGGATTGAGTTTTACACCTTTCGCCTTGAGACATCGGAATGTCGCTTCAAGGTCAGAAAGGAGGTCGGAGGCTTTCCTCGTCTTGGCTATGATGTCATCGACGTAGGCCTCGACCGTTCGGCCAATGTGTTCGCCGATCACATGGTTCATGCATCGCTGGTACGTTGCACCCGCATTCCTCAAACCAAACGGCATGGTAACATAGGAGTACATGCCGAAGGGTGTGATGAAAGAAGTCGCGAGCTGGTCGGACTCTTTCATCCTGAACTGGTGATACCCTGAGTAGGCATCGAGGAAAGACAGGGTTTCGCACCTAGCAGTGGAATCCACGATATGATCGATGCGAGGCAGAGGGTAGGGAACTTTCGAACATGCTTTGTTTAGACCAGTGTAGTCTACACACATCCGCCATTTCCCCCCTTTCTTTCTCACAAGCACAGGGTTGGCAAGCCATTCGGGATGGAATACCTCTTTGATGAACCCTGCCGCCATTAGCTTGTGGATCTCCTCGCCTATGGCTCTGCGCTTTTCTTCGTAGAATCGGAGAAGAGGCTGCTTCACGGGTCGGGCTCCAGCTCGGATATCCAGCGAGTGCTCGGCGACTTCCCTCGGTATGTCGGGCATGTCCGAGGGACTCCACGCAAAAACGTCGGCGTTTGCACGGAGAAAGTCGATGAGCACTGCTTCCTATTTGGGGTCGAGCTCGGAGCCGATCCGAATCTGCTTGGAGGCGTCGTTGCAGGGGTCGAGAGGGACGGACTTAACCGTCTCCGCTGGCTCGAAGTTGCCGGCGTGGCGCTTCACGTCTGGCGCCTCCCTAGAGAGGCTCTCTAGGTCGGCGATGAGGGCCTCGGATTCAGCGAGGGCCTCGGCGTACTCCACGCACTCCACGTCGCATTCGTACGCGTGTCGGTACGTGGGGCCGATGGTGATGACCCCGTTAGGGCCCGACATCTTGAGCTTGAGGTAGGTGTAGTTGGGGATGGCCATGAACTTAGCGTAGCATGGCCTCCCCAACACTGCGTGGTAGGTTCCTCGAAACCCGACCACTTCGAACATGAGGGTCTCCCTTCGAAAGTTGGAGGGCGTCCCAAAGCAGACGGGTAGATCGAGTTGTCCGAGGGGTTGGACGCACTTCCAGGGGATGATCCCGTGGAAAGGCGTAGCGCCCGTCCGGACCGAGGACAGATCGATCCGCAGGAGCCCGAGGGTCTCGGCGTAGATGATGTTGAGGCTGCTGCCTCCGTCCATGAGGACCTTGGTGAGCCTGACGTTGCCGATGATGGGGTCGACAACGAGCGTGTATTTCCCCGGGCTCGACACATGGTCGGGATGGTCGGCCTGGTCGAAGGTGATGGGCTTGTCGAACCAGTCTAGGTAGACTGGCGCCGCCACCTTTACCGAGTAGACCTCCCGACGCTCTTGCTTGCGATGCCGAGCCGAGGCGTTTGCCACTTGCCCACCGTAGATCATGAAGCAGTCGCGGACCTCGGGGAACTCTCATGCCTTGTGATCTTCCTTCTTATTGTCGTCGAGAGCCTTGCCACCCTCCGCGGGTGGCCCGGCCTTGTGAAAGTGGCGTCGAAGCATGGCGCACTCCTCAAGGGTGTGCTTGACGGGCCCCTGATGATAGGGGCACGGCTCCTTGAGCATCTTGTCGAAGAGGTTGGCACCTCCGGGAAGTTTCCGAGGGTTCTTGTACTCGGCGGTGACAAGGTCCGCGTCGGCGGCGTCGCGTTTCGCTTGCGACTTCTTCTTGCCTTTCTTCTTGGTGCCGCGCTGAGTTGACGCTTCGGGGACATCTTCCGGTGGGCGGCCCTGGGGCTGCTTGTCCTTCCGGAAGATGGCCTCAACCGCCTCCTGGCCAGAGGCGAACTTGGTGGCGATGTCCATCAGCTCGCTCGCCCTAGTGGGGGTCTTGCGACCCAGCTTGCTCACTAGGTCGCGACAGGTGGTGCCGGCGAGGAACGCGCCGATGACATCCGAATCTGTGACGTTGGGCAGCTCGGTGCGCTGCTTCGAGAATCGCCGGATGTAGTCCCGAAGAGATTCTCCCGGCTGCTGGCGGCAGCTTCGGAGATCCCAGGAGTTTCCAGGGCGCACGTACGTGCCTTGGAAATTGCCGGCGAAGGCTTGGACCAGGTCGTCCCAGTTGGAGATCTGCCCCGGAGGCAGGTGCTCTAGCCTGGCTCGAGCGGTGTCGGAGAGGAACAGGGGGAGGTTGCGGATGATGAGATTATCATCGTCCGTTCCACCCAGTTGGCAGGCCAGCCGATAGTCCGCGAGCCACAGTTCTGGTCTCGTCTCCCTCGAGTACTTTGTGATAGTAGTCGGGGTTCGGAACCGGGTCGGGAACGACACCCGTCGTATGGCGCGGCTGAAAGCCTGTGGACCGGGTGGTTCGGGCGAAGGACTCTAATCCTCCCCACTGTCGTAGCGTCCCCCACGCCTGGGGTGGTAGCCTCGGCGCACCCTCTCGTCGAGGTGGGCCCAACGGCTACGGTGATGGTGCTCGTTGCCGAGGCGACCCGGGGCCGCAGGCGCTGTGATGCGCGTGCGCCCGGTGTGGACCGAGGCTTCCCGCATGAATCGGGAAGCCACGGCGCGAGGTTCTGAGGGGTACCCCTGCCTTCGGGAGGCGGAGCTCTCGGCCCGTCGGATCGCAGCATCCTCTAGGAGGTTCTTGAGCTCTCCCTGGATACGCCACCCCTCGGTGGTTGATGGCTCCGGCATCGCGCGGAGAAGTATTGCCGCTGCGGCCAGGTTTTCGCCGACTCCACGGGAAACTGGTGGTGGCCTTACCCTGGCGTCGTCGGCGATGCGATGCTGGATGCCCTGGGGGAGATGACGCACTTCCCCGGCCGGAGGTTGGCCCGCCCATTCCTGCCCGATGTCCCGACGGATCGGCTCAAGTGTTCCTGCTCCCTCGTCGAGCCTGGCCTGCATCTCGCGGATTTGCTCGAGCTATGGGTCATGACCCCCCGTCGGGACGGGGACCACAGCTAGCTCCCGAAGGATATCTACGCGAGGCACGGGCCTAGGGGGATCACCGTTTTCCGGTATACCAAGATGGTTGCCTTCGCCGGGACCCCCTAGATCGACGTGGAAACATTTGCGACTTGGGCCGCAGTCCTCGTCGCCGAGGCTGCGGCTACCGTTGGAACAGTTAGAAAGGCAGTAGTCGCATGTGGTCATGAAGTCCCGCACGGCACTGGGGTTACCAAGTCCGGAGAAATACCAACAGAGGTCGGGCTCGCCATCTTCCTCGGACCCCGAGGGCCCGTAGGTCGAGACGGCCGTCAGCCGGTCCTAGGGTGACCGCACACGATACCCCAGAGGGTTTGGATTCGCCTCTATGAGAATGTCCACCGAAGCGGAGTCGCTCGGTGGGTCGAGGCTGAATCCAAAAGGCGCGAGATGGGAATCGGTCGGTACCTCTTGGTCGACGGGCGGTGACGAAGTCACGTCAGGGACTGACTGCACCGTCGTCTCAGGTATGAGGGTGACGCCCAGCAAGTCCTTCGCGAGCGTGCTGGCGTCGTCCGTTTGCTTGGGGTTGGTGTGTTGCGGGGATACGGCGCTCGTCTTCGTCTCAGACGCGAGGCCGATGCCCGACGTGCTCTCCATTGGGCGCCGGCGCCGTCGACTCGCTCGACAGCCGACGAGGTGCTACCTCCTGCTTGGCCTTGGTTGCCCCGCCTCCTCCTCCGTCGGCGGGGGAGGGGACGGGACAAGCCCGAATGTCATCCTTCCACCACATGGGGAAGGCGTTGTCGATTTCCCCGCGCCAATTGTCGGCGTTTCGACCCCGGGGGGTCCCTGGACCGACGAGTAAATTGTCGCCGCGTGCCCCAGCCCAGATGGGTCAGCGCGAGGCGGAACGCGAAGGGGGGAAAGCAGCCGGAGGGAGACAGGCGTGGGAGGTGGAACCCGCGACCTTCGTGTTAGCCCCGCGCCTAGGTCGGGTGCGCTTGCAGTAGGGGGTTACAAGCATCCACGCGGGAGGGAGCGAGCGGCCTTGCGCGAGCGCCGTCTCGTCCTTCCCCGCGCGGCCAACCCTCTGTAAGAGGGCCCTGGACCTCCCTTTTATAGGCGTAAGGAGAGAATCCAGGTGTACAATGGGGGGTGTAGCAGTGTGCTAACGTGTCTAGCGGAGGAGAGCTAGCTCCCTAAGTACATGCCATCGTGGCAGCCAGAGAGGTTTTGGCACCCAGTTCGTGTGGTGTCGTGGCCATCGGAGGAGCGCTGGAGCCTGGCGGAAGGACATCTGTCGGGGCTGTCGAGTCCTTGTTGTCGTCCTCTTGCTTCCGTAAGGGGGCTGAGAGCCGCCGTCGTCATAGAGCATGCGGGGCGCCATCATTACTTGTTTAGCGGAGCGAGCCAGATGGGACACCGGTCTTGTCCCCCGTAGCCTGAGTCAGCTTGGGGTAGGGTAATGATGGCGCCTCCTGTGACATGGCCGGTCCGAGCCCTGAGTTGGGCGAGGTGGAGGCTCCTCCGAAGTCGAGGTCGAGTCTGTCTTCCAAGGCCGAGGTCGAGTCCGAGCCCCTGGGTCGGGCGAGGCGGAGACCGTCGGCTGAGGCCAGGGCTGAGTCCGAGCCCTGGGGTCGGGCGAAGCGGAGTTCGTCGTCTTCCGGGGCTAAGCCCGAGTCCGAGCCCTGGGGTCGGGCGAAGCGGAGTTCGTCGTCTTCCGGGGCTGAGCCCGAGTCCGAGCCCTGGGGTCGGGCAAAGCGGAGTTCGTCGTCTTCCGGGGCTGAGCCCGAGTCCGAGCCCTGGGGTCGGGCGAAGCGGAGTTCGTCATCTTCAGGGGCTGAGCACGAGTCCGAGCCCTGGGGTCGGGCGAAGCGGAGTTCGTCGTCTTCCGGGGCCGAGCCCGAGTCCGAGCCCTGGGGTCGGGCGAAGCGGAGTTCGTCGTCTTCCGGGGCCGAGCCCGAGTCTGAGCCCTGGGGTCGGGCGAAGCGGAGTTCGTCGTCTTCCAGGGCTGAGCCCGAGTCCGAGCCCTGGGGTCGGGCGAAGCGGAGTTCGTCGTCTTCCGGGGCCGAGCCCGAGTCCGAGCCCTGGGGTCGGGCGAAGCGGAGTTTCCTATGGCGCCTGAGGCCGGACTGGGTTGCTGACAGCCTCACTCTGTCGAGTGGCACAGCAGTCGGGGCGGTGCAGGCGGCGCTGTCCCCTTGTCAGGCCGGTCAGTGGAGCGGCAAAGTGACTACGGTCACTTCGGCTCTGTCGACTGGAGGGCGCGCGTCAGGATAAAGGTGTCAGGCCACCTTTGCATTAAATGCCCCTGCGATTCGGTCGGTTGGCGCGGCGACTTGGCCAAGGTTGCTTCTTGGTGAAGACTGAGCCTCGGGCGAGCCGAAGGTGTGTCCGTTGCTGGAGGGGGTCCTCGGGCGAGACGTAAATCCTCCGGGGTCGGCTGGCCTTGCCCGAGGCTAGGCTCGGGTGAGGCGTGATCGCGTCCCTCGAATGGACCGATCCTGGACTTAATCGCACCCATCAGGCCTTTGCAGCTTTGTGCTGATGGGGGTTACCAGCTGAGATTTAGGAGTCTTGAGGGTACCCTTAATTATGGTCCCCGACAACTATCTTCAGCTGCTTATATATACATGTATCTATATTTAAACTTTATTCTATGAATAATATAATCTATAGTCTAAAAACATTGAGGCCCTGTTTGGAAGTGTAGTATTTTTGCAGTTTTGAAACAATAATATGGTATTTGATGATACTTGAAAGTCGCCTAGAGGGGGGTGAATAGGGCGAAACTGAAATTTACAAAGTTAATCACAACTACAAGCCGGGTTAGCGTTAGAAATATAATGTGAGTCCGAGAGTTGGCGTAAAAACAAATCGCAAGCGAATAAAGAAGTGAGACACAAGGATTTGTTTTACCGAGGTTCGGTTCTCTCAAACCTACTCCCCGTTGAGGTGGTCACAAAGACTGGGTCTCTTTCAACCCTTTCCCTCTCTCAAACGGTCCCTCGGACCGAGTGAGCTTCTCTTCTCAATCAACCGGGAACCAAACTTCCCCGCAAGGACCACCACACAATTGGTGTCTCTTGCCTCGATTACAATTGAGATGATCGCAAGAAAGAATGAGAAAAAAGAAGCAATCCAAGCGCAAGAGCTCAAATGAACACAACAATCACTCTCTCTAATCACTAAAGCTTTGAGTGGAATTGGGAGAGGATTTGATCTCTTTGGTGTGTCTAGAATTGAATGCTAGAGCTCTTGTAAGTAGTTGGAAGGTGGAAAACTTGGATACAATGAATGTGGGGGTGGTTGGGGGTATTTATAGCCCCAACCACCAAACTTGACCGTTGGTGGAGGCTCCTGTCGCATGGCGCACCGGACAGTCCGGTGCGCCACCGGACACAGTCCGGTGCGCCAGCCACGTCACCTGGCCGAAGGGTTCCGACCGTTAGAGCTCTGTCTTGTGAGCCCGCCTGGCTGTCCGGTGGTGCACCGGACAGGCCCTGTAGGCTGTCCGGTGTGCCACCCGCGCGTGCTTTGCTCCTCTGCACGCGCTGGCGCGCATTTAATGCGTTGCAGACGACCGTTGCGCTCGAAGTAGCCGTTGCCCCGCTGTCACACCGGACAGTCTGGTGTGCACCGGACACTGTCCGGTGACTCACCGGACAGTCCGGTGAATTATAGCGGAGCGGATTCCCGAAGCTGGCGAGTTCAGAGTTGCTCTCCCCTAGAGCACCGGACACTGTCCGGTGGTGCACCAGACAGTCCGGTGAATTATAGCGAAGCTCCTCTGAAAATTCCCGAAGGTGAAGAGTTGGACGTAGAGTTCCCTGGTGCACCGGACACTGTCCGGTGGTGCACCGGACAGTCCGGTGCGCCAGACCAGGGTGTCTTCCGGGAAATCTTTTGCTCTCTTGATTGAACCCTTTTCTTGGTCTTTTTATTGGCTTATTATGAACCTTTGGCACCTGTAGAACTTATAGACTAGAGCAAACTAGTTAGTCCAATTATTTGTGTTGGGCAATTCAACCACCAAAATCATTTAGGAAATAGGTGGAAGCCTAATTCCCTTTCAATCTCCCCCTTTTTGGTGATTGATGCCAACACAAACCAAAGCAAGTATAGAAGTGCATAATTGAACTAGTTTGCAAAATGTAAGTGCAAAGGTTACTTAGAATTGAGCCAATATAAATTCTCATAAGATATACATGGATTGTTTCTTTATAATTTTAACATTTTGGACCACGCTTGCACCACATATTTTGTTTTTGCAAATTCTTTTGTAAATTCATTTCAAAATCTTTTGCAAAGAGTCAAAGGTAAATAAATAAGATTCTTGAGAAGCATTTACAAGATTTGAAATTTTCTCCCCCTGTCTCAAATGCTTTTCCTTTGACTAAAGAAAACAATCCCTCAATAAATTCTCCTCTTAGTGTTCAAGAGGGTTTTAAGATACCAATTTTTGAAGGGTGCTACTTTTTCCCCCTTTAGAACAATATGAGATACCAATTTTGAAAATCATAAGTTTTTTTTAAAAAAATTTGGTGGTGGTGCGGTCCTTTTGCTTTGGGCTTAATACTCCCCCCCTTTGGCATGAATCGCCAAAAACGGATGTTTGAGTGAAATATAAGCCCTTTTACTACTTTCTCCCCCTTTGGTAAATAAAACATATGAGTGAAGATTATACCAAAAGACGGAGAGTTGCTCGGATCGACGGCAAAGGATGAGTGAAGGAGTGGAGTGGAAGCCTTTGTTTTCGCCGAAGACTCCAATTCCCTTTCAATACACCTATGACTTGGTTTGAAATTCACTTGAAAACACATTAGTCATAACATATATAAAAGAGACATGATCAAAGGTATATTTATGAGCTATGTGTGCAAGATATCAATAAAAATTTCTAGAATCGAGAATATTTAGCTCATGCCTAAGTCTGGTAAAAGTTTGTTCATCTAGTGGCTTGGTAAAGATATCGGCTAATTGATCCTTAGTATTAATGTATGCAATCTCGATATCTCCCTTTTGTTGGTGATCCCTAAGAAAATGATACCGAATGGCTATGTGTTTAGTGCGGCTATGCTCAACGAGATTATCCGCCATGCGGATTGCACTCTCATTGTCACATAGAAGAGGAACTTTGGTTAATTTGTAATCATAGTCCCTAAGGGTTTGCCTCATCCAAAGCAATTGCGCGCAACAATGGCCTGCGGCAATATACTCGGCTTCGGCGGTTGAAAGAGCCACAGAATTTTGCTTCTTTGAAGCCCAAGACACCAAGGATCTTCCCAAGAAATGGCAAGTCCCCGATGTGCTCTTTCTATTAATCTTACACCCCGCCCAATTAGCATCGGAATAACCAATTAAATCAAATGTGGATCCCCGAGGGTATCAAAGCCCAAACTTAGGAGTATAAGCCAAATATCTTAAGATTCGTTTAAGGCCGTAAGGTGAGATTCCTTAGGGTCGGCTTGAAATCTTGCACACATGCATACGGAAAGCATAATATCCGGTCAAGATGCACATAAATAGAGTAAAGAACCTATCATCGACCGGTATACCTTTTGATCTACGGATTTACCTTCCGTGTCGAGGTCGAGATGCCCATTGGTTCCCATGGGTGTCTTGATGGGCTTGGCATCCTTCATCCCAAACTTGTTTAGAATGTCTTGAGTATACTTCGTTTGGCTAATGAAGGTTCCCTCTTAGAGTTGCTTCACTTGAAATCCTAAGAAATACTTCAACTCCCCCATCATTGACATCTCAAATTTTTGTGTCATGATCCTACTAAATTCCTCACATGTAGATTCGTTAGTAGACCCAAATATAATATCATCAACATAAATTTGGCATACAAACAAATCATTGTCAAGAGTTTTAGTAAATAAAGTAGGATCGGCCTTGCCGACTTTGAAGCCATTAGCAATAAGGAAGTCTCTTAGGCATTCATACCATGCTCTTGGGGCTTGCTTGAGCCCATAAAGCACCTTAGAGAACCTATAGACATGGTTAGGGTACTCACTGTCTTCAAAGCCGGGAGGTTGCTCAACATAGACCTCTTCCTTGATTGGTCCATCGAGGAAGGCACTCTTCACGTCCATTTGATAAAGCTTGAAGCCATGGTAAGTAGCATAGGCTAACAATATGCGAATTGACTCAAGCCTAGCTACGGGTGCATAGGTTTCACCAAAATCCAAACCTTCGACTTGGGAGTATCCCTTGGCCACAAGTCGAGCTTTGTTCCTTGTCACCACACCATGCTCATCTTGCTTGTTGCGGAAGACCCATTTGGTTCCTACAACATTTTGATTAGGACATGGAACTAAATGCCATACCTCGTTTCTAGTGAAATTGTTGAGCTCCTCTTGCATCACCATCACCCAATCCGAATCTTGGAGTGCTTCCTCTACCCTGTGTGGCTCAATAGAGGAAACAAAAGAGTAATGCTCACAAAAATGTGCAACACGAGATCTAGTGGTTACCCCCTTATGAATGTCACCGAGGATGGTGTCGACGGGGTGATCTCGTTGGATTGCTTGGTGGACTCTTGGGTGTGGCGGTCTTGGTTCTTCATCCTTCTTGTCTTGATCATTTGCATCTCCCCCTTGATCATTGACGTCATCTTGAGGTGGCTCATCATTTTGATTTTCTCCTTCATCAACTTAAGCCTCGTCCTCATTTTGAGTTGGTGGAGATGCTTGCGTGGAGGAGGATGGTTGATCTTGTGCTTGAGTGGGCTCTTCGGATTCCTTAGGACACACATCCCCAATGGACATGTTCCTTAGCGCGATGCACGGAGCCTCTTCATTACCTATCTCATCAAGATCAACTTAGTCTACTTGAGAGCCATTAGTTTCATCAAACACAACGTCACAATAAACTTCAACTAGTCCTGAGGACTTGTTAAAGACTCTATATGCCCTTGTGCTTGAATCATATCCTAGTAAAAAGCCTTCTACTATATTAGGAGCAAATTTAGATTTTCTACCTCTTTTAATAAGAATAAAGCATTTGCTACCAAAGACTCTAAAATATGAAATGTTGGGCTTTTTACCGGTTTGGAGTTCGTATGATGTCTTCTTGAGGATTCAGTGTAGATACAATCGGTTGATGGCGTAGCAGGCTGTGTTGACCGCCTCGGCCCAAAACCGATCCGGCGTCTTGTACTCATCAAGCATGGTTCTTGCCATGTCCAATAGAGTTCTATTCTTTCTCTCCACTACACCATTTTGTTGTGGCATGTAGGGAGAAGAGAACTCATGCTTGATGCCCTCCTCCTCAAGAAAGCCTTCAATTTGTGAATTCTTGAACTCCGTACCGTTGTCACTTCTAATTTTCTTGATCCTTAAGCCGAACTCATTTTGAGCTCGTCTCAAGAATCCCTTTAAGGTCTCTTGGGTTTAAGATTTTTCCTGCAAAAAGAACACCCAAGTGAAGCGAGAATAATCATCCACAATAACTAGACAGTACTTACTCCCGCGCGATGCTTATGTAAGCTATCGGGCCGAATAGGTCCATGTGTAGGAGCTCCAGAGGCCTATCAGTCGTCATGATGTTCTTGTGTGGATGATGAGTGCCAACTTGCTTCCCTGCTTGGCATGCGCTACAGATCCTGTCTTTCTCAAAATGAACATTTGTTAATCCTAAAATGTGCTCTCCCTTTAGAAGTTTATGAAGATTCTTCATCCCAACATGGGCTAGTCGGCGGTGCCAGAGCCAACCCATGTTAGTCTTAGCTATTAAGCAAGTGTCGAGTTCAGCTCTATCAAAATCTACCAAGTATAGTTGACCCTCTAACATTCCCTTAAACGCTATTGAATCATCACTTCTTCTAAAGACAGTGACACCTACATCAGTAAAAAGACAGTTGTAGCCAATTTGACATAATTGAGGTGCGGAAAGCAAATTGTAATCCAATGAATCAACAAGAAAAACATTGGAAATGGAATGGTCAGGAGATATAGCTATTTTACCCAAACCTTTGACCAAACCTTGGTTTCCATCCCCGAATGTGATAGCTCGTTGGGGATCTTGGTTTTTCTCGTAGGAGGAGAACATCTTCTTCTCCCCTGTCATGTGGTTTGTGCACCCGCTATCGATGATCCAACTTGAGCCCCCGGATGCATAAACCTACAAAACAATTTTAGTTCTTGACTTTAGGTACCCAAACGGTCTTGGGTCCTTTAGCATTAGAAACAAGAACTTTGGGTACCCAAACACAAGTCTTGGAGCCCTTGTGTTTGCCCCCAACAAACTTGGCAACTACCTTGCTGGATTTGTTAGTTAAAACATAAGATGCATCAAAAGTTTTAAATGAAATGTCATGATCATTTGATGCACTAGGGATTTTCTTCTTAGGCAACTTAGCACGGGTTGGTTGCCTAGAGCTAGATGTCTCACCCTTATACATAAAAGCATGATTAGGGCCAGAGTGAGACTTCCTAGAGTGAATTCTCCTAATTTTACTCTCAGGATAAACGGCAGGGTATAAAATACCCTCGTTATCCTGAGGCATGGGAGCCTTGCCCTTAACAAAGTTGGATAATTTCTTAGGAGGGGCATTAAGTTTGACATTGTCCCCCTTTTGGAAGCCAATGCCATCCTTGATGCCAGGGCGTCTCCCACTATAGAGCATGCTTCTAGCAAATCTAAACTTTTCATTTTCTAAGTCATGCTCGGCAATTTTAGCATATAATTTTGCTATATGATCATTTTGTTGTTTAATTAAAGCCATATGATCATGAATAGCATCAATATCAACATCTCTACATCTAGTGCAAATAGAAACATGCTCAATGGTAGATGTAGAGGGTTTGCAAGATTTTAATTCTACAACCTTAGCATGTAATATATCATTTTCACTTCTAAGGTTAGAAATAGTAATATTGCAAACATCAAAATCTTTAGCCTTAGCAATTAATTTTTCATTTTCATTTCTAAGGCTAGCAAGAGAATCATTCAATTTTTCAATCTTAGCAAGCAAATTGGCATTATCATCTCTAAGATTGGAAATTGAATCATCACAAACATTAGAATCAACCTTAGCAATTAATCATTTTCATTTTTAAGGTTGGCAATCGAATCATGGCATGTGCTAAGCTCACTAGTTAATTTTTCACATTTTTCAACTTCCAGAGCATAAGCATTTTTAACCTTAACATGCTTCTTGTTTTCCTTGATTAGGAAGTCCTCTTGGGAGTCCAAGAGTTCATCCTTCTCATGGATGGTACTAATTAGTTCATTTAGTTTTTCTTTTTGTTGCATGTTGAGGTTAGCAAAAAGAGTACGCAAATTATCCTCCTCATCACTAGTATTATCATCACTAGAGGACTCATATTTAGTGGAGGATTTGGATTTAACCTTCTTCTTTTTGCCGTCCTTTGCCATGAGGCACTTGTGGCCGACGTTGGGGAAGAGAAGTCCCTTGGTGACGGCGATGTTGGCGGCGTCCTCGTCGGAGGAGGAGTCGGAGGAAGCTCTCCTCGGAGTCCCACTCGCGGCACACATGGGCATCGCCTCCCTTCTTGTAGTGTCTCTTCTTCTCCTTTCTTCTCCCCTTCTTGTCGTCGCCCCTGTCACTATCACTAGTGTCGGGGACCATAATTAGGGGTACCCTCAAGGCTCCTAATTCTCAGCTGGTAACCCCCATCAGCATGAAGCTGCAAAGGCCTGATGGGTGCGATTAAGTCAGGGATCAGTCCATTCGAGGGACACGATCACGCCTCACCCGAGCCTAGCCTCGGACAAGGGCAGCCGACCCCGGAGGATTTCCGTCTCGCCCGAGGCCCCCCTTTAGCAGCGAACATATTCCCGGCTCGCCCGAGGCCCTGCCTTCGCTAAGAAGCAACCCTGACCAAATCGCTGCACCGACCGACCAAGTCGTAGGAGCATTTAATGCAAAGGTGGCCTGACACCCTTATCCTGGCGCGCACCCCCCGCCGGCAGAGCCGAAGTGACCGCCGTCACTTCGCCGCTCCACTGACCGGCCTGACAGAAGGACAGCGCCGCCTACGCCACACCGACTGCAGTGCCACTGGACAGAGTAAGACTGACAGGCAGTCAGGCCCTGCCGGAGGCACCATAGGAAGCTCCGCTCCGCCCGACCCAGGGCTCGAACTCGGGCTAAGTCCCGGAAGACGGCGAACTCCGCCCGACCCAGGGCTCGGACTCGGGCTAAGTCCCAGAAGACGGCGAACTCCGCTCCGCCCGACCCAGGGCTCGGACTCGGGCTAAGTCCCGGAAGACGGCGAACTCCGCTCCGCCCGACCCAGGGCTCGGACTCGGGCTAAGTCCCAGAAGACGGCGAACTCCGCTCCGCCCGACCCAGGGCTCGGACTCGGGCTAAGTCCCAGAAGACGACGATCTCCGCCTCGCCCGACCCAGGGCTCGGACTTGGGCTCGGCCCCAGAAGACGATGATCTCCGCCTCGCCCAACCCAGGGCTCGGACTTGGGCTCGGCCCCAGAAGACGGCAATCTCCGCCTCGCCCGACCCGGGGGCTCGGACTTGGGCTCGGCCCCAGAAGACGACGATCTCCGCCTCGCCCGACCCGGGGGCTCGGACTCGACCTCGGCTTCGGAGGAGCTTCCACATCGCCCAACCTAGGGCGTAGACCAGCCACGACAACAGGAGGCGCCATCATCACCCTACCCCGAGCTGACTCGGGCCGCATGGAACAAGACCGGCGTCCCATCTGGCTCGCTCCGCCAGATAGGCAATGATGGCGCCCCGCATGCTCTATGACGACGGCGGCTCTCAGCCCCCTTACGGAAGCCAGAGGACGTCAGCAAGGACTCAACCGCTCCGACAGCTGTCCCTCCGCAAAGCTCCATCGCTCCTTCAACGGCCACGACATCACACCAGCTGGGTGCCAAGATCTCTCCGGCTGCCACAACGGCATGTACCTAGGGCGCGAGCTCACCTCCGCTAGACATGTAGCACCCTGCTACACCCCCCATTGTACACCTGGATCCTCTCCTTACGCCTATAAAAGGGAGGACCAGGGCCCTCTTAGAGAGGGTTGGCCGCGCGGGGATGAGGACGAGAACAGGCGCTCGCTTGGAGCCGCTCGCTCCCTCTCCCGCGTGGACGCTTGTAACCCCCTACTGCAAGCGCACCCGACCTGGGCGCGGGACGAACACGAGGGCCGCGGGATTCCCACCTCTCTCACGCCGGTCTCCGGCCGCCTCGCTCTCCCCCCTTCGCGCTCGCCCTCGCGCTCGACCCATCTGGGCTGGGGCACACAGCGACATTCACTCGTCGGCCCAGGGACCCCCCGGTCTCGGAACACCGACAGTTGGCGCGCCAGGTAGGGGCCTGCTGCGTGTTGACGAACAGCTTCCCGTCAAGCTCCAGATGGGCAGTCTCCAGCAACCTCTCCAACCCGGGACGGTGCTCCGTTTCGGGAGTCTTGAGTTCATATCCCACGACGGCAGCTACGACATGATACTCCTTCCACCGCCGTGCGACAACAACGGTGGCGGCCGACAACCCGCCTGCCGGCGGCGGAATCGGCGACGTCTTCCCCGCGTGGTGGAAGAGCAACCTTCGAGCTCACCCTGTCCTCTCCCCCGCCGACGGAGGAGGAGGCGGGGCAACCAAGGCCAAGCAGGAGGCAGCGCCTCGTCGGCTGTCGAGCGAGTCGATGGTCCCGGCACCCTAACGGGGGCGCACCGGGCGTCGACCTCGCGTTTGAGACGAAGGCGAGCGCCGTCTCCCCGCGACACGCCAATCCCGAGCAAGCGGACGACGCCAGCACGCTCGCGGAAAGCTTGCTGGACGTCACCCTCGTACCTGAGACGACAGCGCAGTCAGTCCCCGATGCGACCTTATCGCCGCCCGTCGACCAAAAGGTACCGATCGATTCCCATCCCGCGTCTTTCGGTTTCAGCCTCAACCCGTCTAGCGACTTCGCTTTGGCGGGCGCTTTCGTAGAGGCGAATCCAGACTCTCTAGGGTTTCGTGTGCGGTCACCTTGGGATCGGCTGACGGACGTCTCGACCTACAGGCCCTCTGGGTCCGAGGAAGACGACGAACCCAGCATCTGTTGGGATTTCTCTGGACCTGGCAACCCCAGTGTCGTGCGGGACTTCATGACCACATGCGACTACTGCCTTTCCGACTGTTCCGACGGTAGCCGTAGCCTCGGCGACGAGGACCGCGGCCCAAGTCGCGAATGCTTCCACGTCGATCTAGGGGGTCCCCCCGAAGGCAACCATCTCGGCATGCCGGAGGACGGTGACCTCCCTAGGCCGGTGCCTCGCGTTGACATCCCACGGGAGCTAGCTGTGGTCCCCGTTCAGGCGGGGGGTCATGACCCACAGCTCGAGCAAATCCGCGGGGTGCAGGCCAGGCTCGACGAGGGAGCAGGAGCGCTGGAGCCGATCCGTCGGGACGTCGGGCAGGCATGGGCGAGCCAACCTCCGGCCGGAGAAATACGTCATCTACCCCAGGGCTTCCAGCACCGCATCGCCGACGACGTCAGGCTCAGGCCACCACCCGCATCCAGTGGGGTCGGCCAGAACCTGGCGGCAGCAGCAATGCTTCTTCGCGCGATGCCAGAGCCATCAACCACCGAGGGGCGGCGAATCCAGGGAGAACTAAAAAATCTCCTGGAAGGCGCCGCGGTCCGACGGGCCGAGAGCTCTGCCTCCCGAAGGCAGGGGTACCCCTCGGAACCTCATGCTGCGACTTCCCGGTTCATGCGGGAAGCCTCGGTCTACACCGGGCGCACACGCAACACCGCGCCTGCGGCCCCGGGTCGCCTCGGCAACGAGCACCACCACCGCGACCGACGGGCCCACCTCGACGAGAGGGTGCGCCGAGGCTACCACCCCAGGCGTGGGGGACGCTACGACAGCGGGGAGGATCAGAGTCCCTCGCCCGAACCACCCGGTCCGCAAGCCTTCAGCCGAGCCATTCGACAGGCGCCGTTCCCGACCCGGTTCCGACCCCCGGCTACTATCACAAAGTACTCGGGGGAGACAAGACCGGAACTGTGGCTCGCAGACTACCGTCTGACCTGCCAACTGGGTGGAACGGACGATGACAACCTCATCATCCGCAACCTCCCCCTGTTCCTCTCTGACTCCGCTCACGCCTGGTTGGAGCACCTGCCTCCGGGGCAGATCTCCAACTGGGACGACCTAGTCCAAGCTTTTGCCGACAATTTCCAGGGCACGTATGTGCGCCCTGGGAATTCCTGGGACCTCTGAAGCTGCCGACAGCAGCCGGGAAAGTCTCTCCGAGACTACATCCGGCGATTCTCGAAGCAACGCACCGAGCTGCCCAACGTCACCGACTCGGATGTCATCTGCGCGTTCCTCGCTGGCACCACCTGCCACGACCTGGTGAGCAAGCTGGGCCGCAAGACCCCCACCAGGGCGAGCGAGCTGATGGACATCACCACCAAGTTCGCCTCCGGCCAGGAGGCGGTCGAGGCTATCTTCCGAAAGGACAAGCAGCCCCAGGGCCGCCCATCGGAAGGTACTCCCGAGGCGTCAACTCAGCGCGACGCCAAGAAGAAGGGCAAGAAGAAGTCGCAAACGAAACGCGACATCGCCGACGCAGACCTTGTCGCCGCCGCCGAGTACAAGAACCCTCGGAAGCCCCCCGGAGGTGCCAACCTCTTCGACAAGATGCTCAAGGAGCCGTGCCCCTATCACCAGGGACCCATCAAGCACACCCTTGAGGAGTGCGTCATGCTTCGGCGCCACTTCCACAGGGCCGGGCCACCCGCGGAGGGTGGCAAGGCCCGCGACGATGACAAGAAGGAAGATCACCAGGCAGGAGAGTTCCCCGAGGTCCGCGACTGCTTCATGATCTATGGCGGGCAAGCGGCAAACGCCTCGGCTCGGCACCGCAAGCAAGAGCGCCGAGAGGTCTGCTCGGTCAAGGTGGCGGCGCCAGTCTATCTAGACTGGTCCGACAAGCCCATCACCTTCGACCGAGACGATCACCCCGACCATGTGCCGAGCCCGGGGAAATACCCGCTCGTCGTCGACCCCGTCATCGGCGACGTCAGGCTCACCAAGGTCCTCATGGACGGAGGCAGTAGCCTCAACATCATCTACGCCGAGACCCTCGGGCTCCTGCGTGTTGATCTGTCCTCTGTCCAGGCAGGCGCTGCGCCCTTCCATGGGATCATCCTTGGGAAGCGCCTCCAACCCCTCGGACAGCTCGACCTTCCCGTCTGCTTCGGAACACCCTCCAACTTCCAAAGGGAGACCCTGACGTTCGAGGTAGTCGGGCTCCGAGGAACCTACCACACGGTACTGGGGAGG
This sequence comes from Zea luxurians, assembly GCA_029449295.1. Taxonomy (NCBI): domain Eukaryota; kingdom Viridiplantae; phylum Streptophyta; class Magnoliopsida; order Poales; family Poaceae; genus Zea; species Zea luxurians. Next base: position 1,243,802 of record JAOPSE010000132.1, read on the forward strand.
CCATGCTACGCGAAGTTCATGGCCGTCCCCAACTACACCTACCTGAAGCTCAAGATGCCGGGCCCCAACGGGGTCATCACCGTCGGCCCTACATACAAACACGCGTTCGAATGCGACGTGGAGTGCGTGGAGTACGCCGAGGCCCTCGCCGAGTCCGAGGCCCTCATCGCTGACCTGGAGAGCCTCTCTAAGGAGGTGCCAGACGTGAAGCGTCACGCCGGCAACTTTGAGCCAGCGGAGACGGTTAAGTCCGTCCCCCTCGACCCCAGCGGCGACACCGCCAAGCAGATCCGGATCGGCTCCGGGTTCGATCCCAAATAGGAAGCAGTGCTCGTCGACTTTCTCCGCGCGAACGCCGACGTCTTCGCATGGAGTCCCTCGGACATGCCCAGCGTACCGAGGGATGTCGCCGAGCACTCGCTGGACACCCGAGCCGGAGCCCGACCCGTCAAGCAGCCGCTGCGCCGATTCGACGAGGAGAAGCGCAGAGCCATAGGCGAGGAGATTCACAAGCTAATGGCGGCAGGGTTCATCAAAGAGGTATTCCATCCCGAATGGCTTGCCAACCCTGTGCTTGTGAGAAAGAAAGGTGGGAAATGGCGGATGTGTGTAGACTACACTGGTCTCAACAAAGCATGTCCAAAGGTTCCCTACCCTCTGCCTCGCATCGACCAAATCGTGGATTCCACTGCTGGGTGCGAAACCCTGTCTTTCCTCGATGCCTACTCAGGGTATCATCAGATCAAGATGAAAGAGTCCGACCAGCTCGCGACTTCTTTCATCACACCCTTCGGCATGTACTACTATGTCACCATGCCGTTCGGTTTGAGGAATGCGGGCGCGACGTACCAACAGTGCATGAACCATGTGTTCGGTGAACACATTGGCCGCACGGTCGAGGCCTACGTCGATGACATCGTAGTCAAGACGAGGAAAGCCTCCGACCTCCTTTCTGACCTTGAAACGACATTCCGATGTCTCAAGGCGAAAGGCGTCAAGCTCAATCCCGAAAAATGTGTCTTCGGGGTGCCCCGAGGCATGCTCTTGGGGTTCATCGTCTCCGAGCGGGGCATCGAAGCCAACCCGGAAAAGATCGCAGCCATTACCAACATGGGGCCCATCAAGGACTTGAAAGGCGTACAGAGGGTCATGGGATGCCTCGCGGCTCTGAGCCGCTTCATCTTACGCCTCGGCGAAAGAGGTCTACCTCTGTACCGCCTCTTAAGGAAGGCCGAGTGCTTCACTTGGACCCCTGAGGCCGAGGAAGCCCTCGGGAACCTGAAGGCGCTCCTCACAAAGGCGCCTATCTTGGTGCCCCAGCTGTCGGAGAAGCCCTCCTGGTCTACGTCGCCGCGACCACCCAGGTGGTTAGCGCCGCGATTGTGGTCGAGAGGCAAGAAGAGGGGCATGCATTGCCCGTTCAGAGGCCAGTCTACTTCGTCAGCGAGGTACTGTCCGAAACCAAGATCCGCTACCCACAAGTTCAGAAGCTGCTGTACACGGTGATCCTAACGCGACGGAAGCTGCGACACTACTTCGAGTCTCATCCGGTAACTGTGGTGTCATCCTTCCCCCTGGGAGAGATCATCCAGTGCCGAGAGGCCTCGGGTAGGATTGCAAAGTGGGCGGTGGAGATCATGGGCGAGACAATCTCGTTCGCTCCTCGGAAAGCCATTAACTCCCAGGTCTTGGTGGACTTCGTGGCTAAATGGGTTGACACCCAGCTACCGACGGCTCCGATCCAACCGGAGCTCTGGACCATGTTCTTCGACGGGTCGCTGATGAAGACAGGGGCCGACGCAGGCCTACTCTTCATCTCACCCCTCGGAAAGCATCTACGCTACGTGCTACGCCTCCACTTCCCGGCGTCCAACAATGTGGCCGAATATGAGGCTCTGGTCAACGGGTTGCGGATCGCCATCGAGCTAGGGGTCCGACGCCTTGACGCTCGTGGTGACTCACAGCTCGTCATCGACCAAGTCATGAAGAACTCCCATTGCCGCGACCCGAAGATGGAGGCCTACTGCGATGAGGTTCGACGCCTGGAAGACAAGTTCTACGGGCTCGAGCTCAACCACATCGCTCGGCGCTACAACGAGACTGCGGACGAGCTGGCTAAAATAGCCTCGGGGCGAACGATGGTTCCCCCGGACGTCTTCTCCCGAGACCTGCATCAACCCTCCGTCAAGATCGACGACACGTCCGAGCCCGAGGTACCCTCGGCCCAGTCCGAGGCACCCACGGCTCAACCCGAGGCGCCCTCGGCTTAGTCCGAGGCACCCTCAGCTCGACCCGAGGCACCCTCGGTTCAGTCCGAGGTACCCTCGGCCCCCGAGGGTGAGGCACTGCGCGTCGAGGAGGAGCGAAGCGGGGTCGCGCCTAATCGAAACTGGCAGACCCCGTACCTGCAATATCTCCACCGAGGAGAGCTACCCCTCGACCGAGCCGAGGCTCGGCGGGTGGCGCGGCGCGCCAAGTCGTTCATCTTGCTGGGAGATGAGAAGGAGCTCTACCACCGCAGCCCCTCAGGCATCCTCCAGCGATGCATCTCCATCGCCGAAGGTCAGGAACTCCTGCGAGAGATACACTCGGGGGCTTGCGGCCATCACGCAGCGCCTCGAGCCCTTGTCGGGAACGCTTTCCGGCAAGGCTTCTACTGGTCGACGGTGGTGGCCGATGCTACTAGAATCGTCGGCACCTGCGAAGGGTGCCAATTCTACGCGAGGCAGACCCATCTGCCCGCTCAGGCTCTGTAGACGATACCCATCACCTGGCCTTTTGCGGTGTGGGGTCTGGACCTCGTCGGCCCCTTGCAGAAGGCACCCGGGGGCTACACGCACCTGCTGGCCGCCATCGACAAATTCTCCAAGTGGATCGAGGTCCGACCCCCGAGCAGCATCAGGTCCGAGCAGGTGGTGGCGTTCTTCACCAACATCATCCATCGCTTCGGGGTCCCGAACTCCATCATCACCGACAACGGCACCCAGTTCACCGGCAGAAAGTTCCTGGACTTCTGCGAGGATCACCACATCCGGGTGGACTGGGCCGCCGTGGCTCATCCCATGACGAATGGGCAGGTGGAGCGTGCCAACGGCATGATTCTACAAGGGCTCAAGCCTCGGATCTACAACGACCTCAACAAGTTCGGCAAGCGATGGATGAAGGAACTCCCCTCGGTGGTCTGGAGTCTGAGGACAACGCCGAGCCGAGCCACGGGCTTCACGCCGTTCTTTCTAGTCTATGGGGCCGAAGCCATCTTGCCCACAGACTTAGAATACGGCTCCCCGAGGACGAGGGCCTACACCGACCAAAGCAACCAAGTCAGCCGAGAAAACTCGCTGGACCAGCTGGAGGAGGCTCGGGACCAGGCCTTGCTACACTCGGCGCGGTACCAACAGTCCCTGCGACGCTACCACGCCCGAGGGGTCTGGTCCCGAGACCTCCAGGTGGGCGACCTGGTGCTTCGGCTGCGACAAGACGCCCGAGGGCGGCACAAGCTCACGCCTCCCTGGGAGGGGCCATTCGTCATCACCAAGGTTCTGAAGCCCAGAACATACAAGCTGGCCAACAGCCAAGGCGAAGTCTACAACAACGCCTGAAACATCCAACAGCTACGTCGCTTCTACCCTTAAGATGTTTTCAAGTTGATCATATACCTCGCACCCACGCAAAGTTTAGTCATCAAGGAAGGGTCGGCCTCGCCTCGGCAAAGCCCGACCCTCCCTCGGGGGCTAAAAGGGGGGGAACCCCCTCTGCGTCGAAATTTTCCTCGAAAAAAGATCTTTTCTGCCAGAATGTCTTTCGCGCTTTTTGGCTACTTCGAAAGTGGATCCTGAAAACGACGGAGTACACGTAAGCAGCCAAGGCTGACCGAGCCGAGGGACTCCTACGCCTCCGGGATACGGATACCTCACTCATCACCTTCTGCGATAAGTAAGTCACGTTCGGATAAGTGATTCTGCCGGTGACAGAGCCCCATGGACGGGTAAGAGTGCGCGTAAGCGGCAAGGCCGACCGAGCCGAGGGACTCCTACGCCTCCGGGATACGGATACCTCACTCATCACCTTCCGTGAGAAGCAACTCTTGCTCGCACAAACATTTCTGTTACCAACAAAAAAGCCCAGATACTCGAAATAAAAGGAAAAGAGACGCAACTTTACAACACGGCGAGGGTGTGTTTAGGCCTCGGCGGCCGCAGGAAACAGACGCTACAAGACAATCCGATCCTGCAGGCTCGGATCTTGACGGCTGAAGGGAGCAGCAGCACCCTTGGCATCGACGACACCTTCGGCGAGGGCCAACCTAGCCTCGGACGGCGACGCGGTCCGAGGATCTCCACTCCAGAGGACAACGTCATCACCACGTCCGGGCCATCGCCGCTAGGGTCTTCTCCTGGAATCCGGCCCGAGCAGGCGGCTCGGCCGGTCACCCCGGGGCCTCGGCCAGTTACCTTCCAAGGACGTCAATCCGGCCCGAGCAGGCGGCTCGGCCGGTCACCCCGGGGCCTCGGCCAGCTGCCCTCCGAGGACGTCAGCCCGACCCGAGGCCTCGGCTGGTCAATTCCGGCGTCGGTCCCGCTAACGGACGACCCGGCCAGGCTCCGGCCAACCAGGTTTCCTTTTCGAGCCAACTCTGCCTCTGTCCATGTTGACGCCGCTACCCCTAGCCTCGGCTCATCGAAGAGCGGCCGAGGGGTTCCTTTAACTAAGTTAGAGAAGCCTCGGACAACAAGGCCGACCGAGCCGAGGAACTCCTACGCCTCCGGGATACGGATACCTCACTCGTCACCTGTACACGGGGCGACTCACGCTTGGTGAAGCAGTTCAGACAACCAACAGGCGAGTCTCAGTGCTCGAAAAGGAGGAAAATACACGGCTCCGTGCCGAAACCACATACATGTTCAGGCCCCGATAGCCACAATGAACAAAAACACTGGCACTCAAGGTGCCATTACAAACGGAACTCCGGTTCCGCCTCCGTAGGTACGAACAACACCACTCGACGGGGGAGAGGCCTGCGGAGCAACAGAAGATCGACGAGCGGCTTGTCGTCGCCCGCCCCAGCCGTGGCGACGACGACGACTTCTGTCCCGGGGGCCGAACAGCAGCAGCGATGACCTCAGGGCGGATGCTGCTGCCAGGAGGCCCCTGCCTGTGCCCAAACTCGAGAGGCAAGGACGGGCAGAAGGCCGTAGAGTTGGAGGTCGGTCCGTGGGTGGCGCCGGCAAACTCGTCGGCGGCGGAACCTCTTCCAGCTGCCGTGGCGGGAGGTGGCACCGGGAGCGGCTCCGAAGCCGCTCAGCCCAGCGAGCCGGGCACGGTGCAGCTGTCTGCGCCACGGACGACTCCCGCCCTTCCCCCCGATCACTGAGGGAAGGAGCGGGCCACCGCCCACGCAGGGGCCGACCCCAACTCGGCACACTCCCCTCCCCAGCACTAGTGATGAAAATCCTTGAGGCTGAGGGAGGGGCGGAGGCTGCAGCCCGGCTCGCTTTCCCCCACCATCAAACTGGAGGTCACCATCTTGGGTGACCGCCGGTGGAGGGGTGCAGCCGGGCTGCATGATGAAAATCCTTGAAGTCGAACGATGGCTGAAAGGTACCAACTCCTGCGGAGTTGCGTTCCCCCAACGACGAGGCGGAAAGACGGCGGATCTCCCCCATCCGGGGGCCTGGAAGGTGGAAAGACACGATGCATAAGGGAGCGCGAAGACATGGTCGCCCTCCAAGGGGGTCACCCTCCTTTTAAAGGCGGTTCTCCATACTCGCGTCCCCAGCCGTCACGAGCTGAGTCTTCTCCAACACACTCCAAGGTCCTCCCCTACGGCGCGGGTGCTGGGTCCCACATGTCATGCAAGCCAACTCAGGGCAGAAGAAGCCAAACCGCCGCGCGCGGTGCATACGACCGCCCAGCGGTTACAAGCGACCCTCCACTTTTGCCCAGACCAACGGGCGAAAGGGTGGGCAGCCATGCAGGCGGCATGCAACCGCGCCAAGTGGGCGCGCTCCTCCGACTCCCAACACGCCCGGCATGGAGGCCCAGGCCCACGCGTCATGCAACCGGTGCGCCGGTTGCTACGTGTGGGTAACTGCATCGCCACCTGCGCCACCACTGCACCTCCTCGACTGCGGAACCAATACCGCGACTCGAGGCGACCCGGCGCGCGACCCAGCAGCACCAGCCTGGCGCGACGGTCAACACGGCCAAAAGTGGGCCGGCAGTAATGGCGGTGGCAGGCGAGCAGGCGCAGCGGTCGCGTCGTCAGCCAAGCTTACGTCCCATCCAGGGGCAGCGAGAGAACCCTCTCCCGCGGCGTGAAGACAACGCGCCCGTGATCCATTCCTCGAATGGCTCGCGCACGCGCAACGGTCGCCCCTCCAACCACTCGCCCCGTCGCATTAACTCCGCGACGGGACACGCGGCGCCTCTGGCAGGAGAAGCGGGCGACGCTTCCCCTTCGCCAAAATGACCGCGTCCAAAAAGGTACGCCGCGTCGTTCGATTTCGCATCCTTTTCCGTTTTTCCTCTTTCTCTCTCTTGCAACAGGGACCGGGAAAGGGGGATACCCCGAAAAGGATCCTTCCCCGAGAAGGAACCAGGCTCCGAGCCCCCCTACTGATCAGAGGTTCGAAGGCTGGCCCCCCGGAAGGGTTCAACAGCCGCCTCAGATCGCGTGGGCCCTACACCCACTACTGGTCAGAGGTTCAAAGGCCGGCCCCTCGAAAGGGTTCAACGACCGCCTCAGGCTACTCGGGCTCCGCGCCCAATACTGATCAGGGGTTCGAAGGCTGGCCCCCGAAGGGTTCACAGCCGCCTCAGACGCCGAGCGAGGGATGACCATGGGTACGTTCGATACATAACCAAGGCTCGGGCTGCGCTCCCGAGGTACCCTAGGACATCCGAGACCGGCGGGAACGATCTTGTAACAGAATCCCACCAGAGGGAGGCATCGAGCCCTCGGACCCCGTCGCCAGGGGACCGGGTCTGGCAGATCACCCGCAGGTACTTTTGGGCGTGCCTCTAGGCCCCTAGCCGACCCCTAACGAACGGGGCACGGACGTCCACTCGGATTACCCGCTTGCAGCTCATCGGAGACACCATGTTCGGCGCCCATCGAGGGCAACATGGCGCTTTCCCCCCTCCTCCTTGCGGAAAGGCGACGCAGGGGCGTATGTAAAAAAGCCGAGTCTACCCCTGACCGCCCTCTCGCTCTGTGCAGAGGCTCGGGGGCTGCTCTCGCAAACCCGGCTCTGGCCGAACCGTTGACAGCGTCAACATACCAGCCCGAGAACTTGGGACCCGACCGTACACCTGGGCTACGGCCAGTTCGCATGAGGGAACGACTAGACCAGCCGAAGCACTACGTGAGGCAGTAAGACCTCGAAGGAGTGAAACCACTCCACCGAGGCCTCGGGGGCTACACCCGGCGGGTGCGCTCGCGCGCACCCACCGGAACAAAACGCGACCGAGAAAGGCTAGTCCCCTTGCAAAAAAGTGCGACGAAAGCCTCCAAGCGAGTGCAAACACTCCCTTCGAGGCTCGGGGGCTACTGTCGGGGACCATAATTAGGGGTATCCTCAAGGCTCCTAATTCTCAGCTGGTAACCCCCATCAGCATGAAGCTGCAAAGGCCTGATGGGTGCGATTAAGTCAGGGATCAGTCCATTCGAGGGACACGATCACGCCTCACCCGAGCCTAGCCTCGAACAAGGGCAGCCGACCCCGGAGGATTTCCGTCTCGCCCGAGGCCCCCCTTTAGCGGCGAACATATTCCCGGCTCGCCTGAGGCCCTGCCTTCGCTAAGAAGCAACCCTGACCAAATCGCCGCATCGACCGACCAAGTCGCAGGAGCATTTAATGCAAAGGTGGCCTGACACCCTTATCCTGGCGCGCACCCCCCGCCGGCAGAGCCGAAGTGACCGCCGTCACTTTGCCGCTCCACTGACCGGCCTGACAGAAGGACAGCGCTGCCTACGCCACACCGACTGCAGTGCCACTGGACAGAGTAAGACTGACAGGCAGTCAGGCCCTGCCGGAGGCACCATAGGAAGCTCCGTTCCGCCCGACCCAGGGCTCGGACTCGGGCTAAGTGAGAGCACCTAGAGGGGGGGTGAATAGGTGATCCTGTGAAACTTAAACTTATAGCCACAAAAACTTGTTAAGTGTTAGCACAATAATCACCAAGTGGCTAGAGAGGAGTCTCAACAAAACACAATACCACAAGAGATCAAACACAGAGATGACACAGTGGTTTATCCCGTGGTTCGGCCAAGACCAAACGCTTGCCTACTCCACGTTGTGGCGTCCCAACGGACGAGGGTTGCAATCAACCCCTCTCAAGCGGTCCAAAGACCAACTTGAATACCACGGTGTTTTGTTTTGCCTTTCAATATCCCGTTTGCGAGGAATCTCCACAACTTGGAGCCTCTCGCCCTTACACTTGAGATTCACAAGAAATTCAGAGTAAGGGAGGAAAGAAACACACACAAATCCACAGCAAAATGCGCACACACACGGCCAAGAATCGAGCTCAAAAGACTATCTCAAAGTTCTCACTAGAACGGGGCTCGAATCACTGAGAATGACAAACGAATGCGCAAAGACTGAGTGTGGATGATCAAGAATGCTCTAAGGTTGCTTCGGTTTCTCCTTCATGCGCCTAGGGGTCCCTTTTATAGCCCCAAGGCAGCTAGGAGCCGTTGAGAGCAAATCTGGAAGGCCAATCTTGCCTTCTGTCGTCGGGTGCACCGGACAGTCCGGTGCACACCGGACACTGTCCGGTGCCCGATTTCCTTCCTAAAATGGCGCTGCCAACCGTTGCAAATCTGGGAGCCGTTGGCGCACCGGACAAGTCCGGTGCACACCGGACAGTCCGGTGCCCCCTTCCGACCGTTGGCCCGGCCACGTGTCGTGCGCAGATTCCGCGGCCGACCGTTGGCCCGGCCGACCGTTGGCTCACCGGACAGTCCGGTGCACACCGGACAGTCCGGTGAATTTTAGCCGTACGCCGTCGGCGAATTCCCGAGAGCGGCCACTTCACGCCGAGTCAGTCTGGCGCACCGGACACTGTCCGGTGCACCACCGGACAGTCCGGTGCTCCAGACCGAACAGCCTTTTGGCTGTACACAGCCAACTTTTCTCTGACTCGATTTCTCCTGTTTCAAGCACTTAGACACAATACATTAGTCTTCAAAACAATGTACTAAGGCTTAGAAACATACCTTTACTCTTGATTTGCACTTTGTCCATCCATGAGCATAAATTCACATTTAAGCACTTGTGTTGGACACTAAATCACCAAAATACTTAGAAATGGCCCAAGGGCACATTTCCCTTTCAATCTCCCCCTTTTTGGTGATTTATGCCAACACAACATAAAGCAACTAGAACAAGTGCAATATCACTTTAAATAAAACTCAAATTTATTTTGATTCAATTTTGGCATATATGGATCATCCTTTGCCACCACTTGGTTTGTTTTTGCAAATCAAACTCAAATCTCTATCTCTAAGTCAAACACACATGTTGAAGCATAAAGAGAGTCATTCCAAAAAAGATTGATCAAAGATTTCAAAAACTCCCTCTTTTTCCCATAATCAATACTTCTCCCCACAAGAAACCAACTTTTGACAAGAGAGATAACAAAAGAGTTTTGACAAACCAAAAGCTCTATTCTACTATTTTCAAAATCTCTCAAGTGGTAGCTGATCCATTTATCGCTTTGGCCTTTATTTTCTCCCCCTTTGGCATCAAACACCAAAACGGGATCAATCTTGGCTCTATAACCCCATTGCCTCACCAAAATCTTCAATTAAGAGCAAACGACAATAAGAGTTCATTAGATGAACTTGGAATAAGTTACCCTCTCATCGGAGTGCAGTGGAAGTCTTTCATGGTCCAAGTCCACCTTTTCCCTTTCAGTTCTCCTTTGAGACTAAAACAAGCAAACTCAAGCATATGGTTAGTCTCAAAGGGTCAAGTTGTAACACATCTCCCCCTAAAACTGTGCATCACTTTGCAACGGACTTGTGAGGTCCAGGGAGTGTTTGTACAACTTGAGCACCATACTTAACAACAAAATGCAAAAAAAAGAACATGATCAAAAACATAAATACATGTATGCTACAATTCAATCCAAGTTCCGCGAATCTAAGACATTTAGCTCACTACGCAACCTGCAAAAGGTCTTCTCATCTAGAGGCTTGGTAAAGATATCGGCTAGCTGGTTCTCGGTGCTAACATGAAACACTTCGATATCACCCTTTTGCTGGTGGTCTCTCAAAAAGTGATGCCGGATGTCTATGTGCTTTGTGCGGCTGTGTTCAACAGGATTTTCCGCCATGCGGATAGCACTCTCATTGTCACATAGGAGTGGGACTTTGCTCAGATTGTAGCCAAAGTCCCGGAGGGTTTGTCTCATCCAAAGTAGTTGCACGCAACACTGTCCTGCGGCAACATACTCGGCCTCAGCGGTGGATAGGGCAACGGAGGTTTGTTTCTTAGAGTTCCACGACACCAGGGACCTTCCTAAGAATTGGCACGTCCCTGATGTACTCTTCCTATCGACCTTACATCCAGCATAGTCGGAGTCTGAGTATCCAACCAAGTCAAAGGTAGACCCTTTTGGATACCAGAGCCCAAAGCAAGGCGTAGCAACCAAATATCTAAGAATTCGCTTCACTGCCACTAAGTGACACTCCTTAGGATCGGATTGAAATCTAGCACACATGCATACGCTAAGCATAATATCCGGTCTACTAACACATAAATAAAGTAAAGATCCTATCATTGACCGGTATGCTTTTTGATCAACGGACTTACCTCCTTTGTTGAGATCGGTGTGTCCGTCGGTTCCCATCGGAGTCTTTGCGGGCTTGGCGTCCTTCATCCCAAACCGCTTTAGCAGATCTTGCGTGTACTTCGTTTGGGAGATGAAGGTGCCGTCCTTGAGTTGCTTCACTTGGAACCCAAGGAAGTAGTTCAACTCGCCCATCATCGACATCTCGAATTTCTGCGTCATTACCCTGCTAAACTCTTCACAAGACTTTTGGTTAGTAGAACCAAATATTATGTCATCGACATAAATTTGGCACACAAACAAATCACCATCACATGTCTTTGTAAAAAGAGTTGGATCGGCTTTCCCAACCTTGAAAGCATTAGCAATTAAAAAGTCTCTAAGGCATTCATACCATGCTCTTGGGGCTTGCTTAAGTCCATAGAGCGCCTTAGAGAGCTTACACACGTGGTCGGGGTACCGTTCATCCTCGAAGCCAGGGGGTTGCTCCACGTACACCTCCTCCTTGATTGGCCCGTTGAGGAAAGCGCTCTTCACATCCATTTGGAACAACCTGAAAGAATGGTGAGCGGCATATGCTAGCAAGATACGAATTGATTCTAGCCTAGCCACAGGAGCAAAAGTCTCCTCAAAGTCCAAACCTGCGACTTGGGCATAACCTTTTGCCACAAGTCGAGCCTTGTTCCTCGTCACCACCCCGTGCTCGTCCTGTTTGTTGCGGAACACCCACTTGGTTCCAACAACATTTTGCTTGGGACGAGGCACCAGTGTCCAAACTTCATTGCGCTTGAAGTTGTTGAGTTCCTCCTGCATGGCCAATACCCAATCCGGATCTAGCAAGGCCTCCTCTACCCTGAAAGGCTCAATAGAAGAGACAAAGGAGTAATGCTCACAAAAATTAACTAATCGAGATCGAGTAGTTACTCCCTTGCTAATGTCACCCAAAATTTGGTCGACGGGATGATCCCTTTGAATCACCGCTCGAACTTGGGTTGGAGGTGCCGGTTGCGCTTCTTCCTCCATCACGTGATCAACTTGTGCTCCCCCTTGATCACACGCCTCCTTTTGATGAACCTTTTCATCGTCTTGAGTTGGGGGATGCACCGTTGTTGAGGAAGAAGGTTGATCTCGTTCATCTTGTTCCTGTGGCCGCACTTCTCCAATCGCCATGGTTCGTATAGCGGCCGTCGGAACATCTTCTCCATCTACATCATCACAATCAACAACTTGCTCTCTTGGAGAGCCATTAGTCGCATCAAATACAACGTCGCTAGAGACTTCAACCAAACCCGATGATTTGTTGAAGACTCTATATGCCTTTGTATTTGAATCATAACCTAATAAAAACCCTTCTACAGCTTTGGGAGCAAACTTAGAATTTCTACCCTTCTTCACTAGAATGTAGCATTTGCTCCCAAATACACGAAAGTACGATACATTGGGTTTGTTACCGGTTAGTAGCTCATACGAAGTCTTCTTGAGGAGGCGATGAAGGTAGACCCTGTTGATGGCGTGGCAAGCCGTGTTCACAGCTTCCGACCAAAAGCACTCGGGGGTCTTGAACTCTCCAAGCATCGTCCTCGCCATATCGATTAGCGTCCTGTTCTTCCTCTCTACCACACCATTTTGCTGAGGTGTGTAGGGAGCGGAGAACTCGTGCTTGATCCCTTCCTCCTCAAGAAACTCCTCCACTTGAAGGTTCTTGAATTCGGACCCGTTGTCGCTCCTTATCTTCTTCACCTTGAGCTCAAACTCATTTTGAGCTCTCCTTAGAAAGCGCTTGAGGGTCCCTTGGGTTTCAGACTTATCCTGCAAAAAGAACACCCAAGTGAAGCGGGAAAAGTCATCAACAATAACTAGACCATACTTACTTCCTCCTATGCTCAGATAGGCGACGGGTCCGAAGAGATCCATATGTAGCAGCTCCAGGGGTCTTGATGTTGTCATCACATTTTTGGTGTGATGAGAGCCTCCCACCTGTTTCCCTGCTTGACAAGCTGCACAAGGTCTATCTTTTTCGAAATGAACATTGGTTAGACCTATCACGTGTTCTCCCTTTAGAAGCTTGTGGAGGTTCTTCATCCCCACATGTGCTAAGCGGCGATGCCACAGCCAGCCCATGCAAGTCTTAGCCATTAAGCATGCATCTAGACCGGCCTCTTCTTTTGCAAAATCAACTAAGTAAAGCTTGTCGTCTATTACACCCTTAAAGGCTAGTGAACCATCACTTCTTCTAATGACAGACACATCTACATTTGTAAAAAGACAATTATATCCCATATTGCATAGTTGACTAACAGATAGCAAATTGTAACCAAGAGACTCAACTAAAAACACATTGGAGATTGAGTGCTCATTAGAAATTGCAATTTTACCTAACCCTTTTACCTTGCCTTGATTCCCATCACCGAATATAATTGAATCTTGGGAATCCTTATTTTTGACGTAGGAGGTGAACATCTTCTTCTCCCCCGTCATATGGTTTGTGCATCCGCTGTCGATAATCCAGCTTGAACCCCCGGATGCATAAACCTGCAAGGCAAATTTAGGCTTGGGTTTTAGGTACCCAACTCATGTTGGGTCCTACAAGGTTAGTGCAAATATCCTTAGGGACCCAAATGCAAGTTTTGTCTCCCTTGCATTTTGCCCCTAACTTCCTAGCAACTATTTTCCTATCCTTTCTACAAATAGCAAAGGAAGCATTTAAAGCACAATAAATTGTAGAAGGTTCATTCACTACTTTCCTAGGAGCATGAATAATATTCTTTCTAGGCACATGATGAATAGCATTTCTCCTAGACATATTTCTACCATGCATATAGGAAGAACTAGAAGCAAACATGGCATGAGAGTCAAAATCATTATAAGCATTATAACTCCTATAAGCATTTCTAGTTTGTCTCCTATCATGATACATAAGAGCATGGTTCTTTTTAGTACTACTAACCATAGGAGCCTTCCCTTTCTCCTTGGCGGAGATAGGAGCCTTATGGCTTGTCAAGTCCTTGGCTTCCCTCTTGTAGCCAAGTCCATCCTTAATTGAGGGATGTCTACCAATCGTGTAGGCATCCCTTGCAAATTTCAGCTTATCAAATTCATTCTTGCTAGTCTTAAGTTGGGCACTAAGACTAGCCACTTCATCATTTAGTTTTGAAATTGAAACTAAGTGTTCACAACAAGCATTAATATCAACATCCTTACACTTAGTGCAAATTTCAACATGTTCAACACAGGAGTTAGATTTACTTGCTACTTCTAGCTTAGCATTTAAATCATTAATTTCACCTTTTAAAGAAGAAATGGTTTCATTACAAGTAGAAAGTTCACAAGAAAGCATTCCATTTCTTTTAACTTCTAGAGCAAGTGAATTTTGTGCACTAACAAATTTATCATGCTCTTCATATAAAAGATCTTCTTGTTTCTCTAAGATTCTATCCTTTTCATTCAAGGCATCAATCAATTCATTAATCTTAGCTATCTTAGTTCTATCCAATCCCTTGAATAAACTAGAGTAATCTATTTCATCCTCACTAGACTCATCATCACTAGAAGAATCATAAGTATTAGTATTACGATTGATTACCTTCTTCTCCCTTTCCATGAGGCAAGTGTGATGCTCGTTTGGGAAGAGGGCCGATTTGTTGAAGGCAGTGGCGGCGAGTCCTTCGTCGTCGGAGTCGGACGAAGAGCAATCCGAATCCCACTCCTTTCCAAGGTGTGCTTCGCCTTTGGCCTTCTTGTAAACCTTCTTGTTCTCTCTCTTCCCATTCTTCCCTTGCTCCTGGTCACTATCATTTTCGGGACAGTTAGCAATAAAATGACCAACCTTACCACATTTGAAGCATGAGCGCTTCCCCTTTGTCTTGGTCTTCCTTGGTTGCCCCTTGCGACCATTTAGCGCCGTCTTGAATCTCTTGATGATGAGAGCCATCTCTTCATCATTGAGCCCGGCCGCCTCAACTTGCGCCACCTTGCTGGGTAGCGGCTCCTTGCTCCTTGTTGCCTTGAGAGCGATGGGTTGAGACTCGTGGATTGGACCGTTCAACGCGTCGTCGACGTATCTCGCCTCCTTGATCATCATCCGCCCGCTTTCAAATTTTCCGAGTACCTCCTCGGGCATCATCATCGTGTACCTGGGATTCTCACGAATATTGTTCACGAGATGAGGATCAAGAACGGTAAAGGACCTTAGCATTAGGCGGACGACGTCGTGGTCCGTCCATCGCGTGCTTCCGTAGTTCCTTATTTTGTTGATGAGGGTCTTGAGCCAGTTGTACGTTTGGGTTGGCTCCTCTCCCCTTATCATGGCGAATCGTCCAAGCTCGCCCTCCACCAACTCCATTTTGGTGAGCATGGTGATGTCATTCCCCTCGTGAGAGATCTTGAGGGTGTCCCATATTTGCTTGGCATTGTCCAAGCCGCTCACCTTGTTGTACTCTTCCCTGCACAAGGATGCTAAGAGAACAGTAGTAGCTTGTGCATTTCTATGGATTTGTTCATTTATGAGCATAGAGTTATCCGAGCTATCAAACTTCATTCCATTCTCTACAATCTCCCAAATGCTTGGATGGAGAGAGAATAGGTGACTACGCATTTTGTGACTCCAAAATCCGTAGTCCTCCCCATCGAAGTGTGGAGGTTTGCCAAGAGGAATGGAAAGCAAATGTGAATTCGAACTATGTTGAATACGAGAATAATCAAATGAAAAGTTCGAATTGACCGTCTTTTTGTAGTCGTTGTCGTCGTCCTTTTGGGAAGAAGTAGACTCATCACTATCATCGTAGTATATGATCTCCTTGATGCGCTTTGTCTTCTTCTTCTTCCCTTCCTTCCGCTTGTAGCCCGAGCCGGAGTCAGTGGGCTTGTCATCTTTTGGCTCGTTGACGAAAGACTCCTTTTCGTTGTTGACCACCATCCCCTTTCCCTTAGGATCCATCTCTTCGGGCGATTAGTCCCCTCTTGAAGAGAACGGCTCCGATACCAATTGAGAGCACCTAGAGGGGGGGTGAATAGGTGATCCTGTGAAACTTAAACTTATAGCCACAAAAACTTGTTAAGTGTTAGCACAATAATCACCAAGTGGCTAGAGAGGAGTCTCAACAAAACACAATACCACAAGAGATCAAACACAGAGATGACATAGTGGTTTATCCCGTGGTTCGGCCAAGACCAAACGCTTGCCTACTCCACGTTGTGGCGTCCCAACGGACGAGGGTTGCAATCAACCCCTCTCAAGCGGTCCAAAGACCAACTTGAATACCACGGTGTTTTGTTTTGCCTTTCAATATCCCGTTTGCGAGGAATCTCCACAACTTGGAGCCTCTCGCCCTTACACTTGAGATTCACAAGAAATTCAGAGTAAGGGAGGAAAGCAACACACACAAATCCACAGCAAAATGCGCACACACACGGCCAAGAATCAAGCTCAAAAGACTATCTCAAAGTTGTCACTAGAACGGGGCTCGAATCACTGAGAATGACAAACGAATGCGCAAAGACTGAGTGTGGATGATCAAGAATGCTCTAAGGTTGCTTCGGTTTCTCCTTCATGCGCCTAGGGGTCCCTTTTATAGCCCCAAGGCAGCTAGGAGCCGTTCAGAGCAAATCTGGAAGGCCAATCTTGCCTTCTGTCGTCGGGTGCACCGGACAGTCCGGTGCACACCGGACACTGTCCGGTGCCCGATTTCCTTCCTAAAATGGCGCTGCCAACCGTTGCAAATCTGGGAGCCGTTGGCGCACCGGACAAGTCCGGTGCACACCGGACAGTCCGGTGCCCCCTTCCGACCGTTGGCCCGGCCACGTGTCGCGCGCAGATTCCGCGGCCGACCGTTGGCCCGGCCGACCGTTGGCTCACCGGACAGTCCGGTGCACACCGGACAGTCCGGTGAATTTTAGCCGTATGCCGTCGGCGAATTCCCGAGAGCGGCCACTTCACGCTGAGTCAGTCTGGCGCACCGGACACTGTCCGGTGCACCACCGGACAGTCCGGTGCTCCAGACCGAACAGCCTTTTGGCTGTACACAGCCAACTTTTCTCTGACTCGATTTCTCCTGTTTCAAGCACTTAGACACAATACATTAGTCTTCAAAACAATGTACTAAGGCTTAGAAACATACCTTTACTCTTGATTTGCACTTTGTCCATCCATGAGCATAAATTCACATTTAAGCATTTGTGTTGGACACTAAATCACCAAAATACTTAGAAATGGCCCAAGGGCACATTTCCCTTTCACTAAGTCCCGGAAGACGGCGAACTCCGCCCGACCCAGGGCTCGGACTCGGGCTAAGTCCCGGAAGACGGCGAACTCCGCTCCGCCCGACCTAGGGCTCGGACTCGGGCTAAGTCCCGGAAGACAGCGAACTCCGCTCCGCCCGACCCAGGGCTCGGACTCGGGCTAAGTCCCGGAAGACGGCGAACTCCGCTCCGCCCGACCCAGGGCTCGGACTCGGGCTAAGTCCCGGAAGACGACGATCTCCGCCTCGCCCGACCCAGGGCTCGGACTTGGGCTCGGCCCCAGAAGACGACGATCTCCGCCGCGCCCAACCCAGGGCTCGGACTTGGGCTCGGCCCCAGAAGACGGCAATCTCCGCCTCGCCCGACCCGGGGGCTCGGACTTGGGCTCGGCCCCAGAAGACGACGATCTCCGCCTCGCCCGACCCGGGGGCTCAGACTCGACCTCGGCTTCGGAGGAGCTTCCACATCGCCCAACCTAGGGCGTAGACCAGCCACGACAACAGGAGGCGCCATCATCACCCTACCCCGAGCTGACTCGGGCCACAGGGAACAAGACCGGCGTCCCATCTGGCTCGCTCCACCAGATAGGCAATGATGGCGCCCCGCATGCTCTGTGACGACGGCGGCTCTCAGCCCCCTTACGGAAGCCAGAGGACGTCAGCAAGGACTCAACCGCTCCGACAGCTGCCCTCCGCAAAGCTCCATCGCTCCTTCGACGGCCACGACATCACACCAGCTCGGTGCCAAGATCTCTCCGGCTGCCACAACGGCATGTACCTAGGGCGCTAGCTCACCTCCGCTAGACACGTAGCACCCTGCTACACCCCCCATTGTACACCTGGATCCTCTCCTTACGCCTATAAAAGGGAGGACCAGGGCCCTCTTAGAGAGGGTTGGCCGCGTGGGGACGAGGACGAGAACAGGCCCTCGCTTGGAGCCGCTCGCTCCCTCTCCCTCGTGGACGCTTGTAACCCCCTACTGCAAGCGCACCCGACCTGGGCACGGGACGAACACGAGGGCCGCGGGATTCCCACCTCTCTCACGCCGGTCTCCGGCCGCCTCGCTCTCCCCCCTTCGCGCTCGCCCTCGCGCTCGACCCATCTAGGCTGGGGCACGCGGCGACATTCACTCGTCGGCCCAGGGACCCCCCGGTCTCGGAACGTCGACAACTAGATAATGGACATTTAGCAATGAAGTGACCGGGCTTACCACATTTGTAGCACACTTTCTTGGAGCGGGGCTTGTAATCTTTCCCCCTCCTTTGCTTGAGGATTTGGCAGAAGCTTTTGATGATAAGCGCCATTTCCTCATTGTCGAGCTTGGAGGCGTCGATTGGTTGTCTACTTGATGTAGACTCCTCCTTCTTCTCCTCCGTCGCCTTGAATGCCACCGGTTGTGCTTCGGGCATGGAGGAGGTGCCTTGCTCGATGATTTTCTTTGAGCCTTTAATCATTAGCTCAAAGCTCACAAATTTTCCTATAACCTCCTCGGGAGACATTAGCTTGTATCTACGATCACCTCGAATTAATTGAACTTGCGTAGGGTTAAGAAAGACGAGGGATCTAAGAATAACCTTGACCATCTCATGGTCATCCCATTTTTCGCTCCCGAGGTTGTGCACTTGGTTCACCAAGGTCTTCAAGCGGTTGTACATAGCTTGTAGATCCTCCCCTTGGTGAAGCATGAAGCGACCAAGCTCCCCCTCGATCGTCTCCCGCTTGGTGATCTTTGTCACCTCGTCTCCTTCGTGCGCGGTCTTGAGTACGTCCCAAATTTCCTTCGCACTCTTTAGCCCTTGCACCTTATTATACTCCTCTCGACTTATAGAGGCGAGGAGTATAGTGGTGGCTTGGGAGTTAAAGTGGTGGATTTGGGCCACTTCGTCCGAGTCGTAGTCTTCATCCCCTACGGATGATACCTGTACACCAAACTCAAAAACATTCCAAATGCTTGTGTGGAGTGAGGTTAGATGATGTCTCATTTTATCACTCCACATATTATAATCTTCACCGTCAAAAACCGGTGGTTTGCCTAATGGAACGGAGAGCAAAGGAGTACGCTTTGAAATACGGGGATAGCGTAGGGGAATCTTATTATACTTCTTGCGCTCATAGCGCTTAGAAGTAACAGACGACGCGTCGGAGCCGGAGGTCGATGGTGATGAAGTGTCGGTCTCGTAGTAGACCACTTTCCTCATCTTCTTGTGCTTGTCGCCTCTCCGATGCGACTTGTGGGAAGAAGATTTCTTCTCCTTCCCCTTACCTTTGTTGCGGGACTCTTCCGATGAAGCCTTCCTGTGGCTTGTAGTGGGCTTGTCGTCGGTCTCCATCTCCCTCTTGGCGTGATCTCCCGACATCACTTCGAGCGGTTAGGCTCTAATGAAGCACCGGGCTCTGATACCAATTGAAAGTCGCCTAGAGGGGGGGTGAATAGGGCGAAACTGAAATTTACAAAGTTAATCATAACTACAAGCCGGGTTAGCGTTAGAAATATAATGCGAGTCCGAGAGAGGGCGTAAAAACAAATCGCAAGCGAATAAAGAAGTGAGACACAAGGATTTGTTTTACCGAGGTTCGGTTCTCTCAAACCTACTCCCCGTTGAGGTGGTCACAAAGACCGGGTCTCTTTCAACCCTTTCCCTCTCTCAAACGGTCCCTCGGACCGAGTGAGCTTCTCTTCTCAATCAACCGGGAACCAAACTTCCCCGCAAGGACCATCACACAATTGGTGTCTCTTGCCTCGATTACAATTGAGATGATCGCAAGAAAGAATGAGAAAAAAGAAGCAATCCAAGCGCAAGAGCTCAAATGAACACAACAATCACTCTCTCTAATCACTAAAGCTTTGAGTGGAATTGGGAGAGGATTTGATCTCTTTGGTGTGTCTAGAATTGAATGCTAGAGCTCTTGTAAGTAGTTGGAAGGTGGAAAACTTGGATACAATGAATGTGGGGGTGGTTGGGGTATTTATAGCCCCAACCACCAAACTTGACCGTTGGTGGAGGCTTCTGTCGCATGGCGCACCGGACAGTCCGGTGCGCCACCGGACACTGTCCGGTGCGCCAGCCACGTCACCTGGCCGAAGGGTTCCGACCGTTGGAGCTCTGTCTTGTGGGCCCGCCTGGCTGTCCGGCGGTGCACCGGACAGGCCCTGTAGGCTGTCCGGTGTGCCACCCGCGCGTGCTCTGCTCCTCTGCGCGCGCTGGCGCGCATTTAATGCGTTGCAGACGACCGTTGCGCTCGAAGTAGCCGTTGCCCCGCTGTCACACCGGACACTGTCCGGTGACTCACCAGACAGTCCGGTGAATTATAGCGGAGCGGATTCCCGAAGCTGGCGAGTTCAGAGTTGCTCTCCCCTGGAGCACCGGACACTGTCCGGTGGTGCACCGGACAGTCCGGTGAATTATAGCGAAGCTCCTCTGAAAATTCCCGAAGGTGAAGAGTTGGACGTAGAGTTCCCTGGTGCACCGGACAGTCCGGTGCGACAGACCAGGGTGCCTTCCGGAAAATCCTTTGCTCTTTTGATTGAACCCTTTTCTTGGTCTTTTTATTGGCTTATTGTGAACTTTTGGCACCTGTAGAACTTATAGACTAGAGCAAACTAGTTAGTCCAATTATTTGTGTTGGGCAATTCAACCACCAAAATTATTTAGGAAAGAGGTGAAGCCTAATTCCCTTTCAATACTATAGTATTATAACTTAAAAGGTGTTTGGTTTGTGCAGGCAAAACACAGTTTTAAATACCATGGTTTACCCAAAACCGTGGTATTTTTGGAGTTTTCGAAACTCCACTCCGGACCTCAGTTTTCTTCTCTTCTCTCTACATATACTTTGTTTTTCCAATGTAACCAAACATATCTCGGTTTTGAGCAATAATGTGGTTTTACTGTGGTAAAGTAATACCATAGTATTTGTGTCATGTACAATTGTAAACTGTGGTATCTCAAAATTACAGTATTTTAAAACCGTATTTCCAAACAGGCCCTGATCTTAGGTAAAATATGAATAAATATTACGTTGTGAGCTCATACGCACTAGCTACAAATCCAAACTACATTGATGCAAAAATATGAGGGGTGTGTTTATACTTGCTAGTTGCTAGTATGCATGTTGCAGCACTGCTGGCGCCAGGCAACCTTACGTGGAGGCCAGCCAAGCAGGGCTTTTTTTTTTGACTCACATCAATTATGCTACCAGCCAGTACATGCGCCATGTGCACACAATCAGTTTGTTTCCCTCAAGCCAGATTACATGCATTTGTAGTGTTGTTCTAGCTAAAACCTAGCTGCCAATTGGCACAGTGTGAGCTAGAACCACATGAAATTGATTTTATTCTCGTTTTCACCCGAATGCTAAGGTCCCGCTTGGAGGACTGGAGATTCTAAAAAAATCTATATTATCTAAGGTGTGAAGTGGATTATGAGATTTTAGGATTCAAACGGACCTAAATGTGTGGTCCTAATAATTACATATACCATTCGTGTTATCGTAAGCCATACTAGTTGTTTTTTCCCTAGCAACCTTCCTCGTGAGATCAATGGAGGACTTCAACTTTTATGGTATATATTAGGTATGTGCTCAGGTGTTGCCACTAGGCCGGAGAGCGGGTGGAGCAGCGCCTATACTGTAAATATAATTATTGTTTATTTTTAAACACTAAGTTATGTGTAGTCTGATGGTTAGTCCTAAATTTTTAGAGCAGTGGTGTGGGTTTGGGTACTTGTCTTGGCACTATTTTTGCGCGCGCTTCAAGGGTACTGGGCGTGGGGAGGGATAAAGCCGTGGTAGCACCAGGTACCCACATTAGATTCTTAATAGTTTAGATACAACTGCGCAGATCCACTCGCTTCTTTCGGTTTAATATGTCAAGACCCACTTCCATTCTCCCATTTTTTTATTTTGTCCTTACTAAAAGTTACTCCTCCGTTTATTTTATTTATTTGTCCTGGTTTAGTTCAAAAATAAATTAGCGAATGATAAATATTCGATAACGAAAGTAGTACTTTTGTGCCTTGTTGATTGCTAGTTCATTAAAGCGTCGTTAGACCTTTGAGATAGCAAAAGCTTGGTGATGTAAAAGCAGATCCAATAGTTATATAATTTTTAGCTCTCTACTAGCATCTCCAAGGGACTTTTTATTTTTTTAATTCTTTATTTGGCCCTCTATTTATCTCTCCATAAAGATTAAACTCTATATATACATCTCATTCCAATATACTCTCCAACATGCAAGTTAATTTGGCTAGCTAGAGTGGCTATCCAAATTTGGCTAATGATGGAGCCAATTTGGATAGCCGGATAGCTTAGTGAGTTGAATGACTAGTCTGTTGGAGAGTAATTTTGCTATTAAGAAGTAGGGGTGGACACTTTTTTACCATAAACCGAAAATCGGACCGAACCAAAATTTCAGTTTTTTCGGTACTTCGGTTCAGTTTCGGTTTTTGTATCTCAGAAGTTCGGTTTTCGGTATCGTAATCGATTTTCACCATATACAGAACCGAAATACCAAAAAAAACTGAATACCAAACTTTATCAATTCTAAAATTTGACTTTTCGATTATGTGAACTAAATGTGTGAAGCAATTAAATTGTTATTCACTTATTTATATGTGATGTATGATGCATCTCTAAATATTTGTACCTATATAATTTTTACTTTTTAATTATGTGTAATCTATCATATAAACTTGTTGTATGTGTTTTCTTGAGTATAAGTTTGGTATTCGGTTTTACCAAAAAACCGAAGTAAAAAACCGAAATCGAAGTTCTCGGTTTTCATTTTCTATAAAACCGATTGGTTTCTAATGTCTAGAAAACCGAAGTTTTTTAAAATCGAAAAATCGAACCGAAATTTCAAAAAAACCGAATGCCCAGCTCTATTAAGAAGCTAAGATTTGGTTTGACGAGTCATTTAGGTAGTCTCTTAAAGATGCTCTAAATCACATATTTAGGAAATTGCTAAATAACTTTGAGAGTGTAAAATTGTGAGCTTTCCAATAACTCTCTAAATATAGTTTGTAGTTTTGTTTTAATCCGTCGATACCTCAAGATTGGGGTACCCACTCCTACTGGACCAAGGTAGGACCCATGTGGCTATCCCTAGTCATATAGCCACAGGTGGTCCACCCTGACTTAGAATGAGGGCCCGTCCGACGAGGACGTTGGCCTCGAGTAGGGGCCAGCTTCCACGTAGGACTCTTTGGATCCCCGATAGTGGGGCTCTAGGGGCGCCACATGCCCCAAGTATGGGGAATCCATACAGTTGTGCCTAAGAGGCGCCCCCTCGGGATGGTCCTAGACACCTGCATATAATATCTAGACCTCCGTCTTAAATAAGTTCGGTATCGCCACGTGTCCAGGCCCGCGCTAGAGGGTCCCGGGCTCCTCCGAGTACCTATCGGACCCCAACCAGGGGTGGTCTGGATCTACCATGCCTACATACAGTCCTGGCTGGTAGCTCCCTACTCGGGTGAGGACCCGTGCTGCCACGTGTATTATGGCGCGTAACAAAGCCCTTGGGAAGAACCTGATGACATGGATGGGTTAGGTTGCGAGTTTGGCTCCCTGCAGGCGCGCCCGCGTGTCACGGCTCATCTGTGTCACAACCAACGACCGTCTAGCATGTGCGTAGCTTTGGTTCTCATACAACCACATGAACCGAGCGAACTCCACCCCTCCCATATCCGATGAAGCCATGACACCGTAGATAAAGTGGGGCTCATGACGGAGTTGACGACGGAGAGCGCGTGAGCATGGGTGAAGAATGTGGCTGGATTACGAGGTGAGGTACCAACAGAGGAAGAGGTGGCGAGCGAGCTGTGGGAGAGAGAAGCATTGACCAAACCGTTCGATGTGTATCTATGGCGCTTGAGAAAAAATGACAACGTGGATAGGTTAGGTTGCGAGTTTGGGTCCCTGCTCTATATATAGTAATAGTCGTAGATCATAGATCCAGAACCAGACCCAAACCCTTTCGTTAGCAATGGAAGTGTGTGAAGACAGTGGCAGAGGATGTAGAAAATCGAGGTGTGGCTCAAGCAGAAGGACATACACAAAGTTGAAATAGACAATAAAAGCAAAGTGCCTTGTATATAGGAAGGGATCAAGGTACATAATTTTGATCAACTATAACATAGCACTAAGAATTTGCAAAAAATAAAAACAATTAATAATGAAATACCTATTTCTTGACCATTAACTTTCTCACCATTGTCTCTTCATTCGCCTCTACTTGACGTTGGCTCACTTCCACTATATATAACCTTGACTAGAAACAAATTTCAAATCTAACAATTATGATTCATCAACCATGTATTAGACTTTGGAGTAATCAATCGTGGAATCAGAGTCTTAAGAGCAACCCCAAAATAGTGTCAAATATTTTCCAAAAACTGATTATTGGGAGCAGGTTAAAAAAAGTTTTAGGAGTAAATTATGATGTGTACTACAACCGTACATCTAGACAAAGAATAAAAAATGAAAATTGGGGTAAAGAAGAACGTGCCTATATCTAGGTGTTCTGATCAGCACAAATTTCTAGCAAGATGTGTTGTCATTTGTGCACGCAAGGATGAACAACAATCGATCGCCGCCACCAGCAAGTCTCGCGCTCCGTCTTCTTGAGTCGAGAAGCAAGGTGTCATCTGGGCCCATAGCTCCGCCGCGCTGGGCTGCCTGTGTTGCCGCCGTGACGACAACTTCCTTGGATGTCGCGGCGCTGGCACAGTAGCACTAATTTATTTTTAGAGAGGATGAGGGAGTTGTTGGAGTAAGGAAAGTCAGATTTCTCTTTTAATATTTATTTTTGATAGACTCTAACGTCAACAAGTACATACTATAAAAAATTTTAAAGGAAAAATATACCTCTTTGAACAATCTTTTTTTTCTTTGTCTGCTTGTTTCCAAGACTTCCGAGTGGAGCAGAAGTGCAGAACACGACCATCATCAATCGGACAAGACGCGCAAAACGGCGACAAGTGATAACTGAGGAGGAGGGGCTAGCGATGGGCAGAGCAGCAGCAGCACGAACCGGCCGCGGGACACGAGCGGAGCAGCAGGGGCCGATGAGGGGTGGAGCGGAGCAGCACGAACTCGCGCTATCGCTTGCGAAGTTTGCCGACGCGCAGCGCGTCGACGACCTCACTATTTTTTTCAGATAAGCTGGGCCTCACACGCTTTTTTTTCCGTCATTTGCCTCCGGCCCACGGGCGACGGGCCAAGCGTGCGCCCATTGCCACCGAAACGCCACCGTTCGCTCTCGTCGCGCACCTCTTCCTGTCCTCCTGGTCCTGACCTTGCTGCCCGATGGCCCATCTCTGTAGGCACGCAAACGCAACCCACCGCCGCGCCGGCGCCGGCGCCGGCGCTACTTCCTTCCCCTTCACTGGCCGTCTTCCGAAGTTCGCTGTCTCCGCTTTAACCATCCGTGGTCCCGTTCTTCTGCAGTATGCGGGTGTTTCTGTGCCCACGCACTGGCGTCACGCGGACCCGACTGTTTGTAGGTAAAATCCTCGCTCCTCCTTCCCTGTGGCCGCGTGGGTGCCATACTGCCATTGCAATTAACAGGTGCTTCTTCGAATCTTACTGTCTGCTGTATGTATACTTCGTCTCTTTGTTAAGAGTTACAAGGACGATACCCCATGCCATCACAGTCACATTATTCAGGAACAGGAAAGATGTCTAGACGTTACCAGCACACATGTAAAGCATGTTAACTGCATTTCAGTTTCAGAGAAAGTCTACCCCAGACAACCACCATGTTACAAAGGAACGAAATGGAGTGCTGTTCGAGAACGAAGTGACACCTCAGTTTCAGAAGAAAAGAGAATAAAGCGACACCAGACAATCTCCAGGTTACTCACTATACTTGTATCTGTGCAGGCAACATTAGTATCAGTGCAATGGCTGCGTTGTAAAAAAAAACTCAACCGGCCTTGGTAAGACAGTCCTTAAACATTACATTAAGAACGTATTGTAACCAGGCCATGTGCTTTGACGTGGGACATATGAAAGATGTTTTTAACCACAACCTAAATTTCACTCTCACGAGAAGTAGAACTCTTTGGCGTGCCCTAAAATTTGCTGCTCACACAGGAAGTTAAATTCAAGACCTAAATAAAAAGTGATACTCAGGGCCACCTAACCAACACAGCAGAGGCCTTTTCGCCAATGACCGTGTTGTAGCGCACAAAGCTATGGAGCTACTTGCGCATTTTCTGCAATAATGCGATTTGTGTGTCTTTCTTGAGTAGGGCCTGGTTTATATTTCATTATGGCAGTAAATACCTTGGCTCAGGACGCTTTGCTTTGGTAAGGTTGCAGATAAATTGGCGTCTTTTTCAATGTTTTTTTTTTCTTGCATGTCATCATTAGTTGTTATGCACTCTGACAGTACAGATCTGTGGTCAGTTTAACTTTTGTGTGTTCTATGTATGAAATTGAGAACTAAGTAGTTTAGAGCAACTCTAAAAGGATACTAAACTATTTCCACCAAAAAATGATTATTAAGGACAGGCTAAAAACTTTTATAGGTAAATTATTGTGTATACCCCAACAATTCGGTTCTGCCCCAATCCATATGGATTGAGGGGGATTGAGGGGGTATCAATCCCTAGTAAGTCAAAATCCCCTCCAATCCATATCAATCCCCTCCAATCCATATGGATTGAAAATAACCGAACAGACCCTAAACAAAAACTGAAAAACCGAAAACTGGGTTCAATTTTTTTTTAAAAAAAACATTTTCCAGGCAGTCCTCTTTGCACCTGCGTATGGGTTTTCAACGATGGGCCTTTGTATTTTGTTTTTTTGACGTGGGAAGCAGCAACAATCTGCATGTGCTGCATGCCGGGTTCAAACGGCCGCCGGGTTGAAGCCGTCTGTTTTACCGTCCCAGGCACGATAAAACAGATATCGGAGAGGAACACTCACCCACAAATATGCGGGAGTGGAGGACGTCGATGCAGGATGTGGATTTTTTTAGGAAGAAGATAAAGGAGCTATTGGAGCAAGAAAAATCACTTTTCTTTCCTAATATTTGTTTTGGGGTAAGTCTGCATCTTCTTTTAGAGTTGCTCTTATCTGACTAGTTAACGAAACTAAAAGAATGTGCATGGGTTAGTGAGACAATTCTCTCTATTCAAAAGATTACATGTTTAGTTCATCTTATTTGCAGGCAAAGATGTACAGGGCTTTCTCAATAATTAGGTGGCCATCCGATTCTTCTGATGTTCTTGTGTCAAATCATTACACAATGTACAAAGGCATAGAGAATTTTCTTGAGCGTGAAGCGCAAGCTGTTTGAGTAATGATCACTGCTGACGAACCATGTGCCCACTAGTCTGCTTAATTTAGCTTCTTTCATCTGGAAAATAATGATCACTTAGTTGTATCACACGTTCACACTACTACTTACAGGTTCAATATATTGAAAGTTTGGTTCATCTTCTTAGGCTTGCAGAGGTGTTTAACACTTCCCCAACAATTAGGTGGTTTATCCTCTGATATTCTTGTTCAGACCATTAAGGGCTTGTTCGGTTAGGGGTGAATTGAAGGGGATTAAATCTCTTCCTACTCAAAATTGAATGATTCAACCCCCTCAATCCTCATGCAACCTAATAAGGCCTAAAATGTACAAAGGTGTAGGGCATTTTCTTGAGTGTGATGCACAAGTTGTTTGAATAATAATCACTACTGACCTTAGTCATGTGCCAACTAGTTTGCTTCATTGACTTCTTTCATCTGGAAAATAATGATCCCTAGTGACCTTTAGAGTTTAAATCGCTTGGTTGCTTCACACTTTCACATTACTACCTTACAGGGCCAAAGGAAATGGCTGATTCTCAGTAATTTGCAAATGCTTTAATTGTATCACACTAGTTGTAGGATAGAGTTTAATGATACAAATTTTGTTAGTATGAGTTTTTTGCTGATCAAGTTTTGTCATGAATTAGCAAATACGTTGGTCTAACACATAAGAAGGCTCGTGTACAACACTTGGTCAAGTATTTTTTGTGATCAGTTCCAAGGATAATAACATTCATGTGATTTGCCAAGGTTATATGTCTAGCTTTGACCGTATGGGTTTCTTTCCTGTTTAGGCCTTGTTCGCTTGGGTCTAGATCGAAGGGGATCTTCTATTCAATTTTGACTAGAGAGGGATTTAGTCTCCTCCAATCCCCTTCAATTTAGACACAATCGAACAAGCCCTTAAGAGGTTCTATATTTTCTTTTAAAATAAGGTTTTGATGGCTGTATGTAGTAGGTGTAGGACCACAGGTCCCTTCCTTGCTCCTTAGTCCTTCCATCTCTTCTTTGTTCTTCCTTCCATCATGACTTGCAGTTTGTTATATCAGATGACATTGTCCTCCTCTGGAGCATGTATTATTATCAGTTGAAATTTTACAGACTCTGCCTCTTCATTTCACAAACTTCTTATTGTATCAGTGTTATGTTCTTTTCCTGGATGTGATGTTTAATGCTTGTCAATTGACAACATGAATCTTAGACAGTGCACATAAACTGGATAACTATTGAAGTTGGATTATATGAATTTTCCCTAATTGTGAATGTGTGGGGATGTTATAAGAACAGCATCTTGTTAGTACTGTACCATAATATATTGAAAACTGATGAGCTTAAAACCATCTACTTGCTGTGGGTGTCTATAGTTCATTGTCGTCATTGATACCAATGATACATATTTCTGTTCTAGTTTCCTCCGTCTTAAAATAGTATTTGTTTGAATCTATTAATTATCTAAAACGCATACATCAAGTATTGTTTGGAACGAATATGGTCTTGTTGTATGTGTTTTGGATCAAAAGTTACACATCCAAGTGAACCCGATTTTTCTGGCGCTGTTTTGATTTTTTTTTTGGAGAATGCGCTAGAGAACTGTGTGATTAAGAGAGGAACTAGTGCTTGATGATACTTGGACTGTTTGCGATGCCGTGTAGCATATTTGGCGTGTCTGCCTGATGATAGGGTTCTGAACCGAGGTACATGTTATGACTGCTGCTACATGGCATGGCATGGCAACGGCACAAGTAGCGTGCATGTTATGTTGTTTTTATTATTACTTGTATATGTTGGATCTTTTATGGGCTTGGCCCATTTATTGAATAAACTCTAAGGTGTGTAATGGTGGAGAATACCAATAGTACCACATTGGAAGTCCAAGGGTCTTTTGCCTTGACTTATATGGTGGGATTTATTCCACTTAACTTGAGAAGTCAAGAAATGGACAAGGGCGTGCCGCGCGCGCGCGCCGCCGCCGGCCGGGCGTGGCGTGGCGTGGCGTGGCGTGGCGAGGCGAGGCGAGGCGAGGCGAGCGGGCGTGGTGTGGTTGTGTTAATTTTTAGCACTCACTAACCGCGTACGTCAGCCGAGTGACCCTGTCTCTTCGTCGGCCGAGTGACTCTCCAGCCGAGTGACTCTGTCTCTTCGTCAGCCAGCCGAGTGACCCTTCTCCTTCAACTGGCCGACTTATGGCGTGACTCGGCGAGTGCTGGCCGACTCATGGCATAACTCGGCGAGAGCTGGCCGACTCTTGGCGTGACTCGGCGACCTTTCTCCTTCAACTTCCCTCTGCGAGAGGTTAAATAGAGGAGCACCCCTGTCACTCGGTACACGAAAACACACTACTTTCAGAATCACAGTCCAGCCGCCGAGTGAGGGTATTCCCATCTCGTAACTCTGCGCGCACAGAGAAGCGAGAGGGCAGGTGCCTCCGAAGCCGGTGCCGTTCGAGACCTTGCACGGGGGATCGACAATTAGGTTTTTGGGGAGCGTCTACGCGACTGCCCAAATCGTCTTCTTCCTGGAGACATGACAATTGAAGTTGGACAAGGATCTAGATCCTCGGAGCGTATGGGAGGGTATGATCAATTCATCTCCTCACTATTTTGCATTCTGCAAATTATATATGTTCATACCTGCTGTTTTATTTATAGCCATAAATTTATCCAATCTGTTTTGTCGTATTATATCATGACATGTCTGATGCCTGATTATACTAGTAATATGATAAATCTGTTTGTCTTAATTTTACAGTTATGCTGTTTATGTTGCTATCTGTTTATATTCAGTTGTTCCATAATAATACATGTTCCATGTTTATATGCTTATTATCTTTATATGATTCATATGCTTTATGTTCTCTTGATCCATATTGTTATGGATATATATGAGATAGTGATTTCTATAATTAAACATATTTTATATGTCATCATCATAATGTTAATTTATGGAATTAAAATGATATGGAAAATGCCTATATTTCTAACAATCCAAAAACCTAATGTTAGGCATTTTTCTGTCAGAGGTTTTGCTGCTGTGCTAAAGCCTGATCCTTTTGATGGTAAAAACTTCTTGATATGGAAAGCTAAGATGGAATTGTGGCTAACTGCTATGTCTTGTTTTCATGCCGCTGAGGGCAAGCCTGCCAACTTACCTCCTGAGGATGAGGCTAAGTTTAAGGCTGAAGACAACCTCTTTCGAGGAGCAGTAATTAGCGCACTGGATACAAAATTCCAGAAAAGCTATATCATTCT
Source organism: Zea luxurians (assembly GCA_029449295.1). NCBI lineage: Eukaryota > Viridiplantae > Streptophyta > Magnoliopsida > Poales > Poaceae > Zea > Zea luxurians. Next base: position 1,274,388 of record JAOPSE010000132.1, read on the forward strand.
TCCCACAGGGAAAGAGCTGTGGGATGCTCTTGTTGGAAAGTTTGGAGTTACTGACGCTGGTAGCGAGCTGTACCTCATGGAGCAGCTGTATGACTACAAGATGGTTGAGAACCGATCTGTAGTGGAACAGGCTCATGAGTTTCAGGCACTAGCTAAGGAACTCGAACTTTTTCCTTGTCCTTTGCCTGACAAGTTTGTGGCTGGCGGTATAATCGCCAAGTTGCCACCTTCTTGGAAGGACTTTGCTACCTCTCTCAAACATAAGAGACAAGAGTTCAATGTGGAAGAGCTCATTGGTACTCTTGATGTTGAGGAAAGAGCTAGATCAAAGGACAATGGAAAAGGTGTGGAGACCTCTACTGCTAATGTGGTGCAGAAGAGAAACTTCCGCAAGTTTAACAAGAAGAAAAACCAAAACAAACCAGAGAACGCAAATAAACCTGTTCATACAGCACAATTTAAAAAGAAGAACAACAACAAGGGAAAGGGAGGTTGCTTTGTCTGTGGCAGTGATCAACATTGGGCTAGAGAGTGCCCTGATCGCAAGTTCACTCAGGACAAGAAATCAGCCAATGTTGTAACCACTGAAACTGGAGATGGAACATCTGGGTATGGTAATTCTTTACCATTTGTTCTCTCAGTTTGTAATTCACCTGAGTGGTGGATGGACAGTGGTGCAAATATTCATGTGTGTGCTGATGCCTCTATGTTCTCCTCCTACCAGGTCGGGAGATCTGGCGCCTTGTTAATGGGAAATGGGTCGCGTGCTCATGTTCTTGGTGTTGGTACGGTCATTCTGAAGTTTACTTCGGGAAAGACGGTGCCATTGAAGAGCGTGCAGCATGTGCCCTCTATCAAGAAGAATCTCGTTAGCGCATCTATGCTATGTCGAGATGGATACAAAGTTGTTCTTGAGTCTAATAAATGTGTTGTGTCGAAACATGGTACTTTTGTTGGTAAAGGATATGATTGCGGAGGGTTGTTCCGCTTATCACTGCATGATGTGTGTAATAAACTCGTGAATTCTGTTCATTTTTCTGATGAGTCGGATTTATGGCATTCACGTTTTTGTCATGCAAGCTTTGGCTGTCTTATGCGGTTAGCAAATATAAATTTAATTCCTAAATTTAACTTGGTCAAAAAGTCTAAGTGCCATGTGTGCGTTGAATCAAAACAACCTCGCAAGCCTCACAAGGTTGCTGAGGCGAGGAGTTTGGCACCTCTAGAACTTGTTCATTCTGATCTGTGCGAGATGAATGGAATTTTGACCAAAGGTGGTAAAAGATACTTTCTCACTTTTATAGATGACTCCACTAGATTTTGTTATGTGCATCTCTTAAAAACAAAAGATGAAGCGTTCAATTATTTTAAGGCCTATAAAGCTGAAGTTGAGAACCAACTTGAGAGGAAAATAAAACGTTTAAGGTCCGACCGAGGTGGAGAATATTTCTCTAATGTGTTCGATGAGTTCTGCGTGGAACATGGTATTATTCATGAGAGGACACCGCCATTCTCACCACAATCCAATGGGATTGCTGAAAGGAAAAACCGCACTCTAACAGATTTGGTGAATGCCATGTTGAGTACAGCGGGATTATCCAAGGCATGGTGGGGTGAGGCGATTTTGACAGCATGTCATGTCCTGAATAGAGTTCCAACAAAGAACAAAGAGATCACTCCATTTGAGGAATGGGAAAAGAGAAGAGTAAATCTCTCGTATTTGCGCACTTGGGGTTGCTTGGCTAAAGTGAATGTGCCAATCAACAAAAAGCGTAAACTTGGGCCTAAAACTGTTGACTGTATATTCCTTGGGTACTCTTTTCACAGCACTGGGTATAGGTTCTTAATTATAAAATCTGATGTGCCAGGTATGTATGTTGATACTATCATGGAATCAAGAGACGCAACATTTTTTGAGAATGAGTTTCCCATGAAGAATACACCTAGTGATACAAGTCATGAGACTATAATTCCCCATGAGCACGAACTGTCGATTCCTATAGATCATGCTGAGGATTCTCACGTGCACATCCCTGAGGAGGATGACACTATAGTCACTCGAAAGAGTAAGAGACAGAGGGTTGCAAAATCCTTTGGTAATGACTTTATAGTGTACCTTGTGGAAGACACACCAACTACCATTAGTGAGGCATATTCCTCTCCTGATGCTGACTTATGGAAGGAAGCAGTAAGGAGTGAGATGGAATCTATTATGTCTAATGGAACTTGGGAGGTCGTTGACCGTCCTTATGGTTGTCAACCTATAGGTTGCAAATGGATCTTCAAGAAAAAGCTTAGGCCTGATGGTACAATCGAGAGGTACAAGGCAAGGCTTGTGGCCAAAGGATATACCCAAAAGGAGGGTGAAGATTTCTTTGATACCTACTCACCAGTGGCTCGATTGACTACAATTCGCACATTAATAGCCGTGGCAGCCTCTTATGGTCTTATCATTCATCAGATGGATGTTAAGACAGCTTTCCTAAATGGAGAGTTGGATGAGGAGATCTATATGGATCAGCCAGAAGGGTTTATTGCGGATGGTCAAGAGAACAAGGTGTGCAGGTTGATAAAATCATTGTATGGCCTAAAACAAGCACCTAAGCAATGGCATGAAAAGTTTGATAATACTCTTACAGCAGCTGGCTTTGTTGTAAATGAATCTGACACGTGTGTATACTATCGATATGGTGGGGGTGAGTCTGTTATGCTGTGCCTTTATGTTGATGACATCTTGATCTTTGGATCAAATCTCAATGTGATTGAGGAAGTTAAAAGTCTTCTATCGAGCAATTTCGAGATGAAAGATTTGGGAGAGGCTGATGTCATTCTAAACATCAAGCTTGTTAGAGAAGCTGATGGTGGGGTAACTTTGTTACAATCCCATTATGTGGAAAAGGTATTGAGTCGCTTTGGTTTTAGTGACTGTGATCCTGCTCCAACACCTTATGACCCCAGTGTGTTATTAAGAAAGAATCGGAGAATAGCAAGGGATCAATTGACATACTCCCAGATCATTGGCTCGCTCATGTACCTTGCAAGTGCAACAAGGCCAGACATCTCTTATGCTGTGAGTAAGCTAAGTCGGTTTGTGTCGAAACCAGGAGATGATCACTGGCGTGCTCTTGAGAGAGTGTTGCGGTATTTGAAAGGTACTATGACATACGGTATTCATTATACCGGAAACCCAAAAGTGCTGGAAGGCTATTGTGATGCCAACTGGATTTCTGATGCTGATGAGCTTTATGCCACAAGCGGATATGTGTTTCTGTTTGGAGGTGGCGCTGTTTCCTGGAAGTCTTGCAAGCAGACTATCTTAACGAAGTCTACAATGGAAGCAGAACTCGCAGCATTAGACACTGCTGGGGCTGAGGCCGAGTGGCTTCGTGATTTCCTATTGGACTTACCGGTAGTTGAAAAACCGATACCGGCTATTTCCATGAACTGTGACAATCAAACTGTGATTACAAAGGTTAACAGTTCTAGGAATAACATGAAGTCTACAAGGCATGTTAAGAGGAGATTGAAATCTGTCAGAAAGTTGAAAAACTCCGGAGTTATAACTGTGGATTATGTCCACACCTCGAATAATCTGGCAGATCAATTCACTAAGGGTCTATCACGCAATGTGATAGAAAGTGCATCGAGGGAAATGGGTATGAGACCCATGTGAGATCTACTCTAGTGGTAACCTGCTCTATGTGATCGGAGATCCCGTGAAGTAGAGTGGAGAAACAAGCTAGGAGTAGGTTGTGAGGAAAGATCCCTTTCTTAACTCATTTCTGATGCACATCTTTCCTATCTGTAAGGCAGGATGGTATTTACCTTAATGTATTCCAAGAGTCTTATAAAGGTGAGATGTTGTCCTACAGAACATCTTTTGAGGAATACACCTATATGAGTCAGACTGCTGGTCACAGTCTATGGGACTTGGGTAATCCCTAAATACTCATGAAAGGCACTGAAGTGTGACTTATATGCTTCTAAACAGCGGGAATACCCTTCTGCAGCCAAGTATCAGCAAAGGATTTGAGTGAATCTTATTTCGCACAAAACTGTCAATTCAAGGCATAGTCCATTGTTCAGTTGTGAATAAGTGAAACTCTTATTCTAGATGGATGTTCAACTTAACAGTCTCCATCGAAACACTGGTATATCAAAGGATTGTGATTCTGATACTTCATCATTACAAACCCTAGAGTTTGGTGGGGATTGTTGGATCTTTTATGGGCTTGGCCCATTTATTGAATAAACTCTAAGGTGTGTAATGGTGGAGAATACCAATAGTACCACATTGGAAGTCCAAGGGTCTTTTGCCTTGACTTATATGGTGGGATTTATTCCACTTAACTTGAGAAGTCAAGAAATGGACAAGGGCGTGCCACACGCGCGCGCGCGCGCCGCCGCCGCCGCCGGCCGGGCCGGGCGTGGCGTGGCGTGGCGAGGCGAGGCGAGGCGAGCGGGCGTGGTGTGGTTGTGTTAATTTTTAGCACTCACTAACCGCGTACGTCAGCCGAGTGACCCTGTCTCTTCGTCGGCCGAGTGACTCTCCAGCCGAGTGACTCTGTCTCTTCGTCAGCCAGCCGAGTGACCCTTCTCCTTCAACTGGCCGACTTATGGCGTGACTCGGCGAGTGCTGGCCGACTCATGGCATAACTCGGCGAGAGCTGGCCGACTCTTGGCGTGACTCGGCGACCTTTCTCCTTCAACTTCCCTCTGCGAGAGGTTAAATAGAGGAGCACCCCTGTCACTCGGTACACGAAAACACACTACTTTCAGAATCACAGTCCAGCCGCCGAGTGAGGGTATTCCCATCTCGTAACTCTGCGCGCACAGAGAAGCGAGAGGGCAGGTGCCTCCGAAGCCGGTGCCGTTCGAGACCTTGCACGGGGGATCGGCAATTAGGTTTTTGGGGAGCGTCTACGCGACTGCCCAAATCGTCTTCTTCCTGGAGACATGACAATTGAAGTTGGACAAGGATCTAGATCCTCGGAGCGCATGGGAGGGTATGATCAATTCATCTCCTCACTATTTTGCATTCTGCAAATTATATATGTTCATACCTGCTGTTTTATTTATAGCCATAAATTTATCCAATCTGTTTTGTCGTATTATATCATGACATGTCTGATGCCTGATTATACTAGTAATATGATAAATCTGTTTGTCTTAATTTTACAGTTATGCTGTTTATGTTGCTATCTGTTTATATTCAGTTGTTCCATAATAATACATGTTCCATGTTTATATGCTTATTATCTTTATATGATTCATATGCTTTATGTTCTCTTGATCCATATTGTTATGGATATATATGAGATAGTGATTTCTATAATTAAACATATTTTATATGTCATCATCATAATGTTAATTTATGGAATTAAAATGATATGGAAAATGCCTATATTTCTAACAGTATATGCAAGTAGCTTGCATGTTATGTTGTTTTTCTTCCCCCCTTCTTTTTTGGAGATAGTATGTTGTATTTTGTGTTGTGAAGTCCATCAAGAGTACTGTGGATTCTTTTTGCAGCATCAAATTCCGCCCAATATAAAACTGAAAGGAACATGTGGCTGGAGACGAGTCTCATACTATAGGACAGTTGGAGGTTGAATTCTTGCGTAGGCAATGAGTTGGCTGCAGAAGGCCTCGCAGGGCAGAATCCACGCCTGTCTCTGAAAGCAGGAGCGCTTTTGAGTTGTTCCGATGTCGGTATCCTGATAGGATTCCTAGCTACCTCGGACTCGTAGTAGGCAATAGGCATTGCTATCGAGCCTTGGGATCCATTCAGTGCGTCCACAAAAGCAACGGCGACGACGGTAGACGCTGATGGATGGATGGCCACCATGGCCCTTTTCTAGGGTCCGGCACGACATCTGGTACGAACCCGAAATATTTCAAACTACACATAGCTGAAATACCACGGTTACAATTTCAGATAGATGCCTGGATTTAGTTACAGCAGGTATTGGTCCCCGATACCGAATTACTCATAACGCCTAAAAATTCGTAAAAAATTTTGGTTGCAGCCTTCAAACACATGCTGCTGCAGCCCCTCGCATAACAGCGTGGTTAAACGAGTGGCACCCGTAAAGAATGCAAATTGGGTACATACTGATAGCAAATAGGGCAAATTAGGGCAAAATCTTGTCTATTTTGGTGGTTTTATCATATTCGTCTAAATTATCGGACGTCTTTTGTCTAAACTTCACCAAGACTAGACAGGCTCAAATTAGGGCAAAACTGAAAAGATGATCTAAAAAACCTGGAACATGCAGTATTGGAGAAGACCTGTTAACCTCGGTCAAGTACACGCGCTAGAATGATTAGGCTTTGCACCATGATAAGCGAGTGTACTTAGATGGTTACTTGTCGTGTGCAGTTTGCGTCGTTGGGCAACTGCGCACGGCTCGCCGACGCGTCTGATGTGATTGGTAGAAGCAGACGTCTGTTCTCTAATCTCTATCAGACGGTCCGGCATACGTACACAACCTAGAGACGTTGGATCCGGGTTTTTTTTTTCAGATAAAAGAGACAACTAAAAAGAAGGCGATACAATTCTAAGCCTTTGGATTAAAAATAAAGTTGTAAATGCCTTTAAAGTCGTGTAGAGCCCATCTCTTATATATTTTTAATTAATCCCTTAGAAACCCTCAAAATACCCTATATTAAATTATGTTGCAACTTCCTTGAGGCTAATAAGTATGCATACATATGGCGTTCTAGGAACTAGTTTTTACCTCTATCGTATCAGCTGTTTAAATACTAGTTAAAAGTATTGAATATAGTTTAATTACAAAACTAATTACATAGACATAGAGTAAAGATGAGTCCACTAAGTCTGATTAGTCTATGATTCGCTCAAATAGTATATAATTCTAGAGTAAACACATTTGCTAATCCTAGACTAATTGTGCTTAATAAAGTTGTCTCAACGTTTAGTCTTTATCTATATAATTAGTTATGTAATTAAACTATATTTAATATTTATAGTTGGCATTTGAACGGTGGATACGTGACACGGACTAAACTTTAGGCGGTGAAACCAAAAGGTTATGCAGTGATCCATCCACATGCATGGCGAAATGGAACATATATACGAAGGCCTAGCTAGCTAGATACCCATCAGGCACCCATGGCGCTCACGCGAATATGGTGGTGGTCGTACATGCCCACAGAGGCACAGAGCACAGTGAAATGAAAGAGAAGAAAGGATGGCCGTAGCGCGGGGGTGCACGTGCAGCCTGCAGGCAGGTGGGATGCGCGCGCGCTTCCACCCGCGGACACCGCCGCTGTTTGCGGGGCGGCACCGTGCCGAGCGAGCGTGGGAGCTGTGCCTGTGGATCCATCCCTCCGTCCGATGTCCAGGCGGCCAGCAGCCCCTGTCACCTCAAGACTGTCGCGCGCGGATGCCGGACGAGCTCCCGTGAACGAACCCGCCGCGCCGCGCTGTGCTGTAGTGCTGTGCCTGCCCGTGTGCGATTCATAGCTTGTTCGTTCCCGCGCGCGCATTGTGCGCCGGCGGCGACCTGCTGCTGCTGCTAGTACCCTTGCTCGCTGCCATCGCATATTGTGCGCATTTGTCACGCTCTCCTACATACTGCTCGAAGCGAAGCCAAGCTATATATATTGCTAGCGTGGCGTGGAGCCGTAGACGTACGTAATCGATGGCGCTGGCACCACCACCCACTGATTGCCTTTTTATCGCTCTTGTTATCGTCTAATAATATGCATGATGAGGCGACGATAAACAAACAATCCCCTAGCGCTTTTGTTCCATGCGCATCGTTATTATATATAGTCCTACTGTTGGCACCAAACACTGAGAGTGTAGTGTCTGGCGACGCACTCTGCGGCGCCCGCGAATGTTCCGCGACCTCGCTGCAGTAGTGACTCCTTCCCTACGTCGTTTCGAACAATCCACGTTCTAGGCCGGACGGTCCGTGATGTTATCTTCCTCCTTGTAATAACCTAGATCTCGTCTCCCTGAGGGAGAGATCTTAGAGTGTTCCGAGTCGGCAGGCTACCTAGGGCATCCTCATACAACATTGAGTCACCTTAGAATTAATAGATCAAGTCAAGAAAGAGTGTCTTGAATGAACAACTAGATGTTGCCCCCGGGGAGGGGTAAGATCCTAGAGTCGGCAGGCCACCCAAGATAGATCTAGACTACATAGAGTCAAATATGGGTGAAGGTGCATATGCGGAAAAGCTACAACTAAAGCTACGCTACATCTACTCCTAGGGCAGAAATTGTGGGAGATAGATATCCACTAAGTCCTTGTAGCGTGGATACGTTCCATGGGCTGTCTGGTGGGCCCCTGATAAGTCATCCAACAGGGCTCACTGGGCCACACCCAGGCTGAGCAAATTTCAACGAAGAATATGACGCTCAGAGCTAGAAGCAATCCCGAAGAACGTGGCACAAGGCTGCTATGTGTACACACCGCCCGCATAAGGATTGCTGATATTCCGAAGGTATATTTTACGCACAACTGAATGGCGAGATACTCGAAAGGAAGCGACCAAACTCTAGAAGATCAGGAGCGCTCGCAACGACAGAAGATGGATTCAGATGTGATTAGATAAGCTTCACGATTTTGAAAGGGAAATGTGCCCTTGGGCCATTTCTAAAGTATTTTGGTGATTAAGTGTCCAACACAATTGCCTTAAGTATTAATAAGTGCCAAATGGTGGATGAAGTGCAAATCAACACAAAGGTATGATTCTAGACTTAGTACATTGGTTTTTGTGCACTAACATATTTGTCTAAGTGCTAGAATCAGAGAAAATACAAAAGGAAAAAGACTCGGATGAAGCAGCCAAGACTCTGCGCAGTCTGGGTGCACCGGACAGTGTCCGGTGTGCCAGGCTGGCGTCTGGTCAACTGGCCGCTCTCGGGAATTCGTCGGCGGCGTACGGCTAAAATTCACCGGACTGTCTGGTGGTGCACCGGACTGTCCGATGGTGCACCGGACAGTGTCCGGTGAGCCAACGGTCGGCCGCGCAATCCGCGCGTGACGCGTGGCCGAGCCAACGGTCTGATGGGGGCACCGGACTGTCCAGTGTGCACCGGACAGTGTCTGGTGCGCCAACGGCTCCAAATCTTCAACGGTCGGCTGCGCCAATTTAGGAAAACAATCTGCACCGGACAGTGAACAGTGGATGTCCGGTGGTGCACCGGACTGTCCGGTGCGCCACCCAACAGAAGGCAAGAATTGCCTTCCTGGAATGCCTCCAACGGCTCCTAGCTGCCCTAGGGCTATAAAAGGGACCCCTAGGCGCATGGAGGAGTACATCAACATTCTTTGATCATCTCTAAGCACCAAGTCTTCATTCTAGCGCATTTGATTCGTTGTGATAGCAATTTGAGCTCATCTTTGAGTTGAGAACCCCGTGTGTGAACTTAGAGATCAAGTTGTGACTAGTGTGCGTGTTTGTCTCTTACTTTGAGTCTTGTGTGTGTTGTTTTTCCCTCCCTTACATCCGTGCTTCTTTGTGATCATCAAATTGTAAGGGCAAGAGGCTCCAAGTTGTGGAGATTCCCCGCAAACGGGATATAGTGAAAGAAAGAAAAACACTGTGGTATTCAAGTTGATCATTGGATCACTTGAAAGGGGTTGAGTGCAACCCTCATCCATTGGGACGCCACAACATGGAGGTAGACAAGTGTTGTACTTGTCGAACCACGGGATAACTCGCGTGTCTTTTGTGATTGCTTTTTGTGTGATTGTTGTGGTTCGCAAGAGCTCACTTTATAGTCACTTGGTATTATCTCTCTAACACTTAACCAAGTTTTGTGGCTATAAGTTTTAAGTTTTTTACAGGATCACCTATTCACCCCCCCTCTAGGTGCTCTCAATTGGTATCAGAGCCGTTCTCTTCACAAAAGGGACTAATCGCCCGAAGAGATGGATCCTAAGGGAAAGGGGATGGTGGTCAACGATAAGGAGAAGGAATCCGTCTTCAACGAGCCAAGAGACGATAAGCCCACTAACTCTGTCTCGAGTCACAAGAAGGACGGGAAGAAGAAGAGGCGCATCAAGAAGATAGTCTACTATGACAGCGACGAGTCCTCTTCTTCCCAAAGAGACGACGACTACGATGATAAAAGAAACCGGTTAACTCAAACTTTTCTTTTGATTATTCTCGTATTCCATCTAACTCCAATGCTCATTTACTTTCAATTCCACTTGGGAAACTTCCGCACTTTGATGGAGAGGACTACGGATTTTGGAGTCACAAAATGCATAGCCATTTGTTCTCTCTTCATCCAAGTATATGGGAGATAGTAGAAAATGGAATGCAATTTGATAGTACGGATAATCCCATGTTTATCAATGAACAAATTCACAAAATTGCACAAGCTACCACTGTTCTATTAGCATCCTTGTGCAGGGAAGAATACCATAAGGTGAGCGGCTTGGATAACGCCAAGCAGATTTGGGACACCCTCAAGATCTCGCATGAGGGGAACGATGCCACCATGATCACCAAGATGGAGTTGGTGGAGGGCGAACTGGGAAGGTTCGCAATGATTAGGGGGGAGGAGCTAACCTAAACGTATAATAGGCTCAAGACCCTGGTCAACAAAATCAGGAGTTATGGAAGCACGAGATGGACGGACCACGACGTCGTCCGACTTATGCTAAGGTCCTTCACTGTCCTTGATCCTCATCTTGTAAACTCTATTCGTGAAAATCCTAGGTACACCAAGATGACGCCCGAGGAAATACTCGAAAAGTTTGTAAGCGGGCAAATGATGATCAAGGAGGCAAGATATTTTGATGAGGCGTTGAATGGCCCAATGCCGATCCACGAGCCTCAAACCGTTGCTCTCAAAGCAATAAGTAGCAGGGAGGCGCTACCTAGCAAGGTGGCGCACGTTGAGGCGGCTGGGCTTAACGAGGAAGAAATGGCCCTCATCATTAAGCGCTTCAAGACGGCGCTAAAGGGTCGCAAGGAGCATCCCAACAAGAGCAAGACGGTGTACACCTATTTCCTAAACTAGTTTTGGTGGTTGAATTGTCCAACACAAATAATTGGACTAACTAGTTTGCCCTAGTTTATAAGTTCTACAGGTGGCAAAGGTTCACAATAAGCCAATAAAAAGATCAAGAGAAAGGGTTCAAACAAAGGAGCAAAGGGACAACCGAAGGCACCCTGGTCAGGCGCACCGGACTGACCGGTGTGCCAGCGGACAGTGTCCGGTGCACCACCGGATAGTGTCCGGTGCACCAGGGAACTCCAAGCTGAACTTCGCACCTTCGGGAATTCTCAGAGCCAGCACGCTATAATTCACATGACTGTCCGGTGTACACCGGACAGTGTCCGGTGCTCCAAGAGGACGCGGCTCTGAACTCGCCAGCTTCGGGAATTCGCATCGGCTGCTCCGCTATAATTCACCGGACATGTCCGGTGTACACCGGACTGTCCGGTGTAACTGCGGGGCAACGGCTACTTCGGCGCCAACGGCTACCTGCAGGCGCATTGAATGCGCGCCAGAGCGCGCAGAAGTCAGGCACGCCCATGCTGGCGCACCGGACACTCTACAGTGCATGTCCGGTGCACCACCGGTCATCCAGGCGGGCCCAGCGACAGAGCTCCAACGGTCGAATCCCTAACGGCCGGGTGACGTGGCTGTCGCACCGGACATGTCCGGTGTGCACCGGACTGTCCGGTGCACCATACAATAGACAGCCTCCACCAAACGGCTAGTTTGGTGGTTGGGGCTATAAATACCCCCAACCACCCCACATTCAAGTCATCCAAGTTTTCCACTTCTCAACCACTTACAAGAGCTAGGCATTCAATTCTAGACACACTCAAGTGATCAAATCCTCTCCAATTCCACACAAGGCTTTAGTGATTAGCGAGAGAGATTTGTCGTGTTCTTTTGAGCTCTTGCGCTTGGATTGCTTCTTTCTTTCTCACTTGTTCTTGTGATCAAAGCTCACTTGTAATCAAGGCAAGAGACACCAATTGTGTGGTGGTCCTTGCGGGGAAGCTTTGTTCCCGGTTTGATTTGAGAAGAGAAGCTCACTCGGTCCGCGGGACCGTTTGAGAGAGGGTAAGGGTTGAAAGAGACCCGGCCTTTGTGGCCTCCTCAACGGGGAGTAGGTTTGCGAGAACCGAACCTCGGTAAAACAAATCCGCGTGTCACACTCTTCATTCGCTTGCGATTTGTTTTGCGCCCTCTCTCTCAGACTCATTATTATTTCTAACGCTAACCCGGCTTGTAGTTGTGATTAATTTTGTAAATTTCAGTTTCGCCCTATTCACCCCCCTCTAGGCGACTTTCATGATCAAGGTGGAGCACAGGATGTCCAAGATGAGGAGGAAGAAGTACCACAGGCCCCTCCAACTCAAGTTCGAGCGACGATTCAAAGGAATCATCCCGTTGACCAAATATTGGGTGATATTAGCAAGGGAGTAACCACTCGCTCTAGATTAGCTAATTTTTGTGAGCATTACTCTTTTGTCTCTTCTATTGAGCCTTTCAGGGTAGAAGAGGCCTTGCTAGATCCGGACTGGGTGTTGGCCATGCAGGAAGAGCTCAATAACTTCAAGCGAAATGAAGTTTGGACACTGGTGCCGCGTCCCAAGCAAAACGTTGTGGGAACCAAGTGGGTGTTCCGCAACAAACAGGACGAGCACGGGGTGGTGACAAGGAACAAGGCTCGACTTGTGGCAAAAGGTTATGCCCAAGTCGCAGGTTTGGACTTTGAGGAGACTTTTGCTCCTGTGGCTAGGCTAGAGTCGATTCGTATTTTGTTAGCCTATGCCGCTCACCATTCTTTCAGGTTGTTTCAAATGGACATGAAGAGCGCTTTCCTCAACAGGCCAATCAAGGAGGAGGTGTACGTGGAGCAACCCCCTGGCTTTGAGGATGAACAGTACCCCGACCACGTGTGTAAGCTCTCTAAGGTGCTCTATGGACTTAAGCAAGCCCCAAGAGCATGGTATGAATGCCTTAGAGACTTTTTAATTGCTAATGCTTTCAAGGTTTTGAAAGCCGTCCAACTCTTTTCACTAAGACTTGTGAGAGTGATCTATTTGTGTGCCAAATTTATGTCGATGACATAATATTTGGTTCTACTAACCAAAAGTCTTGTGAAGAGTTTAGCAGGGTGATGACACAAAAAATCGAGATGTTGATGATGGGCGAGTTGAACTACTTCCTTGGGTTTCAAGTGAAGCAACTCAAGGATGACACCTTCATCTCTCAAACGAAGTACACGCAAGACTTGCTCAAGCGGTTTGGGATGAAGGACGCCAAGCCCGCAAAGACTCCAATGGGAACTGACGGACATGTCGACCTCAACAAAGGAGGTAAGTCCGTTGATCAAAAGACATACCGGTCTATGAGAGCACCTAGAGGGGGGGTGAATAGGTGATCCTGTAAAAACTTAAAACTCAAGGCCACAAACTTGATTAAGTGTTAGAACAATAAAGCCAAGTGGCTAGAGAGGAATTCTTGCTAAACAAGATAACCACAAAGAAATCAACACAGAGAGGCACAGTGGTTTATCCCATGGTTCGGCCAAGTCCAACACTTGCCTACTCCACGTTGTGGCGTCCCAACGGACGAGAGTTGCACTCAACCCCGGTTTGTTCCCGGTTTGATCAAGGCAAGAGACACCAATTGTGTGGTGGTCCTTGCGGGGAAGCTTTGTTCCCGGTTTGATTTGAGAAGAGAAGCTCACTCGGTCCGCGGGACCATTTGAGAGAGGGTAAGGGTTGAAAGAGACCCGGCCTTTGTGGCCTCCTCAATGGGGAGTAGGTTTGCGAGAACCGAACCTCGGTAAAACAAATCCGCGTGTCACACTCTTCATTCGCTTGCGATTTGTTTTGCGCCCTCTCTCTCGGACTCATTATTATTTCTAACGCTAACCCGGCTTGTAGTTGTGATTAATTTTGTAAATTTCAGTTTCGCCCTATTCACCCCCCTCTAGGCGACTTTCAATTGGTATCGGAGCCCGGTGCTTCATTAGAGCCTAACCGCTCGAAGTGATGTCGGGAGATCACACCAAGAGAGAGATGGAGACCGGCGACAAGCCCACTACGAGTCACGGAAGCACTTCATCGGAAGAGTCCCGCACCAAGAGGAAGGAGAAGAAGAAGAGCTCCTCCAACAAAGGGAAGGGGAAGGAGAAATCGTCTTCCCACAAGTCGCATCGGAGAGGCGACAAGCACAAGAGGATGAGAAAAGTGGTCTACTACGAGACCGACTCTTCATCACCATCGACCTCCGACTCCGATGCGCCGTCCGTAACTTCTAAGCGCCAAGAGCGCAAGAAGTATAGTAAGATCCCCCTACGCTACCCCCACATTTCAAAGCGTACTCCTTTACTCTCCGTTCCATTAGGCAAACCACCGGTTTTTGACGGTGAAGATTATAATATGTGGAGTGACAAAATGAGGCACCATCTAACCTCACTCCACACAAGCATATGGAATGTTGTTGAGTTTGGTGTACAGGTACCATCCGTAGGGGATGAAGACTACGACTCGGACGAGGTGGCCCAAATTCACCACTTTAACTCCCAAGCCACCACTATACTCCTCGCCTCTCTAAGTCGAGAGGAGTATAATAAGGTGCAAGGGTTAAAAAGTGCGAAGGAAATTTGGGACGTACTCAAGACCGCGCACGAGGGAGACGAGGTGACAAAGATCACCAAGCGGGAGACGATCCAGGGGGAGCTCGGTCGCTTCATGCTTCACCAAGGGGAGGATCCACAAGCTATGTACAACCGCTTGAAGACCTTGGTGAACCAAGTGCGCAACCTCGGGAGCGAAAAATGGGATGACCATGAGATGGTCAAGGTTATTCTTAGATCCCTCGTATTTCTTAACCCTACACAAGTTCAATTAATTCGAGGTGATCCTAGATATAAGCAAATGTCTTCCGAGGAGGTTATAGGAAAATTTGTGAGCTTTGAGCTAATGATTAAAGGCTCAAAGAAAATCATCGAGCAAGGCACCTCCTCCACGCCCGAGGCACAACCCGTCGCATTCAAGGCGACGGAAGAAAAGGAGGAGGCTACTCCAAGTCGAACACCCATCGACGCCTCCAAGCTCGACAATGAGGAGATGGCGCTCATTATCAAGAGCTTTCGCCAAATCCTCAAGCAAAGAAGGGGGAAAGACTACAAACCCCGCTCCAAGAAAGTGTGCTACAAATGTGGTAAGCCCAGTCATTTTATTGCTAAATGTCCATTATCTAGTGATAGTGACAGGGGCGACGACAAGAAGGGGAGAAGAAAGGAGAAGAAGAGACATTACAAGAAGAAGGGCGGCGATGCCCACGTGTGCCGCGAGTGGGACTCCGACGAGAGCTCCACCGACTCCTCCGATGAGGACGCCGCCAACATCGCCGTCACCAAGGGACTTCTCTTCCCCAACGTCGGCCACAAGTGCCTCATGGCCAAGGAGGGCAAAAAGAAGAAGGTAAAATCAAGATCTTCCACTAAATACGAAACCTCTAGTGATGAGGATGATGCTAGCAATGAGGAGGATAACTTGCGCATTCTTTTTGCCGACCTAAACATGCAACAAAAAGAAAATTAAATGAATTGATTAGTGCTATTCATGAGAAGGATGATCTCTTGGACTCTCAAGAGGAATTCCTTATTAAGGAAAACAAAAAGCATGTTAAGGTTAAAAATGCTTATGCTCTACAAGTTGAAAAATGTGAAAATTTGTCTAGTGAGCTAAGCACTTGCCATGAGACTATTGACAACCTTAGAAATGAGAATGCTAAACTGTTAGCTAAGGTTGATTCACATGCTTGTAATACTACAACTTCCAATCCTAGAGATGATAATGTTGATTTACTTGCTAGGATTGATGAGTTGAATGTGTCTCTCGCTAGCCTTAGAAATGAGAATGAGAAATTGATTGCTAAGGCTAAAGAATTAGATGTTTGCAATGTTACAATTTCCAATCTTAGAGATAACAATGATATTTTGCATGCTAAGATTGTTGAACTTAATTCTTGCAAACCCTCTACATCTACCATTGAGCATGTTCCTATTTGCACTAGATGTAGAGATGTTGATATTGATGCTATTCATGATCACATGGTCTTAATTAAACAACAAAATGATCATATAGCAAAATTAGATGCTAAAATTGCCGAGCATAACTTAGAAAATGAAAAGTTTAAATTTGCTAGAAGTATGCTCTATAATGGGAGACGCCCTGGCATCAAGCATGGCATTGGCTTCCAAAGGGGAGACAATGTCAAACTTAGTGCCCCTCCTAAAAATTTGTCTAACTTTGTTAAGGGCAAGGCTCCCATGCCTCAGGATAACGAGGGTTACATTTTGTACCCTGCCGGTTATCCCAAGAGCAAAATTAGGAGAATTCATTCTAGGAAGTCTCACCCTGGCCCTAACCATGCTTTTATGTATAAGGGTGAGACATCTAGCTCTAGGCAACCAACCCGTGCTAAGTTGCCTAGAAAGAAAACTCCTAGTGCATCAAATGATCATGGCATTTCATTTAAAACTTTTGATGCATCTTATGTTTTGACTAACAAATCCGGCAAGGTAGTTTCCAAGTTTGTTGGGGGCAAACACAAGGGTTCTAAGACTTGTGTTTGGGTACCCAAAGTTCTTGTGTCTAATGCCAAAGGACCCAAAACCGTTTGGGTACCTAAAGTCAAGAACTAAACTTGTTTTGTAGGTTTATGCATCCGGGGGATCAAGTTGGATCATCGATAGCGGGTGCACAAACCACATGACGGGGGAGAAGAAGATGTTCTCCTCCTACGAGAAAAACCAAGATCCCCAACGAGCTATCACATTCGGGGATGGAAATCAAGGTTTGGTCAAAGGTTTGGGTAAAATTGCTATATCTCCTAACCATTCCATTTCCAATGTTTTTCTAGTAGATTCTTTAGATTACAATTTGCTTTCCGTATCTCAATTATGTCAAATGGGCTACAACTGTCTATTTACTGATGTAGGTGTCACTGTCTTTAGAAGAAGTGATGATTCAATAGCATTTAAGGGAGTGTTAGAGGGTCAGCTATACTTGGTAGATTTTGATAGAGCTGAACTCGACACTTGCTTAATTGCTAAGACTAACATGGGTTGGCTCTGGCACCGCCGACTAGCTCATGTTGGAATGAAGAATCTTCATAAGCTTCTAAAGGGAGAGCACATTTTAGGACTAACAAATGTTCATTTTGAGAAAGACAGGATTTGTAGCGCATGCCAAGCCGGGAAGCAAGTTGGCACTCATCATCCACACAAGAACATCATGACAAGTGACAGGCCACTGGAGCTCCTACACATGGATTTATTCGGCCCGATCGCTTACATAAGCATCGGCGGGAGTAAGTACTGTCTAGTTATTGTGGATGATTATTCTCGCTTCACTTGGGTGTTCTTTTTGCAGGAAAAATCCCATACCCAAGAGACCTTAAAGGGATTCTTGAGACGGGCTCAAAATGAGTTTGGCTTAAGGATCAAGAAAATTAGAAGCGACAACGGGACTGAGTTCAAGAACTCACAAATAAAAGGCTTCCTTGAGGAGGAGGGCATCAAGCATGAGTTCTCTTCTCCCTACACGCCAAAACAAAATGGTGTAGTGGAGAGGAAGAATCGAACTCTCTTGGACATGGCAAGAACCATGCTTGATGAGTACAAGACACCGGATCGGTTTTGGGCCGAGGCGGTCAACACCGCTTGCTACGCCATCAACCGGTTATATCTACACCGAATCCTCAAGAAGACATCATATGAACTCCTAACCGGTAAAAAGCCCAATATTTCATATTTTAGAGTCTTTGGTAGCAAATGATTTATTCTTGTTAAAAGAGGTAGAAAATCTAAATTTGCTCCTAAGACTGTAGAAGGCTTTTTACTAGGATATGATTCAAACACAAGGGCATATAGAGTCTTTAACAAGTCCTCAGGACTGGTTGAAGTTTCTTGTGACGTTGTGTTTGATGAGACTAACGGCTCTCAAGTAGAGCAAGTTGATCTTAATGAGATAGGTGAAGAACAGGCTCCGTGCATCGCACTAAGGAACATGTCCATTGGGGATGTGTGCCCTAAGGAATCCGAAGAGCCTCCACATGCACAAGATCAACCATCCTCCTCCACGCAAGCATCCCCACCAACTCAAAATGAGGATGAGGCTCAAGTTGATGAAGGAGAAGATCAAAGAAATGAGTCACCTCAAGATGATGGCAATGATCAAGGGGGAGATGCCAATGATCAAGACAAGGAGGATGAAGAACCAAGACCGCCACACCCAAGAGTCCACCAAGCAATCCAACGAGATCACCCCGTCGACACCATCCTCGGTGATATTCATAAGGGGGTAACTACTCGATCTCGTGTTGCACATTTTTGTGAGCATTACTCTTTTGTTTCCTCTATTGAGCCACACAGGGTAGAGGAAGCACTCCAAGATTCAGATTGGGTGATGGCGATGCAAGAGGAGCTCAACAACTTCACGAGGAACGAGGTATGGCATTTGGTTCCACGTCCTAACCAAAATGTTGTAGGAACCAAGTGGGTCTTCCGCAACAAGCAAGACGAGCATGGTGTGGTGACAAGGAACAAAGCCCGACTTGTGGCCAAGGGATACTCCCAAGTCGAAGGTTTAGATTTCGGTGAAACCTATGCACCCGTAGCTAGGCTTGAGTCAATTCGCATATTATTGGCCTATGCTACTTACCATGGCTTCAAGCTTTACCAAATGGATGTGAAGAGTGCCTTCCTCAATGGACCAATCAAGGAAGAGGTCTATGTTGAGCAACCTCCCGGCTTTGAAGACAGTGAGTACCCTAACCATGTCTATAGGCTCTCTAAGGCGCTTTATGGGCTCAAGCAAGCCCCAAGAGCATGGTATGAATGCCTTAGAGATTTCCTTATTGCTAATGGCTTCAAAGTCGACAAGGCCGATCCTACTTTATTCACTAAAACTCTTGACAATGATTTGTTTGTATGCCAAATTTATGTCGATGATATCATATTTGGGTCTACTAACGAATCTACATGTGAAGAATTTAGTAGGATAATGACACAGAAATTCGAGATGTCTATGATGGGGGAGTTGAAGTATTTTCTAGGATTCCAAGTCAAGCAACTCCAAGAGGGCACCTTCCTTTGCCAAACCAAGTACACTCAGGACATTCTAAACAAGTTTGGGATAAAGGATGCCAAACCCATCAAGACACCCATGGGAACAAATGGGCATCTCGACCTCGACACGGGAGGTAAATCCGTCAATCAAAAGGTATACTCTATTTATGTGCATCTCGACCGGACATTATGCTTTCCGTTTGCATGTGTGCAAGATTCCAATCCGACCCTAAGGAATCCCACCTTACGGCCGTAAAACGAATCTTGAGATATTTGGCTTATACTCCTAAGTTTGGGCTTTGGTACCCTCGGGGATCCACATTTGACTTGATTGGTTATTCGGATGCCGATTGGGTGGGGTGTAAGATTAATAGAAAGAGCATATCGGGGACTTGCCAGTTCTTGGGAAGGTCCTTGGTGTCTTGGGCTTCAAAGAAGCAAAATTCGGTCGCTCTTTCTACCACCGAAGCCGAGTACATTGCCGCAGGCCATTGTTGCGCGCAATTGCTTTGGATGAGGCAAACCCTGCGGGACTATGGTTACAAATTAACCAAAGTACCTCTTCTATGTGATAATGAAAGTGCAATCCGCATGGCGGATAATCCCATTGAGCATAGCCGCACTAAACACATAGCCATTCGATATCATTTTCTTAGGGATCACCAACAAAAGGGGGATATCGAGATTGCATACATTAACACTAAAGATCAATTAGCCGATATCTTTACCAAGCCACTAGATGAACAAACTTTTACCAAACTTAGGCATGAGCTCAATATTCTTGATTCTAGGAATTTCTTTTGCTAAACTTGCACACATAGCTCATAAGTATACCTTTGATCATATCTCTTTTTTATATACGCTATAACTAATGTGTTTTCAAGTGTATTTAAAACCAAGTCATAGGTATATTGAAAGGGAATTGGAGTCTTCGGCGAAGACAAAGGCTTCCACTCAACTCTACTACTCATCCTTCGCCATTGCTCCGCTTCACTCTCCGTCTTTGGTATAATCTTCACTCATATGTTTTATTTGCCAAAGGGGAGATAGTAGTTAGACAAGGGCTTATATCTCACTCAAAGTATCCGTTTTTGGCGATTCATGCCAAAGGGGGAGAAAGTATGAGCCCAAAGCAAAAGGACCGCACCACCACCCTAATTTTAAAATGATTTTCAATTGATGAATTTTAAATTAGTATCTCTTTGTGTTCTAAAGGGGGAGAAAGTAGTACCTTCAAAATTGATATCTTAAAACCCTCTTGAACACTAAGAGGAGAATTTATTTGAGGGGGAGTTTTGTTTAGTCAAAGGAAAAGCATTCGAAACAAGGGGAGAAAATTTCAAATCTTGAAAATGCTTCTCAAAATTCTATTTACCTTTGACTATTTGCAAAAAGACATTGAAAATGATTTACAAAAAGAATTTGCAAAAACAAAACATGTGGTGCAAGCGTGGTCCAAAATGTTAAAAATAAAGAAACAATCCATGCATATCTAGTAAGTGATATTAATTGGCTCAAATTCTAAGTAACCTTTGCACGTACATTTTGCAAACTAGTTCAATTATGCACTTTTATACTTGCTTTGGTTTGTGTTGGCATCAATCACCAAAAAGGGGGAGATTGAAAGGGAATTAGGCTTACACCTATTTCCTAAACTAGTTTTGGTGGTTGAATTGTCCAACACAAATAATTGGACTAACTAGTTTGCCCTAGTTTATAAGTTCTACAGGTGGCAAAGGTTCACAATAAGCCAATAAAAAGATCAAGAGAAAGGGTTCAAACAAAGGAGCAAAGGGACAACCGAAGGCACCCTGGTCGGGCGCACCGGACTGATCGGTGTGCCACCGGACAGTGTCCGGTGCACCACCGGATAGTGTCCGGTGCACCAGGGAACTCCAAGCTGAACTTCGCACCTTCGGGAATTCTCAGAGCCAGCACGCTATAATTCACCGGACTGTCCGGTGTACATCGGACAGTGTCCGGTGCTCCAAGAGGACGCGGCTCTGAACTCGCCAGCTTCGGGAATTCGCATCGGCTGCTCCGCTATAATTCACCGGACATGTCCGGTGTACACCGGACTGTCCGGTGTAACTGCGGGGCAACGGCTACTTCGGCGCCAACGGCTACCTGCAGGCGCATTGAATGCGCGCCAGAGCGCGCAGAAGTCAGGCACGCCCATGCTGGCACACCGGACACTCTACAGTGCATGTCCGGTGCACCACCGGTCATCCAGGCGGGCCCAGCGACAGAGCTCCAACGGTCGAATCCCTAACGGCCGGGTGACGTGGCTGTCGCACCGGACTTGTCCGGTGTGCACCGGACTGTCCGGTGCACCATACAACAGACAGCCTCCACCAAACGGCTAGTTTGGTGGTTGGGGCTATAAATACCCCCAACCACCCCACATTCAAGTCATCCAAGTTTTCCACTTCTCAACCACTTACAAGAGCTAGGCATTCAATTCTAGACACACTCAAGTGATCAAATCCTCTCCAATTCCACACAAGGCTTTAGTGATTAGCGAGAGAGATTTGTCGTGTTATTTTGAGCTCTTGCGCTTGGATTGCTTCTTTCTTTCTCACTTGTTCTTGTGATCAAAGCTCACTTGTAATCAAGGCAAGAGACACCAATTGTGTGGTGGTCCTTGCGGGGAAGCTTTGTTCCCGGTTTGATTTGAGAAGAGAAGCTCACTCGGTCCGCGGGACCGTTTGAGAGAGGGTAAGGGTTGAAAGAGACCCGGCCTTTGTGGAATCCTCAACGGGGAGTAGGTTTGCGAGAACCGAACCTCGGTAAAACAAATCCGCGTGTCACACTCTTCATTCGCTTGCGATTTGTTTTGCGCCCTCTCTCTCAGACTCATTATTATTTCTAACGCTAACCCGGCTTGTAGTTGTGATTAATTTTGTAAATTTCAGTTTCGCCCTATTCACCCCCCCTCTAGGCGACTTTCATGATCAAGGTGGAGCACAGGATGTCCAAGATGATGAGGAAGAAGTACCACAGGCCCCTCCAACTCAAGTTCGAGCGACGATTCAAAGGAATCATCCCGTTGACCAAATATTGGGTGATATTAGCAAGGGAGTAACAACTCGCTCTAGATTAGCTAATTTTTGTGAGCATTACTCTTTTGTATCTTCTATTGAGCCTTTCAGGGTAGAAGAGGCCTTGCTAGATCCGGACTGGGTGTTGGCCATGCAGGAAGAGCTCAATAACTTCAAGCGAAATGAAGTTTGGACACTGGTGCCGCGTCCCAAGCAAAACATTGTGGGAACCAAGTGGGTGTTCCGTAACAAACAGGACGAGCACGGGGTGGTGACAAGGAACAAGGCTCGACTTGTGGCAAAAGGTTATGCCCAAGTCGCAGGTTTGGACTTTGAGGAGACTTTTGCTCCTGTGGCTAGGCTAGAGTCGATTCGTATTTTGTTAGCCTATGCCGCTCACCATTCTTTCAGGTTGTTTCAAATGGACATGAAGAGCGCTTTCCTCAACAGGCCAATCAAGGAGGAGGTGTACGTGGAGCAACCCCCTGGCTTTGAGGATGAACAGTACCCCGACCACGTGTGTAAGCTCTCTAAGGTGCTCTATGGACTTAAGCAAGCCCCAAGAGCATGGTATGAATGCCTTAGAGACTTTTTAATTGCTAATGCTTTCAAGGTTGGGAAAGCCGATCCAACTCTTTTCACTAAGACTTGTGAGAGTGACCTATTTGTGTGCCAAATTTATGTCGATGACATAATATTTGGTTCTACTAACCAAAAGTCTTGTGAAGAGTTTAGCAGGGTGATGACACAAAAAATCGAGATGTTGATGATGGGCGAGTTGAACTACTTCCTTGGGTTTCAAGTGAAGCAACTCAAGGATGGCACCTTCATCTCTCAAACGAAGTACACGCAAGACTTGCTCAAGCGGTTTGGGATGAAGGACGCCAAGCCCGCAAAGACTCCAATGGGAACCGACGGACATGTCGACCTCAACAAAGGAGGTAAGTCCGTTGATCAAAAAACATACCGGTCTATGAGAGCACCTAGAGGGGGGTGAATAGGTGATCCTGTAAAAACTTAAAACTCAAGGCCACAAACTTGATTAAGTGTTAGAACAATAAAGCCAAGTGGCTAGAGAGGAGTTCTTGCTAAACAAGATAACCACAAAGAAATCAACACAGAGAGGCACAGTGGTTTATCCCGTGGTTCGGCCAAGTCCAACACTTGCCTACTCCATGTTGTGGCGTCCCAACGGACGAGAGTTGCACTCAACCCCTTTCAAGCGGTCCAAAGACCCACTTGAATACCACAGTGTTTCTCTTGGTTTCACTATATCCCGCTTGCGAGGAATCTCCACAACTTGGAGCCTCTCGCCCTTACAATTTGATTATCACAAGTAAGCATGGAAGTAAGGATGGGATGAGCAACACACACAAGACACAAAATCAGAGCACAAACACACACACAAGTCACAACTTGAGCTCGCAACACAACTCGAAGAGTTCTCTACTCAAATGGAGCTCTAGTTGCTATCACAAAGAATCAAAAGCGCGGAAATGGAGTCTTGGATTGCTTTCCTAATATGGCATAGCCGACCGTTGAAGATTTGGAGCCGTTGGCGCACCGGACAGTCCGGTGCCCCTATCCGACCGTTGGCTCGGCCACGTGTCACGCGCGGATTGCGCGGCCGACCATTGGCGCGCCCGACTGTTGGCTCACCGGACAGTCCGGTGCCTCACCGGTCAGTCCGGTGAATTATAGCCGTACGTTGTTGACTAGGTTCCCGAGAGCAGCGACTTCATCGCAGACGACTCACCGGACAGTCCGGTGCACCACCGGACAGTCCGGTGATTTATAGCCGTACGCCGCCGTCGAGACCCGAGAGCAGGCAGTTCACCGGGACTGGTCCTGGCACACCGGACACTGTCTGGTGCACCACCGGACAGTCCGGTGCACTCAGACCGAACAACCCTTTGGCTGAACATAGCCAACTAATCTCCAAAGTGATTTTTCCTGTTTCTAGCACTTAGACACAGCACATTACTCTTCAAAACAATGGACTAAGACTAGAAACATACCTTTAATCTTGATTTGCACTTCTTGAATCTTTGGCACAAATATAACTCAAAGCATTTTTGTGTGAAGCCCTAAATCACCAAAATCTTATAGAAATGGCCCAAGGGCACATTTCCCTTTCAATCTCCCCCTTTTTGTTGATTTATGCCAACACAACAAAAAGCAACTAAAGAAGTGCAACATCAATGCAAATGAGAACAAAAATTTGTATTTGATTCAAATTTGACATATTTGGATCATTGTTTGCCACCACTTGGTTTGTTTTTGTAAATCAAACTCAATTTTCTATCTCTAAGTCAAAGTCACTTGTTGAGGCATAGAGAGAGGTATTCCAAGAGAAATTGATCAAAGATTCAAAAACTCCCCCTTTTTCCCATAATCAAACATTCTCCCCACAAGAGACAAACTTTTGACAATAAGAGACAATAAGAGTATTTTGACAAAACAAAAGCTCTACTCTACTATTTTCAAAATTCTCAAGTGGTAGCTGATCCATTTCTTGCTTTGGCCTTAATTTCTCCCTCTTTGGCATCAAGCACCAAAACGGGATTATTTTTGGCCCTTGAACCCCATTGCCTCACCAAAATCTTCAATTAAGAATAAAAAGGCAATAAGAGCATGGAGATGAACTTGGAGTTAGTTACCCTCTCATCGGAGTGCAGTGGAAGTCTTGCATGGTCTAAGTTCACCTCTTCCCTTTCAATCCTCCTTTGAGACTAATTTAAGAAAACTCAAGCACACGGTTAGTATCAAAAAATCAAGTTGTAGCATTTCTCCCTCTAAATATGTGCATCATTCACACATGGACTTGTGAGGTCCGGGGGATCCCTTGCACAACTTGAGCACCATAAATAAGCAATAAAATGCAGAAAGGAACATGATCAAAAGCATAAAACACATGTATGCTCTATATCAATCCAAGTTACGTGAATCTAAGACATTTAGCTCACTATGCAGCCTGCAAAAGGTCTTCTCATCTAAAGGCTTGGTAAAGATATTGGCTAGCTGGTTCTCGGTGCTAACATAAAACACTTCGATATCTCCCTTTTGTTGGTGGTCTCTCAAAAAGTGATGCCGGATGTCTATGTGCTTTGTGCGGATGTGTTCAACAGGATTGTCCGCCATGCGGATTGCACTCTCATTGTCACATAGGAGTGGGACTTTGCTCAGATTGTAGCCAAAGTCCCTGAGAGTTTGCCTCATCCAAAGTAGTTGCGCGCAACACTGTCCTACGGCAACGTACTCGGCCTCAGCGGTGGATAGGGCAATAGAAGTTTGTTTCTTAGAACTCCACGACACCAGGGACCTTCCTAGGAATTGGCACGTCCCTGATGTACTCTTCCTATCGACCTTACGTCCAGCATAATCGGAGTCTGAATATCCAATCAAGTCAAAGGTAGACCCCTTTGGATACCAGATCCCAAAGCAAGGCGTAACGACTAAATATCTAAGAATTCGCTTAACGACCACAAGGTGACACTCCCTTGGGTCAGATTGAAACCTAGCTCACATGCATATGCTAAGCATAATATCCGGTCTACTCGCACATAGATAAAGTAAAGACCCTATCATAGACCGGTATGCCTTTTTATCAACGGACTTACCTCCTTTGTTGAGGTCGACATGTCCGTCGGTTCCCATTGGAGCCTTTGCGGGCATGGCGTCCTTCATCCCAAACCGCTTGAGCAAGTCTTGCGTATACTTCGTTTGAGAGATGAAGGTGCCGTCCTTGAGTTGCTTCACTTGGAACCCCAGGAAGTAGTTCAACTCGCCCATCATCGACATCTCGATTTTTTGAGTCATCACCCTGCTAAACTCTTCACAATACTTTTGGTTAGTAGAACCAAATATTATGTCATCGACATAAATTTGGCACACAAATAGATCACCGTCACAAGTCTTAGTGAAAAGAGTTGGATCGACTTTCCCAACCTTGAAAGCATTAGCAATTAAAAAGTCTCTAAGGCATTCATACCATGCTCTTGGGGCTTGCTTAAGTCCATAGAGCGCCTTAGAGAGCTTACACACGTGGTCGGGGTACCGTTCATCCTCAAAGCCAGGGGGTTGCTCCACGTACACCTCCTCCTTGATTGGCCCGTTGAGGAAAGCGCTCTTCACGTCCATTTGGAACAACCTGAAAGAATGGTGAGCGACATAGGCTAACAAAATACGAATCGACTCTAGCCTAGCCACAGGAGCAAAAGTCTCCTTAAAGTCCAAACCTGCGACTTGGGCATAACCTTTTGCCGCAAGTCGATCCTTGTTCCTTGTCACCACCCCGTGCTCGTCCTGTTTGTTGCGGAACACCCACTTGGTTCCCACAACGTTTTGCTTGGGACGCGGCACCAGTGTCCAAACTTCATTTCGCTTGAAGTTGTTGAGCTCTTCCTGCATAGCCAACACCCAGTTCGGATCTAGCAAGGCCTCTTCTACCCTAAAAGGCTCAATAGAAGAGAAAAGAGTAATGCTCATAGAAATTAGCTAATCTAGAGCGAGTGGTTACTCCCTTGCTAATGTCACCCAAAATCTGGTCGACGGGATGATTCCTTTGAATCGTCGCTCGAACTTGAGTTGGAGGGGCCCGTGGTACTTCTTCCTCCTCAACTTGGTCTTCTTGTGCTCCCCCTTGATCACACGCCTCCTCTTGAGGAGCCTGCTCATCATATTGAGTTGGGGTGCACCGTTGATGAGGAAGAAGGTTGATCTTGCTCCTTGTGTTCCTGTGGTCGCACGTCTCCAATTGCCATGGTACGAATCGCGTCCGTTGGAACATCATCCTCATCTACATCATCAAGATCAACTTGCTCTCTTGGAGAGCCATTAGTTTCATCAAATACAATGTCGCTAAAGACTTCAACCAAACCCGATGATTTGTTGAAGACTCTATACGCCTTTGTATTTGAGTCATAACCTAACAAAAACCCTTCAACAGCTTTGGGAGCAAATTTTGAATTTCTACCTTTCTTCACCAGAATATAGCATTTACTCCCAAAACTCGAAAATACGAAACATTGGGTTTGTTACCGGTTAGTGAGAGCACCTAGAGGGGGGGTGAATAGGTGATCCTGTGAAAACTTAAACTTATAGCCACAAAAACTTGTTAAGTGTTAGCACAATTATCGCCAAGTGGCTAGAGAGGAGTCTCAACAAAACACAATACCACAAGAGATCAAACACAGAGATGACACAGTGGTTTATCCCGTGGTTCGGCCAAGACCAACGCTTGCCTACTCCACGTTGTGGCGTCCCAACGGACAAGGGTTGCAATCAACCCCTCTCAAGCGGTCCAAAGACCAACTTGAATACCACGGTGTTTTGTTTTGCCTTTCAATATCCCGTTTGCGAGGATTCTCCACAACTTGGAGCCTCTCGCCCTTACACTTGAAATTCACAAGAAATACAGAGTAAGGGAGGACAACAACACACACAAATCCACAGCAAAATGCGCACACACACGGCCAAGAATCGAGCTCAAAAGACTATCTCAAAGTTCTCACTAGAACGGAGCTCGAATCACTGAGAATGACAAACGAATGCGCAAAGACTTAGTGTGGATGATCAAGAATGCTCTAAGGTTGCTTGGTTGTCTCCTCCATGCGCCTAGGGGTCCCTTTTATAGCCCCAAGGCAGCTAGGAGCCGTTGAGAGCAAATCTGGAAGGCCAATCTTGCCTTCTGTCGTCGGGGGCACCGGACAGTCCGGTGCACACCGGACACTGTCCGGTGCCTGATTTCCTTCTTAAAATGGCGCTGCCGACCGTTGCAGATCTGGGAGCCGTTGGCGCACCGGACATGTCCGGTGCACACCGGACAGTCCGGTGCCGACATCTAGCCGTTGGCTCGGCCACGTGTCCCGCGCAGATTGCGCGGCCGACCGTTGGCCCGGCCGACCGTTGGCTCACCGGACAGTCCGGTGCACACCGGACAGTCCGGTGAATTTTAGCCGTACGCCGTCGGCGAATTCCTGAGAGCAGCCACTTCGCGTCGAGGCAGCCTGGCGCACCGGACATGTCCGGTGCACACCGGACAGTCCGGTGTACCCAGACTGGGCAGACTTTGGCTGCTCAAGCCATTTCTTCTCCAACTCGATTTTTTCTGTTTCCAGCACTTAGACACAATACATTAGTCCATAAAACAATGTACTAAGTCTGAGAAACATACCTTTATCCTTGATTTGTACTTTGTCCACCATTTTACAATTAGGCACCTGTGTTGGGCACTAAATCACCAAAATACTTAGAAATGGCCCAAGGGCACATTTCCCTTTCAATCTCCCCCTTTTTGGTGATTTATGCCAACACAACATAAAGCAAGTAGAACAAGTACAAAAACACTTCAAATAAGAACTCAAATTATTTTGATTCAATTTTGACATATATGGATCACTCTATGCCACCACTTGGTTTGTTTTCGCAAATCAAACTCAAATCTCTATCTCTAAGTCAAACACACATGTTGAAACATAAAGAGAGTCATTCCAAAAGAGATTGATCAAAGATTTCAAAAACTCCCCCTTTTCCCATAATCAATACTTCTCCCCACAAGAAGCCAACTTTTGATAAGAGAGACAACAAAAGAGTTTTGACAAACCAACAGCTCTATTCTACTATTTTTAAAATCTCTCAAGTGGTAGCTGATCCATTTATCGCTTTGGCCTTTATTTTCTCCCCCTTTGGCATCAAGCACCAAAACGGGATCAATCTTGGCCCTTTAACCCCTTTGCCTCACCAAAATCTTCAATTAAGAGCAAATGGCAATAAGAGTTCATGAGATGGACTTGGAATAAGTTACCCTTTCATCGGAGTGCAGTGGAAGTCTTTCATGGTCCAAGTCCACCTTTTCCCTTTCAATTCTCCTTCGAGACTAAATCAAGCAAACTCAAGCATATGGTTAGTCTCAAAGGGTCAAGTTGTAACACATCTCCCCCTAAACATGTGCATCACTTTGCAACGGACATGTGAGGTCCTGGGAGTGTTTGTACAGCTTGAGCACCATAATAAGCAACAAAATGCAGAATGAACATGATCAAAGGCATAAACACATGTATGCTACATTTCAATCCAAGTTCCGCGAATCTAAGATATTGAGCTCACTACGCAGCCTGCAAAAGGTCTTCTCATCTAGAGGCTTGGTAAAGATATCGGCTAGCTGGTTCTCGGTGCTAACATGAAACACTTCGATATCTCCCTTTTGCTGGTGGTCTCTCAAAAAGTGATGCCGGATGTCAATGTGCTTTGTGCGGCTGTGCTCAACAGGATTTTCCGCTATTCGGATAGCACTCTCATTATCACATAGGAGTGGGACTTTGCTCAGATTGTAGCCAAAGTCCCTGAGGGTTTGCCTCATCCAAAGTAGTTGCGCGCAACACTGTCCTGCTGCAACATACTCGGCCTCAGCGGTGGATAGGGCAACGGATGTTTGTTTCTTAGAGTTCCATGACACCAGGGACCTTCCTAAGAATTGGCACATCCCCGATGTACTCTTCCTATCGACCTTATATCCAGCATAGTCGGAATCTGAGTACCCAATCAAGTCAAAGTTAGACCCCTTTGGATACCAGATCCCGAAGCAAGGCGTAGCGACTAAATATCGAAGAATTCGCTTCACAGCCACTAAGTGACACTCCTTCGGATCAGATTGAAATCTAGCACACATGCATACGCTAAGCATAATATCCGGTCTACTAGCACATAAATAAAGCAGAGAACCTATCATGGACCGGTATGCTTTTTGATCAACGGACTTACCTCCTTTGTTGAGGTCGGTGTGTCCGTCGGTCCCCATCGGAGTCTTTGCGGGCTTGGTGTCCTTCATCCCAAACCGCTTCAGCAAGTCTTGCGTGTACTTTGTTTGGGAGATGAAGGTGCCGTCCTTGAGTTGCTTCACTTGGAACCCAAGGAAGTAGTTCAACTCGCCCATCATCGACATCTCGAATTTCTGCGTCATCACCCTGCTAAACTCTTCACAAGACTTTTGGTTAGTAGAACCAAATATTATGTCATCGACATAAATTTGGCACACAAAAAGATCACTGTCGCAAGTCTTAGTAAAAAGAGTTGGATCGGCTTTCCCAACCTTGAAAGCATTAGCAATTAAAAAGTCTCTAAGGCATTCATACCATGCTCTTGGGGCTTGCTTAAGTCCATAGAGCGCCTTAGAGAGCTTACACACGTGGTCGGGGTACCGTTCATCCTCGAAGCCAGGGGGCTGCTCCACGTACACCTCCTCTTTGATCGGCCCGTTGAGGAAAGCGCTCTTCACATCCATTTGGTACAACCTGAAAGAATGGTGAGCGGCATATGCTAGCAAGATACGAATTGATTCTAGCCTAGCCACAGGAGCAAAAGTGTCCTCAAAGTCCAAACCTGCGACTTGGGCATAACCTTTTGCCACAAGTCGAGCCTTGTTCCTCGTCACCACCCCGTGCTCGTCCTGTTTGTTGCGGAACACCCACTTGGTTCCCACAACATTTTGCTTGGGACGAGGCACCAGTGTCCAAACTTCATTGCGCTTGAAGTTGTTGAGTTCCTCCTGCATGGCCAATACCCAATCCGGATCTAGCAAGGCCTCCTCTACCCTGAAAGGCTCAATAGAAGAGACAAAGGAGTAATGCTCACAAAAATTAACTAGTCGAGACCGAGTAGTTACTCCCTTGCTAATGTCACCCAAAATTTGGTCGACGGGATGATCCCTTTGAATCACCGCTCGAACTTGGGTTGGAGGTGCCGGTTGCGCTTCTTCCTCCATCACGTGGTCATCTTGTGCTCCCCCTTGATCACACGCCTCCTTTTGATGAACCTGTTCATCGTCTTGAGTTGGGGGATGCACCGTTGTTGAGGAAGAAGGTTGATCTCGTTCATCTTGTTCCTGTGGCCGCACTTCTCCAATCGCCATGGTTCGTATAGCGGCCGTCGGAACATCTTCTTCATCTACATCATCACAATCAACAACTTGCTCTCTTGGAGAGCCATTAGTCTCATCAAATACAACGTCGCTAGAGACTTCAACCAAACCCGATGATTTGTTGAAGACCCTATACGCCTTTGTATTTGAATCATAACCTAATAAAAACCCTTCTACAGCTTTGGGAGCAAATTTAGAATTTCTACCCTTCTTCACTAGAATGTAGCATTTGCTCCCAAATACACGAAAGTAAGATACATTGGGTTTGTTACCGGTTAGTAGCTCATACGACGTCTTCTTGAGGAGGCGGTGAAGGTAGACCCTGTTGATGGCGTGGCAAGCCGTGTTCACGGCTTCCGACCAAAAGCACTCAGGGGTCTTGAATTCTCCAAGCATAGTCCTCGCCATATCTATGAGCGTCCTGTTCTTCCTCTCTACCACACCATTTTGCTGAGGTGTGTAGGGAGCGGAGAACTCGTGCTTGATCCCTTCCTCCTCAAGAAACTCTTCCACTTGAAGGTTCTTGAATTCGGACCCGTTGTCGCTCCTTATCTTCTTCACCTTGAGCTCAAACTCATTTTGAGCTCTCCTTAGGAAGCGCTTGAGGGTCCCTTGGGTTTCAGACTTATCCTGCAAAAAGAACACCCAAGTGAAGCGGGAAAAGTCATCAACGATAACTAGACCATACTTACTTCCTCCTATGCTCAGATAGGCGACGGGTCCGAAGAGGTCCATATGTAGCAGCTCCAGGGGTCTTGATGTTGTCATCACATTTTTGGTGTGATGAGAGCCTCCCACTTGTTTCCCTACTTGACAAGCTGCACAAGGTCTATCTTTTTCGAAATGAACGTTAGTCAAACCTATCACGTGTTCTCCCTTTAGAAGCTTGTGCAGGTTCTTCATCCCCACATGTGCTAAGCGGCGATGCCACAGCCAGCCCATGCAAGTCTTAGCCATTAAGCATGCATCTAGACCGGCCTCTTCTTTTGCAAAATCAACTAAGTAAAGCTTGCCGTCTAGTACACCCTTAAAGGCTAGTGAACCATCACTTCTTCTAATGACAGACACATCTACATTTGTAAAAAGACAATTATATCCCATATTGCATAGTTGACTAACAGATAGCAAATTGTAACCAAGAGACTCAACTAAAAACACATTGGAGATTGAGTGTTCATTTGAAATTGCAATTTTACCTAACCCTTTTACCTTGCCTTGATTCCCATCACCGAATATAATTGAATCTTGGGAATCCTTATTTTTGACGTAGGAGGTGAACATCTTCTTCTCCCCCGTCATATGGTTTGTGCATCCGCTGTCGATAATCCAGCTTGAACCCCCGGATGCATAAACCTGCAAGGCAAATTTAGGCTTGGGTCTTAGGTACCCAACTCATGTTGGGTCCTATAAGGTTAGTGCAAATATCCTTAGGGACCCAAATGCAAGTTTTGTCTCCCTTGCATTTTGCCCCTAACTTCCTAGCAACTATTTTCCTATCCTTTCTACAAATAGCAAAGGAAGCATTTAAAGCACAATAAATTGTAGAAGGTTCATTCACTATTTTCCTAGGAGCATGAATAATATTCTTTCTAGGCACGTGATGAATAGCATTTCTCCTAGACATATTTCTACCATGCATATAGGAAGAACTAGAAGCAAACATGGCATGAGAGTCAAAATCATCATAAGCATTATAACTCCTATAAGCATTTCTAGTTTGTCTCCTATCATGATACATAAAAGCATGGTTTTTAGTACTACTAGCCATAGGAGCCTTCCCTTTCTCCTTGGTGGAGATAGGAGCCTTATGGCTTGTCAAGTTCTTGGCTTCCCTCTTGTAGCCAAGTCCATCCTTAATTGAGGGATGTCTACCAATCGTGTAGGCATCCCTTGCAAATTTCAGCTTCTCAAATTCATTCTTGCTAGTCTTAAGTTGGGCATTAAGACTAGCCAATTCCTCATTTAATTTGGAAATTGAAACTAGGTGTTCACTACAGGCATCAATATCAAAATCCTTACACCTAGTGCAAATCATAACATGTTCTACACAAGAATTGGATTTATTTGCTACTTCTAATTTAGCATTTAAATCATTGTTAACACCTTGTAAAGTAGAAATGGTTTCATGACAAGTAGATAGTTCATAAGAAAGCATTTCATTTCTTTTAACTTCTAAAGCATAGGATTTTTGTGCCTCTACAAATTTATCATGTTCATCATACAACAAATCCTCTTGCTTTTCTAAAAGCCTATCCTTTTCATTCAAGGCATCAATCAATTCATTGATTTTATCAATTTTATTTCTATCCAATCCCTTGAACAAGCTAGAGTAATCTATTTCCTCATCGCTAGAATCATCCTCACTTGAAGAAGCATACGTAGAGTCTCGAGTACATACCTTCTTCTCCCTTGCCATAAGGCATGTGAGACGCTCGTTGGGGAAGAGAGATGACTTGTTGAAGGCGGTGGCAGCGAGTCCTTCATTGTCGGAGTCGGAGGAGGAGCAATCCGAATCCCACTCCTTTCCTAGATGTGCCTCGCCCTTTGCCTTCTTGTATGCCTTTTTCTTCTCCCTCTTGATCCCCTTTTCCTGGTCACTTTCATTATCGGGACAGTTAGCAATGAAATGACCAATCTTACCACATTTGAAGCACGAGCGCTTCTCCTTTGTCTTGGTCTTGCTTGGCTGTCCCTTGCGACCCTTAAGCGCCGTCTTGAAGCGCTTAATGATGAGGGCCATCTCCTCATTATTTAGCCCGGCCGCCTCAACTTGCGCCACCTTGCTCGGTAGTGCCTCCTTGCTCCTCGTTGCCTTGAGAGCAAGAGGTTGCGGCTCGTTGGTCGGTCCATTCAAGGCGTCGTCCACATACCTCGCCTCCTTGATCATCATTCGCCCGCTGACGAATTTTCCTAGGACTTCCTCGGACGACATTTTGGTGTACCTGGGATTTTCACGAATATTATTTACCAAATGAGGATCAAGAACGGTAAAGGACCTTAGCATCAGTCGGACGACATCGTGGTCCGTCCATCGCGTGCTTCCGTAGCTCCTTATCTTGTTGATAAGGGTCTTGAGCCGGTTGTATGTTTGCGTCGGCTCCTCGCCCCTTATCATCGCGAACCGTCCAAGCTCACCCTCCACCAACTCCATCTTGGTGAGCAAGGTGACGTCGTTCCCCTCATGCGAAATCTTGAGGGTGTCCCAGATCTGCTTGGCGTTATCCAAGCCGCTCACTTTATGGTATTCATCCCTGCACAAAGAAGCTAGAAGAACAGTAGTAGCTTGTGCATTCTTATGAATTTGTTCATTAATGAACATGGGACTATCCGAACTATCAAAGTGCATTCCACTCTCTACAATCTCCCATATACTAGGATGGAGAGAGAATAGGTGACTACGCATTTTGTGGCTCCAAAATCCGTAGTCCTCCCCATCAAAGTGTGGGGGCTTGCCGAGTGGAATGGAGAGCAAATGTGAATTTGAACTTTGCGGAATACGAGAGTAGTCAAAGGAAAAGTTCGAATTAACCGGTTTCCTTCTCTCGTAGTCGTTGTGGTCGTCGTCCTTTTGGGAAGAAGTAGACTCATCGCTGTCGTAGTAGACGATCTCCTTGATGCGCCTTGTCTTCTTCTTCTTCCCTTCCTTCCGTCTGTGGCCCGAGCCGGAGTCGGTAGGCTTATCGTCCTTCGGCTCGTTGACGAAAGATTCCTTCTCTTTGTCGTTGATCACAATACCCTTCCCCTTAGGATCCATCTCTTCGGGCGGTTAGTCCCTTTGTGAAGAGAACGGTTCTGATACCAATTGAGAGCACCTAGAGGGGGGGTGAATAGGTGATCCTGTGAAAACTTAAACTTATAGCCACAAAAACTTGTTAAGTGTTAGCACAATTATCGCCAAGTGGCTAGAGAGGAGTCTCAACAAAACACAATACCACAAGAGATCAAACACAGAGATGACACAGTGGTTTATCCCGTGGTTCGGCCAAGACCAACGCTTGCCTACTCCACGTTGTGGCGTCCCAACGGACGAGGGTTGCAATCAACCCCTCTCAAGCGGTCCAAAGACCAACTTGAATACCACGGTGTTTTGTTTTGCCTTTCAATATCCCGTTTGCGAGGATTCTCCACAACTTGGAGCCTCTCGCCCTTACACTTGAAATTCACAAGAAATACGGAGTAAGGGAGGACAGCAACACACACAAATCCACAGCAAAATGCGCACACACACGGCCAAGAATCGAGCTCAAAAGACTATCTCAAAGTTCTCACTAGAACGGAGCTCGAATCACTGAGAATGACAAACGAATGCGCAAAGACTTAGTGTGGATGATCAAGAATGCTCTAAGGTTGCTTGGTTGTCTCCTCCATGCGCCTAGGGGTCCCTTTTATAGCCCCAAGGCAGCTAGGAGCTGTTGAGAGCAAATCTGGAAGGCCAATCTTGCCTTCTGTCGTCGGGGGCACCGGACAGTCCGGTGCACACCGGACACTGTCCGGTGCCCGATTTCCTTCTTAAAATGGTGCTGCCGACCGTTGCAGATCGTTGCAGATCTGGGAGCCGTTGGCGCACCGGACATGTCCGATGCACACCGGACAGTCCGGTGCCGACATCTAGCCGTTGGCTCGGCCACGTGTCCCGCGCAGATTGCGCGGCCGACCGTTGGCCCGGCCGACCGTTGGCTCACCGGACAGTCCGGTGCACACCGGACAGTCCGGTGAATTTTAGCCGTACGCCGTCGGCGAATTCCCGAGAGCAGCCACTTCGCGCCGAGGCAGCCTGGCGCACCGGACATGTCCGGTGCACACCGGACAGTCCGGTGTACCCAGACTGGGCAGACTTTGGCTGCTCAAGCCATTTCTTCTCCAACTCGATTTTTTCTGTTTCCAGCACTTAGACACAATACATTAGTCCATAAAACAATGTACTAAGTCTGAGAAACATACCTTTATCCTTGATTTGTACTTTGTCCACCATTTTACAATTAGGCACCTGTGTTGGGCACTAAATCACCAAAATACTTAGAAATGGCCCAAGGGCACATTTCCCTTTCAGTTAGTAGCTCGTATGAGGTCTTCTTGAGGAGGCGATGAAGGTAGACCCGGTTTATGGCGTGGCAAGCTGTGTTCACAGCTTCCGACCAAAACCGCTCGAGCTTCTTGAATTCTCCAAGCATCGTCCTCGCCATGTCTATAAGCGTCCTGTTCTTCCTCTCTACCACACTATTTTGCTGTGGTGTGTAGGGAGCGGAGAACTTGTGCTTGATTTCTTCCTCCTCAAGAAACTCCTCCACTTGCAGGTTCTTGAACTCGGACCCGTTATCGCTTCTAATCTTTTTCACCTTGAGCTCAAACTCGTTTTGAGCTCGCCTTAGAAAGCGCTTGAGGGTCCCTTGGGTTTCTGATTTATCCTGCAAAAAGAGTACCCAAGTGAAGCGGGAAAAATCATCAACAATAACAAGACCATACTTACTTCCCCCGATGCTGAGGTAGGCAACGGGTCCGAAGAGGTCCATATGCAATAGCTCCAGAGGTCTTGATGTAGTCATCACATTCTTGATGTGATGAGCACTTCCCACTTGTTTTCCTGCTTGACAAGCTGCACAAGGTCTATCTTTTTCGAAAGTTACATTTGTTAGACCTAACACATGTTCTCCCTTTATAAGCTTGTGAAGGTTCTTCATCCCCACATGTGCTAGACGGCGATGCCACAGCCAGCCCATGCTAGTCTTAGCGATTAAGCATGCATCTAGATCAGCCTCCTCCTTCGAAAAATCAACTAAATAGAGTTTGCCATCTAGTACACCCTTAAATGCTAATGAACCATCACTTCTTCTAAAGACAGACACATCTACGTTTGTAAATAAGCAGTTGTAACCCATATTACATAATTGACTAACGGACAACAAGTTATAACTGAGCGATTCTACTAAAAACACATTAGAAATGGAATGCTTGGAAGAAATAGCTATTTTCCCTAGTCCTTTAACCTTGCCTTGATTCCCGTCACCGAATATGATTGAGTCTTGGGAATCTTTGTTCTTGACGTAGGAGGTGAACATCTTCTTCTCCCCCGTCATGTGGTTTGTGCATCCGCTGTCGATAATCCAGCTTGAGCCCCCGGATGCATAAACCTGCAAGGCAAATTAGGCTTGGGTTTTAGGTACCTAACTCTTGTTGGGTCCTACAAGGTTAGTTACAATAGCCTTAGGGACCCAAATGCAAGTCTTGTCTCCCTTGCATTTGGCTCCCACCTTTTTAGCAATCACCTTTTTATTTTTACATGAAAGAATAAATTTAGCATTGCAAGCATGAAAGATAGTGGTAGATCCATTAAACACTTTCCTAGGAGCATGAGACACAAAATTCCTCCTAGATCTACCATTAAAGCTTGAACTTGAAGCAATCATGGCATGAGAGTCAAACGCATTACAACTCCTATCATAATGAACATTTCTAGAATATTTCCTATCATGATACAAGAAAGCATGATTTTTATGAACACTATTTGCCATAGGGGCCTTCCCTTCCTCCTTGGCGGAGATGGGAGCCTTATGACTTGTTAAGTTCTTAGCTTCCCTTCGAAAGCCAAGCCCATCCTTAATAGAGGAGTGTCTACCACTAGTGTAGGCATCCCTTGCAAATTTTAGTTTATCAAAATCATTTTTGCTAGTCTTAAGTTGGGCATTAAGACTAGCTACTTCATTATTTAATTTAGAAATGGAAATCAAATGTTCATTGCAAGCATCAACATTAAAATCCTTACACCTATTGCAAATTACTACATGCTCAATACAAGAACTAGATTTATTTGCAACTTCTAGCTTAGCATTTAAATCATCATTAATGCTC
Organism: Zea luxurians; assembly: GCA_029449295.1. Classification (NCBI taxonomy): domain Eukaryota; kingdom Viridiplantae; phylum Streptophyta; class Magnoliopsida; order Poales; family Poaceae; genus Zea; species Zea luxurians. The sequence continues at coordinate 1,312,295 of JAOPSE010000132.1, forward strand.
TTTAAACTAGAAATAGTCTCATGACAAGCAGAAATTTCACATGCAAGCATTTCATTTCTTTTAACTTTTAAAGCAAGAGACTTTTGCACATTTACAAATTTATCATGTTCTTCATATAAAAGATCCTCTTGCTTTTCTAAAAGTCTATCCTTTTCGTTTAGAGCATCAATCAATTCATTGATCTTTTCTACCGTTGCTCTATCTAATCCCTTAAACAAGCTAGTGTAATCAATTTCATTATCACTAGAGTCCTCATCACTAGAAGTAGAGTACTTATGAGTTTCTCTAGTGATTACCTTCTTTTCCTTTGCCATTAGGCAAGTGTGGCGCTCGTTGGGGAAGAGCGACGATTTGTCGAAGGCGGTGGCAGCGAGTCCCTCGTCGTCGGAGTCGGACGAAGAACAATCTGAGTCCCACTCTTTGCCAAGGTGTGCCTCGCCCTTAGCCTTCTTGTACGCCTTCTTCTTTTCCTTCTTCCCGCTTTTCTCTTGTCCCTGGTCACTATTATTATCGGGACAGTTAGCAATAAAGTGACCAGTCTTACCACACTTGAAACAGGAGCGCTTTCCCTTCGTCTTGTTCTTTTTGGAATGCTCCTTGTGACCCTTTAGCGCCGTCTTGAAGCGCTTGATGATGAGGGCCATTTCTTCCTCGTTGAGCCCTGTCGCCTCAACTTGCGCCACCTTGCTAGGTAGTGCCTCCCTGCTACTTGTTGCTTTGAGAGCAACGGTTTGAGGCTCGTGGATTGGGCCATTCAACGCCTCATCAACGTATCTCGCCTCCTTGATCATCATTCGCCCGCTTACAAACTTCCCAAGTATTTCCTCGGGCGTTATCTTGGTATACCTAGGATTTTCACGAATAGAGTTAACAAGATGAGGATCAAGGACAGTGAAGGACCTTAGCATTAGGCGGACGATGTCGTGGTCCGTCCATCTCGTGCTTCCATAGCTCCTTATTTTGTTGACCAAGGTCTTGAGCCTGTTGTATGTTTGGGTTGGCTCCTCCCCCCTGATCATTGCGAACTTTCCCAGTTCGCCCTCCACCAACTCCATCTTGGTGAGCATGGTGACATCATTTCTCTCATGCGAGATCCTGAGGGTGTCCCAGATCTGTTTGGCGTTATCCAAGCCGCTCACCTTATGGTATTCTTCCCTGCACAAGGATGCTAGAAGAACAGTGGTAGCTTGTGCATTTTTGTGAATTTGTTCATTTATAAACATGGGATTATCCGAACTATCAAAGTGCATTCCATTCTCTACAATCTCCCATATACTTGGATGAAGAGAGAATAAGTGACTACGCATTTGTGACTCCAAAATCCATAGTCCTCTCCATCAAAGTGTGGAGGTTTACCATGAGGAATGGAAAGCAAATGTGAATTTGAATTATGCGGAATACGGGAGTAATCAAAAGAAAAGTTTGAGTTGACCGTTTTCTTTTTCTCGTAGTCGTCGTCGTCGTCCTTTTGGGAAGAAGAAGACTCGTCGCTATCGTCGTAGTAGACGATCTTCTTGATACGCCTCTTCTTCTTCCCGTCCTTCTTCTTATGACTTGAGCTCGAGTCAGTGGGCTTGTCATCTTTTGGCTCATTGATGAAGGACTCCTTCTCCTTGTCGTTGATCACCATCCCCTTTCCCTTAGGATCCATCCCTTCGGGCGATTAGTCCCTTTCTTAAAGAGAACGGCTCTGATACCAATTGAGAGCACCTAGAGGGGGGTGAATAGGTGATCCTATAAAAACTTAAAACTCAAGGCCACAAACTTGATTAAGTGTTAGAACAATAAAGCCAAGTGGCTAGAGAGGAGTTCTTGCTAAACAAGATAACCACAAAAAAATCAACACAGAGAGGCACAGTGGTTTATCCCGTGGTTCGGCCAAGTCCAACGCTTGCCTACTCCACGTTGTGGCGTCCCAACAGACGAGGGTTGCACTCAACCCCTTTCAAGCGGTCTAAAGACCCACTTGAATACCACGGTGTTTCTCTTGGTTTCACTATATCCCGCTTGCGAGGAATCTCCACAACTTGGAGCCTCTCGCCCTTACAATTTGATTATCACAAATAAGCACGGAAGTAAGGATGGGATGAGCAACACACACAAGACACAAAATCAGAGCACAAACACGCACACAAGTCACAACTTGAGCTCGCAACACAACTCGAAGAGTTCTCTACTCAAATGGAGCTCTAGTTGCTGTCACAAAGAATCAAAAGCGCGGAAATGGAGTCTTGGTGCTTAGAGTTGATCAAAGAGTGCTTGTTGTTATCCTCCATGCGCCTAGGGGTCCCTTTTATAGCCCCAAGGCAGCTAGGAGCCGTTGGAAGCAATCTAGGAAGGCAAATCTTGCCTTCTGTCGGGTGGCGCACCAGGCAGTCCGGTGCACCACCGGACACTATCCGGTGCGGATTGCTTTCCTAATCTGGTGTAGCCGACCGTTGAAGATTTGGAGCCATTGGCGCACCGGACAGCCCGGTGCCCCTATCCGACCGTTGGCTTGGCCATGCGTCACGCGCGGATTGCGCGGCCAACCGTTGGCGCGCCCGACCGTTGGCTCACCGGACAGTCCGGTGAATTATAGCCGTACGCTGTTGACTTGGTTCCCGAGAGCAGCGACTTCGCCGCAGACGTCTCATCGGACAGTCCGGTTCACCACCGGACAGTCCGGTGATTTATAGCCGTACGCCGCCATCGAGACCCGAGAGCAGGCAGTTCACCGGGACTGGTCCTGGCACACCGGACACTGTCCTGTGCACCACCGGACAGTCCGGTGCACTCAGACCGAACAACCCTTTGGCTGAACATAGCCAACTAATCTCCAAAGTGATTTCTCCTGTTTCTAGCACTTAGACACAGCACATTAGTCTTCAAAACAATGGACTAAGACTAGAAACATACCTTTAATCTTGATTTGCACTTCTTGAATCTTTGGCACAAATATAACTCAAAGCATTTTTGTGTGAAGCCCTAAATCACCAAAATCTTATAGAAATGGCCCAAGGGCACATTTCCCTTTCAGTCTATGATAGAGTCTTTACTTTATTTATATGCTAGTAGACCGGATATTATGCTTAGTGTATGCATGTGTGCTAGATTTCAATCCGACCCAAGGGAGTGTCACCTTGTGGCCGTTAAGCGAATTCTTAGATATTTAGTTTCTACGCCTTGCTTCGGGATCTGGTATCAAAAGGGGTCTACCTTTGACTTGATTGGATACTTAGACTCCGACTATGCTGGATGTAAGGTCAATAGGAAGAGTACATCAGGGACGTGCCAATTCCTAGGAAGGTCCCTGGTGTCGTGGAGTTCTAAGAAACAAACTTCTGTTGCCCTATCCACCGCTGAGGCCGAGTATGTTGCTGCAGGACAGTGTTGCGCGCAACTACTTTGGATGAGGCAAACCCTCTGGGACTTTGGCTACAATCTGAGCAAAGTCTCACTCCTATGTGACAATGAGAGTGCAATTCGCATGGTGGACAATCCTGTTGAACACAGCCGCACAAAGCACATAGACATCCAACATCACTTTTTGAGAGACCACCAGCAAAAGGGAGATATCGAAGTGTTTTATGTTAGCACCGAGAACCAGCTAGCCGATATCTTTACCAAGCCTTTAGATGAGAAGACCTTTTGCAGGCTGCGTAGTGAGCTAAATGTCTTAGATTCGCGTAACTTGGATTGATATAGAGCATACATGTGTTTTATGCCTTTGATCATGTTCCTTTATGCATGTTATTGCTTATTTATGGTGCTCAAGTTGTGCAAGGGATCCCCGGACCTCACAAGTCCATGTGTGAATGGTGCACATATTTAGGGGGAGAAATGCTGCAACTTGACCCTTTAAGACTAACCGTGTGCTTGAGTTTTCTTAATTTAGTCTCAAAGGTGATTGAAAGGGAAAAGGTGAACTTGGACCATGCAAGACTTCCACTGCACTCCGATGAGAGGGTAATTTACTCTAAGTTTATCTCCGTGCTCTTATTGCCTTTTTACTCTTAATTGAAGATTTTGGTGAGGCAATGGGGTTTAAGGGCCAATAATGATCTCGTTTTGGTGCTTAATGCCAAAGGGGGAGAAATTAAGGCCAAAGGAAATGGATTAGCTACCACTTGAGAATTTTGAAAATAGTAGAGTTGGAACTTTTGTTTTGGCAAAATACTCTTATGTGCAAAATTTGGCCTCTTGTGGGGAGAATATAGGATTATGGGAAAAAGGGGGAGTTTTTGGCTCTTGATTAAATTTTCTCATGAAGTACCTCTCTTTATGCCTAAAGAAGTATGTTTGACTTAGAGATAGGAAATTGAGTTTGATTTTGAAAACAAACCAAGTGGTGGCAAAAAATGATCCAAATATGCCAAATTTGAATAAAAAATAATTCTTGTTCTTAATTGCATTGATGTTGCACTTCTATTTGTTGCTTTTTGATGTGTTGGCATAAATCACCAAAAAGGGGGAGATTGAAAGGGAAATGTGCCCTTGGGCCATTTCTAAAGTATTTTGGTGATTAAGTGTCCAACACAATTGCCTTAAGTATTAATAAGTGCCAAATGGTGGATGAAGTGCAAATCAACACAAAAGTATGATTCTAGAATTAGTACATTGGTTTTTGTGCACTAACATATTTGTCTAAGTGCTAGAATCAGAGAAAATACAAAAGGAAAAAGATTCGGCTGAAGCAGCCAAGACTCTGCGCAGTCTGGGTGCACCGGACTGTCCGGTGGTGCACCCGACAGTGTCCGGTGTGCCAGGCTAGCGTCTGGTCAACTGGCCGCTCTCGGGAATTCGTCGGCGGCATACGGCTAAAATTCACCGGACTGTCCGGTGGTGCACCAGACTGTTCGGTGAGCCAACGGTCAGCCGCGCCAACGGTCGACCGCGCAATCCGCGCGTGACGCGTGGCCGAGCCAACGGTCTGATAGGGGCACCGGACTGTCCGGTGTGCACCGGACAGTGTCCGGTGCGCCAACGGCTCCAAATCTTCAACGATCGGCTGCGCCAATTTAGGAAAGAAATCTGCACCGGACAGTGAACAGTGGATGTTCGGTGGTGCACCGGACTGTCCGGTGCGCCACCCAACAAAAGGCAAGAATTGCCTTCCTGGAATGCCTCCAACGGCTCCTAGCTGCCTTGGGGCTATAAAAGGGACCCCTAGGCGCATGGAGGAGTACACCAAACATTCTTTGATCATCTCTAAGCACCAAGACTTCATTCTAGCGTATTTGATTCGTTGTGATAGCAATTTATGCTCATCTTGAGTTGAGAACCCCGTGTGTGAACTTAGAGCTCAAGTTGTGACTAGTGTGCGTGTTTGTCTCTTGCTTTGAGTCTTGTGTGTGTTGCTTTTCCCTCCCTTACATCTGTGCTTCTTTGTGATCATCAAATTGTAAGGGCGAGAGACTCCAAGTTGTGGAGATTCCTCGCAAACGGGATATAGTGAAAGAAAGAAAAACACTGTGGTATTCAAGTTGATCATTGGATCGCTTGAAAGGGGTTGAGTGCGACCCTCGTCCATTGGGACGCCACAACGTGGAGGTAGACAAGTGTTGTACTTGTCGAACCACGGGATAACTCGCGTGTCTCTTGTGATTGCTTTTTGTGTGATTGTTGTGATTCGCAAGAGCTCGCTTTATAGTCACTTGGTATTATCTCTCTAACACTTAACAAAGTTTTGTGGCTATAAGTTTTAAGTTTTTTACAGGATCACCTATTCACCCCCCTCTAGGTGCTCTCAGATTTATAAAGGGATATCCCTCCCGTCGCTATACAAGGCTGCTGGGGTACCCTTAGAGAACTCTCTCCCTCTCTCTCGCCCATCGACCATTAGGTCGATAGGAACTCCTCGATCCACCTCCACAACCGTATGTAATCCACGCGACCCGAACCTGTATAAACCCTGAGTTCCAATGTGCACCCGCACATACCATCAAGCAGCGATCGACGTCGTCGTCCTCCTCCCAAAAGCACTATGTGGGCTATCCCGTAGTGCACAGTGAGGACCAAACACCGATAGCTGACGCACTAGGTATAGTAGGGGTTGCGACGTCGAATCACGACAGCTCCATGGCCAACATGAAAGGGAAATAGCATCAACTATTTCCTATAATCGATTTTGGTGTTTGACGATCATCACAAACCTTATGTTAAAAATGTCTAGGGCACTAAAAACTAAAAGAAAGACGACTCAAAATAATTCCTATAAAATTAAAATTCTATATTATTTAAAGTGTCCTTGGCATTAGAAGCTATGAGAAAGACGACCCAGAATAATTCCTAAAAAAATAAAATTCTATATTATTTAAAGTGTCTTAGGCACTAAAAACAAATAGTGTTCCAACAATTAAGCTATAAATCATGTATTTTAGGAAGTAAATTATATTATTAAGAAAGAAATTATTAAGAATGATGTAGAAAAACAAGGATGAGGCACTATTATGTGGTGTAATATATTTAGGTCACTTCATGATGAGTCACTATTATGGGTGTAATATATTTTTTGTTAAAAATCTGTAAAACAGGACAATGTTAGAGATGTTTTTACGTGTTGAATTCTATATTTTAAGGTAAGACACTGATTTAAATCACAGTGAAGGTGTTCTTATGGAAAGGGAGGAGAACCGAAAGATAGAGAACTAGATCTATGCCGAGTGTTTTTTCTCCAACACTAGGCAAAGACAATTTAAAATTCACATTTTAAAGTAGTAAATTAATTCAAATGAAAAATTTTTCAACTACAAATTTGTATAACTCATCATGATGTACAATTTATATATTGAACATTTCTTCATATGACAAAATAAAAATAAATTTGTTCATAAAACCTATATCTCTCTCGTAGTTTATGAAACTACGAGAGAGACGTATAGAATTTGTGCATATTGTTAGAACCATCATTTGAGATAAACAAATTATCAAACAACCAAAATAAACTTTGTAGATCTTGAGAAGTTATAAAAGTTTATAGTTGACAACTTTTTCATTTGAAGTCATATTGTCAACGAAAACTACGTCTGAATTTAAAAAATTTAAAATTTGAATTTTGAAAACGACTTCGAAAGGAAAAACCACCAACATGAAAGTTGTAGGTATTGAAGAGTTATGAAACTTTGTAGTTGACAATGTTTTAGTTTGAAATCATCTTGTTATGCAAAACTATATTTGAATTGTGAAATTTGAATTTTTCAAACTGTCTCGGATGGAAAAACCACCAAAATAAAAGTTGTAGGTCTTGAAATGTAATGAAACTTTGTAGTTGACAATTTTTTGATTTGAAATCATCTTATCATTGAAAATTTCATGTGAAGTTTTTAAATTTAAAATTCAAATTTTAAAAACGGTCTCGGATGTAGAAACTATTAAAATAAAACTTTTAGATCTCAAAAAGTTATGCAACTTTATAGTTGGTCACATTTTCAAATGAACTCATTTAGTGCCTTAAATAATCAAATTACTCTCGATTTGTTATAGTACTACATGGGGAATGGAAACGTAATATAAACATAATTGGTGTAGTAGTGTAGTGGTATAGGAGGGTATGCGCGAGAGAGAGGTTGCGAGTTCGAATCTCACCATTTACAAAACATATAAGTTTGATTCAAAATAATAGTGAAAAATGATAGGGCAACACCTAAGGTAATAGGGTAGGGTTGGAGAGTTGTTCCTAGAATTTAAAAAATGTTTTGCTGTTTTTTTTAAATTTTTTCGATTCTTAATTTGCCGAGTGTTTTTCTTTGCCGAGTGCTTTTTGACACTCGGCAAAGTCTTTGCCGAGTGTCAAAAAAAGCACTCGGCAAAGAACCATTTGCCGATGAAATCTTTGCCGAGTGTTTTTTGCCGAGTGTTACACTCGGCAAAGCCTTTGCCGAGTGTAAAATAGCCTTTTGCCGAGTGTCTTAGACACTCGGCAAAGAACGCGATTCCGGTAGTGAGAGATAGAGGCAGAGAGATTATCCACGCATCCATCATATCTGATAGATAAGCTCACATCCCAAATCAAGATTAGGCACCCTTCAAATCTCGGGGACAAGGAGGCCCGGCCCGGCAAACCAGGCACGGCAGAATCATCATCCATCCATCCGGCATCGGCAGCATTTTCTTCGATCGTCTGCCCTTCCGCTTCCGGGCCGGCCAGCACGCTCGCTGCACCTGCAATGCAATGCGTCGTACACTATCTCTTTGCATCCCATCGACATGCATCATCGGCCCTGGTACACGTACGCACGCAATCGTATGTATGGTATGGTCGTCGTCGCTACACTAATCAGGGGCAGCAGCCGGCCGCCGGCCGGGGTATATGATTAATCGCGTCCGTGTACGTCGTACCAATCGCTGGCCGCGTCGCCAGCACACGCCCCGCGTCCGTCCCCGTCGGCGTCGGCGACAGCCGATCCGATCTGGCTCGGGGGGGCGACACAAGCGACAGCGACGCGCGCGGCCGCTGCGTTTTGCCCGCGCACGCATGCCCTGGCCCGGCCGCCGCGGCTGGCTCCCCCAGAGCGGACGAGGCGGCGCCGCCCGCGCACGCCACACGTCCGTCTCCGCGTCCACGGTTCATCCCCCACCCAGCGCCGCAAGCACAAAAGGCGTCTGATCTGGAGGGAGGGAGGGAGGGAGGTCGATCGCCGCGTGGGCCGACGCGACGCCGACCGAGCCGTGCGCGAGCGTCGAAACGGCCAGGGGGAATCAATCGGGATTAAACAACGGCCGGCCTGTAGGTGGCCGTGACAAGGCTATGTAGGTTTTTTTATTACTCTAATATTGATCTCAATTTACATGTGTTAAGATAAATTAAAATATAAATTAGTTTAAATTACACCTCAATTCACTTTAATACATGTACATTAAGATAATATAGAGTACCCCGTGGTATCGCGGGAGGCGGGACGACCCCGGTCGGACCCTGCCAGCGACTGGAGGTGTTTTAAATGGGGGGCCGCGAGATTGCAGATTTCAGGCGAAAACGACATGGTCCATAATTGAAAACCGAATGTTGTCAGGGGGACTAAACAAATGCGGAGATTCCATTCCGTTCTTAGGCCGCCGTGCTGAGCTACTTCCAGGTAGCCCATGCCCAACGGAACAGCAGACCCTAAAACCCGAATGAACGGCAGTCAGGCAAGGAATAATTGTCGCTCGGTCAGGCTGCGCGCGCAGGCAGCAGGATAATTCATTCGCTTCTCTCCCCACTGCTGTGCAGCTGCGCTCATCACGGCCACTGCTCGTAGTCGTAGTCTCGTAGCTAGCTCCCGGCTCCCCCCCCACACACGGCCACTGGCGCCTACAAGTTGCGCATGTGGTGGTGGTCCGTGCTGCTGCTGCTGGCCTGCTAGCTAGCTGCTACCAGCCGACGACGACGGCCGCGCGCGTTTGGTTTGTTATAAGCGCGAGGGTTTCTGGCGAGGTTGCTAAAGCGTTAGCAAACTAGTTAGCGGTCACCGGGCGCCCATGGAGCTTGACGAGGAGACGACGTTCTTGGACGAGCTCATGTCGCTGCGGCGGGAGGCGGCGGCGGCGTCCGCGCAGTGGCAAGCAGCTGCCGCCTACACGGGCGGCGGCGGACAAGGCATGATGATGGGCGACCTCCTCTTCTACGGCGGGACGACGGAGGCCGCCGCGACTGGCACCAGCGGCGGCGGCATGGACCAGCTCTCGCCGTTCCACCAGCAGGAGCCGCTGCAGGCGGCCCCGCACCCTCGCTCGCACGAGGAGTTCAACTTCGACTGCCTCAGCGAGGTTTGCAACCCGTACAGGGGGGCCGGCGTCGCCGTAATAACGGGGGCCGAGGCCGCCGCGGTGCCCGGAAGGGCGGTCGCCGCTCTCCACGACGCCATGGTGGAGGACGAGACGAGCGGTCACCTGCAGGGGCAGCAACATGGAGCCGGCGGGTCCCCGACGTTCGTGTTCGGCGGTGCCGCCGGCGAGAGCTCCGAGCAGATGCCCGTCGTCGTCAGGGGTGCCGGCGGCGGCCCCCACCACAGGAGCAAGGTCCACGGCGGCGCGCCGTCCAAGAATCTCATGGCCGAGAGGCGGCGGCGGAAGCGCCTCAACGACCGTCTCTCCATGCTCCGCTCCATTGTTCCCAAGATCAGCAAGGTATATATGTATATATAAAAGCAACCAATCAATCGTTTGCTCTTGTGTAGTATTCCCCTTAGGTAGTGTACTGTATGTGGTGGGCTGAGCCTGTGTGCTAGCTAGTACTAATCAGAATCGATCGGCCATGCATGTTCTTCCATTCCATCATCAGATGGACAGGACATCCATTCTCGGGGACACCATTGACTACGTGAAGGAGCTGACGGAGCGGATCAAAGTCCTGGAAGAGGAGATCGGCGCCTCTGCGGAGGACCTGGACCTCCTAAACACCTTGAAAGCTTCTTCGTCCAGCGGCAGCAACGAGATGATGGTGAGGAACTCCACAAAGGTACACACGCACCTCCGCTGCTCACATCCTCAACACCTTGAAAGTACCTGGTGGATCGATGAACTAGCTAGTGATTGTGCATGCAGTTCGACGTCGAGAGGCGGGGCAACGGGAGCACGAGGATCGAGATCTGCTGCGCCACAAACCCCGAGGTGCTGCTGTCCACGGTAAGCGCGCTGGAGGTGCTGGGCCTGGAGATCGAGCAGTGCGTGGTGAGCTGCTTCAGCGACTTTGGCATGCAGGCCTCTTGCTCACAAGTGAGTAGGGATCGGATTCTTTTTTATTCTGGAAACTGTGTAATAAATCAGCTAGAACGAACATGAAATGAAACAGCAGCTGTATAGTATAGTAGTACGTAGTAGTTAACTGATTAAACAACCACAGCTAACGTTAGTTAGTAATCTCTGCATGCATGGTATGCATTACACAAAGGATCTGTACGTTTACCAATGAATAACCTGTGGTATTATATACGTAGGAGGAGGAGGAGGAGGACGGTAATAATAAGAGGCAAGTTCTAAGCACCGACGAGATAAAACAGGCCTTGTTTCGGAGTGCTGGCTACGGAGGGAGGTGCCTCTAATAGCTAGCTACCATGCAAGCAGCTCCGATCCAAACCCAGGAAATATTAGCTAGTAAGTTGCATGCATATATGATTGTTATTGCTGTGTGTTGATGCTTTAGTTTTCATCAATATATATATATATCCCGTACGTTAGTTGGTTTTCTCCATGAGTTCGTAGCTAAGTGTGCTTAGTAGTAGCAGCAAGAGGTATGTATGTATATATATCTGAATCCCAGCATCAAATTGAAGATTTGTTGCTCAGGTATTGTAAGCTGATCATTTCTTACGGTCTGTATCGTTGGGTCATGGTATGTATGCGGATTGATATATTCCAATAAGAAGCAGATTGTTCCTTTCTCTGTGATTTTGTTCTTGTTGTTCTCTTCCTCTGCCTGCCCCCAGGAAACGGTTCATACAGTTCTTCCCTGTCCCTGAGCTACCATATGCTCATATATATGAGGAACAGTAATAGTCTATATATATATATGCTTGTTTTATTCCGAGCCGGCCGGCCCATTACAACTGTAGTATGCGGTGGAGGAAAGTACCTACGCCTAGCATAATACTCCTACATCTCTCTCTATATATAAATGGGCAAAGAACAAGGAGAGAATTGAAAGGCGATAGATCTTGTTCCCGGCCTGCTAACTGACGCGTGACATGTATATGAATTTTAGTTTAGTACGCCAGCTGAGCTCTCACCGCTGCTACGACGTGGAACGATTCGTCATTTTATGGTCTATATCTAAACGCTGAAACCCTGAAAAAAAGTACATCTATGCATGACGACACGCACGATTGTACGACGGGAATTATTCCTTTTTGTCTTTCAAGTTTCAGTGTGGCTCGAATTACCATAAGCTTTTCTCCTGTAACTACTGTTCACTACCGGAATCAGCTTCTTTGCCGTGTGTCTGAGACACACGGCAAAGGCTATTTTACACTCGGCAAACGCTTTGCCGAGTGTAACACTCGGCAAAGAACGCTCGGCGAACTGTACATCGGCAACAGCATCTTTGCCGAGTACTTTTTGTCGGGCACTCGGCAAAGAAAAGTCACCGTCACGGCGCCAAGTGACGGTGACGGATCCTTCGCCGAGTGCCCACGGCGACACTCGGCAAAGGAGGTTTATTTACCGAGTGTCTGGTGGACTGGCACTCGGCAAAGAACCCTCCAGTGGGCCCCTTTGCCAGTCCCTTTGCCGAGTGCCTTGGCAGTGGCACTCGGCAAAGATGTCTTTGCCGGTTCCCAGGTTGCCTTCTTTGCCGAGTGCCATTTTCAGCACTCGGCAAAGACGGCTTTACCGGTTCCCAGGTTTCCTTCTTTGCCGAGTGCCATTGTCAGCACTCGGCAAAGATGGCTTTACCGGTTCCCAGGTTGCCTTCTTTGCCGAGTGCCATGGTCATAGCACTCGGCAAAGCGCCCCTTTGCCGAGTGTTACACTCGGCAAAGTGACCAGAATGTCCCTTTTTTATTTGCTTTTGTTGTTCCATCCAAACAAACAAAAGATATATATGATTCACATCACATTATATATCAATCACATCACAGAATGAACACATTTATTATCAACACCATATATATCACAAAGTCTCACTAAAGTCTCACAAATATAAGTAAGGATCATCACAAAACAGATATAAGTCTGCGTCATCACTAACATCACCAAGTATCTCACAAGATAAAGTTTAACTAACATCACCAACACTCATAAAGGTAAGTCTGGATCATCACAAAACAGATCATCAACGAGGTGGGCATCTGGACTGGTTCGGCGAAGGGCTGGACGAAGCATGAGGGTTGTTCGACGCCGCCGATTGACCCTGCATAGAGAATAGATTGTATGTGTGAGAACATATGAATATATATCATGCAGTACTAAAATTTTGATACTCACAGGAGTAGTGAACTCAGCAGGGTCAGTTGCAGGGAACAACGGAGGTGGTGGAGCATGACCCTGTGCGGCGCCAAGGCTCTGCACGTACGCGAACAAATCCGCCATCCTCTTCTCCAGCTCCTCACGTTGCCTCCTCTCATCATCTAGCTGAGTCTGTAATATTTCGCCCTAATGTTACGATAATGCAAAGAGAAGATATATAAAAATCAATGAACGATGAATAGATAAGGAATAACCTGGAGTTGCTGGATACGATGCTGTGAGGTGTCCTGCCGAGGTCGTATGGCTGGGCTCGCGCTCGTGCTCCTTGCTCGCACCTGAGAGAGAGTGGGAGTGGAGGACGAGTCGATTGCCCCGTCGGCAATCCAGTACCGCCCATGCCTCTTGCCTCCTCCGACCCTCATGAGGACATCTCCGTCGATGTCCTCGGTCCTCGGATCGTAATCTGGCCCATGGACCTCCTTGGCCATTGCGGTGTACTCACTGAGTCGGCTGTGGATGGCGGGGTTGGTGTACGCCTCGGGCCCGTCATCCGGGTTGTAGGTGACGTCGGACGTCGCCTTCCCCTTGTGGGCCATGGCATATGCCGAGAACGTGGAGCAAGGCGCGCCACCATGTGCCGCCGACTGCGAGAAAACCAACGATATGGTTAGAAATCATGTCTAATCGAAAGTTATATACCTAAATAAAAAAGAGCGCGTACCCATGCTTCCGCGTATTTGCCCAGGCTGCGGCTGCCTTGATGGTGGGAGGGACCTTGCATCAGCAAACGCCGTTCCCGGCTAGCGTTGTGCGCCTCGTCCCACTCAGCCGAGCACCACCTCTGCACCATCTTCTCCCAGCACTCAGGATGCGCGGCGCACCAATGAGGAATCATCTAAAAAAATATAAGTACACCGCATATCAGAAGATAAGAATAAGCATATTTAGTACCAATAATAAAGTTTTGTATTTACCTGCAAGTACTGGTCCGCAGTCAATGACATGGTTCGGGCGTCCTTCTTGTTCACCTTCTCCCCAAGGACGGAGCCGTGGTAAGTGACGATGGCCTGGATGCGCGCCTCGTAGTGCATGTCCACGACGAGCTTCTTACAGCACGTCGTAGACACCACATCCGCCCTGGCCTCGTATCCAGCATCGCACCTGAAGAAATCCTACATACAAAGACGATGTATCCATACATTATTTAAAGAATATGCAACAAATGCGACTTATTAAACAATATAGTGCGAGGAAGACTTACCCACAGCTCTTGCTTGACCCGCTCCGCCTTGTTGTTGAATTGTCTGCCGTCCCGATCTACTGCATCGGGGGCGACGGCGTAGTGGTCGAAGGTGTACGCTGGGCTCGTCACTCCGGCGTACTCGACAAGCCCAGGGAAGTGTTCCCGGCATAGAAGGCCGAGGATGCCATTGGGGTTGCGGCCGTGACCCCCTGCAGTCTCCAAAACCATCCAAGACCTGTCGAAGTGATTAAGATGAAGTATTAGTTTCTATTATTAATTTGAACATATAATATGAAAAAGCAGCAACAACATCTAAAGTTACCTACCTCTCTCCATCGGGTCGTATGAGCGGACGTCTGTCACGAAGTATGGGTCGCTTAGGTAGGCTCGCGGGACCTCGCAGGTAGATATTCCTCGAACCTGAGGAGCCAGAACCTGAGACGTCCTGCTGAGCGGCGGCGTCGTCGTCGTCGTCCTGCTGCGCCGCATCGTCGTCGTCCTGCTGTGCCGCATCGACAGCGGCTTGCTGCTCCACCTGCTGCTGTACGGCGTCGTCCTGCTGCGCCTCCTCCTCCGTCCTACGGGTGCTCCTCCTCCCCCTCCCCCTCCCCCTCCTCGTCCTCGTCCCACCGCCCACCATCTTTGTCCAACAACCTGCAATTAAGAGTAAACAATTAAGCACAGATAAAAAAATATGTATTTAGAAACATATGCAAAATAAATGAAATATAGCATTACATCGATTAAAAATAATCTTCATATGTGTCCGGGTTAGCCGGATCATAAGTGTCATCATCACTATCAACCATTTCATAGTCAACATCATCTGAAGGCGCAACTTCGTCATTGGCATTGCCTTCAAGTATTTCTAAGTCATTCTCATTTTGCACCTCATCATCCTCGTCATCAACAACCATTTCAATATCTACTTCCATTCCGATCGCTTCGGTTAAGTCTATCTCAAATTGCCCTTCGAGCCCATCTTCTTGGAAGAACTCTCCGTCATATGTGTCCGGGTCTAAGTTATAATCTTCATCGTTTGGAACAGGTAATTTAGCGTGTGGTGATACCTTATACACAACATCCCAACCCTTAAGATGTTGTTTCGTTTGGCACGCATATGGAAGATAATACACTTGTGTGGCCTGTTGGGCCACAATGTAGACATCGTCTCCTGTTAAGGTGGAATCCTGTCGAATTTCGACTATCCCAAGATTAGAATGTGTCCGTCTCGTAACTTCAGGGTCAAACCAATGACATTTGAATATCACTGGAGTAAGAGGTTTGGAACCATAAAAATTGAGTTCATATATTTCTTCAATTCTTCCATAATACTCGACCTCGTCAAGCCCGGGCGTAAAGACTCCAGAACACGTGGTTTTTCGATTGGCCCGACTTTGGTCGTAGCTTGTTGTGCGAAAACGGTATCCATTGACGTCATACCCAGAAAATTTCCTGACCCTATAGGCAAAGCCATTGGCTACTTGTCTCAACTCGGCACTCATAGACGGCTCTCTTTGGCCCTGCAAGTTCAAACACGCTAGATTGTTATATTATTCGCACGTAAGAGCAACTTGGAATAACAAACTAAGCACGTACCTTATGTTTAAACCAGGAAATGAAATCGGGCAATCCATTTCCCGCACCCTTTCTAAGAAGGGTATCATATTCCTGTGGAGTTGGGTCCCTTGATCGACGCCAGAATTCATGAAGAAATTGCTCCATGTATGGCGTCACCTCTTCAAGGTTGGTCAATACATATAGCATGATATGGCGCCACTCTTCATGTCTCAGGGTCTTGGTGGTCGAACCACTCGCGCTTCCGAGTTGCCCTCGAAAAATGCTGAGGTTCGATTCATTGCCGCCATCATTGTAACGAGGGGGTGGATTATGCACGCTCGGCAGTTTGTCACCATAGTAAGTTGTTGTGAAGTTTGACACCTCCTCCAGTATGTATGCCTCTGCAATGGAAGCCTCGATTTTGCATTTATTTCTACATTTCTTTCGGATACTCTTTAGACATCTCTCGATTGGATAGCACCAACGTCCCTGCACGGGCCCCCCCATTCGTGCCTCATATGGGAGATGAATAATCAAATGCTACATCGGATTGAAGAAGCCGGGTGGAAAGATCTTCTCCAGCTTACACAGTAACACGGGTGCCATCCTTTCCAAGTCTGCAATCATGGTCCGAGCTAACTCTTTTGCACAAAGCTGGCGGAAGAAATAGCTCAACTCTGCAAGCGCTAGCCAGACATGCTCAGGGACATAGCCTCGAACCATCGCCGGAAGAATTCGTTCAATCCATATGTGGAAGTCATGACTCTTCATCCCTAAGACTCGCAGAGTAGATAAGTTCACCCCCCTACTAAGGTTAGCTGCATACCCATCAGGGAACATTAACATCTTGATCCACTGTAGTACTTCCTTCCTCTGGGCCCTCCTCAGGACGAAATCGGCCTTAGGCCTTCTCCATGTCTTACCACCACTAGGCGGCTTCATCTCTTGGTTTGGTCTATCACATAACTCTGCCAGATCCACTCTTGCCTTTACGTTATCCTTTGACTTATCAGGAATCTCCATAATTGTCGCCCAAAGTGCCTCGACGACATTCTTTTCAGTGTGCATCACGTCAATGTTGTGTGGAAGGAGCAGGTCATCATAATAGGGGAGCCGAGTCAAGCCCGACTTATGTGTCCACATATGTTGCTCACCATATCCCACAAAACCACCTTCTGGGTTGGCCACGAGACCATCTATCTGTTCGCGAACTTTGGCACCAGTCATCATTGCAGGTGGGCGGTCTGTCACCACGACACCTTTCGTAAAGTTCTTGATGTCTTGTCGGAATGCATGGTCAGGAGGGAGAAATTGTCGATGTTTATCGAATGACGAATATTTGCCACCCTTCTTCAACCAAATGAACCTAAGAGCTTCCTTGCAAACTGGGCATGGGAACTTACCGTGAACACACCAGGCACAAAATAGCCCATACGCCGGAAAGTCATGCATGGAGTACTGGTACCAAACATGCATTTTGAAGTTTGTCTTCGTAGCTCGGTCGTACGTCCATACCCCTTCCTCCCAAGCACGGACCAATTCATCAATCAAAGGCTCCATGTACACGCCCATTTTATTCCCCGGGTGTCCAGGAATTATCAACGACACGAATATGTTCTGTCTTTGAAAGCATACGCCGGGGGGGAGATTGATGGGGATAACGAACACGGGCCAACATGTGTATGGGGCAGCGGTCATTCCATAGGGATTGAACCCATCTGTGGCCAGCGCAACACGAACATGTCGAGCCTCTTTGGCTTTCTCATGGTGAATGGCATCAAAGTGGGTCCATGCTTCACCATCGGATGCGTGAACCATCTTGTCAGGATTGTATCGTTTGCCTTTTTTGTGCCATGTCATCTGTTTCGCGGATTCCTCTGTCATGTATAGACGCTGGATCCTCGGTATGAACGGAAGGTGGCGTAGGATTGTCACGGGGATGTCGAGCTGCCTCTTCTGTCCATCACCAGAGTCTACCTCCATGAACCTAGACGATTTACACTTAGGACAGTACTTTGCCTCAGTGTGTTCTTTCCTAAATAGGACGCAGCCCTTCGGACAAGCATGTATCTGCTCATACGTCATCTTGAGTGCACGAAGGAGTTTCTGTGCCTCGTACATGCTCTTTGGAAGAACGTGATCCTCCGGAAGCAGGTTGCCAATAACTGTCAACAAACCATCGAATGCGTCTCGACTCATGCTATACTGCGACTTGAACGCCATTATACGCCCAATGGCATCCAGTTGAGAAACCTTTGTCTTGCCGTGAAGGGGTTTCTGTGCCGCGTCAAACATGTCGTAGAATGCCTTTGCGGTTGCCTCTGGCTCGTCCTCCGTACGTCCTTCGGCGAACTGTGCCTCGTGATAGTCGTTCAACATGTCTCCTACCCCGGCATCAGCATCGTAATCCTCGACGCGTTGTCTCACCACCTCCTCTCTCGTGCGATGCGCTTCACCATGGAAGATCCACCGAGTATAGTCCGGCGTAAATCCATTCTTCCAAATATGTTCTACCATGGCCTTCTTTGGTTTTCTTTTCCGGTTGTCACATTTGCTGCACGGACAAGGGACTAGGCTAGCTCCTTTAGCAGCTTCGCCATATGCCCGTTCCACGAAAGCATCGGTCTTCCTAATCCATTCTGGGGTGACATCATTACGTCGAACGCGGCCCGTGTACATCCACTCACGGTCCTCCATCCTCTAACATATATAACCGAGTATAGTTTAATATAGACATGTAATGCATGTACACTACGTTCCTACCTTCTAATAGGTGAGGATAGGTCCTAATCCCACCCGCGGTTGCGTAGATGGAGTTAGTTTCCATGCTCTACTCCGATCCGAGATAGAATTTCGGCAGCACCTCCCCGCTGTTCTCCGGATACACGTCCTGGCAGGGAGAGTGTACTGTCCGGAGAACAACAGGGAGGTGACGCCGAAACTCTTTCTCGGACCGGAGTAGAGCATGGAAACTAACACCATCTACGCAACCGCGGGCTGTCCAAAAAACGTGGACAATTCGAAACTGATACATTTGTAGATATGCAAAGATCTGCATATCTACACCGTATCACTTTCGAACGGGAGACGCCTAACTGGGTTACGTGATCTACGACCATGATGCGGAAATAGAGGTTATACCTAGGGTGGCGGTGGAGTCAGGCTAGTGGGGCTGTGGCGGGTCGGTGCAGTGGCGACGCGACGCGGTGCAGGCAGACCCGCAGCGGCTAGGAAGACAAGTATCTTCTCTGTAAAAAAGAAACACAAGTCTATTAATACAAAAACCTGCAAATAACACTAACAGCACGATGGCTGACATGCACACAGTAACAAAAAATTCACCTAAAGTATACACTGCTACGCTCGTGGGATGCACACACTAACAGCACGATGGCTGACATGCATGATTCAAACTTAACAAGAACAAGTGAGCCAGCGATCTTGATCCAACACCCACCTCTGGTTTTTACCCGACCTCCAAAACAATCCAGACCACAAGGAAAGTCTCAACGCGGAGGCGGTAGCGGCAGCAGCGTCGATCGATCGGCCGGCGTCTACGGCCTACGTTCGACCTGCTGCCTCGACGGACGGCCGGCTCGATCTCGACCGATCGCCGGTCGTCGATCGGAGATCGATGGAGTTCACCGCTCCCCCGCCCGCGACCCGGTCGGGCGGCGGAGAGGAGAGGGCGGCTGCTGAGCACAACCAGCACCAGCAGCAGCAGCATGCGACGGTGGAGAAGGAGCACATGTTCGACAAGGTGGTGACGCCGAGCGACGTCGGGAAGCTGAACCGGCTGGTGATCCCGAAGCAGCACGCGGAGAAGTACTTCCCGCTGGAGGGCCTCCTGCTCAGCTTTGAGGACCGCACGGGGAAGCCCTGGCGCTTCCGCTACTCCTACTGGAACAGCAGCCAGAGCTACGTGATGACCAAGGGCTGGAGCCGCTTCGTCAAGGAGAAGCGCCTCGACGCCGGGGACACAGTCTCCTTCGGCCGCGGCGTCGGCGAGGCGGCGCGCGGCAGGCTTTTCATCGACTGGCGGCGCCGACCCGACCCGCCCGTCGTGCACCACCAGTACCACCACCGCCTCCCTCTCCCCTCCGCCGTCGTCCCCTACGCGCCGTGGGCGGCGCACGCGCACCACCACCACTACCCAGCAGCTGGGCACACGGAACCAGTAACACCTTGCCTATGCGCCACACTCTGAGTTTGTAAGGGCTGATTTGAGCCATTAAGCTTAACTTGTTGAGTTTATTTTGCTTTAGTTGTAAAATTGTCGTTTTATCTCTTTAAATAGAACTTCAAGAAGCTATCATAGCACTGCCAACCAAATCCTAATTCCAAGTTGTGGTTTTATTCCCCAACATTTGGTATCACAGCACGGGGGGCTTTTCACCTAGAGGATGTCGACCTCGTCTGGCCTTTGAAAGGGAGCAGTAGCCGCCGTGGATGCCACGAAGCATGCGGCATGCTTTGCATCGCCCCGGCAAAGGAGACGACAATGCAAGCAGCTGAGGTGTTCAGAGCAGCGCAGGCCAAGGCCAAGGCTGCAGCCACTGCTGCCGTTGCCCCTGCCCTACCGTGGAGGATGACGACGACGAGAAGCCAACACACATGTCGTAGAGCCCTCATAGGCTCCACGTCTCACGTCGCCAGAGCTATGGCTGCCCGTCATCCACCAGGTGATCAAAGAGTTCTGGAGGGCACGTCATGGTTGATGCTCATTGACGAACAACAAGGGAAGTTCGGTGATGAAGGTGAAGATGAAGGCCCAATAGCTTTGGGATGTTGTTGAATTCACGACGCCGGCTTCCACGACAATCGACAAGCGTTTGAAGCCGTCCTCGCTTCCATTCCAGCAAATATGGCTGCTACGCTCGTGGGACAAGCCAATCGTGAAGCATGCCAGGGACTCCATCTTGACACACATCAACGTCGACCGTGTTCACAAGGCCACCTTTCATAAGCTACACCTATACCGGGACTGCCTAGCATTCCACCATGAGGAGGACATTGATGCCTTTGCTCTTCGCCCCTGCGGCCTAGTACAAAAGTTGATCCGACATGGTAATGACGACGTTGATGAGCAGAAGTCGATGGGGTGGTACCTGTGCATCGTCTCAAAGTATACCTAGATTGCTCTAGCCTCTAGCGAACCACGATGACACATATCTAAAATTTGGTGGAATTGACAAGCCGCACACACAGGATATTCTACATCTGGCACCGTCGTGGGAGCCTCCTCGCCACAATAACCAGCCATAGCCACCTGTACATGCTACACTTGAAGGTGGCCCGACCACTCTACCTAGCTACCCACTGCAATAATGAGTTATAAAACTGGCACAAGTGCTTCGGGAATATACCAGCTGGGAGGCCGAGTGCGCGACGACGGCGGCGGTGGTCGCCACGGGCGCGCGACGACGGTGGTGGGCGCGGCGGTGCTCGCCATGCGCGACGACAGCGGTGGGCGCGACGGCCGTGGGCGCGGCGAGCGCGAGCGGCCGGCGGTGCTCGCCGCGGGCGCGACGGCGGGTGGCGGCGCGACGGCGGGCGGCGCTGCTCGTCGCGGGCGCGACAGCGGGCAGCGGTGCTCGCCGCAGGCGCGACGGCGGGCGGCTTGACGGCGGGCGCCTCGACGGCGGGCGGCTCGACGGCGGGTGGCGGCGAGAGGATGGGCGGCTCGACGGCGGCGCGGCGTGACGGCGGCGAGCGAGCGAGCGTGAGAGAGAGAGTGAGAGAGAGTGAGAGCGTGAGAGAGAGACGCGGGCGCCGTAACGCTATTAAAACGTTCTTTGCCGAGTGCCCGCGATCCGGCACTCGGCAAAGATTTTTTAAAAATTAAAAAATAAACTTTGCCGAGTGCTGGATCTCCGGCACTCGGCAAAGTCCCCTTTGCCGAGTGCTGGATCTCGAGCACTCGGCAAAGATGTGTTGTATAGACTTTGCCGAGTGCCCAAGGACAGGCACTCGGCAAAGTTGTCTTTGCCGAGTGCTAACTGGACAGCACTCGGCAAAGTATATTTTATTTTTTTTTTATTTTTGGCAACCAAACTTTTTGTGGTGTGTTCCTATACTATGTAGACCTACAAGTACCATTTTGGTATAATTATAAAAGTGTTTTTTATAACTATTAGATTTAGTTCGTTTATTTGAATTTCTTCGGAAAATTTAGATTTGAACTGTAGGTCACTCGAAACTTGGAAAACCGTGCATTCAAAAATGATATTCATGTTACTTAGCATAAGTTACGACCGATTCCAGGAGCGGACCGGAAACTTCGAGCAACATGCTCACTAAACATGGCCGTGAACTTGCCATCCACATGTTTAAAAATTGTATAAAACACAAACAAAGTCAGAAAATCCTGAAACTTGTCCACGTGTCATGATATCATATGTACAGGCTGCGATAAAAATTTTAGAATGTTTGGAAAAAGTTGTGGGACACTATGTGTAGAAACCTAGGAGAACTACATTGAAACTCTATGATTTCATGTGTAGTTCTCTTAGGTTTCTACACATAGTGTCCCACAACTTTCTCCAAACATTCTAAAATTTTTATCGCAGCCTGTACATATGATATCATGACACGTGGACAAGTTTCAGGATTTTCTGACTTTGTTTGTGTTTTATACAATTTTTAAACATGTGGATGGCAAGTTCATGGCCATGTTTAGTGAGCATGTTGCTCGAAGTTTCTGGTCCGCTCCTGGAATCGGTCGTAACTTATGCTAAGTAACATGAATATCATTTTTGAATGCACGGTTTTCCAAGTTTCGAGTGACCTACAGTTCAAATCTAAATTTTCCGAAGAAATTCAAATAAACGAACTAAATCTACTAACGATTGAAAACTCTGTTAAAATTGTCCACAAATGATACATGTTGGTCTACATAGTGTAGGAACATACCACAAAAATTTTGAGAAACAAAATAAAAAAAAATAAAAATATACTTTGCCGAGTGTCTATAGATGACACTCGGCAAAGTATGCTTTGCCGAGTGCCTACTATGTGGCGCTCGGCACAGAACCTCTTTGCCGAGTGCCAGCCGTTGACTCTCGGCAAAGACTGACGGCCGTCATCTTTGGGACGGCCGCTGACGGCCGTTTGCCGAGAGCCCCCTTTGCCGAGAGTTTGACACTCGGCAAAGTTGTCATTGCCGAGTGTCGCCCTGTGCCGAGTGTTCAGCACTCGGTAAAGGTCGCTTTGCCGAGTGCCTAGCTTTACCGAGTGCGGCGCTCGGCAAAGCCTTGTTTGCCGAGTGCCCGACAAAAGACACTCGGCAAAGAATACAACACTCGGCAAAGCCTGCGATTCCGGTAGTGGTTCCCTGTATATGGGTACCAGCTGATCGTTGTACGTAACGTCCAATAAATTACAAACTGTGTATGGAAGTTTGTAATGCTAATGCCAGAAGGGTACACTAAGGGCTAGTTTGAAAACCTTTTTTACTAAGAGATTTCTATTTTTTTTAAGAAAAATTAGTTTATTTTCCCTTGGAAAAATTGAAATCTCTTGAGAAAACGGTGTTCTATCAAATTAGCTCTAATGGTAATAATTGATCGGAAGTAACAAAAGTATCAAATCCGATACCTTCTCTTACTGATCCCGCCTCCACTACGAAATATGCAAGTTCTTTTTTAGTATTATATTCAACTTTCTTTAAATTGCCCCAATCTTATAGGCAAATTATACTAGCATATCTATATACTATCAAGGCATATTTTCAGGCGGATTTCGTTAAAATAATTAAATATATCGCAGATGCTGGTGCCTTTTTTTTATAAACTTGGTTTACAAATGTTAAACTTTTGTTAAGATTATAATGACTTACATTTTTTTGAGTTGAGGGTGTAGTTATGTGATTTGACGTTGACTAGTTAGTTGCTCGTACATCACTATAATTTTTATATCATATAGATAGATATTGCTTAAATTAAAACGAGATATTTATTCAAACATAATAATCCAAACATATAGATTAGATGAATGTGAATGACAAGGTATGTGGTGTAGGTAGGGGTGGTAATGGATCACGATCCAAATGCTTTTTTATAAAATGTTAGGGCCCTAATAAATAATTTTTAGTTTAAAAATGAATAGAAATAGAGCCTGATCTTAATCCGATCCGATCCTTAAATCTTATAGTGTAAAATTTAGAGCCCATTATCACCTCTAGGTGTAGGCTAGATAAGATAAAGTCTTTTCTCTCGCTTTTTTTCACACCCGCGAATTGATGGTCAAATAGGTTGTGACTAACAAGTACCTATGTCATGTCTGCTTTGCCTTCTCAGCGTGTACTGCTGGCCGGGTCTAGCATGATTTTGTTTTTTTAAATTATGTCTATATATATCTGATTCCTAGTGGTTATAAAGTGAGTAGTTCAATCCTAATAAATAAAATAAGATAAAATAAAAAATGCCCCTGTTCATTCGATGTTCGAATCCTGCGCTGCGCGTGCTTGTGGGGGAGGGGACGTGTCGCCTGTGGCGTGGGGAGGGCGAGACTTACGACGATATTACCAGATGATGCCTCCAAATTATCATGATCATGTTAAGTTTTAAATTCCGCTGAAACTCTGCTTGAAACCATATGTGGGTTATGCAAACCAAAAGGATACAAGTTAGATAAAATCAAAGGTTTATTAATTCATGATAAATATCTAACTAACGTAAGTCACACACAAGTTTAAATCATTCCAAATAATATAACGAGTACTAATATTGATGAATCAAGCCACTCTTGACTCAGATTTGTCGGTTTTCAGCGCTACATAAAGTGTTGTTGAATAATTGGTTAACCAATGAGTTAAAACCCATCAATATCGACTTATCCATGTGCTTCTAATTACGCAGGAGGATTTTGAAAACCCTGCAGATTGGAAAATATTTTGAATTCAGTTATAATGTGTAAAGTTAGATAGGGTTTAACCGAATTGACTATTTTTTTGTTAAAATCTAAGCCAGATTGATTAAGTTGTGCTACAATGAATAAGTTCCGCTACAGTTGAACTAGATTGACTATTTTTTTTATAATTGAATTAAGTTGTCTAATTTTGCTAAATTAACAAGTTTAGATATAATAATCTAGCAAGTTGTCTATTTTTTGGTAGAATTAAGCTAAACTGGCTAAGTTTTACTAGAACTACACTAAGTTGGCTAAATATATTATTATTTGAGATCCAAGCATCGATGGTGAACTCCATTGCAGCGGTACGGTGGCGGTGCTTATGAAATCTACACTACCGGAATCGACGGAGCACTCGACAAAGCCTTAAAAACACTCGGTAAAGGCTTTGCCGAGTGTCGCGCACTCGACAAAGAGGGCTCGACACACAGTGCATCGGCAAAGCCTTCTTTGCCGAGTACTTTTTCTCGGGCACTCGGCAAAGTGGTTTACCGAGTGCCAGAGAACACTTGGCAAAGAAAAACAACCGTTACGACGCCGGTTGACGGAGACGGCGTCTTTGCTGAGTGTATCAGGTAACACTCGGCAAAGACGGCTCCTTTGCCGAGTGTCTACTACCTACACTCGACAAAGAATCCGCCAGAGGGGTCCCCATGTCAGGTACTTTGCCGAGTGTTTATTATGGCACTCGGTAAAGCGTGCTTCTTTGCCGAGTGCCAGAGCCATTCACTCGGCAAAGAACCTATACCGGTGCCCAAGTCTTTGTTCTTTGCCGAGTGCTATGGTCCTGACACTCGGCAAAGCACCTCTTTGCCGAATGTCACACTCGGCAAAGTGACCAGTACACACCTTTTTTATTTGTTTTCCCTATTTCATCCAAACAAACAAAAGATATTCACAGATAACATATATATACATCACAGATCATCACAAACATATATAGCCAACACAAACAGTATTAACACAAATTCTGACATAAGTATTCAACATAAGTTGAGAGGTTCTCAACACAAACAGTATTAACAGAAGTTCAGAAGTATCAACACAAGTTCACAAGCTCTAACAAGTATTCAACATAAGTTTTGTGTTCGAAACACTGAAAACATAACTCTCATGGAGGTGGGCGGTTCGATTAGTGCTGCGTTGGGCTGAACCCTTCATAAGGGTTATTGGATGCCGCCCCAGATTGGTCCTGCACAGAGAAGAGATTGCATGTGTTATACCAGATGCATTACCAACATGTAACTACAATTTTGATACTCACAGGAGTTTGGAACAGAGCAGGATCAACTGCAGGGAACAATGGAGGTGGCGGAGCGAAACCCTGTGCGGCGCCAAGGCTCTGCATGTACTGGAACATCTTCGCCATCCTCTGATCAGCCGCCGCCCGCTCCGCCATTATCCTCGCCTCCATATCTTGACGTTCCCTCCTCTCTTCTTCTAGTTGGGTCTGTAATATTACAAGCCAACGTTATAGTAACTCAAAGAGAAGGTATATAACTCAAGGAAGGACGAGTTACAGAAGCACTAACCTCGAGTTGTTGTATGCGATGCTGTGAGCTGTCGTGCCGAGGTCGTATGGCTGGACTCGAGCCCGTGCTCCTTGCTTGCACTTGAGACAGAGTGGGAGTGGAGGACGAGTCGATTGCCCCATTGGCAATCCAGTACCGTCCATGTCTCTTGCCTCCTCCGACCCTCATGAGCACATCGGGGTCGATCGGATCGGTGCTCGGATCATAATCTGGGCCATGGACCTCCTACGCCATGGCGGTGTAGTCATGAAGGCGGCTGTAGACGGTGGGGTTGGTTTAGGCCTCGAGCCCGTCATCTGGGTTGTAGGTGACGTCGGACGTCGCCTTGCCCTTATGAGCCATAACATAGGCCGAGAATGTGGAGCAAGGCCGGCCACCATGTGACGCCGACTGCAAAAAACCAACGAGATAGTTATAAATAGTATCTAATCCAGTGCTATATACCTAAATAAAAAAGAGGGCGTACCCATGCTTCGGCATATTGGCCCAGGCTCCAGCTGCCTTGGTGGTGGGAGGGACCTTGCATCATCATACGTCGTTCCCGGCTAGCGTTGTGTGCCTCGTCCCACTCAGCCGAACACCACCTATCCACCATCTGCTCCCAGCACAGAGGATGTGCGGCGCACCAATGTGGAATCATCTACAAAGTAAACATGTAAAGTGCATATCAAAAGATAAAATAAAATTCATGCATGGAGTACTAGTACCAAACATGCATGACTTTACCTGCAGGTACTGGTCCCTGGTCAACGACATGGTTCGGGCTTGCTGCTTGGTCACCTTCTCTCCAAGGACGGAGCCGTGGTAGGTGACGATGGCCTGGATTCGGGCCTCATAGTGCATGTCCACGATGAGCTTCTTACAGCTCGTGGTGGCAACCACATCCGCCCTAGCCTCGTATCCAGCCTCGCATCTGAAGAAATCCTGCATACAAAAACGATGCATCCATACATTATTTCAAGAATTTGCAACGAATGCGATATATTTTACATTATACAAAGACTTACCCACAACTCTTGCTTCACCCGCTCCGCCTTGTTATTGAATTCCCAGCCGTCCTGGTCTACTGCATCGGGGCGACGGCATAGTGGTCGAAGGTGTAGGCTGGGCCCGTCACTCCGGCGTACTCAACAAGTCCAGGGAAGTGTTCCCTGCACAACAGGCCAAGGATGCCATGGGGGGGGCGACGATGACCCCCAGCATAATCCACAACCGTTCAAGACCTGTCCAAGTGATAAATAAAAAGTATTAGTTTATATTATGATTTTGAACACATAATATGAACAAGAATGAAGAACATAAAGTTACATACCTATCCCCATCCGACCGAATCAGCGGTCGCTTGTCCCGAAGCATGGGACGCTGAGGGAGACTTGCGGGACCTCGCAGGTAGGTGCTCCTCGAACCTGAGGCGTCCTGCTGCTGGTCGTCGTCGTCCTGAGGCGCCGCCTGCTGTTGGACAAGGTTGTCCTGAGGCGCCGCCTGCTCTGCCTCGTCCGCCGTCCTACTCCTCCTCCCCCTCCTCCTCCTTAGCCAATTACCGCCGACCATATTTGTCCAAAAACCTGCAATTAAGAGTAAACAAATAAGCACATATAAAAAGATGTATTTAAAATAGGTACGAAATAAAAAGTCACATAACATTACATCGATTAAAAATAATCTTCATATGTGTCGGGGTTAGTCAGATCATAACTCTCATCATCACTATCAACCATTTCAATCTCAACACCATCGGAAGATGCAAGTTTGTCATTAATGTCATTGTCTTCAAGGATTACTAAGTCATTATCATTTTGCACCTCATCATCCTCCTCATCAACAACCATTTCAATATCTATGTCCATTTGATAGCTTCGGTTAAGTCTATCTCAAATCGCCCTTCTAGCCCATCTTATTGGAAGAACTCTCCATCATATGTGTCCGGGTCTAAGTTGTAATCTTCATCGTTAGGAATAGGTAACCTCCCGTGCGGCGATACCTTATACACAACATCCCAACCCTTAAGATGTTCTTTCGTTTGGCACGCATATGGGAGATAATACACTTATGTGGCCTGTTGGGCCACGATATAGACATCGTCTCCTGGTAAGGTGGAATCTTGTCGAATTTTTAATATCCTAAGATTTGAATGTGTCTGTCTCATCACTTGAGGGTCAAACCAATGACATTTGAATATCACTAGAGTAAGAGGTTTGGAACCATAAAAATTGAGCTCATATATTTCTTCGATTTGTCCAAAATAATCGACATCGTCAAGGCTGGGCGTAAAGACTCCAAAACACGTTGTTTTCCGATTGGGCCGACTTTTGTCGTAGTTTGTTGTGCGAAAACGGTATCCATTGACGTCATACCCAAAATATTTCTTGACCCTATAAGCAAAGTCGTTGGCTACTTGTCTCAACTCGGCACTCATAGACGGGTCTCTTTAGCCCTGCAAGTATTCGCAAGTTAAAAGACGCTAAATTGAGTTCAAAGACGTATCTCTTTTACAAACTAAGCATGTACCTTACGTTTGAACCAGGAAATGAAATCGAGCAACCAATTTCTCGCACCCTTTCTAAGAAGAGTGTCATATTCCTGTGGAGTGGGGTCCCTTGATCGATGCCAGAATTCATGAAGAAATTGTTCCATGTATGGCGTCACCTCTTCAATGTTGGTCAATACATATAGCATGATATGCCGCCACTCTTCATGTGTCAGGGTCTTGGTGGTAGAGCCACTTGCGCTTCCGAGTTGGCCTTGAAATATGCTAAGGTTCGATTCATTGTCTCCACCATTGTAACGAGGGGGTGGATTATGCACGCTCGACAGTTTATCACCATAATAAGTTGTAGTGAAGTTTGACACCTCCTCTAGAATGTATGCCTCTGCAATGGAAGCCTCGATTTTGCATTTATTTCTACATTTCTTTCGAATAGTCTTTAGACATCTCTTGATTGGATAGCACCAACGTCCCTGCATGCCCCCCCCCATTCGTGCCTCATAGGGGAGATGAAGAATCAAATGCTGCATTGGATTGAAGAATCCGGATGGAGATATCTTCTCAAACTTACATAGTAATACGGGTGCCAATCTTTCCAAGTCTGCAACCACGGTCCAAGATAACTCTTTTGCACAAAGCTGACGGAAGAAATAGCTCAACTCTGAAAGCGCTAGCCAGACATGCTCAGGGACATAGCCTCGAACCATCGCAGGAAGAATCCGTTCAATCCATATGTGGAAGTCATAACTCTTCATCCCTAAGACTCGCATAGTAGATAAGTTCCCCCCTACTCAGGTTAGCTGCATACCCATCAGGAAACATCAACATCTTGATCCACTAAAGTACTTCCTTCCTCTGGGCCCCGCTTAGGACGAAATCGGCCTTAGGCCTTCTCCACGTCTTTCCGCCACTTAGCGGCTTCATCTCTAGGTTTGGTCTATCACATAACGCTGCCAGATCCACTCTTGCCTTTACGTTATCCTTTGACTTATCAGGAATGTCCATAATTGTTGCCTACAGTGCCTCGACAACATTCTTTTCAGTGTGCATCACGTCAATGTTGTGTGGAAGGAGCAGGTCGTCATAATAGGGGAGCCGAGTCAAACCAGACTTATGTGTCCACATATGCTGCTCACCATATCCTACAAAACCACCTTCTGTATTGGCCACGAGCCCATCTATCTATTGACGAATTTCGGCACCAGTCATCGTTGCAGGTGGGCGGTTTGTCACTACGACACCTTTCGTAAAGTTCTTGATGTCTAGGCGGAATGGATGGTCAGGAGGGAGAAATTGTCGATGTTTATCGAAGGACGAATATTTGCCACCCTTTTTCAACCAAATGAACTTGAGAGCTTCCTTGCAAACTGGGCATGGGAACCTACCGTGAACACACCAGGCGTAGAATAGCCCATACGCCGGTAAGTCATGCATGGAGTACTGGTACCAAACCTGCATTCTGAAGTTTGTCTTCGTAGCTCGGTCATACGTCCATACCCCTTCCTCCTAGGCACGTACCAATTCATCGATCAAAGGCTCCATGTACACGCCCATTTTATTCCCCGGATGTCCGGGAATTATCAACGACACGAATATATTCTGCCTTTGAAAGCACACACCAGGGGGAGATTGATTGGGATAACAAACACGGGCCAACATGTGTACGGGGCAGCGCTCATTCCATAGGGATTGAACCCATCTGTGGCCAATGCAACACGTACATTACGAGCCTCTTCGGCTTTCTCATGGTGAATGGCATCAAAGTGTTTCCATGCTTCACCATCGGATGCGTGCACCATCTTGTCAGGATTGTATCGTTTTCCATTTTTGTGCCATGTCATCTGTTTCGCGGATTCCTCTGTCATGTACAGACGCTGGATCCTCGGTATGAACGGAAGGTGCCGTAGGATTGTCAAGGGGATGTCGAGATGCCTCTTCTGTCCATCACCAGAGTCTACCTCCATGAACCTAGACGATTTACACTTGGGACAGTACTTTGCCTCCGCGTATTCTTTTCTAAATAGCACGTAGCCCTTCGGACAAGCATGAATTTGCTCATACGTCATCTTGAGTGCATGAAGGAGTTTCTGTGCCTCGTACATGCTCTTTGGCAGAACGTGATCATCCGGAAGCAGGCTCCTAATAACCGTCAACAAGCCATCGAATGCGTCTCTACTCATGCTGTACTGCGCCTTGAACGCCATTACACGCCCAATGACATCCAGTTGAGAAACCTTTGTCTGGCCGTGAAGGGGCTTCTATGCCACGTCAAACATGTCGTAGAACGCCTTTGCAGTCGGCTCTGGCTCGTCATCCATATATCCTCCCGTGTACTGTGCCTCTTGATAGTCGTTCAACATATCCTCTACCCCCGCATCCGCGTCATAATCCTCGACGCGTTGTCTCAGCACCTCCTCTCTCGTACGATGTGCTTCACCATAAAATATCCACCGAGTATAGCCCGACGTAAATCCATTCTTCCAAATATGTTCTACCATGGCCTTCTTTGGTTTTCTTTTCCGGTTGGCACATTTGCTTCACGAGCATGGGACTAGACTCGCTCCTTTAGCAGCTTCGCCATATGCCCGTTCCACGAAATCAGTCTTTCTAATCCATTCAATGGTGACATCGTTCCTTCCTCTACGGCCCGTGTACATCCACTCACGGTCCTCCATCCTCTAACAGAAGCCTATCGATACAAAATTTCAGCAACACCTCCCCTGCACGGGGAAGTTTTGAAATCCTGCAAATAAAAGTATCAGCACGATAGCTGACATCCACGCATAATTCACATCTATATATATTCAATCCATCAGAGATAACACAACAAGACTACATATTAACCTAATCATACACGTATATAAATTTGACTCAGTATTAAACCTAATTATTTCATATAAATCACCTTGGAGGTTTTGTCGCGGGCGTGACGGCGGGTCGCGGGCGAGACGACAGGGCACGGGCGACGGTCGAGGGCGCGGCAGCCGAGGGCGTGCGCGGTCGGCCGAGGGCGAGGGGCGCGGGCGCGGCGGCCGGGCGAGGGCGAGGGGCGAGGGTGCGGTTGTCGGGCGAGGGCGAGTCCCGGTGGCCGGGCGAGGGCGCAACGGGCGGGTGCGCGACGACGGCGGCGAGGGCAGGGGCGCGGCGGGCGACGGCGCAGCGGGCGCCGGTGAGGGCGCGGCGGGTGAGGGCAGGGGCGGCGGCGCGGCGGCGCGGCAGCGTGATGAGAAAGAAATGACTTACAGGATGCTATGTACGAGAGTTTTGCCGAGTGCCCGTGATCTGGCATTCGGCAAAGATTATTTTACTATTCTTTGCCGAGTGTCAACCAGCTGACACTCGGCAAAGGCTTCTTTGCCGAGTGTCATCTCTGAACACTCGGCGAAGTACATTTTTATTTTTCCAACCAAACTTTTTGTGGTGTGTTCCTACACTATGTAGACCTACATGTACCATTTTGGGACAATTATAACATTGTTTTCAATAGCTAGTAGATTTAGTTCGTTTATTTGAATTTCTTTGGAAAATTCAGATTTGAACCGCAAGTCACTCGAAACTTGGAAAACCGTGCATGCAAAAATGATACACATGCTATTTAGCACAAGTTACGACCGATTTCAGGAGCAGACCGGAAACTTCGAGCACCATGCTCACTCAACATGGCTGTGAACTTGCCATCTAGTTGTTTAAAAATTGTATAAAACACAAACAAAGTCAAAAAATCATGAAACTTGTTCATGTGTCATGATATCATATGTAGAGGTTGTGATAAAAATTTGAGAATGTTTCGAGAAAGTTGAAACGTACTATGTGTAGAAATCTAGGAGTCCCACACATGAAATCATAGAGTTTCAAAGTAGTTCTTCTAGGTTTCTACACATAGTACGTCACAACTTTCTTAAAACATTCTCAAATTTTTATCACAGCCTCTACATATGATATCATGACACGTGGACAAGTTTCATGATTTTTTGACTTTGTTTGTGTTTTATACAATTTTTAAACAACTGGATGGCAAGTTCACGGCCATGTTGAGTGAGCATGGTGCTCGAAGTTTCCGGTCCGCTCCTGAAATCTGTCGTAACTTGTGCTAAATAGCATGTGTATCATTTTGCATGCATGGTTTTCCAAGTATCGAGTGACTTGCAATTCAAATCTGAATTTTCCAAAGAAATTCAAATAAACGAACTAAATCTACTAGCTGTTTAAAACAATGTTATAATTGTCCCAAAAGGGTACATGTAAGTCTACATAGTGTAGGAACCAACCACAAAAAGTTTGGTGGCCAAAATTAAAAAATAAAAATGTACTTTGCCGAGTGCCCTATATATGGCACTCGGTAAAGACTCTGCTTTGCCGAGTGCCGGCTTTCGGCCCTCAGCAAAGGCTGACGACTGTCAGCTGTAGACGGCCGCTAATGGCTCTTTACTGAGCGTCGTCTTTGCCGAGTGTTTGCCGCTCGGCAAAACAGTATTTGTCGAGTGCTTCTCTGTGCCGAGTGTCATGCACTCGGTAAACAAGTTCTTTACCGAGCGCAGAACTTTACCGAGTGCGGCTCTCGGCAAAGTCTTCTTTGTCGAGTGCCCGAAAAAACACTCGGCAAAGATCCTGGCACTCGGCGGCCCAGATTCTGGTAGTGCTAGAACACGAAAAAGATGACGTCGTTTATCTATATTTGCTAGTTGCTACAATGTTGTCTGCGAATGGAATAGATAAAACACATTAGTTATGTTAAATGCTAAAAATGATAATAACATCACCAACGTGATGACACTCCATGATTCCGTGATGGAATAGATCCAGCCAAATTATGTTTAAAAACCCTCATCCACCACAAACGTTTACGTGGTTTTGTGGTCTATACTTACTACATCACATGAAATGGTACAACAAAAAATAAAAAATCTATTATTGACGTGTTTGGCATGGCTACAGAGCAAAACTCTAAGGAAGAGCTGGCTAGAGACTACCAAACACTCTAACTCCATGGTTCTAAAATCTATTAAGTTTTTGGAGCTATAGTATAGATTTTTGGAGTACCTCTTTTATTGCTCCAAAAACTCCAAAAAACAACCTAGACATGAAATTTAGAGTTATTTACCCGCTACTTGCCACTGGTTATGGAAAATAATCTAAATTCCAAAGCAGCGCTGCTTTGGGAGGAGCGGAGTCATTGCCAAACACGCCCTAAATATTTAAGTAAGTTAAGGTGGTACAAATGTAAAATACATAGACTTAGTAGAATGAAAAAAATAGTTGAGCCGTCTTTTCGTCGTCCTCACTCTGAGGTATTGTTTGATTCACATATTTATAACTTGAACGTAACCGATAACGTTAAACCAGGTTTGTTTAAGTAAAACCGTAATCATGTAACACACTAAAAGTTGATATCGTTCTATTCAACTTGCTACCTCTGGTAACCGAGTGTGAATTACGTTACATTTCGTGAACCAAATAACACCTAAATGCATTTCAAAGCTAGAGAATTAAGCTATAAAACTTAAATAAAATACTAGAGATGTAGAAAATGTGTATAGTTAAGAAATATGACCTGCATCAGTGCTCCTGAGCATCAGCTGCCTGCCACCCTCCCAGACAAGCGACAGGGTCCCGCCGCCCACCGAGCTAAAGGCACCCAAAATTATACTACCTTCGTTCTAGGACTAGATATGTACCCGTGCGTTGCCACGAGAGTTAAAAATTTGTATTAAACATAATTTTAGAGGAATCATACAGGAATCAGTTCGTTTTCACAGAAAAAACGCAAGAAACGGGGAAAATTCCTCCGCTCCAAATGAGCCCTTAAAATAATTAATTACTCACGTAGGTCACTATCAACCATTTTGCAAAAGGGAAATTGCACAATCATACTACAAGAGATCGAGCATAATGCTACTTACGAACAATGAAACTGTTTTACAAGCGATTGAGCATATTGCTAATTTTTGAATAGTGTATGCACCTCAACGCAGCAATCAATCCTAACCTGGTAGCCAAACTCTCGCCAAGGCACCACACTAACAAGCATCAGTCACCCATGATCTTGACAAAAGCGAGAGGAGGATTGACAAAAGCGAGAGAGACCGAGAAGCAGGTAGGGAAATTGTACCTTCTAGGCCTTGTTCGATCCACGAGCTGCTGCAGCTTCTCACTCTGGCGGTGCTAGAGCACGTCCAGCCGATGCACGCGCGAACCGCTCGACACCCATGATCTTGCGCAGTGCACACCAGATCTAACTTGCGAACTACCAATGAGAATAGAATAGTTGGATCAATTGACAATTAAGGAAAACCCAGTAGAATATATGGATAATTAAGGAAACCCCATCATAGATAACAATTGCAATTGAAGTTTGTTTCCCAAATGACAACCATTCTAGTTATCTAGCAGAGAACATCTGAGCCACGAGCATTAAGGAACAACAACAAGAACATAATAAATCAATTCACATTCTAGTTATAAAATAGAGAACATTGTTTTTTGAACCACAAGCACCCAGTAGAATAGATGGATAATTAAGGAAAATGTCACACCCGGGTTTCGGAGGTCCAAAACCCGGGCGCGAACATAATCACTAGGTGTGCTGGGACCAAGTCTCACACATATGATGAATCATGGCACAGGATCGAATGTCATATCTTTACTACATAACAGGAATTCTGTACAAAATAAATAATTACATTATAAGGAGACAACGGTCCAGCAACCCAAAGTTGACTGGGAGACGACGACCTAGACCTCTCACGAACACATCGCAGCATCCTCCATGTGCCTCATCCTGTGGTACCTGTTCTTGACCTGTGGGGGGGTGTGAGACAGCAAGAGTGAGCTCACATACGTTCATCGCTCAACAAGTTGTGGGGAATAATGTGAATGAACTCGCCAAAGGTGGAAGCTCATGTGAAGTGTAAGGCTTACCAAAGAAGATGGTTGAAGCTGAGCATTGCTTTTAGAGTTGGTCAAAATTTTATTAGCAATTACTAAGTATAAGTAAAAACCAAACCCAATTAAGTAGTAGAACAAAAGTAACAACATCACCTGCGATGCAATGCATATGACAAGTTGAATTTAGTTCCATAAATTAATCATGTGAGGGTCCGAGCTGCTCATGACCGTGAGCACGGCTAGTATACCAGTTTTACACTCTGCAGAGGTTGCGCATCTTTACCCACAAGTCATGTTACCCATCTGCCAAGGGATCGCGACTTCCCATACACCTCTACCGAGGAGGCGAGGCAGGGTAACACTACGAGGCCTTTACAAAGTTCCACTAGCTTCAGAAAACCCGCTACAGTTTATAGGAAGCTCCAATGCAGGAATCCCTTGCAGGACCGCCATCGCAGCAAAATCCTCCCGAGGGCCTCCCTACACTGACCACTCCCCTACTGCCCTTGCCCCTTTTGGGTAAGGTAGTCTTCCACTAGCTTTCCTAATTAATCAGCCAAGGGGTCCCATTCCTCCCTTGTGGTAGCACTGTTTTCCCGGGTGGTCGCTCCATGTTCCAATTAACATAATGATCTTATCATGAACAGTAATAATAAACATATAATAAAAGTGTGATCATGAATAATGTACCTTCATACCCAAAACCACATAAAGCACTAGCAAGTACTACCCCAAAAAGTTCAGTGGTAAACAAGGTATAAAGATAGACAAACTAGGGTAACCTATTGGGTCCCATCAAAATTAACCTATGCAGATCATTATGATTAATTAGAACATGAGTGGGTAAAAAGAAGTGATCAAGGGCACAACTTGCCTGGGACTTGAGATTCCAGGTACCAGGATGATCTTCGGGTGACTCGTGTCCTCATGCTAGTCGTAGCATTACAAACAAATAGTGTATAGGCAAAATTAACATTACACCAAACATATATGCAAAATACATATTAATAATCTACGTGATGAAATATGATCACAGGAACAAGAATTATTAATTTTGGAGTTATAGGTTTTAAGTTATGAATTTCCAAAGATTCTATGTGCTTATTACAAGATTAATTAAGATAACAATTTTAATGTGACTTTTATGTAAAACCAGTGGCACTAAATGATAAACAATAATATTACAAAATTATAGGAACTGGAATGGGCCAATTTGGACTTAATATGAATTTTCTATGGATTATACAAGTTTTACAATTATTTCTATACTCAAAATCAATTTCTAAATCTCTTTTTCCTATTTTCTTTAATTACTGGACTGGGCACACTATTATCAGAAACCGCAGGGGCTAACACGCAAAATTCCCCAAGACTCAGGATTTCCACAGAGTGGACTGCGGGTTGAATACTAGAAACTAGGGGGTTTCTTTTATAAAACTGCATGTCCGAAGAGGTATGGATCAATACTGGCCGCACGATCAAAACCCGACGGCCAGGATTAGTCTTTATTAAGAACGAACCGTTAAGCGATATGGACCGCCTGATCCGCACAACGACTCAGATTTAATGGGGTGCAATCCAATCGGTACCGTTCGGTCCGATCCAGCGGCCCAGATCAATCCATCGAAGGGGTACGCTGGTGTTCTAATCTAGGCCGTTCACTAGAGATCCGGCGACCCAGGGACATCTCCTACCTCAGCCAACAAGGCACGGCGGCGCCGCCCTGATACACGGCGAACCATCGCCGGGGTCGAGCAATTGGGCACCCCCCCGGTCCTAACTCCGATCCGAGGTGTTCACTACGCAGCAGATACATGGGCGAACTGGATAGGGAATTTCTTACCGGCTATCGTGAGGCAGTCGCGGCCGTCCACGAGCAGAGGCGGACGCCGAGCGCCGGCGTGGAATTTCCGGTGTCGCCCCAGGCCCCTCCTCCAATCCGGGTCTTCGGTCACCACCGTAGAGACCCGCAGAAGCTTTTCCGGTCGGCACTAAGGTCAACCACGGCGACCAAGGTGGGGCACGTCGCCGACGGCCGCGGCGGCAATTTCTCTCGCCGCGCGCAGGCTTTCTGGTGACCGTGCAGAGGGAAGAGTCGAGGGGAAAGGTGAGGAGGGAGTCAGAGGCCACGTACTTATACTCAGGGAACGCCTCGCGGTCGTTGCACGGATACCGAGATCACCGGCGAGCTTCGCGGAGTCCGCGCGGTCCGTCCGCCGCGATCGATTCGGAAGGTGGGTGGAGCTCCTGTCATCACGGGCCCACGCGCAGTGACAGCAACGAGCCAGCGCGCGCGAAGGGAGGCTGGGGTGTGGGCCCCCGCTGGCGGCGAGAATGAGCCAAGGCGCGCGGCAGGTGAAGAGAGATGGGCCGCGTGGAATAGATGTGGAGGTGGGCCGGATAGGGTTTGGCCGGCCCAGGTGCAGGTTTTATTCTTTTCCATTTTCAATGTCTTTTAAATTTTCAAATTCCTATCCCAAATTCAAACATGTCTCAACTTTTTCTGATTTGCCCTTTTTCAAATCCCCAAATATCAAACTAATCCCTAATGAAAATATAATCTCTATTATTTTCAGTAATTTTATTTTTTTTCCTATTTATTCTTAAGGGTTTTATTTAAATTTCCATTCACATTCCTATTCCTTATTCCAAATTCAAATTTATACTTCTACTTTAGTTTTCAGATTTTTCAAATGTATCAATTGAAACCCATAGGTGAATATAAACCATACTATTTTAATATTACTAATTTAAGTTTATTCTCCTTGTTATTTATTTCATGGGATGTATAAATGGTTTCCTTTAAAAGAAAAATTCTTTTCTCATCATTTTCTTATTCCCTAATTTCCAAAGCATTATGATACTTTATTTATATTTTTTTTCTCTACTAATTTTGGGTCTTACAAATCCTACCCCCCTTAACAGAAATCTCGTCCTCGAGATTTGTAAGAAAAGGGATGTATACTCATATTGTTCTCGGAACATATGCACAAACAAAGAAATCTCAGCATGATGCATAATTCTTTAACAAAACATAGGGTTAATAGACTTTATTATTAACACTAAAATAGTAAAATACTAGCTAATAGCTAAACTAATATTTAGGTCTTACAAGTAGTGAAATATATATATGTATCTATATTTATGTTTATCTCTATTCTTGTTGTTCGTTGACTTCTTCCCCGACTACTTCGTCTTCAACTGGCTCTTCTTCTTGAATTTCAGGTTCACCTGGCTCAACCTCTACTTCTGCATGATGGGCATGTCCCCGGTTGATAGATAGGGGCTGACTCTTTCCTGCCGAGGCTTGTCCTTGCTTCATTGGAGCCGGTGTAGTGTAGGCAGCTCTGTTGGGACAGTAGTTGGCGTAGTGTCCCGGTTGTCCACACTTGAAGCATGCCCTGTTGGCGGTTGTGTTAGGAGCAACGGGTCCTGCTGGAGTGCTTGCTTTTGGGAGAGCAGTTGGTGCCTGTTGAGTTGGTTGTCCAGAACTGCCACTAGCTGGTGTACTTGGAGTGGTAGTATAGCGAGGACGGGAACTACTTCCAGTCTGCCCTTGGTTAGCAGCCTTTCTTTTCTCTCCAAATATACTCCTCTTGTTTTCTACAGCAATAGCTTTGTCAAGTAGCCTTTGGAAGGATGGGAATGTGTGTGATACCAGCTGATATTGTAAGGGTCCAATTAACCCGTCCAGAAAAAGCTCCTGCTTTTGCTCATCATCCTCAACATCTCTGGGAGCATATCGAGATAACTGGATGAATTTGTCCCTATATTCACTCACGGACATACTTCCTTGCTTGAGGGATAGAAACTCCTTCCTCTTAATCTTCATGAGTCCAGCAGGAATATGGTAATTTCTGAATTGTGTGGAGAATTCTGCCCAGGTAATTGTATCGACAGCAACATGAGCAGCGCAGTACACATCCCACCAATCCGCAGCAGGACCGGCAAGACGACCAGATGCGTAGAGTACTTTCTCTCTATCCGAGCACTGAGCTATGTTGAGCATCTTCTCTATGGACTTTAACCAGTCATCTGCTTGCAGCGGATCTGCGGAGTTGGAGAAGGTTGGTGGTTTGTGGCTCATGAATTCTCGGTGCTTGTCCCGGGGTGGAACTGGTGGTGGAGGTGGAGGTAGTGGTGCTTGTTGCTGTTGCTGTTGCGCCCTTCTTTCTTGACGTATCTCCTCCCGCTCTTGGCGCATCTCCCGACGTGCATCCTCTCTTTCCTGGCGCATTTCCTGGCGTTCTTGCTGCATCTCAGTGCGCATATCAGCCATAGTGTCCGCCATTTGCTGCATCATACTCATCTGAGCTGCAATCAGTGGGTCAATTCCGCCTGGTGGAGGATTAGGAGGATTCATCTCTGCTGGCTGTGGCTGGGGTTGTCGATATATCCACCGAGTGTGTCGATTAGGAGGCAAATCAATTCCACCACCCCGCCTGGTATTGACCATCTAAGTTAGAAGCATATGGTAAGATAGTTTTGCAAGGGGATCATTTGGTAGGCAGAATGAATAAGCTAATAGTTGGTTATGTACTGAAACTTTCTTTGGCAGGGCTTGACCAGATATTCTGTGTCAAAACTAGGGTAACTAGTTGTAAGAGGTGAATGTCCAAAGGTAAGATAGAATATGTCAAGATGAGATAGATACGGAATACTATATATATATTTTTCTAAGGGGATAATCTAGATTGTCTAGTTATCTTTCAAATGCTATCCTTTACACCTAGATGTTTATGCAGATGTAATTGTGGACATTACTCCACAACTCATTACACTCAATCAAAGATCCAAATCAATCAAGTATCATAAGAACAAACATTCAAGTGCATAGATAACCATAAAAATAGTTTTGTTTTTGTTCCTGAGAGTAGGTCTCCTATTCCTAAAGGTCACTTTAGGCACAGGATTTCAAAGTGTGAAATCCACATTTGTCTTAGAAAAGAAAAGGTAAGAATAATCAGAGTAAAGCGGAAATAGTTGAGAATTGATCAAGAAAAGTTTAGAAAGAATTAGAGTAGCAAAGGTAAGTAAGTATTGGTTGTCCAGTTCTATCTAGGTTTCGTCCTACAGTCAACATTCCTCTGATACCACTTCTGTCACACCCGGGTTTCGGGGGTCCAAAACCCGGGCGCGAACATAATCACCAGGTGTGCTGGGACCAAGTCTCACACATATGATGAATCATGGCATAGGATCGAATGTCATATCTTTACTACATAACAGGAATTCTGTACAAAATAAATAATTACATTATAAGGAGACAATGGTCCAGCAACCCAAAGTTGACTGGGAGACGACGACCTAGACCTCTCACGAACACATCGCAACATCCTCCATGTGCCTCATCCTGTGGTACCTGTTCTTGACATGTGGGGGGTGTGAGACAGCAAGAGTGAGCTCACATACGTTCATCGCTCAACAAGTTGTGGGGAATAATGTGAATGAACTCGCCAAAGGTGGAAGCTCACGTGAAGTGTAAGGCTTACCAAAGAAGATGGTTGAAGCTGAGCATTGCTTTTAGAGTTGGTCAAAATTTTATTAGCAATTACTAAGTATAAGTAAAAACCAAACTCAATTAAGTAGTAGAACAAAAGTAACAACATCACCTGCGATGCAATGCATATGACAAGTTGAATTTAGTTCCATAAATTAATCATGTGAGGGTCCGAGCTGCTCATGACCGTGAGCACGGCTAGTATACCAGTTTTACACTCTGCAGAGGTTGCGCATCTTTACCCACAAGTCATGTTACCCATCTGCCAAGGGATCGCGACTTCCCATACACCTCTACCGAGGAGGCGAGGCAGGGTAACACTACGAGGCCTTTACAAAGTTCCACTAGCTTCAGAAAACCCGCTACAGTTTATAGGAAGCTCCAATGCAGGAATCCCTTGCAGGACCGCCATCGCAGCAAAATCCTCCCGAGGGCCTCCCTACACTGACCACTCCCCTACTGCCCTTGCCCCTTTTGGGTAAGGTAGTCTTCCACTAGCTTTCCTAATTAATCAGCCAAGGGGTCCCATTCCTCCCTTGTGGTAGCACTGTTTTCCCGGGTGGTCGCTCCATGTTCCAATTAACATAATGATCTTATCATGAACAGTAATAATAAACATATAATAAAAGTGTGATCATGAATAATGTACCTTCATACCCAAAACCACATAAAGCACTAGCAAGTACTACCCCAAAAAGTTCAGTGGTAAACAAGGTATAAAGATAGACAAACTAGGGTAACCTATTGGGTCCCATCAAAATTAACCTATGCAGATCATTATGATTAATTAGAACATGAGTGGGTAAAAAGAAGTGATCAAGGGCACAACTTGCCTGGGACTTGAGATTCCAGGTACCAGGATGATCTTCGGGTGACTCGTGTCCTCATGCTAGTCGTAGCATTACAAACAAATAGTGTATAGGCAAAATTAACATTACACCAAACATATATGCAAAATACATATTAATAATCTACGTGATGAAATATGATCACAGGAACAAGAATTATTAATTTTGGAGTTATACGTTTTAAGTTATGAATTTCCAAAGATTCTATGTGCTTATTACAAGATTAATTAAGATAACAATTTTAATGTGACTTTTATGTAAAAACAGTGGCACTAAATGATAAACAATAATATTACAAAATTATAGGAACTGGAATGGGCCAATTTGGACTTAATATGAATTTTCTATGGATTATACAAGTTTTACAATTATTTCTATACTCAAAATCAATTTCTAAATATCTTTTTCCTATTTTCTTTAATTACTGGACTGGGCACACTATTATCAGAAACCGCAGGGGCTAACACGCAAAATTCCCCAAGACTCAGGATTTCCACAGAGTGGACTGCGGGTTGAATACTAGAAACTAGGGGGTTTCTTTTATAAAACTGCATGTCCGAAGAGGTATGGATCAATACTGGCCGCACGATCAAAACCCGACGGCCAGGATTAGTCTTTATTAAGAACGAACCGTTAAGCGATATGGACCGCCCGATCCGCACAACGGCTCAGATTTAATGGGGTGCAATCCAATCGGTACCGTTCGGTCCGATCCAGCGGCCCAGATCAATCCATCGAAGGGGTACGCTGGTGTTCTAATCTAGGCCGTTCACTAGAGATCCGGCGACCCAGGGACATCTCCTACCTCAGCCAACAAGGCACGGCGGCGCCGCCCTGATACACGGCGAACCATCGCCGGGGTCGAGCAATTGGGCACCCCCCGGTCCTAACTCCGATCCGAGGTGTTCACTACGCAGCAGATACATGGGCGAACTGGATAGGGAATTTCTTACCGGCTATCGTGAGGTAGTCGCGGCCGTCCACGAGCAGAGGCGGACGCCGAGCGCCGGCGTGGAATTTCCGGTGTCGCCCCAGGCCCCTCCTCCAATCCGGGTCTTCGGTCACCACCGTAGAGACCCGCAGAAGCTTTTCCGGTCGGCACTAAGGTCAACCACGGCGACCAAGGTGGGGCACGTCGCCGACGGCCGCGGCGGCAATTTCTCTCGCCGCGCGCATGCTTTCTGGTGACCGTGCAGAGGGAAGAGTCGAGGGGAAAGGTGAGGAGGGAGTCGGAGGCCACGTACTTATACTTAGGGAACGCCTCGCGGTCGTTGCACGGATACCGAGATCACCGGCGAGCTTCGCGGAGTCCGCGCGGTCCGTCCGCCGCGATCGATTCGGAAGGTGGGTGGAGCTCCTGTCATCACGGGCCCACGCGCAGTGACAGCAACGAGCCAGCGCGCGCGAAGGGAGGCTGGGGTGTGGGCCCCCGCTGGCGGCGAGAATGAGCCAAGGCGCGCGGCAGGTGAAGAGAGATGGGCCACGTGGAATAGATGTGGAGGTGGGCCGGATAGGGTTTGACCGGCCCAGGTGCAGGTTTTATTCTTTTCCATTTTCAATGTCTTTTAAATTTTCAAATTCCTATCCCAAATTCAAACATGTCTCAACTTTTTCTGATTTGCCCTTTTTCAAATCCCCAAATATCAAACTAATCCCTAATGAAAATATAATCTCTATTATTTTCAGTAATTTTATTTTTTTCCTATTTATTCTTAAGGGTTTTATTTAAATTTCCATTCACATTCCTATTCCTTATTCCAAATTCAAATTTATACTTCTACTTTAGTTTTCAGATTTTTCAAATGTATCAATTGAAACCCATAGGTGAATATAAACCATACTATTTTAATATTACTAATTTAAGTTTATTCTCCTTGTTATTTATTTCATGGGATGTATAAATGGTTTCCTTTAAAAGAAAAATTCTTTTCTCATCGTTTTCTTATTCCCTAATTTCCAAAGCATTATGATACTTTATTTATATTTTTTTCCTCTACTAATTTTGGGTCTTACAGAAAACCCATCATAGAGAACAATTGCAATAGGAGCTGATTTCCCAAATGACAACCATTCTGGTTACCTAACAGAGAATATCTTTTGAGGAACAACAACAAGAACAAAGTAAATCACTTCACATTCTAGTTATCAAATAAAGAACATTGATTTTTGAACCACAGGCATTAGGAAATATCATCAGCAAAGAACATATTAAATTGCTTCACATCACATGAGGCACAATGGGCAGTTTGGATTGCAACCTCCCAGGCAGATGCGTGCCAGGCATTCCATCGTAGCCATCAGGCGTCCAAAATCAATGGCATGGGATGCTGCTTGGGCCTGACAGGCCCATAGTGCATAAGCATGTTTTCTATCTAAGAATTCAATGTGACTGATGAACTTGAATAGCCGCTACAGGCACCTTGCATTTTAAGCTTAATTATTCCTATTTCT
Organism: Zea luxurians; assembly: GCA_029449295.1. NCBI lineage: Eukaryota > Viridiplantae > Streptophyta > Magnoliopsida > Poales > Poaceae > Zea > Zea luxurians. The sequence continues at coordinate 1,356,573 of JAOPSE010000132.1, forward strand.
CTGAAAGGATAGTGTTCTAGTAAGGCAAGGAAACCAAAATCTTCATATCAGCAGATTAGACCACACATAAGGGGAGGAAGGGAAAGACACACAGATCGAATATTCAATGTCACCACTGTCATCTTGAATAGTTGGTCGAATATGAGTCTCCAACAATTTTTTTATCATGGCAACTATTTTTAAATCATCCTAGGGGGACAGTGCAGGTAAAGAAATATTGTGGGCACTGACTTGGAAACAGTGTGCTGGTCACAATTTCTACAAAAGTTTGGAATTGCCTCGACCTGGTGTTGATGGGTGCGCACCGGATTTTGTCTACAACTGCAGCAGAGGGTCTCAGAAAGAACACATGTGACACCAAGCATGCTTGCCGCACAATCGTGATGAATTCGCATGCAAGGGAGTCATCCTCTCTTTGCTTCCCAACATCGTCGTTCCCTTGATATGCAAGTATACTTTTGGCGTGAGTGGTGCAAACAGGAATGCAGTAATCAACAGAAAAGATAATGAGAATAATTTGGAGAATATACTTGCTCTACCAAGCTCTACCAAATCCATTCCACGGAGCTAGGGGTCCTCTATTGGGGAGCATGTAGAATGATCATCGTTGACCCAACAACATAGAGATCATAGCCCACCACGCCCATCCGATGCAACTTACAACTTCTCATTCAGTGTGAAATGTGCTAGAACAGTACTGCACATAACAAAACTAAAAAATGACTAACTATTAAAAAAAGATGTAGTGACTCGGCATTGATAACTGAACTCATAACAAGGAATGACCGGCACAAAAATAAACTGCAATAACTGAATACAATGAATTACTAAATAAAAATGATAGAGCATACATCAGTTGTAAATCTCACTATTTTTCCCTTCTTCTCCTCTAGTGAAGTTGGAAAATCACTGTCATCATCAGAAATTGGAACAACTGCTTTGCTTTTTGATTTGATTTTTGAAATTACTATGCTGATAGCCGTAGCCTAAAAACGTAAAAAAACAGAATAACTGACTACAAAAATTGTAATGTATAATATGTTATTAGAATGGCTGACTACACAAATTACAATGAAAAATACTCAACACGCTTACAATGACTGACAACGACTAAGCATAGTTTACAATGACTAACTGCACAATTACAATGACTTAGCACACCAAAAAACATTCGCAAATAACATTTATGAAGTCAAAAAACAAATTGATCATTAAAAAAGTTCATGGTAAAACCCTTGTTGGCGTTTCGAGACCGGGGGTCCCTAAGCCGACGAGTGAGTGTGCCGCGTGCCCCAGCCCAGATGGGTCGAGCGCGTGGGCGAGCGCGAAGGGGGGAAAGCGAGGTGTCCGGAGACGAGTCGTGAGAGAGGTGGAAATCCCGCGGCCTTCGTGTTCGACCCGCGCCCAGGTCGGGTGCGCTTGCAGTAGGGGGTTACAAGCGTCCACGCGGGTGAGGGAAGCGAGCGGCCCCAAGAGAGCGCCTGCCCCGTCCTCGTCCCCGCGCGGCCAACCTTCTCTAAGAAGGCCCTGGTCCTTCCTTTTATAGGCGTAAGGAGAGGATCCAGGTGTACAATGGGGGTGTAGCAGAGTGCTACGTGTCTAGCGGGGGAGAGCTAGCGCCCTAAGTACATGCCAAGGTGGCAGCCGGAGAGATCTTGGCACCCAGCTGGTGTGGTGTTGTGGCTGTCGGAGGGGCAACGGAGCCTGGCGGAGGGACAGCTGTCGGAGCGGTTGGGTCCTTGCTGACGTCCCCCTGCTTCCGTAAGGGAGCTGAGAGCCGCCGTCGTCACCGGGCTAGCGGGGCGTCATCATTGCCTATCTGGCGGAGCTAGCCAGATGGGACACCGGTCTTGTTCTCTGTGGCCCGAGTCGGCTCGGGGTAGGGTGATGATGGCGCTTCCTGTTGACGTGGCGGGCTTGTGCCCTAGGTCGGGCGACGTGGAGGCTCCTCCGAAGCCGAGGTCGAGTCTGTCTTTCGTGGCCGAGGCCGAGCCCGAGCTCCTGGGTCGGGCGAGGCGGAGGTCGTTCGGCAGAGGCCAGGGCGGAGTCCGACCCCTAGGGTCAGGCGAAGCAGAGTTCGTCGTCTTCTGGGGCCTAGCCCGAGTCCGAGCCCTGGGTCGGGCGGAGCGGAGTTCGCCGTCTTCCGGGGCCTTAGCCCGAGTCCGAGCCCTGGGTCGGACGGAGCGGAGTTCGCCGTCTTCCAGGGCCTTAGCCCGAGTCCAAGCCCTGGGTCGGGCGGAGCGGAGTTCGCCGTCTTCCGGGGCCTTAGCCCGAGTCCGAGCCCTGGGTCGGGCGGAGCGGAGTTCGCCGTCTTCCGAGGCCTTAGCCCGAGTCCGAGCCCTGGGTCGGGCGGAGCGGAGTTCGTCGTCTTCCGGGGCCTTAGCCCGAGTCCGAGCCCTGGGTCGGGCGGAGCTTCCTATGGCGCCTTTGGCAAGGCCTGACTGCCTGTCAGTCTCACTCTGTCAAGTGGCACTGCAGTCGGAGTGGCGCAGGCGGCGCTGTCCTTCTGTCAGACCGGTCAGTGGAGCGGCGAAGTGACGGCAGTCACTTTGGCTCTGCCGGGGGGCGCGCGTCAGGATAAAGGTGTCAGGCTACCTTTGCGTTAAATGCTCCTGCGACTCGGTCGGTCGGCGCGGCTATTTAGTCAGGGTTCCTTCTTAGCGAAGGCAAGGCCTCGGGCGAGCCGGAGATGTGTCCGCAGCTAAAAGGGGGCCTCGGGCGAGACGGAAACACCTCGGGGTCGGCTGCCCTTGCCCGAGGCTAGGCTCGGGCGAGGCGTGATCGAGTCGCTCGTATGGACTGATCCCTGACTTAATCGCACCCATCAGGCCTCTGCAGCTTTATGCTGATGGGGGTTACCAGCTGAGAATTAGGCGTCTTGAGGGTACCCCTAATTATGGTCCCCGACAGTAGCCCCGAGCCTCGAAGGGAGTGTTAGCACTCGCTTGGAGGCTTTCGTCGCACTTTTTTGCAAGGGGACCAGCCTTTCTCGGTTGCATTTTGTTCCGGTGGGTGCGCGCGAGCGCACCCGCCGGGTGTAGCCCCCGAGGCCTCGGAGGAGTGGTTTCACTCCTTCGAGGTCTTAATGCCTTGCGTAATGCTTCGGCTGGTCTGGTGGTTCCCTCATGCGAACTGGCCGTAGCCCGGGTGCACGGTCGGGGCCCAAGTTCTCGGGCTGGTATGTTGACGCTGTCAACGGTTCGGCCGGAGCCGGGTTTGCGAGAGCAGCCCCCGAGCCTCCGCACAGGGCGAGAGGGCGATCAGGGACAGACTCGGCTTTTTTACATATGCCCCTACGTCGCATTTCCGCAAGGAGGAGGAGGGAGAGCGCCATGTTACCCTCGATGGGCACCGAACATGGTGTCTCCGGTGAGCTGCAAGCGAGTAATCCGAGTGGACGTCCGTGCCCCGTTCGTTGGGGGTCGGCTAGGGGCCCAGAGGCACGCCCAAAAGTACCTGCGGGTGATCTGCCGGACCCGGTCCCCTGGCGACGGGGTCCGAGGGCTCGATGCCTCCCTCCGATGGGATTCCGTTACAAGATCGCTCCCGCTGGTCTCAGAAATGTCCTAGGGTACCTCGGGAGCGCAGCCCGAGCCTCGGTTATGTATCGAACGTACCCCTAGTCATCCCTCGCTCGGTGTCTGAGGCGACTGTGAACCCTTCGGGGGCCAGCCTTCGAACCCCTGATCAGTAATGGGCGCGGAGCCCGAGTAGCCTGAGGCGGCCGTGGAACCCTTCGGGGGGCCGGCCTTCGAACCTCTGACCAGTAGTGGGTGTAGGGCCCACGCGATCTGAGGCGGCTGTTGAACTCTTCGGGGGGCCAGCCTTCGAACCCCTGATCAGTAAGGAGGCTCGGAGCCTAGTTCCTTCACGGGGAAGGATCCCTTTCGGGGTATCCCCCTTTCCCGGTCCCTGTCGCAAGAGATAGAGAAAGTGTAACACCCCTGGTGTTACTCTAACTAAAACTTGAGCATGACATCATGAGTATGGGCATTGCATATGTTTGATACACCTAGAGTGCATTTACTAGGCAAAAATTTCAAACAAGTCGTATTGTTTTAGAGTTTTACAAATAGGACCCTGGTTTAAGGACTTAACCCTAAATAGTGGTTAAAGGGGTAAAACTTAACCCAAGTTGAGAAAAACTTTAGGGCTTGAGAGAAAAGTCATAAAATATCCCCAAATACTAAGTTGAATCACATTTATACCCCTGGAATGCCAGAAACCCTAATTGGAACCCTGGAAAACTCTAAAATCAAACCCTAGGGGCTTATGTGCAAAAGTGGTGAACCTTTGGACTAAAGTGTAAAAACTACTATGTTTGAACATATATAGTCATTTGGTTCACAAATATGTGAATTTGCAAGTTAAACCCTAAGTTTTGGGTTTATTTGCAAAAAGTACCACTTGACCTCTATATAGCCTAAGTCTGAAATCAGTGTTGTGAGCACAACTTTGAGCCCTTTTAACTTTCAAATTAATGAAAATATGCCCTAGGTCGCCACATAAAATTTATAGACCAAACATAGGAGGACAACTTTGTTTAAGGGTTCAAGCCATGATCTTATGAGAAATTGGGAGAAAAACCCAATTAAGGTTGGACTGTCAGGCTGGTTCTGTCTGAACATCAGACTAACAGATTCATGCCCTGAACTTCAAGCCCAATTTCAAACCTGATGCAGTGGCTTTTTGTGGCAACATCATATGGCAATATTGTAGATGGCATATTGATCTACAACTTTGCTGCAGAGCTTGGTATGAGTTATCATCAAAAATCAAGAGAAAATTTGGCTTCAAATGTGGCCGTCAGGTGCATTGGACTGAATTTTCCCCATGGTACAGTACACAGATGTGGATGCCAGCTCGGGCAGCTCACCGCCGGTGGTCCGCGTGACCGGAGTTGGGTTGGGCGATGGGATTCGTGTCGCGGGGAAATGGATTTTGCTGACCTTGGAAAGATCTCCTTGCCGATGGGTATGAACTACTGTAGCCCCGCTGTCTTCACCTTTTACGCCGGCGACGTGGCTTCGTGGCCCTCGCCGGAGTTGCCGTTCTGCGCCGCGATGGTGCCACGTTTCCACTGCGTTAAACACGACGTCACTTGCCGCCCTAGCTCGACGATGACCGCCGTAGCTTCTCAACCGGTAAATGCCACTGTCTGTCGCGCCGATGACTCACCCTGTCGTTCCGGCCGCCGCGCGTCCTCCTCAAATTCGTGGCCACCGCTTTGCCCTTCTAGAAATTGAGGGCCAGGCCGGTTGCGCCATGTAATCCGCAAGCTATCGCACCCACTCTCATCTCTTTTCATTCACCGTAGCGCTGCAATTTAGGTTTTCCCCCAAATTGAAACTCCACGCCGCCGTTATAGCCCTCCCGTGGCCAGCGCGTTCTGGTGAGTCCCTGTCCACTTCAAGCTTTGTTTTAGCAGCTCTGTGTGTTCATGAAGCTCCTCGTAGTCGCCGTTCAATCAATCCGAGCGTGGATAATTGAGAACACGGGATCGACGCCGTGGTTCTCACCGTGAACGTGGACAGGCCGTTCGCTGGGCGCTCTTGTTAAATTAATGTGTGTTCCGAGGTCATCCTAGATCAGTGAAGCCTCCCCGGTGGTTAGTCCGGGCAGTCGTCGCCGGCCATGGCCGGTACAGACCCCGTCCAGGATGAACGGCGAGCGCGCCATAGCCAGGGGTGTGTTTGGAGAAGAGACAGAAGTTTAGGGACATTTTTGCACAGTGTCAGCGACTGGATTCAATAGTATTGGGACTTCCTTGGGTTAATCAAAAACCGTAAGGGTCTTTCTGTAAGATCGCCAGCGCACGCAGGCGCGCGTGGGCGCCCCCCCCTGTTCGCTCTGCTGTTGGGCCGTCCTGGATTAGATTGGGCCCATTACTATTCACAGATTTCCCTTTTCTTTTTCTTCCAGAGCCAAATAAATTCTAGAAAATGATAGAAAAATCCTAAAAATGTCAAACTAATTTTCCTAGGCTCCTTATTTCCCCTAGTATTTAATAAAAATAGTTTCATGATTTTTAGTGGAAACAGGGAATTTTAGAATATTTAAAATAGCCTAAACTATTGGTTCTGGATTTTTAGAGAATAAATAATAAGTCCAAAATTTCCCAAACTTTTTATGTGAGCTTTTCACATTATTTAGAAGCCATGGGTAGAGTTTGGTTTGATTTGGACCTTGTTTGATCACTAAACCCAAAACCACCCCCTGCTCCATGAACTCCTTTACCGACTCCGGAAACCCTAAGTTCCCGGAACTCCGTGAAGGAAAGTTGTACTCAAGACATAAATAACAAGTTTATGCTATCTCTGCATCCTCATGAGCATTCCATGACATCCATCCTTATGTATGTAAATGGTTATATTTAGAAAACGAAGAAGAGAGTGAAAGTGACTGAAGAGAAGACACCACCACCACCTTTGGAATCTCGGGCAAGGACTTGGCTCTACTTCGACAACTGCGAGTCCGAGCCTGACTCGCCTACTAACAAAGGCAAGCCCCGGTGCATGCAACCCTTTCCTTGTGTTTTTAAATACTTTTCGCACACTTAAGTCTAGTGAGATGTGCATTAGGTTCATAGGAGTTACTTGAAACCCTTTGATGCATTGCTTTCCTTGATATCCATACCTGTTTAGATACTTCTGTGAAGTATCAAAAGTATGATTTACAAAAATGCTTAGCCTTGCTTAGATCTTGTGGATAGAGGTTGTCCTCAATTTAACCATGGAGAGGATGGCTTCTACCCACAAGAATATTTTCATTTGGAGCAATAGTGGGATCTTACTGCAAAGTTCCCTGAGATGCTCTTTCCTCCTAAGGAACAGACACACTCCTAAGGATGGAAATACTTAAATCGAGACTTGGGCTAGGAACAGGTGATGCTCCGCCCGGGTCATTTAAGGATTGGATGCGTATGTAGGCCTGCTGATCAAGGACTATCTTATCTAGCCACATGCCCTGAGAATGGGACAGGGTAAGCTTGAACCCGGCTATTCCATACATGAAAAGACAATCGCGCACTGGGAGTGGAGAGATGGCGAGAGTGGCACGTACCCTCCTGGCAACGGATCGCCTAAAAGGGGTGGTGTACTCTCGGGTGGCGCGGACCGGTTCATGTTGTGGAGGATCTGTGGGAACGGTTGACATATGCAAGGGTTAAGTGCTACATATGTCGTGTGGTTAGAAATCCTCAGCTGAGTAAATCGATTCGGATCGCCGTTATATCCCCGGAGAGTGGAGACTTGAGCTTCGACCTACAACCTAAGTCAAGAGGTAAACACTATGGATAAAATGATGTTGTATTGATGAGATGATGAAATTAGACTAGATGCAAACAGAGTCTATTAAATATTTAATCTGGCACTAAAATATTGAAAGTAAGGACTCACTTTAGTAAGCTATTTCAGCAAAAGTATCTAAGTTGATTCTTGCTAAAGCCTTTCCTTGACTCCTATTTACCCAGCATACCCTTGAGAGTCTTTTCCTTAGTCGGGTAAGACTTGCTGAGTAATTCCATACTCAGGGTTTATCCCTTTGTTGTTTTTAGGTGGGGAAGTAGCAGACTTTTGCTGCTTCTGTGCTATGGTGGTTCCCAAGGAAGAAAACCAAGACTGAAGTGCGGGAGGACTCGGTCCTCCATCTAGGATCTTTTGTTTGTAGTCTTTCGGGAGATGTTGTGTCTCCCCGGTTTGTAAAATTATTACCTTTATGCACTCGCTTTTAGAACTGGTCTGTAATAACTTAACTTGAGCTTACTTTTGGAAATAAATGTAAGTTTATGTAATTCGCTTCCGCATATCTGTATCTCCGATGATCTGTAATGTCTGCAAGACGGGTGAGACGTTCCTGGTAAGGTAAGGAAAGATACCGAACTTGTCAAGTGACTTAGGAACATCTACAGGGTGTCTGATGTCTGTTAGACAAGGACAACTGTAGGTGGGCCCGATTACTTGGGAGGTTCTGTCACAGCTGGTATCAGAGCGTAGCCCTTCTTTGCAGATATTAAGGCATCTTCAAAAAGATTTTCTAAAGTCTTATCTAAAGATTCTTTTCTCTTCTTACCTAAGTATTCTGAAGGGTTTATATTAAAGACCAGTTAGGAAGAGTGCAACGTATAGAAGGTTGAATCGACCAAGGTTGATTCTGTAATTATGCATGCATCATGCTAAGCACTATATTAATAAAATTTCCCCCTTAGAGAAATGTTGTCGCGCATCAGAAAGACCGCGCGCAAATCTACTAGACCCATGGGCGTATCCTGCCTTTCCTATTCGTGAAGATTAGAAGCTAAGTTGCCTTTTTAATTGGCAGAATGAGGACTCGTTCTAGAAAGGATCATGGTGCTTCCCAGAGGAATACCAAAACGCCCAATCCACCTCCGGCATCAACTTTAGATGATGTTGTAGCTCAACTTGTGAATGTGAGCACTGTTCTACAGCAAATAGCTCAGCCTACAACATCAACTCCATATGGTTATCATGGCTCTGATGCTGCTATCCTCTATAAAGAGTTTCTCAGCACGCAACCACCGGTATTCTCCAAAGCGGAAGATCCGTTGGAAGCAGAAGATTGGGTTCGAACCATTGAACAGAAATTGGGACTCATCCGTTGTGATGATGTTCAGAAAACTCAGTGCGCAACACAACAACTTCAAGGTCAAGCTGGAGCCTGGTGGGCAGAATACCTTGCGCTACAGCCAGATGGGCATCAAATTTCTTGGGCCGAATTCCGGGAAGTATTCCGGACACATTATATTCCAAAAGCTCTGATGGAAATCAAATTCAATGAGTTCTTAGATTTGAAGCAAGGGGAAGAAGAGAGTGTAATGGAATATTTTGAGAGGTTTACCCGCTTATCCCAATATGTTCTGGATTTTGTGAATACCAATGAGAAGAAAAAGTTCTATTTCCTGCGTGGCCTTAATGAGAAGCTCCAATGCTTGATGGCAACCAGTTCGGCCGAAAGATATAATGAGGTGGTCAGTCAGGCTGTTTTGGGTGATAACAAGATTCGGATTCATCGGGAGTCTAAAAGAAAAAAGTTTGCAGAGGAATCATCTAGTAAAATCAAACAGTGTCGGAGGGTTGTTTATCAATCTGTTTATTATCCTCTTTCTTCTCCATTCCAGCGGCCTAGCTCACCACAGTCATGCGAAAGACAGGCTGTTATTCCTTTCATTCCACCTAAGCCAGATGTCCTAGACATCCGTTCTAAAAATATTCCATCCAATGCCAAACCATGTGAGCAGTGTGGTAAGTCAGGACACTCTACTCAGGGTTGTCGCTTCTCTAAGCTAGTGGATACACGGCAATCACTTGTGAATCTCCCTCGAAGTAGCAAGCAAAGAGCCAGGAAGAATAAGATTGTTCTTAAACTGGGTCAGGTCCGTTATACAAAAATCAAAGCTATTCCGGAGGGTGAACCAGTTATGATGGGTGCTTTTCCGGTTGCCAATCATTTGGCAAGTATTTTATTTGATTCTGGTGCCTCACACACCTTTATAAATCGGGCATTTGTGTTGAAGCACCAGTTGCCTAAGGAAGTGGTGGATACTGGATATTGTATACAATCTCCTGGAGGAATCTTACATACTAATGAGATGGTATATCAGATACCCATAAAGTTGGTTGGTCACATGTTCCCTACCAATATGCTAGTTCTTCAAAATCAAGATATAGATGTGATTCTTGGTATGAATTGGCTGCATCAGCATGGGGCGGTGATCGACACGTTGCAACGGACAATACAGTTGGACTCACCTAAGGGTAAGTATAAGTTGTTAATCCAGTTATCGACGCCAAGGAGAGCAGTAGAAAAAGTATGTGCTGCTACCGTTAAAGAGGTGAAAGATATACCTGTTGTCAGAGAATTTCCTGATGTATTTCCTGAAGATTTACCTGGTTTGCCTCCCGAAAGGGATGTTGAATTCGTGATCGAATTGCAGCCAGGTACTGCACCCATATCTAGAAGGTCATATAGAATGGCACCTAAGGAGTTAGCAGAACTAAAGACTCAATTGCAGGACTTACTCAACAAAGGGTTCATTCGCCCAAGTTCATCACCTTGGGGCTGTCCTGCCATATTTGTGAAGAAGAAAGATCAAACACTCCGGTTATGTGTTGATTACCGACCACTTAACGAGGTGACCATTAAGAACAAATATCCTCTCCCTCGTATTGATTTATTGTTTGATCAACTATCTGGAGCTAAAGTGTTCTCTAAGATTGATCTTAGATCAGGTTATCACCAGATAAGAATTCGACCTGAAGATATTCCTAAGACTGCTTTCACTACTCGATATGGTCTCTATGAATATTTGGTGATGTCTTTTGGTTTGACCAATGCTCCAGCTCATTTCATGTACTTGATGAACTCAGTGTTCATGTCCGAACTTGACAAATTCGTGGTGGTATTTATTGATGACATCTTGATATACTCCAAGACCAAAGAAGAACATGCAGAGCACTTGCGTGTCGTTTTAACGCGGCTAAGGGAACATCAACTATATGCCAAGTTCAGCAAATGTGAATTCTGGTTGGACACAATTCCATTCTTGGGTCATATCTTGTCTGCTGAAGGTGTTGCGGTCGACCCAAGTAAAGTTAAGGACATTTTGGAATGGAAACCACCCACTACAGTACACCAAGTTCGAAGTTTCCTTGGAATGGCGGGGTATTACCGTCGTTTTATTCCGGATTTCTCTAAGATAGCTAAGCCCATTACTGAGTTACTCAAGAATCATGTCAAGTTTGTGTGGTCATCTGAGTGCAACATAGCTTTTGAAGAGCTAAAGAAGTTGTTGACTTCAGCGCCAGTATTGGCTCAACCCGATATTGAGAAATCATTTGATGTTTATTGTGATGCTTCGAGCATTGGCATTGGGTGTGTACTTATGCAAGAAGGCCGGGTGATTGCCTATGCATCTCGGCAACTCAAACGTCATGAAGAGCATTACCCAACCCATGATCTTGAATTGGCTGCTGTTGTTCATGCGCTCAAGATCTGGCGCCATTATCTGTTGGGTAATACATGTCATATATATACGGACCATAAAAGTTTAAAGTATATCTTCACTCAATCCGAGCTGAATATGAGGCAACGAAGATGGTTAGAGTTGATCAAGGACTATGATCTCAAGGTTCATTACCATCCTGGCAAAGCTAATGTGGTAGCAGATGCTCTAAGTCGGAAATCTCAGTGTAATTGTCTTTTGGCAAAACCTTTAACTGTCACCTTGTGTCAGGAAATGGAAAGAATGAATTTGGGAATAATTCAGCATGGAACCATAGCCAATCTGGTTCTTGAATCAACTATCCAGAGCCAAATTATTGATGCTCAAAAAGTGAATAAGGGTATAGCCCATATTAAAGAACGAATGGAAGCAGGAAAGGCTACGTGTTTCAGAATCGATGAAAAGGGTGTTCTTTGGTTCAAGCACCGGTTGGTAATTCCAAAGGTACCTCAATTACGTCAACAAATACTGGACGAAGCTCATTTGTCTCGGTATTCTATTCACCCAGGAAGCAATAAGATGTATCAAGACCTGAAGCAAAGGTTTTGGTGGACTAAGATGAAAATAGAAATTGCTCGGTATGTGGCTAAGTGTGACATTTGTCAACGAGTGAAAGCCGTCCATTTGAAATCTGCCGGGCCATTGCAACCTCTACCCATTCCGGCCTGGAAGTGGGAAGATATTAGTATGGATTTCATTGTAGGTTTACCCAAAACCTCAAAAGGGTATGATTCTATCTGGGTGATTGTTGATCGTCTCACTAAGCTAGCACACTTCTTGCCGGTGAAGACTTTATACCCAGCAAGGACCTATGCTGATCTGTATATTGCTCGTATCTTGAGTCTACATGGAGTGCCTAAAACAATTGTATCTGACAGGGGACCACAGTTTGTCTCCAGGTTTTGGGAAGAATTGCATAAATCTCTGGGCACTAAGCTAATTCATAGTTCAGCATATCATCCACAAACCAGTGGACAGACGGAACGGGTAAATCAGATTTTGGAGGATATGTTAAGATCATGTGTGCTTGCTTATTCAGTTAAGTGGGATGAATGTCTGTCTTTGGCCGAGTTTTCATATAACAATAGTTACCAAGAAAGCATAAAAATGGCACCCTTTGAAGCTCTTTATGGTCGAAGATGTAGGACAGCGTTGAATTGGTCAGAACCAGGAGAGAAATACTTCTTTGGGCCTGATCTGGTAAAGGAAGCTGAAGAAAAAGTTCGAGTGATCCAACGAAATTTGCAAGTGGCACAATCTCGTCAGAAGAGTTATGCCGATAAAAGACGTCGGTCTTTGGTTTTCCATGTTGGTGATCATGTGTATTTAAAGGTGTCACCCATGAAAGGCGTAACTCGATTTGGTGTCAAGGGAAAACTCGCACCTCGCTATGTTGGTCCTTTTCCAGTGGTTGAGCGGTGTGGACTTGTGGCTTACAAGGTGCAACTGCCAGAAAGTCTTTCAGCTGTGCACAACGTGTTTCACGTATCTCAGCTAAAGAAATGTCTCCGAGTCCCCGAACAAGTAGTAGATGTTTCAGATGTCAACCTCGAGCCTGATCTGACCTACTCTGAGTATCCTGTTCGGGTGCTGGACCAAAAAGATAGAGTCACGCGAAGAAAAATCATCAAGTTTTACAAAGTACAATGGAACCAGCACTCCGAGGATGAAGCTACTTGGGAATCAGAAGACTATCTAATGGAGCAATTTCCGGAGTTTTTAGATTCTTGTAAACCCTAATCCTTATGTAAATTGTCATCACGTAAACCAACAGGGGCACACCCCTGTCTTGTAAGAACCAACGTGGAATAAGAGCGTGACGTATTTCCTTTTCCATCACTTACCCTAGGACTTTTGAATCTCGAGACGAGATTCTTTTATGGGGGGAAGGATGTAACACCCCTGGTGTTACTCTAACTAAAACTTGAGCATGACATCATGAGTATGGGCATTGCATATGTTTGATACACCTAGAGTGCATTTACTAGGCAAAAATTTCAAACAAGTCGTATTGTTTTAGAGTTTTACAAATAGGACCCTGGTTTAAGGACTTAACCCTAAATAGTGGTTAAAGGGGTAAAACTTAACCCAAGTTGAGAAAAACTTTAGGGCTTGAGAGAAAAGTCATAAAATATCCCCAAATACTAAGTTGAATCACATTTATACCCCTGGAATGCCAGAAACCCTAATTGGAACCCTGGAAAACTCTAAAATCAAACCCTAGGGGCTTATGTGCAAAAGTGGTGAACCTTTGGACTAAAGTGTAAAAACTACTATGTTTGAACATATATAGTCATTTGGTTCACAAATATGTGAATTTGCAAGTTAAACCCTAAGTTTTGGGTTTATTTGCAAAAAGTACCACTTGACCTCTATATAGCCTAAGTCTGAAATCAGTGTTGTGAGCACAACTTTGAGCCCTTGTAACTTTCAAATTAATGAAAATATGCCCTAGGTCGCCACATAAAATTTATAGACCAAACATAGGAGGACAACTTTGTTTAAGGGTTCAAGCCATGATCTTATGAGAAATTGGGAGAAAAACCCAATTAAGGTTGGACTGTCAGGCTGGTTCTGTCTGAACATCAGACTAACAGATTCATGCCCTGAACTTCAAGCCCAATTTCAAACCTGATGCAGTGGCTTTTTGTGGCAACATCATATGGCAATATTGTAGATGGCATATTGATCTACAACTTTGCTGCAGAGCTTGGTATGAGTTATCATCAAAAATCAAGAGAAAATTTGGCTTCAAATGTGGCCGTCAGGTGCATTGGACTGAATTTTCCCCATGGTACAGTACACAGATGTGGATGCCAGCTCGGGCAGCTCACCGCCGGTGGTCCGCGTGACCGGAGTTGGGTTGGGCGATGGGATTCGTGTCGCGGGGAAATGGATTTTGCTGACCTTGGAAAGATCTCCTTGCCGATGGGTATGAACTACTGTAGCCCCGCTGTCTTCACCTTTTACGCCGGCGACGTGGCTTCGTGGCCCTCGCCGGAGTTGCCGTTCTGCGCCGCGATGGTGCCACGTTTCCACTGCGTTAAACACGACGTCACTTGCCGCCCTAGCTCGACGATGACCGCCGTAGCTTCTCAACCGGTAAATGCCACTGTCTGTCGCGCCGATGACTCACCCTGTCGTTCCGGCCGCCGCGCGTCCTCCTCAAATTCGTGGCCACCGCTTTGCCCTTCTAGAAATTGAGGGCTAGGCCGGTTGCGCCATGTAATCCGCAAGCTATCGCACCCACTCTCATCTCTTTTCATTCACCGTAGCGCTGCAATTTAGGTTTTCCCCCAAATTGAAACTCCACGCCGCCGTTATAGCCCTCCCGTGGCCAGCGCGTTCTGGTGAGTCCCTGTCCACTTCAAGCTTTGTTTTAGCAGCTCTGTGTGTTCATGAAGCTCCTCGTAGTCGCCGTTCAATCAATCCGAGCGTGGATAATTGAGAACACGGGATCGACGCCGTGGTTCTCACCGTGAACGTGGACAGGCCGTTCGCTGGGCGCTCTTGTTAAATTAATGTGTGTTCCGAGGTCATCCTAGATCAGTGAAGCCTCCCCGGTGGTTAGTCCGGGCAGTCGTCGCCGGCCATGGCCGGTACAGACCCCGTCCAGGATGAACGGCGAGCGCGCCATAGCCAGGGGTGTGTTTGGAGAAGAGACAGAAGTTTAGGGACATTTTTGCACAGTGTCAGCGACTGGATTCAATAGTATTGGGACTTCCTTGGGTTAATCAAAAACCGTAAGGGTCTTTCTGTAAGATCGCCAGCGCACGCAGGCGCGCGTGGGCGCCCCCCCCTGTTCGCTCTGCTGTTGGGCCGTCCTGGATTAGATTGGGCCCATTACTATTCACAGATTTCCCTTTTCTTTTTCTTCCAGAGCCAAATAAATTCTAGAAAATGATAGAAAAATCCTAAAAATGTCAAACTAATTTTCCTAGGCTCCTTATTTCCCCTAGTATTTAATAAAAATAGTTTCATGATTTTTAGTGGAAACAGGGAATTTTAGAATATTTAAAATAGCCTAAACTATTGGTTCTGGATTTTTAGAGAATAAATAATAAGTCCAAAATTTCCCAAACTTTTTATGTGAGCTTTTCACATTATTTAGAAGCCATGGGTAGAGTTTGGTTTGATTTGGACCTTGTTTGATCACTAAACCCAAAACCACCCCCCTGCTCCATGAACTCCTTTACCGACTCCGGAAACCCTAAGTTCCCGGAACTCCGTGAAGGAAAGTTGTACTCAAGACATAAATAACAAGTTTATGCTATCTCTGCATCCTCATGAGCATTCCATGACATCCATCCTTATGTATGTAAATGGTTATATTTAGAAAACGAAGAAGAGAGTGAAAGTGACTGAAGAGAAGACACCACCACCACCTTTGGAATCTCGGGCAAGGACTTGGCTCTACTTCGACAACTGCGAGTCCGAGCCTGACTCGCCTACTAACAAAGGCAAGCCCCGGTGCATGCAACCCTTTCCTTGTGTTTTTAAATACTTTTCGCACACTTAAGTCTAGTGAGATGTGCATTAGGTTCATAGGAGTTACTTGAAACCCTTTGATGCATTGCTTTCCTTGATATCCATACCTGTTTAGATACTTCTGTGAAGTATCAAAAGTATGATTTACAAAAATGCTTAGCCTTGCTTAGATCTTGTGGATAGAGGTTGTCCTCAATTTAACCATGGAGAGGATGGCTTCTACCCACAAGAATATTTTCATTTGGAGCAATAGTGGGATCTTACTGCAAAGTTCCCTGAGATGCTCTTTCCTCCTAAGGAACAGACACACTCCTAAGGATGGAAATACTTAAATCGAGACTTGGGCTAGGAACAGGTGATGCTCCGCCCGGGTCATTTAAGGATTGGATGCGTATGTAGGCCTGCTGATCAAGGACTATCTTATCTAGCCACATGCCCTGAGAATGGGACAGGGTAAGCTTGAACCCGGCTATTCCATACATGAAAAGACAATCGCGCACTGGGAGTGGAGAGATGGCGAGAGTGGCACGTACCCTCCTGGCAACGGATCGCCTAAAAGGGGTGGTGTACTCTCGGGTGGCGCGGACCGGTTCATGTTGTGGAGGATCTGTGGGAACGGTTGACATATGCAAGGGTTAAGTGCTACATATGTCGTGTGGTTAGAAATCCTCAGCTGAGTAAATCGATTCGGATCGCCGTTATATCCCCGGAGAGTGGAGACTTGAGCTTCGACCTACAACCTAAGTCAAGAGGTAAACACTATGGATAAAATGATGTTGTATTGATGAGATGATGAAATTAGACTAGATGCAAACAGAGTCTATTAAATATTTAATCTGGCACTAAAATATTGAAAGTAAGGACTCACTTTAGTAAGCTATTTCAGCAAAAGTATCTAAGTTGATTCTTGCTAAAGCCTTTCCTTGACTCCTATTTACCCAGCATACCCTTGAGAGTCTTTTCCTTAGTCGGGTAAGACTTGCTGAGTAATTCCATACTCAGGGTTTATCCCTTTGTTGTTTTTAGGTGGGGAAGTAGCAGACTTTTGCTGCTTCTGTGCTATGGTGGTTCCCAAGGAAGAAAACCAAGACTGAAGTGCGGGAGGACTCGGTCCTCCATCTAGGATCTTTTGTTTGTAGTCTTTCAGGAGATGTTGTGTCTCCCCGGTTTGTAAAATTATTACCTTTATGCACTCGCTTTTAGAACTGGTCTGTAATAACTTAACTTGAGCTTACTTTTGGAAATAAATGTAAGTTTATGTAATTCGCTTCCGCATATCTGTATCTCCGATGATCTGTAATGTCTGCAAGACGGGTGAGACGTTCCTGGTAAGGTAAGGAAAGATACCGAACTTGTCAAGTGACTTAGGAACATCTACAGGGTGTCTGATGTCTGTTAGACAAGGACAACTGTAGGTGGGCCCGATTACTTGGGAGGTTCTGTCACAGAAAGAGGAAAAAAGGAAAAAGGATACGAAACCGAACGACGCGGCGTACCTTTTTTGGTGCGGTTGTTTCGGTGAAAAGCGAAGCGTCGCCCGCTGCGCCTGCCAGAAGCGCCGCCTATCCAGCCGCGGAGTTAATGCGACGGGGCGAGTAGTTGGCAGGGCTGCCGTTGCGCGTGCGCGAGCCGTTCGAGGAACGGATCACGGGCGCGTTGTCTTCACGCCGTGAGAGGGGGTTCTCTCGCTGCCTCCGGATGGGACGTGAGCTTGGCTGACGATGTGACCGCTGCTCCCGCGTGCCTGCCACCGTCATTACTGCCGGCCCACCTTTGGCCGCGTTGGCCGCCGCGTCAGGCTGGCGCTGCTGGGTCGCGCGCTGGGTCGCCTTGAGTCGCGGTATTGGTTCCGCAATCGAGGAGGCGCGGTGGTGGCACAGGCGGTACAGTTGCTTGCATGCAGCATCCGGCGCGCTGGTCGCGCGACGCGTGGGCCTGGGCCTCCATGCTGGCGTGTCGGCAGTCGGAGAAGCGCGTCCACTTGGCGCGGTTGCATGCCGCCTGCATGGCTGCCTGCCCCTTTCGCCCGTTGGTCTGGGCGAAAGTGGAGGGTCACTTGTAACCGCTGGGCGGTTGCGTGCACCACGCGTGGCGGTTTGGCTTCTTCTGCTCGGAGCCGGTCTGCATGACGTGCAGGACCCAGCCCCCGCGCCGCTGGGGAGGGCTTTGGAGCGTGTTGGAGAAGACTCAGCCCGTGACGGTTGGGGGTGCAAGCAGGGAGAGTCACCTTTAAAAGGAGGGCGACCCCTTCCGTAAGGCGACCATGTCTTCTTGCTCCCTTATGCACCGTATCTTTCCACCTTCCAAGCCCCCGGATGGGGGAAACCGCCGTCTTTTTGCCTCATCGTTGGAGGAACGCAACTCCGTGGGAGTTGGTACCTTTCAGCCATCGTTCGGCTTCAAGGATTTTCATCATGCAGCCCGGCTGCACCCCTCCACCGGCGGTCACCCCAGATGGTGACCTCTGGCTTGATGGTGGGGGAAAGCGAGCCTGGCTGTGGCCTCTGCCCCTCCCTCAGCCTCAAGGATTTTCATCACCAGGGCTGGGGAGGGGAGTGTGCCGAGTTGAGGTCGGCCCCCGCGTGGGCGGCGGCCCGCTCCTTCACTCAGTGATCGGAGGGAGGAGCGGTTGTCATCCATGGCGCTGGCATCTGCAGCGTGCCTGGCCTTCGGTCGCGAGTGGCTTCGGAGCCGATCGCGGCGCCGGCGTCTGCCACGGCAGCTGGAAGAGGTTCTTCCGCCAGCGCGATAGCCAAGGCTGGCCACGGACCGACCTCCAACTCTACGGCCTTCTGCCCGTCCTTGCCTCTCGAGTTTGGGCATGGGCGGGGGCCTCCTGGCTGCAGCATCCACCCTGAGGTCATCGCTGCTGCTGTTCGGCCCCCCGGGACAGAAGTCTTCATCGTCGCCGCTGCTGGGGCGGGCGATGACAAGCCGTTCGTCGGTCTTCTGTTGCTCCGCAGGCCCACCCCTATCGAGTGGGGTTGTTCGTACCTGCGGAGGGGGAACCGGAGTTCCGTTTGTAATGGCACTTCGGATGCCAGGGTTTTTTGTTCATTGCGGCTGTCGAGGCCTGAACATGTATGTAACTTCGGCACGGAGCCGTGTTTTTTCCTCATTTTTGAGCACTAAGACTCGTCTGCTGATTATCTGAACCGCTTCACCAAGCATGAGTCGCCCCGTGTCAAGGTGACGAGTGAGGTATCCGTATCCCGGAGGCGTAGGAGTCCCTCGGCTCGGTCGGCCTTGCTGTCCGAGGTTCCTCTAGCTTAGTTAAAGAAACCCCCCGGCCGCTCTTCGACGAGCCGAGGCCAGGGGTAGCGATATCAGTATGAACAGAGGCGGAGTTGGCTCGAAAATGAAACCTGGTTGGCCGGAGCCTAGCCGGGTTGTCCGTTGGCAGGATCGACGTCGGAGTTGATCAGCCGAGGCTTCGGACCGGGCTGGCGCCCTCGGAAGATGGTTGGCCGAGGCCCCAGGGGTAACCGGCCGAGCCGCCTGCTCGGGCCGGATTCCCAGAGAAGTCCCTGGCAACGATTGCCCGGGCGTGGTGATGACGTCGTCCTTCGGAGCGGAGACCCTCGGACCGCGTCGCCGTCCGAGGCTAGGTCGGGCCTCGCCGAAGTTGCCGTCGATGCTGAAAGGATCACGATGCCCAAGAGGGGGTGAATTGGGCTTTTCAAAAAAAAACAACACTAATTAAAACCTAAGCAAGAGCTAAACAAGAGCCCAACTTCACCCCAACAACTAGCACTAAGAATATAATACTAGAAATGCAACAAAGCTAAGATAATAATTCAAATACTTGCTAAACAAATACACAATGTAAAGTGCTTGAATTAAGTGCGGAATGTAAAGCAAAGTTTAGAAGACTCCTCCAATTTTTCCCGAGGTATCGAAGAGTCGGCACTCTCCACTAGTCCTCGTTGGAGCACCCGCGCAAGGGTATCGCTCCCCCTTGGTCCTCGCAAGAACCAAGTGCTCACTACGAGATGATCCTTTGCCACTCCGGCGCGGTGGATCCCTCGAGACCGCTTACAAACTTGAGTCGGGTCACCAACAAGATCTTCACGGTGATCACCGAGCTCCCAACGCCACCAAGCCGTCTAGGTGATGCCGATCACCAAGAGTAACAAGCCGTAGACTTTCGCTTGACCAAGAGAAGCCTAATGCAAGTGGTGTGTGCTCTAGGTGGCTCTCACTAGCGCTAATGAGGAACAAACGCGGATTATGAGTCTCTAATCTCCTCACTAGGCTTTTGGTGCTTGCAATGCTCTAGCAATGTGATGGAATAAATGTGGAGTGCAAGTCATTGAATATGGTGGGTGGAGGGGGTATAAATAGCCCTTACCCACCAACTAGCCGTTACAGGCATTTCACTGCGCGATGGCGCACCGGACAGTCCGGTGCGCCACTGGTGCGCCAACGGTGCGCCAAAGTTGCGCCACCGGTGCGCCAACGGTCGTTTCCAATGGCTAGTTCTGACAGAGAGCCGTTGGACTCATGGCGCACCGGACAGTGAACAGTCCACTGTCCGGTGCAAACCGGACAGTCCGGTGCGGTGTCCGGTGTGCCACTAAAATTCAACTCTGAAAGCTGCGCTCTCGGGTTTCTGGGAAGGGGAAGCCTCTGCCGCGGATCAGCCTGGCCCCACCTGGCAGAGGGTGCACCGGACAGTCCGGTGCCCCAAGGCCAGAAATACTAACTCTTGTTTTTCAGCTGATTTTCAAATCGGTTTTCGTTCTAACTTGAGTGTGAGTTCTAGAGTGACACCTAGCACTGTGTATGAGTGTGATTGTGCACCAACACTACACTAGAACTCTCTTGGTCAAACTACTCATCGACAACCCCTCTTTATAGTATGGCTAAAAGAGAATAAAAGACCTAACTAAAATGCGAGTGTCCACATCTCCTTGACACTCGGACTCCGTAGACCTTCACCTTTTGTTTCGTCGTTTTAGCCGTCGCTTCGAGTTCTTATCTCCAGGATTGTTTTCACCGTTGTAGTACTTCTACCTGTCATGCGACCTAACTTACCATTTGTCTCTGCAAAACACATGTTAGTCACATATAATATTACGTTGTCATTAATCACTAAAATCAACCAGGGGCCTAGATGCTTTCAATCTCCCCCTTTTTGGTGATTGATGACAACCTTACAAGTTTTGTGAGAGTAGTTTGTTTTGAAGTTTCTGTCAATAGAAAGAATGGTTAGTTATACTCAGTAATCTTTGACAGAAAGAACGTGTACCATAATAATAAGAGTGAGCGCATACACATCATCAGATTCTTGTTCATAAAAAAGTGAAGTTAAATCAATGAAACAAGAACTAGAGGACTGGTGATAAAATATAAGGTGAAAACATAATACACACAGTCAATCATAAGCAACGAGAGTATATGACGAGTTTGTGAGCCAAAAACATCAAGCTAGAACAGAGAGTAGCAAGCACATATATTACACCAAAATGACTCTCTACTAACTCTCTAACTCCCCCTAGATCTCACAACTCATATCTCTCCCCCTTTGGCGTCAAACACCAAAAGGGTCCTGAACCTAAACATCTGAAGCAGGAGGAGGCGGTGGGGGCGAATCCGGTCGCGGTCGAGGCAGCAGAGCGAACGCCGGCGGAGGGTCAGAGTCAGTCTCGGATCCAGGATCTACGGTAGAAGCTAGAGCTGGTACTGACTCGAACAGAGGCCGCGCTGCAGGAGCGACTGGAACAGAAGCGGTCACAGATACTGCCACAGTAGTAGTGGTAACAGCAGATGCTGGTGGCACTGGCGGCTGCGGGCAGACATAGCTGAGAACCAGAGAGGTGAACGCCAAAGTGACCGGCCGGAGCGGAGAGGTACCAACAGGGGGTCCTGACAAAATCTATGGCACCACAAGAGCATGAAGCGGAGGAGGTGGAGCAGACAGAACCGGAGGAACTGAGACACCAGACTACTGTAGCATGAGAGCCATGAATGCCCTGCTCTCAGCCCGATCCTGAAGGAGCTGCTGCTGAAGCGCATCCTGCCTGTCCTGCATGTTCTGAAACATCGAGAGCATGCTCTCGGATAACCGGGCCTGCTCGGCTGCCAGGTGAGCCTGCTGCTGAGTGAGAGTCTGGAGAATCGAAGCAAGAGCAGGGTCCATAGCCTGAGGAGGAGCAGGGGCAGCACTAGAACTCCCAGCCTCATGATCATGTGAGTGTGGAGGCATAGGAGGCGGAGGAGGAACCCCAAAATCATCATCATCATCATCATCATCATCATCAGCTGCTGTACCCTGAGTGTCAAACTGTCGAAGAGCTGCATCCTCAGCCTGAGAGTCAAAAACATGAGCAGAAGCTGGCACAGGAATCTCAGGCGCAGGACGGTAGGATCCAAAAACGAGGCGTGAGGCCTCAAGGGTGCTCTGAAATCGAGGGGGCTGAATCAGCTGCGCAAAGATGTGGCACAAGTAGTGAGCATAGGGCAACTGCCGACGAGCACGAATCCCATCCAAAACGGTGTCCTCGATCTCACAAAACCGGAAGTCCACAACGTCAAACTCAGAGTGGGAGACCAGGGCACCAAGGAGCCAAAGCTGAATATGAGTGGTAGCCTCCCTGTATCCCATCCTCGGCAGAAGAGTCCATCTGATGAGCTCATATAAGTACTTTGCTGCTGTTGTAAAATCTGCCAGTGAACGTCGCGACCCATCTGTGAAAGGCGGGCAAAACAGAGCCGCGACGTGAGCTGTCCCCGGAGCCACACCGCCGTGAGGGCGACGAGGAGGATTAGAAGTGCCGTAGCAGAGGCTGTGAAGAAGAGTCGTCGACTCGGGAAATCCAAAAAGCTGGCGGATCTGACTGGCAGTAATGGTGACATCCTCGCGCTCAAAGCAAAACCTCATCCAGTGATGATCCGGGTCAATCCAAACAGAGGCGTAGAAGACTCGTACCCACTCCTCAACGTATCTGCCGCTGGTAGTCAGAAGGGACTGAAGGCCAGGCAGATAGGTGAGGTGCGCCTCAGAGTCAGCACCGGCTGCAAGCAGAAAGGCTGGAAGATCCAAAAGCCGGTGCACTCGCAGAGCTATCTGAGCAGACATCTGAGCTCTGAAAAACGACTCCTGAGTACGTGTGCTGAAAAGGTCACCTGCTGCAGGGTCTCTCTGAGCTGGTAGCCAAGACTCCATGGGTACGTATCTGAACCTACGTACCCGTGTCGCTGTAGCACGCTGAAGGTCAAACAGTCGAGGATCCGTAGCCAGGGGTCGAACCTCAGTCTCATCGCGCTCCCGGAATCGAGGTGGAGGGACAGGAGGAGCTGAAGCGGGAGCTAGAGAAGGAGGAGGAGGAGCAGTGGAAGCTGGCGTAGTGGAGGTAGTGGGTATAGCTGTGGTGGTGGATGGAGCAATAGGAGTGACGGGAGCAGGCAGAGTGGGTGGCGGAGTGGAAGCAGAGGTGTGAGTGGAGGAGCGCTGGGAGGCGAGACGACGAACACGGTATGCGATCTGGTCTGATGGAGTCTGCGGCTGATCTCCAAGCTCGGCCTGCGCAGCGACCGCTGCAGCCGCTGCCGCTGCACGGGCTGCTCTGTCCGTACGCCGCTTCTTGCGGCCTTCTTGCTGCTCCAAGTAAACAGTCTTGCCCTTGACCTGCCAGAAGGGGCGACGAGGATCCTCATCATCGCCTCCCCCTGGCGCCGACACATTCTTCGTGCGCGGCATCCTGAACTGATGTCTGCAAATGAGAGAGAGTGACTAAGCATAGAGCAAAAGTGACCGATAGATTAGCAAAAGATGAGATGACTACCTGGAAAGCTCACACGAGAGGTGACGATCCAGGCAGGACCGGAGACGGCACACAGTCAATCAAGGTCACTGAAATGACAGAAGAGGTGAGCACGTATTAGTCACATAGTCATAGGCATATGAAATGTGAATAAATACATACACAGAGAGATATGGCACGAGACGAAACGATCAAGAAGTCAAATGACGTGAAAACGATGTTTGACGGATAAATAGTGTCATAGGATGTTTGGAATTCAAATTGAGGCACGAAACGATATGGAATTGAGCCGATACTTCATGAATAGGTTTATATAGGTGAATATGAGTGAAGTGTGTGCTTGGTTTGAATTTAGCCGAACAAAAAGGGATTTGGGCACACGGCTCGAAAACGATCGCTCAAATCGGGAAATTTGGTAAAATTTAAATCTGGGATCTCGGATTGGCGTGAAATTTGGCAAGGATGTTGCTGGAAGTGTTGTGAAGGTGTCTGAAAAATTTGGGTTCAATTGGAGCAAATTTGGCTGGTTTGGGCATTTCACCGAGCACATGGCGTGCCGGGAATTAGGTTTTCGGTGAAATGGCTATTTGAGGTGGGAAAACCCTCCCGAAGGAGCTAAGAACCTGCAGGGATACTCAATACACACAGAGACTCACAAACCACAACAGGAATTCACCAGATTTCACAAGATTTGGAGTGTTGCACAAAAGGGAGAAGTGAGGGGCCACTGCTCACCAGAAAGAGAGGGAGAGGAGAACAGAGGGAGAGGTCTGCTCACCGAGGGAGAGAAGGAGAGGGGCCCAAAGTCGCCGGAGCACCGTCGGAGATGGAGGCCGCCGGTGGCTGGAAATCGCCGGCGGGGGGAGAGGGAATCGCCAGGAATCAGAGAGCAGAGGGAGCTAGCAGAGAAGATGAGCCTCTGGCTCGGCTGCGGGCTGGAGGCCTTTTTTTAAAACGCGATATGGGCGCACCGGACAGCGCACAGTAGCTGTCCGGTGAACCACCGGACAGCGCACAGGAAAATTGAATTTTAGCGCGCGGCTGCCGGTGCACCGGACATTGCACAGTGCAGTGTCCGGTGCACACCGGACTGTCCGGTGAGCCCAGACAGAGGAGAGTTTGAAAAATTTTGAATTTTTCTATCTAACTCCCAACCAAACCAAATCCCAACTTATAATCACACAAAATAACACTTGTTGGGACAGGTATTGGCACCCTCATATACTTTTCAAAATATTTTGCCATAGGCTAGATAATTTTTAGAGAAAATAGGCAAATGGTGAAATTTGCATTTTGGCTTGCAATAGGGGTTTTCATGAGTGATTTGAGTTTTGAATACTCCCCCTAAGTGCAGTACCTTATGCATATTTCAAGAACCAATAATTGCATAAAAAGTAAGAATTTAAGTGCTAAAAGCTTAAAAACTAAGACTTGTCAAGTTTGACCCGAGTTAAGCTTTTTCACTCGCTTTGTTGGCGGTTATCTTAACTAGGTTAGACAAGCCCTAGATGCAATACAAGGAATTTAAATATGCAATGCAAGCTTGACAACACCATTTGATATTTTACATAAAATTTCTGAGATCAAGAATATTTAGTTCATTCCTCAACATGCAAAAGTGAGTCTTATCAAGTGGCTTAGTGAAGATATCCGCTAATTGATCTTCCGACCTCACTCCTTCTAAAATGATATCTCCTTTAGCAACATGATCTCTAAGGAAGTGATGACGGATATCAATGTGCTTGGTGCAAGAGTGTTGAACAGGATTATTAGCAATTTTAACAACACTCTCATTGTCACACAACAAAGGTACCTTTTCTAGAACTACACCATAGTCTAGAAGGGTTTGTTTCATATATAAAATCTGTGTGCAACAAGCACCTGCGGCAATGTATTCCGCTTCGGCAGTTGACAAGGCAACACTATTTTGCTTTTTGGATGTCCATGAAACTAGTGATCTACCAAGCAGATGGCATCCCCCAGAAGTACTTTTCCTATCAATTTTGCAACCGGCATAATCCGAATCGGAATAGCCAATTAAATCAAAAGTAGCTCCTTTGGGATACCACAGACCAACGCTTGTGGTGTGCCTGAGATACCTAAGAATTCTCTTAACAGCGCGAAGATGAGCTTTCTTAGGATTAGATTGGAATCTAGCACACATGCAAACACTGAACATAATATCGGGCCTAGATGCGGTAAGGTACAATAAACTACCAATCATAGAACGGTAGAGAGTTTGATTAACCGGGTTACCTCCCTCATCTAAGTCGAGATGTCCATTTGTAGGCATGGGAGTCTTGATTGGTTTGCACTTCTCCATGTTGAACCTTTTCAACAAGTCTTTGGTATACTTCTCTTGTGAGAGAAAGTTACCATCTTTCATTTGCTTGACTTGAAAGCCGAGGAAGTATGTTAGCTCACCAATCATTGACATCTCGAACTCCTTCGACATCAACTTACCAAATTCCTTGCAATGATAGTCATTTGTCGAGCCAAAGATTATATCATCAACATATACTTGACAAATGAAAATATCACCGTTATGTTTCTTTGTGAAGAGAGTTGTGTCGACGGTCCCGATCTTGAAGCCCTTTTCGATGAGGAAGTCGCGAAGACGCTCATACCAAGCCCTTGGAGCTTGCTTTAGCCCATAAAGCGCCTTGGACAACCTGTAAGCATGGTTAGGATACCTAGGGTCTTCAAATCCAGGCGGTTGCTCAACATATACAAGTTCATTTATGAAGCCATTTAAAAATGCACTTTTTACATCCATTTGATAAAGTTTTATATCATAGCATGATGCATATGCAAGTAGGATACGGATGGCTTCCAGTCGAGCAACCGGTGCAAAGGTCTCTCCAAAATCTAAGCCTTCAACTTGAGAGAAACCCTTTGCTACAAGTCTTGCCTTGTTTCTTACAATCACACTTTGATCATCTTGTTTGTTTCTGAACACCCACTTTGTTCCAATGATTCTTGCATCTTGTGGGGGCTTCTCCAGGGTCCAAACTTCGTTGCGGGTGAAGTTGTTAAGTTCTTCATGCATGGCATTCACCCAGTCCGGATCCTGTAGCGCCTCATCTATACAAGTAGGCTCAACACAAGAAACAAAAGAGTGATGTTCAATAAAAGTAGCATGTCTATGTGATCGAGTAATAACCCCTTGTGAAGGACTCCCGATGATTTGGTTTTGAGGATGAGCTTGAAGTAGTGATGAGTTTCTCCTGTCAACCACTTGGGAAGAAGATCCTGGAGCATCAACATCTTCGGCTTGTACCCTTGCTTGTTCATGAGAGACAAATGTATCTTCATTTGCATGCCTCTCATCTTTTATATCATCTTGTGGTACATTTGATGAAGAAGGTCTATCAATGATTTGCACCTCTTCTTCATCTTCTTTAGGTTTGATAGCTCCAATAGGCATGTTCTTCATTGCTTCCCTAAGTGGCTCATCACCTACATCATCAAGATTTTCAAGTGCTCCTTGGGAGCCATTAGTCTCATCAAATTCCACATCATATGTTTCTTCTACCACGCCAGTGGCATGGTTGAATACTCGATATGCTTTGGACTTTAATGAATAACCCAAAAGAAAACCAATATCACAACGTCTTTGAAACTTCCCTAGGTGATGGCGTTTCTTGTAGATGTAGCATTTGCACCCAAATACCCGGAAGAAGGAGACGTCTGGCTTTTTCCCATTTAGCAGTTCATAAGGAGTCTTCGCAAGTAGTCGGTGAGGAAATAGCCTGTTTGATGCATAACAAGCAGTGTTGACAGCTTCGGCCCAAAACCTCTCCGGTGTGTTATACTCATCAATCATTGTTCTTGCAAGGGTGATCAAGGTCCTATTTTTCCTTTCAACAACTCCATTTTGTTGAGGTGTATATGTGGCAGATACTTCATGCTTGATCCCAATTTCATCACAGTACTCATGAATGTTGGTGTTGTCAAATTCTTTGCCATTGTCACTTCTAATCTTCTTAATCTTGCAATCAAATTCATTTTGTGCTTTCTTGGCAAACTTCTTGAATATAGATGCAACTTCAGATTTGTCATGGAGAAAGAACACCCAAGTGTATCTTGAGAAGTCATCAACAATCACTAGACAGTAGAGGTTGCCACCGACACTGACATAATTTGTAGGTCCAAATAAATCCATATGAAGTAGTTCTAGTGGCCTTGATGTTGACATGAAAGCTTTAGTGGGATGTGTATTAGCAACTTGCTTTCCAGCTTGACATGCACTGCATGGCTTGTCTTTTTCAAACACCACATCCTTTAATCCTCTAACCATATCTTTCTTTAATATCTTCTTGAGTGTGCTCATCCCAACATGTGCAAGCCTCCTATTCCAAAGCCATCCAAGAGAAGCTTTGGTGAAGAGGCAAGTTCTTAAGTCTGCATCTTCTGAAGTGAAATCCACTAAGTAGAGGTTGTTGTATCTAAATCCCTTGAATACCATTGATTCATCATCCATTTTTGTTACAATAACCTCTGATGGAGTGAATAAGCATTAAAGTCCAAGATCACAAAGTTGTCCCACTGATAATAAATTGAAGCTCAAAGGTGCAACTAAGAGAACATTTGATATTGATAAATCATTTGAGATTGCCACCTTGCCAAGTCCTTGCACTTTTCCTTTTGAATTGTCTCCAAATGTGATTTTATCTTGACCATCAACATTCTCATCTAGTGAGGTGAACATCCGTGGGTTGCCTGTCATATGTTGTGTGCATCCACTGTCAATAACCCAATGGCTCCCACCGGTCTTGTAGTTCACCTACATTCACAAACAATTCAAGCTTGAGTTTTGAGGGCCCTATATTGCATAGGACCAGTGACTCTCTCAATTAAGGATTTTGCCACCCAGATTTGTCTAGGTCTACTCTTATTTGGTGGACCTAGGAATGTAACCTTAACCTTTCCATTTGCAACCTTTCTTAGAACATAGTGAGCATTGAAAGCAAATGGTCTTGAGTGCTTAGGCAAGGGAGTTGGTGGTTTAGCTTTGCAGTTGTGGGCAAAATGACCTTCATTTCCACACTCAAAGCATTTGATAGGCTTGTGAGTCTGCTTTGGTTTGTATTGAGTGATAGCTTTCTTTTGCACAAAAGCATTGTATCCAATACCACTCTTGTTATTTTTCATAACAGTGTTCATAAGCAGCTCATTTTGAAGGTATTGACCCTTGTTGAACTTTTGCACACTTGTTGCAAGATGTTCATTTTCACTTTTTAGTTTCTTGACCTCATTCTTAAGCCTTTGATTATCCACTGCCAACTCATTGTTGAAATCATTGTTCTCAATAGCAACTTTTCCTCTAGTAGTTGCATCAGTCAAGTAATTCTTCAATTTTTGGTTGTCTAAGGTCAGGACTTCAACTTTTTCAGTCAATTCAGCATGTAGAGTAGTTTTCTCTTCTTGAAACAAATCATCACATGAGGTTGCTACATCAAACTTAACAACAGGGTTAATAGCCTCATGTGTTTTGCAAGATAAAAGTTCATTTTCAACAAGAAGATTGTCATGATCAAATTTAATTTGAGTATAGTCTTCCTTGATCTTTACTAGTCTATTTTGCAACTCCCTATTAGCTTCATTTAATTTGTCATATTTTTCCTTAGCATCTTTTAGGGAGTTTGTGAGCTCATTTACAGTTGATGACATAGTTTTATTTTCTTCTTTTATTTCATCACTAGCCTTTATAACTATGTCATACTTGGCATTTAAAGATTCATTTTCATTTTTCAACCTATCACATTTAGCTTTTGACTTTCTAATGATTTGAGTATATTCTTTAAGTAAGTCAGCTAACTCATCATATGAAGGTGAAGCAAATTCTTCATCACTATCAGCTGTCATCTTCTTTCTTGCCCTTAAACTTGTTCTTCTTGGGCTTGTTGCATTGATGAGCAAGATGACCAAGCTCACCACAGTTGTAGCAGTCCATCTCAGAAATGGGCTTTCTTTTGTTGGAAAAGAACTTCTTCTTTCTTGAATCAAATTAGATGCCTTCTCTATTTAGCTTCTTCAACATCTTGGTGGTCTTCCTTACCATCAAGGCAATGTTTGCATCAAGGTCATCATCACTTGAGGATTCTTCCTCAACTTGTATTTTTGCTTTTCCTTTTCTTTCATGATTTGCTTTGAGAGCCAAATCCTTTCTTTTGGAAGATGATTCTTCTTTGTCGTTGATGTGCATGTACATTTCATGGGCATTGATCTTTCCCAAAATTTGTGTAGGTGTGGTAACCAAAAGATCCATTTGATGTAGCACAGTGACAATGTGTCCATATTTGTCTATTGGGAGGACACTGAGAATCTTCCTCACAACATCCGGTTGTGAGATTTGAGTAAGCCCCAATCCATTGACTTCCTCTACAAGAATATTAAGTCGTGAGTACATAGCATTTGCATTTTCATTAGTAAGCATTTCAAAAGAATTTAACTTTCGCATGGCTATGTGATATCTTTCCTCACGTTCACTTCTAGTTCCTTCGTGTAGAGCACAAATGTCCATCCACAAATCATGAGCATTTTTATGATTCCTTACTCTATTGAACACATCTTTGCAAAGGCCTCTAAAAAGGGTGTTTTTGGCCTTAGCATTCCATTTCTCATAATTGAACTCATCACCTACAAGATTTGTGGGATCTCTAGGTTCGGGGAACCCTTGTGTGGCGGCTTTATAGACACCAATGTCTATAGCCTCTAAGTATGCTTCCATACGAATTTTCCAATAAGGAAAATCGTCACCATCAAAAACGGGAGGAGGTCCATCCCCACCGGACATCGTAACTCTAGCGGTTAAGCTAATCTATGAGCAACAAGGCTTTGATACCAATTGAAAGGATCACGATGCCCAAGAGGGGGGGTGAATTGGGCTTTTCAAAAAAAACAACACTAATTAAAACCTAAGCAAGAGAGCCGTTGGACTCATGGCGCACCGGACAGTGAACAGTCCACTGTCCGGTGCACACCGGACAGTCCGGTGCGGTGTCCGGTGTGCCACTAAAATTCAACTCTGAAAGCTGCGCTCTCGGGTTTCTGGGAAGGGGAAGCCTCTGCCGCGGATCAGCCTGGCCCCACCTGGCAGAGGGTGCACCGGACAGTCCGGTGCACACCGGACAGTCCGGTGCCCCAAGGCCAGAAATACTAACTCTTGTTTTTCAGCTGATTTTCAAATCGGTTTTCGTTCTAACTTGAGTGTCAGTTCTAGAGTGACACCTAGCACTGTGTATGAGTGTGATTGTGCACCAACACTACACTAGAACTCTCTTGGTCAAACTACTCATCGACAACCCCTCTTTATAGTACGGCTAAAAGAGAATAAAAGACCTAACTAAAATGCGAGTGTCCACATCTCCTTGACACTCGGACTCCGTAGACCTTCACCTTTTGTTTCGTCGTTTTAGCCGTCGCTTCGAGTTCTTATCTCCGGGATTGTTTTCACCGTTGTAGTACTTCTACCTGTCATGCGACCTAACTTACCATTTGTCTCTGCAAAACACACGTTAGTCACATATAATATTACGTTGTCATTAATCACTAAAACCAACCAGGGGCCTAGATGCTTTCAGATGCCGAGGGTGTTGCTGCCCCCTTCCAGCGTCAAGACCCGAGCCTGCAGGATCAGATTGTCTTGTAGCGTGTGCCTTGTGCGGCCGTCGAGGCCAGAACACACACCCTCGCTGCGTTGTAAAGCTGCGTCTCTTTTCCTCTTGTTTCGAGTATCTGGACCTTTTGTCGGTAACAGGGATGTTTGTGCGAGCGAGAGTTGCTTCTCGCGGAAGGTGACGAGTGAGGTATCCGTATCCCGGAGGCGTGGGAGTCCCTCGGCTCGGTCGGCCTTGCTGCTTACGCGTACTTTCACCCGTCCATGAGGCCCTGTCACCGACTCTGTCGAGAAGGCTCGAAGGATTGCTTCGGCAGAAGGGCTTCCGAACGTAAAGACTTGTTCGATCCGCGGAGCCACTTTATCCGAACGCGAGTTACTTATCGCAGAAGGTGATGAGTGAGGTATCCGTATCCCGGAGGCGTAGGAATCCCTCGGCTCGGTCAGCCTTGGCTGCTTACGTGTACTCCGTCGTTTCCAGGACCCACTTTTCGAAGTAGTCAAAAAGCACGAAAGACATTCTGGTAAAAGAGATTTTTTTTCGAGGAAAATTTTGACGCAGAGGGGGTTTCCCCCCTTTTAGCCCCCGAGGGAGGGTCGGGCTTTGCCGAGGCGAGGCCGACCCTTCCTTGTTGACAAAACTTTGCGTGGGTGCGAGGTATATGAACAACTTGGAAACATCTTAAGGGTAGAAGCGACGTAGCTGTTGGATGTTCCATGCGTTGCCGTAGACCTCGCCTTGACTGTTGGCCAGCTTGTACGTTCCGGGCTTCAGAACTTTGGCGATGACGAATGGCCCCTCCCAGGGGGGCGTGAGCTTGTGCCTCCCTTGGGCGTCTTGCCGCAGCCGAAGCACCAGGTCGCCCACCTGGAGGTCTCGGGGTCGGACCCCTCGGGCGTGGTAGCGTCGCAGGGACTGCTGATACCGCGCTGAGTGTAGTAAGGCCCTGTCCCGAGCCTCTTCCAGCTGGTCCAGCGAGTCTTCTCGGCTAGCTTGGTTGCTTTGATCGTCGTAGGCCCTCGTCCTCGGGGAGCCGTATTCCAGGTCAGTGGGCAAGACGGCCTCGGCCCCGTAGACCAGGAAGAACGGCGTGAAACCCGTGGCTCGGCTCGGTGTTGTCCTCAGGATCCAGACCACCGAGGGGAGTTCCTTCATCCATCGCTTGCCGAACTTGTTGAGGTCGTTGTAAATCCGAGGCTTGAGCCCTTGTAGAATCATGCCGTTGGCACGCTCGACTTGCCCATTCGACATGGGATGAGCTACGGCAGCCCAGTCCACCCGGATGTGGTGATCCTCGCAAAAATCCAAGAATTTTCTGCCGGTGAACTGGGTGCTGTTGTCGGTGATGATGGAGTTTGGGACCCCGAAGCGATGGATGATGTTGGTGAAGAACGCCACCGCCTGCTCGGACCTGATGCTGTTCAGGGGTCGGACCTCGATCCACTTGGAGAATTTGTCGACGGCGACCAGCAGGTGCGTGTAGCCCCCGGGCGCCTTCTGCAGAGGGCCGACGAGGTCCAGACCCCACACAGCGAAGGGCCAGGTGATGGGTATCGTCTGCAGAGCCTGAGCGGGCAGGTGGGTCTGCTTCGCATAGAATTGACACCCTTCGCAGGTGCGGACAATTCTAGTGGCGTCAGCCACCGCCGTCGGCCAGTAGAAGCCTTGCCGGAAAGCGTTCCCGACAAGGGCTCGAGGCGCTGCATGATGGCCGCAAGCCCCCGAGTGTATCTCTTGCAGGAGTTCCTGACCTTCGGCGATGGAGATGCATCGCTGGAGGATGCCCGAGGGGCTGCGGTGGTAGAGCTCCTTCTCATCGCCCAGCAAGACGAACGACTTGGCGCGTCGCGCTACCCGCCGAGCCTTGGCTTGGTCGAGGGGTAGCTCTCCTTGGCGGAGATATTGCAGGTATGGGGTCTGCCAATCTCGATCAGGCGTGACCCCGCTCCGCTCCTCCTCGATGCGCAGCGCCTCGCCCTCGGGGGCCGAGGGTACCTCGGGCTGAACTGAGGACGCCTCGGGCTGGGCCGAGGGTACCTCGGACTCGGGCGTGTCGTTGATCTTGACGGAGGGTTGGTGCAGATCCCGGGAGAAGACGTCCGGGGGAACCGTCGTTCGCCCCGAGGCTATTTTTGCCAGCTCGTCCGCAGTCTCGTTGTAGCGCCGGGCGATGTGGTTAAGCTCGAGCCCGTAGAACTTGTCTTCCAGGCGCCGAACCTCATCGCAGTAGGCCTCCATCTTCGAGTCGCGGCAGTGGGAGTTCTTCATGACTTGGTCGATGACGAGCTGCGAGTCGCCACGAGCGTCGAGGCGTCGGACCCCTAGCTCGATGGCGATTCGCAATCCGTTGATCAGAGCTTCATACTCAGCCACATGGTTGGACGCCGGGAAATGGAGGCGCAACACGTAGCGTAGGTGTTTCCCGAGGGGCGAGACGAAGAGCAGGCCCGCGCTGGCTCCCGTCTTCATTAGCGACCCGTCGAAAAACATGGTCCAGAGCTCCGGTTGGATCGGAGCCGTCGGTAGCTGGGTGTCGACCCATTCGGCTACGAAGTCCGCCA
Organism: Zea luxurians; assembly: GCA_029449295.1. Taxonomy (NCBI): domain Eukaryota; kingdom Viridiplantae; phylum Streptophyta; class Magnoliopsida; order Poales; family Poaceae; genus Zea; species Zea luxurians. The sequence continues at coordinate 1,390,030 of JAOPSE010000132.1, forward strand.
ATACCTGGGACTTGATGGCCTTCCGAGGGGCAAACGAGATTGTCTCGCCCATGATTTCCACCGCCCACTTTGCGATCCTGCCCGAGGCCTCTCGGCACTGGATGATCTCCCCCAGGGGGAAGGATGACACCACAGTTACCGGATGAGACTCGAAGTAATGCCGCAACTTTCGCCTCGTCAGGATCACTGCATACAGTAGCTTCTGAACTTGTGGGTAGCGGGTCTTGGTTTCGAACAGCACCTCGCTAACGAAGTAAACTGGCCTCTGAACGGGCAATGCATGCCCCTCTTCTTGCCTTTCGACCACAATCGCGGCGCTAACCACCTGAGTGGTCGCGGCGACGTAGACCAAGAGGGCTTCTCCATCAGCTGGGGGTACCAAGATAGGCGCCTTGGTGAGGAGCGCCTTCAGGTTCACGAGAGCTTCCTCGGCCTCAGGGATCCAAGTGAAGCACTCGGCCTTCCTTAAGAGGCGGTACAGAGGCAGGCCTCTTTCGCCGAGGCGTGAGATGAAACGGCTCAAGGCCGCGAGACATCCCATGACCCTCTGTACACCTTTTAAGTCCTTGATGGGCCCCATGTTGGTGATGGCTGCGATCTTCTCCGGGTTGGCTTCGATGCCCCGCTCGGAGACGATGAACCCCAGGAGCACGCCTCGGGGCACCCCGAAGACACACTTCTCGGGATTGAGCTTGACGTCCTTTGCCTTGAGACACCGGAATGTCACTTCAAGGTCAGAGAGGAGGTCGGAGGCTTTTCTTGTCTTGACTACGATGTCATCGACGTAGGCCTCGACCGTGCGACCGATGTGTTCGCTGAACACATGGTTCATGCACCGCTGGTACGTCGCACCCGCGTTCCTCAAACCGAACGGCATGGTGACATAACAGTACATGCCGAAGGGCGTGATGAAAGAAGTCGCGAGCTGGTCGGACTCTTTCATCTTGATTTGATGGTACCCTGAGTAGGCATTGAGGAAAGACAGGGTTTCGCACCCAGCAGTAGAATCCACGATTTGATCGATGCGAGGTAGAGGGTAGGGGACCTTCGGACATGCTTTGTTGAGACCAGTGTAGTCTACACACATCCGCCATTTCCCCCCTTTCTTTCTCACAAGCACAGGGTTGGCAAGCCATTCGGGATGGAATACCTCTTTGATGAACCCTGCTGCCATTAGCTTGTGGATCTCCTCGCCTATCACTCTGCGCTTCTCCTCGTCGAATCGGCGCAGAGGCTGCCTGACCGGTCGGGCTCCGGCCCGAATATCCAGCGAGTGCTCGGCGACATCCCTCGGTATGCCGGGCATGTCCGAGGGACTCCACGCAAAGACGTCGGCGTTTGCGCGGAGAAATTCGACGAGCACTGCTTCCTATTTGGGGTCGAGCCCGGAACCGATCCAGATCTGCTTGGAGGTGTCGCCACTGGGGTCGAGAGGGACAGCCTTAACCGTCTCTGCTGGCTCGAAGTTGCCGGCGTGTCGCTTCACGTCTGGCACCTCTCTAGAGAGGTTCTCCAGGTTGGCGATGAGGGCCTCGGACTCGGCGAGGGCCTCGGCGTACTCCACGCACTCCTCGTCGCATTCAAACGCGTGTTTGTACGTGGGGCCGACGGTGATGACCCCGTTGGGGCCTGACATCTTGAGCTTCAGGTAGGTGTAGTTGGGGACGGCCATGAACTTCGCGTAGCATGGCCTCCCCAATACCGCGTGGTAGGTTCCTCGGAACCCGACCACCTCGAACGTCAAAATCTCCCTTCGGAAGTTGGAGGGCGTTCCGAAGCAGACAGGAAGGTCGAGCCGTCCGAGGGGCTGGACGCGCTTCCCAGGAATGATCCCGTGGAAGGGCACAGCGCCTGCTCGGATGGAGGACAGATCGACGCGCAGGAGCCTGAGGGTCTCGGCGTAGATGATGTTGAGGCAGCTGCCCCCATCCATCAGGACCTTGGTGAGCCTGACGTTGCCGATGATGGGGTCGACGACGAGCGGGTATTTCCCCGGGCTCGGCACGTGGTCGGGGTGGTCAGCTTGGTCGTAGGTGATGGGCTTGTCGGACCAGTCTAGGTAGACTGGCGCCGCCACCTTCACCGAGCAGACCTCCCGACGCTCTCGCTTGCGATGCCGAGCCGAGGCATTCGCCGCATGCCCTCCGTAGATCATGAAGCAGTCGCGGACCTCGGGGAACTCTCCTGCTTGGTGATCTTCCTTTTGGTCGTCGTCGCGGGCCCTGCCACCCTCTGCGGGTGGCCAGGCCTTGTGGAAGTGGCGCCGAAGCATGACGCACTCCTCAAGGGTGTGCTTGACGGGCCCCTGATGGTAGGGGCACGGCTCCTTGAGCATCTTGTCGAAGAGGTTAGCACCTTCGGGGGGCTTCCGAGGGTTCTTGTACTCGGCGGCGGCGACAAGGTCCGCGTCGGCGGCGGCGCGTTTCGCTTGCGACTTCTTCTTGCCTTTCTTCTTGGCGCCGCGCGGAGTAGACGCCTCGGGAGCCTCTTCCGACGGGCGGCCCTGGGGCTGCTTGTCCTTTCAGAAGATGGCCTCGACCGTCTCCTGGCCAGAGGCGAACTTGGTGGCGATGTCCATCAGCTCGCTCGCCCTGGTGGGGGTCTTGCGACCCAACTTGCTCACCAGGTCACGGCAGGTGGTGCCGGCAAGGAACGCGCCGATGACATCGGAGTCGGTGATGTTGGGCAGCTCGGTGCGCTGCTTTGAGAATCGCCGGATGTAGTCCCGAAGAGACTCTCCCGGCTGTTGCCGGAACCTTCGGAGGTCCCAGGAATTCCCAAGGCGCACGTACGTGCCCTGGAAATTGCCGGCGAAGGCTTGGACCAAATCATCCCAGTTGGAGATCTGCCCCGGAGGCAGGTGCTCCAACCAGGCGCGAGCAGTGTCGGAGAGGAACAGGGGGAGGTTGCGGATGATGAGGTTGTCGTCGTCCGTTCCACCCAGTTGACAGGCCAGGCGGTAGTCTGCGAGCCACAATTCCGGCCTCATTTCCCCCGAGTACTTTGTGATAGTAGTCGGGGGTCGGAACCGGGCCGGAAACGGCGCCCGCCGGATGGCCCGGCTGAAGGCCTGCGGACCGGGTGGTTCGGGCGAGGGACTCCGATCCTCCCCGCTGTCATAGCGTCCCCCACGCCTGGGGTGGTAGCCTCGGCGCACCCTTTCGTCGAGGCGGGCCCGACGGTCGCGACGATGGTGCTCGTTGCCGAGGTGGCCTGGGGCCACAGGCGCGGTGTTGCGCGTGCGCCCGGTGTAGACCGAGGCTTCCCGCATGAATCGGGAAGTCGCGGCATGAGGTTCCGAGGGGTACCCCTGCCTTCGGGAGGCAGAGCTCTCGGCCCGCCGGGCCGCAGCGCCTTCCAGGAGATTCTTGAGCTCTCCCTGGATTCGCCGACCCTCGGTGGTTGATGGTTCTGGCATCGCGCGGAGGAGCATCGCTGCGGCTGCCAGGTTCTGACCGACCCCGCTGGATGCGGGTGGCGGCTTGTCCCTGACATCGTTGGCGACGCGGTGCTGGAAACCCTGGGGCAGGTGACGTATTTCTCCGGCAGGGGGTTGGCCCGCCCATACCTACCCGACGTCCCGGCGGATCGACTCGAGCGCTCCTGCTCCCTCGTCGAGCCTGGCCTGCGCCCCGCGGACTTGCTCGAGCTGTGGGTCGTGACCCCCCGCCGGAACGGGGACCACAGCTAGCTCCCGCGGGATGTCGGCGCGAGGCACCGGCCTAGGGAGATCGCCGCCCTCCGGCATGCCGAGATGGTTGCCTTCGGAGGGATCCCCTAGCTCGACGTGGAAATATTCGCGGCTCGGGCCGCAGTCCTTGTCGTCAAGGCTGCGGCTGCCGTCGGAACAGTCGGAGAGGCAGTAGTCACATGCGGTCATAAAGTCCCGCATGGCACTGGGGTTGCCAAATCCAGAGAAATCCCAACAGACGCTGGGATCGTCATCTTCCTCGGACCCAAAGGGCCCGTAGGTCGAGACGTCCGTCAATCGGTCCCAAGGCGACCGCATACGAAACCCCATAGGGGTTGCACTCGCCTCAACGTGAGCGCCCGCCAAAGCGAGGTCGCTAGGCGTGTTGAGGCCGAGTCGAAATGACGTAGGATGGAAATCAGTTGGTATCTTTTGGTCGACGAGGAGCGACATAGTCACGTCGGGGACTGATTGCGCCATCGTCTTGGGTACGAGGGCGACGTCCTGCAGGCCCTCCGCGAGCGTGCTGGCGTCGTCCACTTGCTCGGGATTGGCGTGTCGCGGGGGGACGGCGCTCGCCTTCGTCTCCAACGCGAGGTCGACGCCCGACGCGCCCTCCGTTGGGGCGCTGGGGACGTCGATTCGCTCGACAGCCGACGGAGCGCGGCCTCCCGCTCGGCCTTGGTTGCCCCGCCTCTTCCTCCGATGGCGGGGGAGAGGACAGGGCGAGCTCGAATGTTGTTCTTCCACCACGCGGGGAAGACGTCGTCGATTCCACCGCCGGCGGGCGGGCTGTCGGCCGCCATTGTCGTCGTCGCGCGGCGGTGGAAGGAGTATCATGTCGTAACTGCCGTCGAGAGACATGAACTCGAGACTCCCGAAACGGAGCACCGTCCCGGGTTGGAGAGGTCGTTGGAGACTACCCATCTGGAGCTTGACGGGAAGCTGCTCGTCAACACGCAGCAGGCCCCTACCTGGCGCGCCAACTGTCGGCGTTTCGAGACCGGGGGTCCCTAAGCCGACGAGTGAGTGTGCCGCGTGCCCCAGCCCAGATGGGTCGAGCGCGTGGGCGAGCGCGAAGGGGGGAAAGCGAGGTGGCCGGAGACGAGTTGTGAGAGAGGTGGAAATCCCGCGGCCTTCGTGTTCGACCCGCGCCCAGGTCGGGTGCGCTTGCAGTAGGGGGTTACAAGCGTCCACGCGGGTGAGGGAAGCGAGCGGCCCCAAGAGAGCGCCTGCCCCGTCCTCGTCCCCGCGCGGCCAACCTTCTCTAAGAAGGCCCTGGTCCTTCCTTTTATAGGCGTAAGGAGAGGATCCAGGTGTACAATGGGGGTGTAGCAGAGTGCTACGTGTCTAGCGGGGGAGAGCTAGCGCCCTAAGTACATGCCAAGGTGGCAGCCAGAGAGATCTTGGCACCCAGCTGGTGTGGTGTCATGGCTGTCGGAGGAGCAACGGAGCCTAGCGGAGGGACAGCTGTCGGAGCGGTTGGGTCCTTGCTGACGTCCCCCTGCTTCCGTAAGGGAGCTGAGAGCCGCCGTCGTCACCGGGCTAGCGGGGCGTCATCATTGCCTATCTGGCGGAGCTAGCCAGATGGGACACCGGTCTTGTTCTCTACGACCCGAGTCGGCTCGGGGTAGGGTGATGATGGTGCTTCCTGTTGATGTGGCGGGCTTGTGCCCTAGGTCGGGCGACGTGGAGGCTCCTCCGAAGCCGAGGTCGAGTCTGTCTTTCGTGGCCGAGGCCGAGCCCGAGCTCCTGGGTCGGGCGAGGCGGAGGTCGTTCGGCAGAGGCCAGGGCAGAGTTCGACCCCTGGGGTCGGGCGAAGCGGAGTTCGTCGTCTTCTGGGGCCTAGCCCGAGTCCGAGCCCTGGGTCGGGCGGAGCGGAGTTCGCCGTCTTCCGGGGCCTTAGCCCGAGTCCGAGCCCTGGGTCGGGCGGAGCGGAGTTCGCCGTCTTCCGGGGCCTTAGCCCGAGTCCGAGCCCTGGGTCGGGCGGAGCGGAGTTCGCCGTCTTCCGGGGCCTTAGCCCGAGTCCGAGCCCTGGGTCGGGCGGAGCGGAGTTCGCCGTCTTCCGAGGCCTTAGCCCGAGTCCGAGCCCTGGGTCGGGCGGAGCGGAGTTCGTCGTCTTCCGGGGCCTTAGCCCGAGTCCGAGCCCTGGGTCGGGCAGAGCTTCCTATGGCGCCTTTGGCAAGGCCTGACTGCCTGTCAGTCTCACTCTGTCAAGTGGCACTGCAGTCGGAGTGGCGCAGGCGGCGCTGTCCTTCTGTCAGACCGGTCAGTGGAGCGGCGAAGTGACGGCGGTCACTTCGGCTCTGCCGGGGGGCGCGCGTCAGGATAAAGGTGTCAGGCTACCTTTGCGTTAAATGCTCCTGCGACTCGGTCGGTCGGCGCGGCGATTTAGTCAGGGTTGCTTCTTAGCGAAGGCAAGGCCTCGGGCGAGCCGGAGATGTGTCCGCCGCTAAAAGGGGGCCTCGGGCGAGACAGAAACACCTCGGGGTCGGCTGCCCTTGCCCGAGGCTAGGCTCGGGCGAGGCGTGATCGAGTCGCTCGTATGGACTGATCCTTGACTTAATCGCACCCATCAGGCCTCTGCAACTTTATGCTGATGGGGGTTACCAGCTGAGAATTAGGCGTCTTGAGGTTACCCCTAATTATGGTCCCCGACAACCCTACACACAACAATGACTGACACACTAAAAAACAAATGTCTGAGTACAAAAGGCATAAAAACACATACAAAAAACCTACAAAAAAATATGTAGTACTGCTATTCCAATTAGTTGTCCCAATCTGCACACATTTCAACTGGAACCGAAGCACCAGAATGATTCCCTTGAATAAAAAAAACTTGCTAGGGTTCAAATACTGAGACAAAACTGAAGCACTCACTGAATGCTCCCACCTCCTCGCTTGGATAGGGCGCTGGAGATGGCCAACCGGATCGCAATCCCTGAATACACAAGTTTCAACTGCCACCCCTACCCCTCGACGAACCTCCATCGGTGTGGCTTCCTCCCCGTCGATAGATGAGAGAAAACAGCTGCGAGAGAGCGAGGAGCCCGATGAGCAAACTGCAAAAACAAGGAACAAAAGGCGAGGAGCGTGAGGAACAAACTACCAGTGTTTAAGCATGGAATGAATCTAGGATGGCGAAGGAACGAGATGAAGCTGAGGCAGCAGGGTCGCGCGCTGACCTCGGCCTTCGTGGAGGGCGCGCCGCCAAGGTCGCCCATGTGGATCTCGCTGCCCTCGGTGTCCATCATCACGGCGACCGCGAACCCTTTCTCGTCGTTGAGCCTCCGGACAGCGCGGATGGCTTCACGGTGCCACTCACGGCGAAGAGCTTGCGGCTCTCGCCGGCCTCCTCCTCGCCCCCGCCACCACCATTGCCGACGAACCACAGGGAGGAGTTAGGGATCAGATGTAGGGAGGGGAATGTAGCCTGGTGCTAGGGTTAGGGTTTTACCTGGTCGATTTGGGAGCGAGAGGAGCCCGACGCCATTACGGAAATGCAGCAAAGATGGGGACGGGGCCGGGGGCAGATGGCACCGGATCCACCTTCGCGGCGATCGCGGCGGCCGTGGTGGGTTTGCGGCGGGCTGTGCGGGCGTAGGGAGCGGCATGGCGGCGGGTGTTCGTAGGGGCATGGCGTGCGCGGTGTGCGGATGTGCGCGGCAGGATTCGTAGGGACGGCGCGGGGGGTGCGGGCGGCCGTGCGCGTGATCCGTGGGGTAAGGGAATCGGCGGGGGCAGTCTACACTGTGCTCTTAATAGTTAGTAGAGATATTAAAAGAACGGAGAGAGTAATATTTAAAAACTAGGATATAAAATTAAATTTTCAATCATTTTAAAATATAAAAAATGAAAAAGTTACCTTAGCCCAAAGTCCCTTTTCGGGCTCCAATCTGCTAAATCTTGGCCCATGTAGAAAGACACGCGTACTACGTGTCTGCGTGGTCCGAATATCCGGCCCAGGCATGAACGGTCGCTTACACCGGCCAATCCTCCTCTCGAGCCTGGACGCAGCACGGCCTCAGAGCACGGCGCGCCGGCGCGGGACGACGGCATGACGCCGCCGTCCATCTTCCACCACCATCGCTGCCTCGTCTCCCTCCCTTTCGCTTTGCCGACCCGCACCTCGTCCCGTCGTCTCATCCATCAACTCGCAAAACCCACTGTCCTGTCCCTACACCCGCGTCCAGTCTTATCCTCTTCCTTCGCGGTTGCCGCCGTCGGCGACGACGAGGATGTCGTAGTCGGGGATTGCCTCGTGTTCGACGAAGACGCTTTCGAGGAACCGGACCTGGACCTCCCCTCATCCCCGTGGCCGCCGGCTAGCGCCTCACGCCACGGCCGGAGGTCGGAGGCAGGCGAGAGCGATAGCCTGGTGCCGGAGAGGTGGAGGCATGCCGAGGAGGAGATCAACCTGACGAAGAAGGATAAGCGCCGCATCGCGCACGGGCTGCGGTTCGGGAGCCGCCTCCAGCGGCGGGCGCCCCCGGCCGTTGCCGCTCCTGATGAATTCCACGCGTACCGCAAGGGGATGCTGAGCGCTGAACGTGAGCATATTTCTCATGTATACCGGGGGCCGCTGGAGAGGACTCCTCCGCCGGAAGTGAAGGAACATCCACCGCCGGAGCCGGAGCCTGGGACGCGTGTGGCCCCGAGGAATCCGAGGATGGGGATGGACGTTGGCACCCTTGACGATATTGATGAGTTTTTTAGAAGTAGGGAATATGTTCAGGATGAGATGGAGGACAGCAAGAGTCCTAAGGGTGAGTTCTGACTTCTGGAGTTGTATTTTTACATACATAAGAATTGCATCATTGACTACATTTTTGTTAGGATAGTGACTGTAGTTGATTACAAATATGGTCTGGAAATGGACTTTTGTTTGTGTCTGTGTGTTTTGGAGATTTACCCCACCTGAACAGTGAGACTGTGCGAGCCAAGGGCAGCTATTACAGCATTTTTGTGTTTAGATTTTACAACAAACTGGAGTAGTTTAAACCTATATAATTATAATATCGAAAGTCAAAACTCACTAAATCTACCCATGACACTGCAATAGATAGGATCATGACAGTTCATGAGCTTATGTCAAACAAAATGCCGATGTTATGGGCGCCATCAGCAGTGGTGCAAAGTAGAATGTGTACTTTTACTCCTATCACCACATTCTATTGTATCACCCAACTGGCTTTGACCAAATCTCAGCAATTGATGCTCAAACAGATATTAACAATAACTGGGTGCACATTTATTGCCTTGGTAAACTTGTTAGTCATGTTACAGCCTGTTCGCTGCGGCTTTAATCCACCGGCTTGTTTTTGTTGCTACTTAAAGATGACTGATTGTTGCACAATGTTGCTTGTATGAAAGAATGCACTGATTGCTGTTTGGCCAATTGGTTGAAATAACAATTTAGTTTAGAGCGACGATGTTCTTCACCTTGCATCATTCTTATATTTATTTTTATTATGCATAATGACATTTTCTTTTATACTTCAGGCCGTCAGAAGTTGTTCTCAAATGAGGAGAAGGTTCTTCTGAACAAGCGAGTGCCTGATCTGGAAACAGCTACTTCTGTAAGAAATCTGTATTTAGAGAAGTTCAGTTGTTGTAGTGTTATTAATAATTTGCTTTCGAATCATGAGAACCATAGAGATTTTTATGTTTAAAATTTGCCTCTTCACCTGTCTGTATGCTGATTTTTGTTATTTCAAGTTTAGTTTTCACGTGTAATATGACCTTGTATCTATTCCTTGCAGAGTAAATGGCTTCCACTTCACACCCTTGCTGCATCTGGTGATTTCTATCTATTGAATAGCCTTTTAAAACATAACGTGGACATAAATGCGCTTGATAAGGTAATTGCCACCGCCTGACTGCAAAATAGCTATGCAGCTTCTTTGTTTTTAGATCATTATTTTTCATTGGATTTTTTGCTGGTTTCCTCAGGATGGCTTACCAGCGATCCACAAAGCAATTCTTTCAAAGAAGGCTGCTATTATCAATTATCTTTTAAGGAACTCAGCAAATCCATTCATCCAAGATAAGGTAAGTACAAACCTTTTTTAGCATGCTTGTAAACACTAAACAGTTTGTAGTTTGTACAGAGCCTAATGCAAGCAATGTTATTTAGGCCTGTCTTCATGGCTTTAGGTTCCTTGATGACTCGTAAACAGTTTATACAGAGCCTCATTATTGTGACGAGGTGTCATGCTCTGGAATTCCCTCTAGTTTGATGCATATTATATGTGAGATTTATTTTTCATGTGTTTATTTTTCTTGTGACTTGTGATACAGGATGGTGCAACTCTAATGCATTATGCGGTCCAAACAGCATGTAGTCAGACCATAAAGACACTTTTACTGTACAATGTTGACATCAACCGTCCAGATGATGTATTGTTTAAGTGCTGGAGTTTCCTTGCTTTGTTTTCTCTTCCGTTGGTTGGACTTAACATGTAGCTGGATCACGTTGCAGTATGGATGGACACCTTTGCATCTTGCGGTACAAACACAGAGGACTGACATTGTGAAGCTACTTTTAATAAAGGGCGCTGATAGAACTATTAGAACCCACGTAAGCTAAGTGAATGTTCTAAAAGTTCTCAAATTGTTCAGTAAGAATGCATTTGTGGATTATTCGATAAGAACACATCTATGGATTGACGGAATGGTTTGCTTTGAAATATTCTCTTAATAATCGCATGATATCATGTTGTCACTAATTCTTCTCAATTCTTATTGCTTTTTTGCATAGCATCTTCGAATGCAATTATGTCAGTCTTATGTCCTGTAGTCTTCTGAAAACAAGTGCTCTGTTGTTAAATGGTGAATAATTTGTCGGTGAACTCCTTTCAGGATGGATTGACCCCGTTGGAGTTGTGCCTCCGGTTGGGTCATGATGTGCGGACGTATGAGCTTATCAAACTACTTAAAAGTTTCCGAGGGCAAAAGCAGCATGATTTATTTTAGCAACTGGAGGGTGTGTGACCCTCTTTGAACCAGTGAGGCTAACCAGTGTGGTGGCCTTCTGGGAGTCCAGTTTTCATTGTACCATTCATGATTCATGGAATCGCTCCTGGTTTGAGATAGGTACATGCCAACTTCATTGTTTTTGTATCATTTATATTTTTCATTGGCCTAAACCATTAAGTGATCGGGTCAATTGGTTGCAGGAAATAGTTTACCCCTAGAACTGGAAGCAAACGAGCAAACCAGGTTACAATCAAGCCATGAGAACGGGATGAATAAACCTTTCTGTAGGTTGGCGCTCTACAATTATTAGAGGTGAGGCGAGGCATATGCTATTAGATTATTAGAATGGCTCTCCCTTGTCCTTTTGGCCCATTGAATTCGTGTTTGTGAGAGCCATTGATCCTGGCCCACTTCACGTGGCTGGGCTACGAATCTGAACTAAATTTCTGGCCCGCCAGGCCAACATGTAATGGGTCAGGATTGCACCATCCCAAACAGGCTGTTCGGTGAGCGTTCTTCGCCCATTAGAACCAGAGTTGTACTTATCTTCTTTCCATATAATTTGTTGTGATGCATTGGGAAACTTTTCATGCAATATTTTTTTGGGGTTCGGCATTATTATTTTTTGCTTCTGTTTTGGCATTATCATTATTTCATAGATTGGTAGCTGACTTTGGCACTTTTCAGTTGTCTCCTGGAAACAGGGCTCGTCAAAAACCGACCTTTATATGCTATGAATTCTTGTTCCACTAACCTATCAGCTGCTGACAATTCAGCTCAGATATGTTGGGAAACGTTGATCATGAACGAACAAGGACGAGGATTCTATGCACTCTTGTATGCCCGATGCAACTTCTTTTGAAATCAGGTATTCACATCTGGCAAGCTAAGCCATGCCAGTTCTGTTATATCTTATACTAAGCGTTCCTGGACCGTTCTTCCTTTGGTCCCTGGGAGTGCCCATCTCCGCCTTTATGGACAATTATACTTACTAACAAAAATTCGGTTTGCACCCATCTTCTGAGCAAACAAATGCCCAGGATTTCACTGCCGTACCCCCAACGACCTTCCTTCACCCTTGCTTTTTCCACACTCCATGGTCCTTCCTGGTGGCCTTGAATGGCCTGCCGTCAAACATTCCAGAGCACAGGCCTGTAGTAGCAGCATGTTCAAATTAAATCATCAAACACATTTGCTATGTCAAACTTCACTCTTTAAACAGTACAATCTATAATGCAAAGCGTGTCTTGTATGGTCTGTTTTGCACGCCACGATCTGCTGAGCACGGCCTAAGATGGTTTCATGAAAACTATATAGTCAGCTCAACCCGACCCATGAGGATGGCATATAACTTTGCTTTGTTTTCCTTTTGTATAGAAAAGATAGATCTTTGTTTAGTGAAAAAAACATGGTACAACTTGAAGAAGTGAAGTGCTAACTTTTTGGAGCTAGGGTGAAATGGGGCAGCAAATCAAGTCACAGCAAGGTGAGCAGGCCGGACCAGAAGACTGGCAAGCAGCAACGCCCATCCATGTGGCAGAGTGGCTCTTGTCTCTGCCGATGCATTTAAACCAGCGTGGGTACTGGATGGAGGCGTGGAAAAGAAGAAGGGTAGCGGCACAGCACTGGTGCCCAGCAATAGGCGCGGTGAGGAGGTGACAGTTAGCGAGGGCAGGAAGGCAGCGGGCAGAGGGAGTCTACAGCCAGGAGCATGGGGCTGAGCTGAGCGGGGGTTGGAGAAGTGAATGAGGGAATCTTTGTCTGACGCTATAGAGGCCAGGCCAGTGGCCACGGCAGTCGGCAGGGTCAGGTCCGTCCGGGGCTCCGGGCAGCCGGCCGGTGCCTTGCATGCTCCTTGGCCCCCTCCGTGTCTCTGGCTCCATCTGGTCTAGTGGTATCCGTGTAGCGTAAATGCTGCCCCTGCCCGCCTGACCAAAGTGACCATGCCCCATATTCTCTACCTGCTGTCGCCTTTGATGCTTTTCCCTGCCATCTCATTTATGACCGTCTCATTACTCACCCTAGTTACTCCTTTGCAAGTCCCAACTACCTACCCGGCTAATCTGAATCCCTCACATGGAAAGTAGCAAATACAATGACATAAAAAATGTGGGAGGTTGTTTGATTTCTAGCTATAATTTGTCACGGTTAAGGGCCTGTTTGGAACCATCCAATTTTTAAGAAACTGGTTTATGGAAACTGAGATGGTTCTAAACATAACAGTATATGTTTCAGTTTATAGAAATTAGATTTACGGTTTTTTTAAAAAACTACGCTGCTTCCAAACAAAACCTAATTTAGGCAGGTGTGGTAAGATAGAAAAACTGAAACCACATTTTAACATGGAGTACTTGTCAGTTTTTTCTTACTCTAGGACATGTGGGGTCAAAAAATTCTTATCTAACTCTGGCTGTCAACCGAACAGCAACTAGATGAAATTTGCCTAAGGTGAAGTATGAGTAGCATTAACAACCAAACATCCCCTGACTAAAGGATGCCACTGTTAAATGTAAGTAAGGCCAATCTCAGTCGAAATTTATGTTTCCTATAGTGTCAAGTCATCTAAAGTCATTTGTGAAACAAGTTCCCTAGCTCAATGCATAGTTTATTTCGATTTTGATGTTTTATAGGCTACTCAAAGCATTTATATGTAGTGTGTGATTGAACGATTGATTTTTTTTACCTCTCAATGCCCGTGTGAACCAATTTTCAAATTTTAGAAAGAGTGTATACCTTGGTTTCTATGGACTAATTTTTAGTCTCTCCATTTTATTTCATTTTAGTCCTTAAATTACCAAATACCGTATTTAGTAATTTAGGAACTAAAATAAAATAAGGTGGTGGGACTAAAATTAGTCCATAAAAACCAAATACCCCCTAGTTTTATGTAGATGAAACTCATCTCTCTTTGTTCGAACTAAAACTGATAGCTGAAGAAGAATTTAGATCTCACTCGACTTGCTCGGCTCGGCTGTTTACCTTCTACACCTTTTAGATGACGGAAGTACTCCATCTGATTCATATTAGTTGTCACTCTAGCTCATCCAAAGTCAATTATTTCCATCTTTCTCCATCAATGTCTAGACATTTACATATCTTAACATCATTGGGTAATGTTTTAAGATTCACCATGAAAAATACTTTCAAAATATATAAACTAATAAACCACATGTTCCCCAACTGTTTATTTCCATCTTTCTCCATCAATGTATATACATCCGTAGAGCTTAATATCATAAGATTTATGTTTTTATATTCATCATAAAAATACTTTTAAAATATATAAGTCACATGTTATCCAACAGTATGAATATATACAACTTAATGATAAAAAAGAAAAAAATGTTTGATTAAGGACAAAGCTAGAGTGGCAACTAATTTAAAATGAAGGGATTGTTTGTTCCCGACCTATTATATACCATTAAAGGTATGCACAATACCATTTAATATAAGGTCTCTTAATGGGTTTTTAGAGGTTAAATAAATAAGAGAGAGTCAATGCACTACTTTTCATATATATTATCTTTTGACTGTATTATTTTGATTATATTTATGATACAGGGGTTTAGGCTTATATCATACAGTCTCTTGGAAAACTAACCCAAGAGTTAGGCTAATCACAGTGAGGATTTCATGTCCCTATTTAAAAAAAATGCCACATTAATTTTATAGATGAATGAAACACCATCTCTCAATAGAGAGTTTCATCTCACTATTTCATATGTCAACATACTTTTTAAATGCTGCATTAAATAACCAATAGGATTTACTCAATTATATGAAGATAAAACAAAACACTATCAGTGGAGGTTTCACACAGTTTTCAAGACCTTGGAAATGAGTTGACATGGTTTCATCCCCATGAAATTCTATGAAACTCTTCCTTCTTAAATGATGTGACATATCATCCAAATAGCTGATGTGTCAGACTAATTAATATATGAAACTTCTCATGAAACCTCTATTTGATTAGCCTTAGGGACTTAGGGTTGTACTCAGTATATGCATTAACTAGTACCCCCTCAATCCCAAAATAGTATTTGTTTTAGAGTGTTACTAGATTTATACAATTTTTGATGTATGTGTTTTATATATGTGTCTAGATTTATTGTCATTTATTTGAATATAGACACAAAATTGAGGAGTTAAAACGAACAATATTATGGACAGAAGAAGTACTTAGAGATGATGTATACAATTATTAAACTCACACAAACATCTATGTAGTAGTAAATAAGTGCACGTCAGGATGTGCCGCCAAAGAGTGGATCGACCACCAGTTCACCTACAGTGATCACTACACAAAGCTTTTCTCATCACCTGTGAAGTGTGGTTGCTGGCATTTATCTACTTTAGGGCGATGATGGCATTTGCATTTGAGCACTGTGTTCTTGTGCATATGTGCTTCAATCTCTCTCACCATATGGTCAGTGGCTCAAATATGCGCTGGCTGGTGCTCGTAATATGTGGGAAGCCTATCTCTGGTGGCTTTACTTTATCTCAGTTTCTATTTCAAACTCCACTCCATAAACAATATAGTCTATAATGCAAAGTAGTGATTTATATGTCCATATATACGGTCTGCTGGCTATAGCCTAATGCATAGTCGACTTATAAGTCTCTCCCTATATCCTTATTATCTCAATATAGCAAGTCTCAAGCTCTGGTAAATAAGGCGAATTATAATAGATTTGACGAGCCAAGTTACACTAGTAGAAAAGAGATCAAAGCTTGCGGTGGGGTTTAATTTTTAGAAGCGGTTTTCGTTATCAAACGTTAGTGCTATTTCTGTTGGCGGTTTCTTAAGAAAACTACTATTAGAAATCATATTTCTAGTGGCGGTTCCTTAAGAAAGCCTCCACTAGAATGATTTCTAGTGGCGCTTTTTCTTAAGGATTCGCCACTAAAAATTGATTTCTAGTTGCGGATTTCTTAAGAAATCGCCACTAGAAACCATTTTATCTTGATTTGATGCTCACTAGTGTTTGTTTGAACTTGTATTTTTAATTTTGTGTTGATCAATCGATAGGTAGAAAGAGAATGCAGTGTATTACGCACACCACGATCCAAACCTCTCTAACTGTCTACATGCTTGTTCTCACTCACTCATATTCAGCACGATCACCGACCTGTCACACTCCCTTCGAATCATCTCTTTCTTTGCTCTTTTTAGCCTGACGTTGCTGCGTAATGACAACGGATATATATAATATTGGGCTGATAAAAAAAATTATCCTTATCCTTCATGTTCAGTCAGTAACATAACAGTCTCAATTACACCTTGTGTTGTGTAATATTGAAAAGTGTAATAGGTTGAGGAGCTAAGACAATGTAATGTACATGTATATACTATTCGGCCCGTATTCATTCATGTTCTGAGCATAAAGAAGTTGGAGCACGCTGGACCTCGTGCTGATCCACTGATAACTTCGATTTGGAATTGAATGGAGCGTACAGTGTGTAGCAGGAAGACATGATTGAGAACGAGGCAGAGGGGGAGAGAAGCTGGAGCATTTATACACAATTTGTAGAGCTTGGAAGCTGCACCGCAGTACTGGCCGTAATTAATACACGCAGAGATACTCGTACTCAGTCTCTCTTCAGCAACATGGAAGATGGACTACTGGTGTGTGTGTGTGTATGTCTCGTGACCACTTGAATTTATTTTATTCTTTGTGTACTTTGTATACAGAAAAAAATTAAAGAGTGGCTAAATGATCTTATGTTTGAATTCTGTCTGGCGAGCATAACTTAGAAAAGGCAGGGGAAGAGCAGGTCCAATTGATGAAGTTGGGTTTAATAATAATGACATACTCCCACTCTAGACCTTATTGAAGACTACCTGCTTATAAATAGTTTAGATGCCGTTCCATTTGATGAAGAGTGGAGTATGGCTACGTTTGGTTTAACTTCTTGGAAATGTTTCTGCTAAAAAAAAGCAGAAAGCCAATCAAACCGGTAAAACTAAAAACAAACTATTTTTTTTCATAGAAACAGTTGCTTTCGTTAATATGGTGGTGCAAAACACTGTTTTACACTGTTTACCAGTGAAGTTTGAAAAAGGAGAGAGAGGATGGATACGGTGCTGGAGACAACTGACACCTTTTCATTTGGTTTTGGCTTTTAGCTTTTTGCACATGAGTAGAAATAAAGAGACATTATATATAGTGTTTTAAGCACATAACTCAGGATGACTTTCTATAGCTCCCCGTTGAACAAAACAGACCTAAATATATTTTAGGTGTACATATGTAAAAGCATTATATTATTAGTATTTTTTTGTTGCGCGGTGCACATGAAAAAACATTGGTTCTTATTTAACAATGGGTATTCCCATTAATATAGTAGCTAGTTTGAAATATACTCCGGCGGCGGTTCTAAAATACATAACTTTTTTTAGAAATTTTACTTTTACAACAGGTTATTGTTCGTTAGAAATTATTCATGTGTCCAAGTGATTCACGGTAATTAAAAACAAGGCACTAACTACATGCATGAATACACGGAGGCTGCAGGCGATCTCAAGATGTATGGGTTTAATTAAACAAGTGTCAAGAGCTAAAACATCATGTTTTTATTGAATATTTCAATATTTTTATAATCCTAAAACAAAAGTGTTGTGGAAGAGGCAATTGTAGTACAGGTATAAGACGCATGGTACAACTGATTTGTTTGTATATATAACAAGCGAACATTTCCCTTGTCTGAATTCAGAGCACGACATAGACGTAAGATGTGATCGAATATTAAAAGCCTGTCGAGTGGCGCTGCTGGATATGCATTACACACAACCTCACACAGAAATTCAAAGGAGGAGCCAAGAAGGAATTATCAGGCCAGATGCCTGGAGGCTTGGCAGTAAACTATACACTGCCCCTTCATCAGTTACAGCTCTGATCTCCGATGCCGTGTTCGACTCCAGTAGTGGTAGATCACAGAGTGCGATGCCATGCTTGAACATCTACACACACACTACGACATCGACTACTTCACGATCGAGTGCAATAATCTTTCTTCCGGATCCATCTTCGTGAGATCAACTAATCTTCACCTGCTGGTCGCGCATGCAGTTTATGACAGAAAGATATATATGCAGTTGCGCTAGAGATCCATATATACATGCAAATAACCTGCTAGTTCATCAGCACTTTGAATTATGAGCATGCATTTCTTCAAGTCGACACCGGATGCTAAGAAAACCACAACGGTGGATTTGTGCAAACACCAGGAATTAAAGAACAAGGACTGTGTGTGCGTGTGTGCTCCTGTCCTACGTACGCATACTAGGACCATCGTCTACGTGCTCATATTTACCTCGATCGAGATCGCAAGTGAAGAAGGAACACGGCACATAGACGACGTATGATATGCATGGAAGAGTACTAAGATATTGGCACGGCTCAATCAGAAACAGCAGCGGCATAGCACATGATCTCGCGCGCGTACGTCGTCTGAGTGAGCCGAGCCAACATCATAGCTACTATTCCATTTCTCCTCAATTTCCTTTTCGAGGCCATGCAGAGAGTGGGGTGATGGGTAGACGGAAGGGGAGCATGCATGGAGGAAGGGAAAGGGACAGCCATGGCCATGCAGAAGCCAGAAGATGAACAGCAAGCAGTATAGCTTAGCTATCGGCTGGAGAAAGAGGACGGAGGTGGAGGAGAAGAAAGCAGCTAGAGCTAGACGAGAGCGAGGAGGAGGCCGGAGAGGCGATGGATGGGGAGGGAGAGGAGGAATGGAGGAAGCGAGGGCTCCCCTCCAACTTTTTATGCAGCTGGGCTGGGCAGCTCTCTCTCTCTCTCTCTCTCTCCGGTGTGGTGCGTGGGTGGGGCATTCAAGTCCCTCCGGCTACCAAATGAGTAAGACAGGCTGCAGCATTAATGGAAACCATGGCCCCTGTCTCTCTCCATCATCTCCAGCACAAGAGCACCATGGGGATGGAGGAGGAGTACGTACATGGATGCATATGTAGGTGCGACGACGTAAATGAGATTCCCCGGCCGGGCCACCCACGCAATTTGCATTGTTGCCCGATCTGACCCCTCCCTCCCGCAGAGGCAGAGCTTGCATCCTGATGACTGATGAGCGAGTGTGAGCCTCCCCCGGCCCTGCTGCATGTGTCCGTGTCTCTCTCTCCGTCCAGCTCTGAGCTGCTGAGCTCGCCCGTCTCATCTATGCGCAACGCAATTGCAAGCCCCACACGGCGGCCAGCAACAGCGACTCTGTCTGCCTGCCTGCCTGCGGCGGTGCTAGCTAGCTAGCTGTGTGTGTCTAGCGTCCGCGAGTGAGAAATAAACCCTAGCTAGCTAGACCGCGCCCCAGGCTAGCTGAGGATGATCGGACGGTGAAGCGAAGAACGTGCAAGCTGTCTACTACAGCTCGCTCTGCCACTGCCATGTTTTTTGGGCGGCCGGGGGCTTAAATGAGTTACGGGCGCGAATCACGCGATATGATCGGGTTTAAATTTTCCGCCGTCTTTCCCGTCGCCGTCGGTTCCTGAGTCGAGTTCGAGTCGTTGGAGAGGGCACGGGACGGGACGACGGGTCGGGTGAGAGGACGATTCGTCCGAGCTTTGATGGAGCTGCTGGGATATGGACGGATGGCTGATGCATGCATGTTGGTTACTGCATTTACGAAGGTGCGTGAGCGAGCGACGCCGCGCGCGCGTAATTACTCCTGCTGCTGCTATGGTTTGTTTCAACAGCTTTCGCAGAAGACGAGGGAGGGCCGCCGGCCGGCTGGAAGAAAAGGAGGGCCAGTGCAGGAAACTGAACTTGGACTGGACCGCCCGCATGGCAATGGGCAATGGCAAGGAAGAAAACTAGGGTTTCGTTTTGCTCTTGGTGAAGTTTGGCGCGCGGGACGCGCTTCCTTTGGTCATCCGCAGATCTATTCTCCTTTCCTCGACGTTTTAATTATAGGACAAGTTCTCACAGTTTTCTTCTCATGCGCAAATTGGCATGTTGATCTTCTTTTTTCTAGAACGAATAATGAGCACAAGATTATAGTACCTAGCTATCTATTTCATTGACGATATAGAAGAGAACTGTTCTGTTTTAATGGAGTCGCCAGGTACGTACAGTCCTTAATTAAGGAGGATGAATTGAAGAAGGCGTATAGCGTGTGAGGAAAAGACAAATATTTAAGGTATGCATACACGCGTGCTCATCTTGATTGTTACTATATAGCAGGAGCTTCTGTCTTTTGTCTTTCTGGATTTTTTTTTTTTGCAGTCCAATTAACTACCAGAAAGTTGAAACAAACATGGCTTCGTTCAGGATGACGATTGCTTCTTTGAAAGCAGTGGTGTTTGCTAGCGAAATAAATCGTGAATCCAGCCTATATTTACATGGAACAATATAAACGATGTGTATAGTACACTCTGACTTCTTTGTTTGGGGTCTTCTGTTCTATCACGCTTAAATGTTGTCAAAGAGGTTTGGTAGTTGTTGCATGTCATGTTGCTCTGCCATCTTTGCAAGAGAGAAAAATGGTTTTCTATCAACTATCGTGCTACTTCGATTAGACCTATATCCTTGCTCCTCCTAGGATTGAATTGATCTTGATATGAGAATAAATGGTGTTTTCAGTTTCCAAAGCAATTTTTTGACACAATCCTATAACCAAGGGGGTGTTTGGGAACAAAGTTTTTCTGCAGTATTGAAGCAATAATGTAGTATTGAGCAATACTATGGTATTATATACTTTGAGGTGTTTGGAAACTCATATGAAATCTCTGTATACTAAACTGTAGTATTGTAAATACTGCACTTGTTTTGCAGTTTTGGAAACTTTGGTCTCAGCCAAAGTTTTTCTCTGTAAATAGAGCGCCAGCTTGGTCCCACTCTGGCTGATTGGTCTCAACCAAAGTTTTTCCCAAACACCTTGATGTATTGGATACTGTTGTATTCAAAAACTGAAGCATTGTAAACTGTAGTAATGTCATGACTAAAGTATACTTTAGTATTTGAAAAACTGCAGTTTGGAAAAACTGTGTTCCCAAACAGGGCCTAAATTGTAAAACTCATGTGCATGCTATAGGTTTGATTATTCGGCGTGAATCGAAGTTTGGATCTATAAGGGCATGTAGTACAACCCATCTAGAGTCTGTTTAGATTCCATGAGCTAAACTTTAGCATATCTTGAAGAGCTAAATTGATATTGGATGTTAGAGTTTAGCACTACTTTTTTAGCTAAATTTTAAAAATGTAATGCTAAACTTTAGCGCTATGGATCCAAATAGGCCCTTAGTATGAGTCTTCTTGAGGGGTCTCTAAGGGGTCTGTCGGACGGTGAATCCTCCAGTCGGGTGGCAGATTGCACCTGCTCTGATCCTCATATGAGGAGTAGGCTTTGAAAGTCGTCTAGAGGGGGGTGAATAGGGTGAAACTGAAATTCACAAAATTAATCACAACTACAAGCCGGGTTAGCGTTAGAAATAATAATGAGTCCGAGAGAGAGGGCGCAAAACAAATCGCAAGCGAATGAAGAGTG
Organism: Zea luxurians; assembly: GCA_029449295.1. Classification (NCBI taxonomy): domain Eukaryota; kingdom Viridiplantae; phylum Streptophyta; class Magnoliopsida; order Poales; family Poaceae; genus Zea; species Zea luxurians. The sequence continues at coordinate 1,411,196 of JAOPSE010000132.1, forward strand.
TGACACGCGGATTTGTTTTACCGAGCACTACCGGAATTTGGCTCTTTGCCGAGTGCCAAATTCTTTCCCGAGTGTTTTATTTCGGGCACTCGGCAAAGAGCTCTTTACCGAGTGCCACGCAAAAAAAACCCTCGGTAAAAGAAAACACTCGGCGAAGAAGCTATTTGCCGAGTGTTTTATTTTTGACACTCGGCAAAGAGTTTCTTTGCCGAGTGTCTTTTTTTGACACTCGGCAAAGAGCTCTTTGCCGAGTGTCACAAATACAACACTCGGCAAAGAGCTCTTTGTCGAGTGTTTTTTCTCCAACACTAGGCAAAGACAATTTAAAAATCATATTTTAAAGTAGTAAATTAATTCAAATGAAAAAGTTTTCAACTACAAATTTGTATAACTCATCATAATGTACAATTTATATATTGAACATTTCTTCATATGACAAAATAAAAATAAATTTGTTCATAAAACCTATATCTCTCTCGTAGTTTATGAAACTACGAGAGAGACGTATAGAATTTGTGCATATTGTTAGAACCATCATCTGAGATAAACAAATTACCAAACAACCAAAATAAACTTTGTAGATCTTGAGAAGTTATAGAAGTTTATAGTTGACAACTTTTTCATTTGAAGTCATATTGTCAACGAAAACTACGTCTGAATTTAAAAAAATTAAAATTTGAATTTTGAAAACGACTTCGAAAGGAAAAACCACCAACATGAAAGTTGTAGGTATTGAAGAGTTATGAAACTTTGTAGTTGACAATGTTTTAGTTTGAAATCATCTTGTTATGCAAAACTATGTTTGAATTTTGAAATTTGAATTTTTCAAACTGTCTCGGATGGAAAAACCACCAAAATAAAAGTTGTAGGTCTTGAAATGTAATGAAACTTTGTAGTTGACAATTTTTTGATTTGAAATCATCTTATCATTGAAAATTTCGTGTGAAGTTTTTAAATTTAAAATTCAAATTTTATAAACGGTCTCGGATGTAGAAACTATTAAAATAAAACTTTTAGATCTCAAAAAGTTATGCAACTTTATAGTTGGTCAAATTTTCAAATGAACTCATTTAGTGCCTTAAATAATCAAATTACTCTCGATTTGTTATATTACATGGGGAATGGAAACGTAATATAAACATAATTGGTGTAAGTAGTGTAGTGGTATAGGAGGGTATGCGCGAGAGAAATAGTGAAAAATGATAGGGCAACGGGTAAGGTAATAGGGTAGGGTTGGAGAGTTGTTCCTAGAATTTAAAAAATATTTTGCTGTTTTTTTAATTTTTTCGATTCTTAATTTGCCGAGTGTTTTTCTTTGCCGAGTGCTTTTTGACACTCGGCAAAGTCTTTGCCGAGTGTCCGAAAAAAGCACTCGGCAAAGAACCCTTTGCCGATGAAATCTTTGTCGAGTGTTCTTTGCCGAGTGTTACACTCGGCAAAGCCTTTGCCGAGTGTAAAATAGTCTTTGCCGAGTGTCTTAGACACTCGGCAAAGAACGCGATTCCGGTAGTGGAGGTTCGGTTCTCGCAAACCTACTCCCTGTTGAGGAGGCCACAAAGGCCGGGTCTCTTTCAACCCTTACCCTCTCTCAAACGGTCCCTCGGACCGAGTGAGCTTTTCTTCTCAATCACTTGGAACACAAAGTTCCCACAAGGACCACCACAAGATTGGTGTCTCTTGCCTCAGTTACAAGTGAGTTTGATCGCAATGAAGAATCAAAGAAGGAAGAAAGCAATCCAAGCGCAAGAGCTCGAAAGAACACAAGCAAATCTCTCTCACTAATCACTAGGGCATTGTGTGGAGTTTGGAGAGAATTTGATCACTTTGGTGTGTCTAGAATTGAATGCTAGAGCTCTTGTAAGTAGTTGAAGTGGGAAAACTTGGATGACTTGAATGTGGGGTGGTTGGGGGTATTTATAGCTGAAAGGGAAATGTGCCCTTGGGCCATTTCTAAGTATTTTGGTGATTGAGTGCCAACACATGTGTTTAATTGTGAATTTGTGTACATGGATGAACAAGGTGCAAATCATGAAGTAAAGGTATGTTTCTAAGCCTTAGTACATTGGTTTTGTGGACTAACATATTTGTCTAAGTGTTAGAAACAGAAAGAAGAAAAAGAGAAAAGGGGAGAGAATGACTTGGCTGTGTGCAACCAAGTCCCAGCTCGGTCTGGAGCACCGGACTGTCCGGTGTGCACCGGACAGTGTCCGGTGCGCCAGACTGACTCGACTCGAACTGGCCGCTCTCGGGATTTTGGCCGGCGGCGTACGGCTAAAATTCACCGGACTGTCCGGTGTGCACCGGACTGTCCGGTGAGCCAACGGTCGGCCAGGCCAACGGTCGGCCGCGCAATCGGCGCGGGACACGTGGCCGAGCCAACGGTCGGAAGACGGCACCGGACTGTCCGGTGTGCACCGGACATGTCCGGTGCGCCAACGGCTCGCAGATCTCCAACGGGCTGCAACGGTCGGCAGCGCCAGGAAAGGAAACAAATCGGGCACCGGACAGTGTCCGGTGTGCACCGGACTGTCCGGTGCCCCCGACGACAGAAGGCAAGGATGGCCTTCCGGATTTGCGCTCAACGGCTCCTAGCTGCCTTGGGGCTATAAAAGGAGCCCCCTAGGCGCATGGAGGAGATACACAAGCAACTCTTAAGCATTCTTGATCATCCACACAAGTTCTTTGCGCATTCGTTTGTGATTCTAAGTGATTCGAGCTCTGTTCTAGTGTGAACTCTGAGATAGTCATTCGAGCTCGAGTCTTGGCCGTGTGTGTGCGCTTTTGTTGTGGATTTGTGTGTGTTGCTTCCCTCCCTTACTCTGTGCTTCTTTGTGATCATATACATGTAAGGGCAAGAGACTCCAATTTGTGGAGATTCCTTGCAAACGGGATAGTGAAAGGAACAACAAAACACCGTGGTATTCAAGTGGGTCTTTGGACCGCTTGAGAGGGGTTGATTGCAACCCTCGTCCGTTGGGACGCCACAACGTGGAAGTAGGCAAGCATTGGCTTGGCCGAACCACGGGATAAACCACCGTGTCACCTCTGTCTTGATCTCTTGTGGTATTGTGTTTTGTTGAGACTTCACTTTAGCCACTTGGCAATAATCGTGCTAACACATAACAAGTTTTTGTGGCTTAAGTTTGAAGTTTTTACAGGATCACCTATTCACCCCCCCCTCTAGGTGCTCTCAATTGGTATCAGAGCCGTTCTATTCACAAAGGGACTAACCGCCCGAATAGATGGATCCTAAGGGGAAGGGTATTGTGATCAACGACAAAGAAAAGGAGACCTTCGTCAACGAGCCGAAGGACGACAAGCCTACCGACTCCGGCTCGGGCCAAAGACGGAAGGAAGGGAAGAAGAAGAAGACCAGGCGCATCAAGGAGATTGTCTACTACGACAGCGACGAGTCTACTTCTTCCCAAAAGGACGAGGACCACAACGACTACGAGAGGAGAAAACCGGTCAATTCAAACTTTTCTTTTGATTACTCTCGTATTCCGCAAAGTTCACATTCTCAATTGCTCTCCATTCCACTCGGCAAGCCCCCACACTTTGATGGAGAGGACTACGGATTTTGGAGCCACAAAATGCGTAGTCACCTATTCTCTCTCCATCCTAGTATATGGGAGATTGTAGAGAGTGGAATGCACTTTGATAGTTCGGATAGTCCCACGTTTATTAATGAACAAATTCATAAGAATGCACAAGCTACTACTGTTCTTCTAGCTTCCTTGTGCAGGGATGAATATCATAAAGTGAGCGGCTTGGATAACGCCAAGCAAATCTGGGACACCCTCAAGATTTCTCATGAGGGAAACGACGTCACTTTACTCACCAAGATGGAGTTGGTGGAGGGAGAGCTTGGACGTTTCGCCATGATAAGGGGCGAGGAGCCGACGCAAACATACAACCGGCTCAAGACCCTCATCAACAAGATAAGGAGCTACGGGAGCACGCGATGGACGGACCACGACGTCGTCCGCCTAATGCTCAGGTCCTTTACCGTACTTGATCCTCATCTCGTGAACAATATTCGTGAGAATCCCAGGTACACGATGATGACGCCCGAGGAAGTGCTTGGAAAATTCGTAAGCGGGCGGATGATGATCAAGGAGGCAAGATACGTCGACGAAGCGTTGAACGGTCCGATCAACGAGCCGCAACCCCTTGCTCTCAAGGCAACACGAAGCAAGGAGGCGCTACCTAGCAAGGTGGCACAGATTGAGGCGGCTGGCCTTAATGATGAAGAGATGGCTCTCATCATTAAAAGATTCAAGACGGTGCTTAAAGGTCACAAGGGACAACCAAGCAAGACCAAAGCCAAGGGGAAGCGCTCATGCTTCAAATGCGGTAAGCTTGGTCATTTCATTGCTAACTGTCCCAATAATGAAAGTGACCAGGAAAAGGGGAACAAAAGAGAGAAGAAGAAGCAATACAAGAAGGCAAAGGGCGAGGCGCATCTAGGAAAGGAGTGGGACTCAGATTGCTCCTCCTCCGACTCCGACAACGAAGGACTCGCCGCCACTGCCTTCAACAAATCGGCTCTCTTCCCCAACGAGCGTCTCACTTGCCTTATGGCAAGGGAGAAGAAGGTGAGTACTCAAGACTCCACTTATGCTTCTTCTAGTGATAGTGAGTCTAGTGACGATGATGACATAGATTATTCTTGCTTGTTCAAGGGCTTAGATAGATCTAAGATAGATAAAATCAATGAATTGATTGATGCTTTGAATGAAAAGGATAGGCTTTTAGAAAAGCAAGAGGATTTATTGTATGATGAACATGATAAGTTTGTAGAGGCACAAAAATCATATGCTTTAGAAGTGAAAAGAAATGAAGTGCTTTCTAGTGAAATATCTTCTTGTCATGAAACCATTGCTACTTTACAAAGTGTTAACCATGATTTAAATGCTAAATTAGAAGTAACAAATAAATCTAAGTCTTGTGTTGAAAATGTTACAATTTGCACTAGGTGTAAGGATTTTGATGTTAACACTTGTAGCAAACACTTAGTTTCAATTTCAAAACTAAAAGATGAAGTGGCTAGTCTTAATGCTCAACTTAAGACTAGCAAGAGTGAAGTTGAAAAGATAAAATTTGCAAGGGATGCCTATACAATTGGAAGACATCCCTCAATTAAGGATGGGCTTGGCTTCAAGAGGGAAGCCAAGAACTTAACAAGCCATAAGGCTCCCATCTTCGTCAAGGAGAAGGGGAAGGCCCCTATGGCTAGTAATGCTAAAAAGAATCATGCTTTTATGTATTATGATAGGAGAAATGCTAGAAATGCTTATAATCATTTTGATTCACATGTTTATGATTCTCATGCAATGTTTGCTTCTAGTTCTTCTTATAATCATGGTAGAGATATGTGTAGGAGAAATGTTGTACATATGCCTAGGACAGATATTGCTCATGTACCTAGAAAGAATGTTATTCATGCTCCTAGGAAAGTAGTGAATGAACCTTCTACCATTTATTATGCTTGTAATGCTCTCTTTGCTATTTGTAGAAAGGGTAAGAAGGTAGTTGCTAGGAAATTAGGGGCTAGATGCAAGGGAGATAAATCTTGCATTTGGGTCCCTAAAGACATTTGTGCTAACCTTGCAGGACCCAACATGAGTTGGGTACCTAAGACCCAAGCCTAAATTTGCCTTGCAGGTTTATGCATCCGGGGGTTCAAGCTGGATTATCGACAACGGATGCACAAACCATATGACGGGGGAGAAGAAGATGTTCACCTCCTACGTCAAAAATAAGGATTCCCAAGATTCAATTATATTCGGTGATGGGAATCAAGGCAAGGTAAAAGGGTTAGGTAAAATTGCAATTTCTAATGAGCATTCTATATCAAATGTATTCCTAGTGGAGAGTCTTGGATATAATTTGCTATCTGTTAGTCAATTATGTCAAATGGGATATAATTGTTTATTTACAAATGTAGATGTGTCTGTCTTTAGAAGATGTGATGGTTCACTAGCTTTTAAGGGTGTACTAGACGGCAAGCTTTACTTAGTTGATTTTGCAAAAGAAGAGGCCGGTCTAGATGCATGCTTAATGGCTAAGACTTGCATGGGCTGGCTGTGGCATCGCCGCTTAGCACATGTGGGGATGAAGAATCTCCACAAGCTTCTAAAGGGAGAACACGTGATAGGTCTAACCAATGTTTATTTCGAAAAAGATAGACCTTGTGCAGCTTGTCAGGCAGGTAAACAAGTTGGAGGAGCACATCACAGCAAGAATGTGATGACCACGTCAAGACCTCTGGAAGCTGCTGCATATGGACCTCTTCGGACCCGTCGCCTATCTAAGCATAGGAGGAAGTATGTATGGTTTAGTTATTGTTGATGACTTTTCCCGCTTCACTTGGGTGTTCTTTTTGCAGGATAAGTCTGAAACCCAAGGGACCCTCAAGCGCTTCCTCAGGAGAGCTCAAAATGAGTTTGAGCTCAAGGTGAAGAAGATTAGGAGCGACAACGGGTCCGAGTTCAAGAACCTTCAAGTGGAGGAGTTTCTTGAGGAGGAAGGGATCAAGCACGAGTTCTCCGCTCCCTACACACCACAACAAAATGGTGTGGTAGAGAGGAAGAATAGGACGCTAATCGATATGGCAAGGACGATGCTTGGAGAGTTCAAGACCCCCGAGTGCTTTTGGTCGGAAGCCGTGAACACGGCTTGCCACGCCATCAACAGGGTCTACCTTCACCGCCTCCTCAAGAAGACGTCATATGAGCTACTAACCGGTAACAAACCCAATGTATCGTACTTTCGTGTATTTGGGAGCAAGTGCTACATTCTAGTGAAGAAGGGTAGAAATTCTAAGTTTGCTCCCAAAGCTGTAGAAGGGTTTTTATTAGGTTATGATTCAAATACAAAGGCGTATAGGGTCTTCAACAAATCTTCGGGTTTGGTTGAAGTCTCTAGCGACGTTGTATTTGATGAGACTAATGGCTCTCCAAGAGAGCAAGTTGTTGATTGTGATGATGTAGATGAAGAAGATGTTTCGACGGCCGCTATACGAACCATGGCGATTGGAGACGTTCGGCCACAGGAACAAGATGAAGGAGATCAACCTTCTTCCTCAACGACGGTGCATCCCCCACCTCAAGACGATGAACAGGTTCATCAAAAGGAGGCGTGTGATCAAGGGGGAGCACAAGATGATCACGTGATGGATGAAGAAGCGCAACCGGCACCTCCAACCCAAGTTCGAGCGATGATTCAGAGGGATCATCCCGTTGACCAAATTCTGGGTGACATTAGCAAGGGAGTAACTACTCGATCTCGATTAGTTAATTTTTGTGAGCATTACTCTTTTGTCTCCTCTATTGAGCCTTTCAGGGTAGAGGAGGCCTTGCTAGATCCGGATTGGGTGTTGGCCATGCAGGAGGAACTTAATAACTTCAAGCGCAACGAAGTTTGGACGCTGGTGCCTCGTCCCAAGCAAAATGTTGTGGGAACCAAGTGGGTGTTCCGCAACAAACAGGACGAGCACGGGGTGGTGACGAGGAACAAGGCTCGACTTGTGGCAAAAGGTTATGCCCAAGTCGCAGGTTTGGACTTTGAGGAGACTTTTGCTCCTGTGGCTAGGCTAGAGTCCATTCGTATCTTGCTAGCATATGCCGCTCACCATTCTTTCAGGTTGTACCAAATGGATGTGAAGAGCGCGTTCCTCAACGGGCCAATAAAGGAGGAGGTGTACGTAGAGCAACCCCCTGGCTTCGAGGATGAACGGTACCCCGACCACGTGTGTAAGCTCTCTAAGGCGCTCTATGGACTTAAACAAGCCCCAAGAGCATGGTATGAATGCCTTAGAGATTTTTTAATTGCTAATGCTTTCAAGGTTGGGAAAGCCGATCCAACTCTTTTCACTAAGACTTGTAATGGTGATTTGTTTGTGTGCCAAATTTATGTCGATGACATAATATTTGGTTCTACTAATCAAAAGTCTTGTGAAGAGTTTAGCAGGGTGATGACGCAGAAATTCGAGATGTCGATGATGGGCGAGTTGAACTACTTCCTTGGGTTCCAAGTGAAGCAACTCAAGGACGGCACCTTCATCTCCCAAACGAAGTACACGCAAGATCTGCTAAAGCGGTTTGGGATGAAGGACGCCAAGCCCGCAAAGACACCGATGGGAACCGACGGACACACCGACCTCAACAAAGGAGGTAAGTCCGTTGATCAAAAGGCATACCGGTCAATGATAGGGTCTTTACTTTATTTATGTGCTAGTAGACCGGATATTATGCTTAGCGTATGCATGTGTGCTAGATTTCAATCCGATCCTAAGGAGTGTCACTTGGTGGCGGTGAAGCGAATTCTTAGATATTTAGTCGCTACGCCTTGCTTCGGGATCTGGTATCCAAAGGGGTCTAACTTTGACTTAATTGGGTACTCAGATTCCGACTATGCTGGATGTAAGGTCGATAGGAAGAGTACATCGGGGACGTGCCAATTCTTAGGAAGGTCCCTGGTGTCATGGAACTCTAAGAAACAAACCTCCGTTGCCCTATCCACCGCTGAGGCCGAGTACGTTGCCGCAGGTCAGTGTTGCGCGCAACTACTTTGGATGAGGCAAACCCTCAGGGACTTTGGCTACAATCTGAGCAAAGTCCCACTCCTATGTGATAATGAGAGTGCTATCCGAATAGCGGAAAATCCTGTTGAGCACAGCCGCACAAAGCACATCGACATCCGGCATCACTTTTTGAGAGACCACCAGCAAAAGGGAGATATCGAAGTGTTTTATGTTAGCACCGAGAACCAGCTAGCCGATATCTTTACCAAGCCTTTAGATGAGAAGACCTTTTGCAGGCTGCGTAGTGAGCTAAATGTCTTAGATTCGCGGAACTTGGATTGAATTATAGCATACATGTATTCATGCTTTTGATCATGTTTCCTTTTTGCATTTTGTTACTTATTATGGTGCTCAAGTTGTACAAACACTCCCTGGACCTCACAAGTCCGTTGCAAAGTGATGCACATGTTTAGGGGGAGATGTGTTACAACTTGACCCTTTGAGACTAACCATATGCTTGAGTTTGTTTGATTTAGTCACAAAGGAGAATTGAAAGGGAAAAGGTGGACTTGGATCATGCAAGACTTCCACTGCACTCCGATGAGGGGTAACTTATTCCAAGTTCATCTCATGACCTCTTATTGCCATTTGCTCTTAATTGAAGATTTTGGTGAGGCAATGGGGTTAAAGGGCCACAATTGATCCCGTTTTGGTGTTTGATGCCAAAAGGGGGAGAAAATAAAGGCCAAAGCAATAAATGGATCAGCTACCACTTGAGAGATTTTGAAAATAGTAGAATAGAGCTTTTGGTTTGTCAAAACTCTTTTGTTGTCTCTCTTGTCAAAAGTTGGCTTCTTGTGGGGAGAAGTAGTAATTATGGGAAAAAGGGGGAGTCTTTTGTTGTCTCTCTTGTCAAAAGTTGGCTTCTTGTGGGGAGAAGTAGTAATTATGGGAAAAAGGGGGAGTTTTTGAATTCCTGATCAATCTCTTTTTGAATGACTCTCTTTATGCTTAAACATGTGTGTTTAACTTAGAGATAGAGATTTGTGTTTGATTTGCAAAAACAAACCAAGTGGTGGCAAAGGATGATCCATATATGCCAAAATTGATTCAAAATAAATTTAAGTGCTATTTGAATTGAGTTTGCACTTGTTCTAGTGGCTTTATGTAGTGTTGGCATAAATCACCAAAAAGGGGGAGATTGAAAGGGAAATGTGCCCTTGGGCCATTTCTAAGTATTTTGGTGATTGAGTGCCAACACATGTGTTTAATTGTGAATTTGTGTACATGGATGAACAAGGTGCAAATCATGAAGTAAAGGTATGTTTCTAAGCCTTAGTACATTGGTTTTGTGGACTAACATATTTGTCTAAGTGTTAGAAACAGAAAGAAGAAAAAGAGAAAAGGGGAGAGAATGACTTGGCTGTGTGCAACCAAGTCCCAGCTCGGTCTGGAGCACCGGACTGTCCGGTGTGCACCGGACAGTGTCCGGTGCGCCAGACTGACTCGACTCGAACTGGCCGCTCTCGGGATTTTGGCCGGCGGCGTACGGCTAAAATTCACCGGACTGTCCGGTGTGCACCGGACTGTCCGGTGAGCCAACGGTCGGCCAGGCCAACGGTCGGCCGCGCAATCGGCGCGGGACACGTGGCCGAGCCAACGGTCGGAAGACGGCACCGGACTGTCCGGTGTGCACCGGACATGTCCGGTGCGCCAACGGCTCGCAGATCTCCAACGGGCTGCAACGGTCGGCAGCGCCAGGAAAGGAAACAAATCGGGCACCGGACAGTGTCCGGTGTGCACCGGACTGTCCGGTGCCCCCGACGACAGAAGGCAAGGATGGCCTTCCGGATTTGCGCTCAACGGCTCCTAGCTGCCTTGGGGCTATAAAAGGAGCCCCCTAGGCGCATGGAGGAGATACACAAGCAACTCTTAAGCATTCTTGATCATCCACACAAGTTCTTTGCGCATTCGTTTGTGATTCTAAGTGATTCGAGCTCTGTTCTAGTGTGAACTCTGAGATAGTCATTCGAGCTCGAGTCTTGGCCGTGTGTGTGCACTTTTGTTGTGGATTTGTGTGTGTTGCTTCCCTCCCTTACTCTGTGCTTCTTTGTGATCATATACTTGTAAGGGCAAGAGACTCCAATTTGTGGAGATTCCTTGCAAACGGGATAGTGAAAGGAACAACAAAACACCGTGGTATTCAAGTGGGTCTTTGGACCGCTTGAGAGGGGTTGATTGCAACCCTCGTCCGTTGGGACGCCACAACGTGGAAGTAGGCAAGCATTGGCTTGGCCGAACCACGGGATAAACCACCGTGTCACCTCTGTCTTGATCTCTTGTGGTATTGTGTTTTGTTGAGACTTCACTTTAGCCACTTGGCAATAATCGTGCTAACACATAACAAGTTTTTGTGGCTTAAGTTTGAAGTTTTTACAGGATCACCTATTCACCCCCCCTCTAGGTGCTCTCAATAGCCCCAACCACCAAACTAGCCGTTTGGGTGGAGGCTGTCTGTTCGATGGTGCACCGGATCCGGTGCGCCAGCCACGTCACCCGAACGTTGGGGTTCCGACCGTTGGAGCTCTGACGCTGGGCCCGCCTGGATGACCGGTGTCACACCGGACATGAACTGTAGGGTGTCCGGTGCGTCAGCATGGGCGAGCCTGACCTCTGCGCACGCTGGCGCGCATTTAATACGCTGCAGGTAGCCATTGGCGCCAGAAGTAGCCGTTGCTCCGCAGTTACACCGGACAGTCCGGTGCACACCGGACATGTCCGGTGAATTATAGCGGAGCAGCCAAAGCGAATTCCCGAGACTGGCGAGTTCAGAGCCGCGTCCTCTTGGAGCACCGGACACTGTCCGGTGTACACCGGACAGTCCGGTGATTTATAGCGCGCCGGCGCTGAGAATTCCCGAAGGTAAAGAGTTTGAAGTCGGTTTTCCCTGGTGCACCAGACACTGTCTGGTGGCACACCGGACAGTCCGGTGCGCCCTACCAGGGTGCCTTCGGTTGTCCCTTTGCTCCTTTGTTTGAACCCTTTTTCTTGGTCTTTTTATTGGCTTATGGTGAACCTTTGTACCTGTAGAACTTATAAACTTGGGCAAACTAGTTAGTCCAATTATTTGTGTTGGGCAATTCAACCACCAAAATTAGTATAGGAAATAGGTGTAAGCCTAATTCCCTTTCAATCTCCCCCTTTTTGGTGATTGATGCCAACACAAACCAAAGCAAATATAGAAGTGCAGAATTGAACTAGTTTGCAAAATGTAAGTGCAAAGGTTACTTAGAATTGAGCCAATGAATATTACTCACTAGATATGCATGGATTGTTTCTTTATTTTTAACATTTTGGACCACGCTTGCACCACAAGTTTTGTTTTTGCAAATTCTTTTGTAAATTCTTTTCAAAGTCCTTTTGCAAGATAGTCAAAGGTAAATGAATAAGATTTTGAGAAGCATTTTCAAGATTTGAAATTTTCTCCCTTTGTCTTAAAATGCTTTTCCTTGACTAAAACAAAAACTCCCCCTCAAATAAATTCTCCTCTTAGTGTTCAAGAGGGTTTTAAGACATCAAATTTGAAAATACTACTTGCTCCCCCTTTAGAACACAAAGAGATACCAATTTGAATTTTACCAATTGAAAATCATTAATTTTTAAAATTAGGGTGGTGGTGCGGTCCTTTTGCTTTGGGCTCATACTTTCTCCCCCTTTGGCATGAATCGCCAAAAACGGATACTTTGAGTGAGATAGAAGCCCGTTGACAACTATTTTCTCCCCTTTGGCAAATAAAACATACGAGTGAAGATTATACCAAAGATGGAGAGCGATGCAGAGCGACGGCGAAGGATGAGTAGTAGAGTGGAGTGAAAGCCTTTGTCTTCGTCGAAGACTCCAATTCCCTTTCAATATACCTATGACTTGGCTTGAAATACACTTGAAAACACATTAGTCATAGCATATATAAAAGAGACATGATCAAAGGTATACTTGTCAGCTATGTGTGCAAATTAGCAAAAGAAATTCCTAGAATCAAGAATATTGAGCTCATGCCTAAGTTTGGTAAAAGTTTGTTCATCAAGAGGCTTGGTAAAGATATCGGCTAATTGATCTTTAGTATTAATGTATGCAATCTCGATATCCCCCTTTTGTTGGTGATCCCTAAGGAAATGATACCGAATGGCTATGTGTTTAGTGCGGCTATGCTCAACGGGATTATCCGCCATGCGGATTGCACTCTCATTATCACATAGGAGGGGAACTTTGGTTAGTTTGTAACCATAGTCCCGCAGGGTTTGCCTCATCCAAAGCAATTGCGCGCAACAATGGCCTGCGGCAATATACTCGGCTTCAGCGGTAGAAAGAGCGACCGAATTTTGCTTCTTTGAAGCCTAAGACACCAAGGATCTTCCCAAGAACTGGCAAGTCCCCGATGTGCTCTTTCTATTAATCTTACACCCCGCCCAATCGGCATCCGAATAACCAATCAAATCAAATGTGGATCCTCGAGGGTACCAAAGCCCAAACTTAGGAGTATAAGCCAAATATCTCAAGATTCGTTTTACGGCCGTAAGGTGAGATTCCTTAGGGTCGGATTGGAATCTTGCACACATGCAAACGGAAAGCATAATGTCCGGTCGAGATGCACATAAATAGAGTAATGAACCAATCATCGACCGGTATACCTTTTGATCCACGGACTTACCTCCCGTGTCGAGGTCGAGATGCCCATTGGTTCCCATGGGTGTCTTGATGGGCTTGGCATCCTTCATTCCAAACTTGGTTAGAATGTCTTGAGTGTACCTCGTTTGGCTAATGAAGGTGCCCTCTTGGAGTTGCTTGACTTGGAATCCTAGAAAATACTTCAACTCCCCCATCATAGACATCTCGAATTTTTGTGTCATGATTCTACTAAATTCTTCACAAGTAGATTCGTTAGTAGACCCAAATATAATATCATCAACATAAATTTGGCACACAAACAAATCATTGTCAAGAGTTTTAGTGAATAGAGTAGGATCGGCTTTTCCGACTTTGAAGCCATTAGCAATAAGGAAATCTCTTAGGCATTCATACCATGATCTTGGGGCTTGCTTGAGCCCGTAAAGCGCCTTAGAGAGCCTATAGATATGGTTAGGGTACTCACTATCTTCAAAGCCGGGAGGTTGCTCAACATAGACCTGTTCCTTGATTGGTCCATTGAGGAAAGCACTCTTCACGTCCATTTGATAAAGCTTGAAGCCATGGTAAGTAGCATAGGCTAATAATATGCGAATTGACTCAAGCCTAGCTACGGGTGCATAGGTTTCACCAAAATCCAAACCTTCGACTTGGGAGTATGCCTTGGCCACAAGTCGGGCTTTGTTCCTTGTCACCACACCATGCTCATCTTGCTTGTTGCGGAAGACCCACTTGGTTCCTACAACATTTTGATTAGGACGTGGAACTAAATGCCATACCTCATTCCTAGTGAAGTTGTTGAGCTCCTCTTGCATCGCCATCACCCAATCCGAATCTTGGAGTGTTTCCTCTACCTTGTGTGGCTCAATAGAGGAAACAAAAGAGTATTGCTCACAAAAATGTGCAACACGAGATCTAGTTGTTACCCCCTTATGAATGTCGCCGAGAATGGTGTCGACGGGGTGATCTCGTTGGATTGCTTGGTGGACTCTTGGGTGTGGCGGCCTTGGCTCTTCATCCTCCTTGTCTTGATCATTTGCATCTCCCCCTTGATCATTGCCGTCATCTTGAGGTGGCTCATCTCTTTGATCTTCTTCTTCATCAACTTGAGCCTCGTCCTCATTTTGAGTTGGTGGAGATGCTTGCGTGGAGGAGGATGGTTGATCTTGTGCATTTGGAGGCTCTTCGGATTCCTTAGGGCACACATCCCCAATGGACATGTTCCTTAGCGCGATGCACGGAGCCTGTTCTTCACCTATCTCATCAAGATCAACTTGCTCTACTTGAGAGCCGTTAGTCTCATCAAATACAGCGTCACAAGAAACTTCAACTAGTCCTGAGGACTTGTTAAAGACTCTATATGCCCTTGTGTTTGAGTCATATCCTAGTAAAAAGTCTTCTACAGTTTTAGGAGCAAATTTAGATTTTCTACCTCTTTTAACAAGAATAAAGCATTTGCTACCAAAAACTCTAAAATATGAAATATTGGGCTTTTTACCGGTTAGGAGTTCATAGGATGTCTTCTTGAGGATTCGTGTAGATATAACCGGTTGATGGCGTAGCAGGCGGTGTTGACCGCCTCGGCCCAAAACCGATCCGGTGTCTTGTACTCATCAAGCATGGTTCTTGCCATATCCAATAGAGTTCGATTCTTCCTCTCCACTACACCATTTTGTTGTGGGGTGTAGGGAGAAGAAAACTCATGCTTGATGCCCTCCTCCTCAAGGAAGCTTTCAATTTGAGAGTTCTTGAACTCCGTCCCGTTGTCACTTCTAATTTTCTTGATCCTTAAGTCGAACTCGTTTTGAGCCCGTCTCAAGAATCCCTTTAAGGTCTCTTGGGTATGGGATTTTTCCTGCAAAAGGAACACCCAAGTGAAGCGAGAATAATCATCCACAATAACTAGACAGTACTTACTCCCGCCGATGCTTATGTAAGCGATCGGGCCGAATAAATCCATGTGTAGGAGCTCCAGTGGCCTGTCACTTGTCATGATGTTCTTGTGTGGATGATGAGAGCCAACTTGCTTCCCGGCTTGGCATGCGCTACAAATCCTGTCTTTCTCAAAATGAACATTTGTTAGTCCTAAAATGTGCTCTCCCTTTAGAAGCTTATGAAGATTCTTCATTCCAACATGGGCTAGTCGGCGGTGCCAGAGCCAACCCATGTTAGTCTTAGCAATTAAGCAAGTGTCGAGTTCAGCTCTATCAAAATCTACCAAGTATAGCTGACCCTCTAACACTCCCTTAAAAGCTATTGAATCATCACTTCTTCTAAAGACAGTGACACCTACATCAGTAAATAGACAGTTGTAGCCCATTTGACATAATTGCGAAACAGAAAGCAAATTGTAATCCAAAGAATCTACAAGAAAAACATTGGAAATGGAATGGTCAGGAGATATAGCTATTTTACCCAAACCTTTGACCAAACCTTGGTTTCCATCCCCGAATGTGATAGCTCGTTGGGGATCTTGGTTTTTCTCGTAGGAGGAGAACATCTTCTTCTCCCCCGTCATGTGGTTTGTGCACCCGCTATCGATGATCCAACTTGAGACCCCGGATGCATAAACCTACAAAACAAGTTTAGTTCTTGACTTTAGGTACCCAAACGGTTTTGGGTCCTTTGGCATTAGATACAAGAACTTTGGGTACCCAAACACAAGTCTTAGAGCCCTTGTGTTTGCCCCCAACAAACTTGGCAACTACCTTGCCGGATTTGTTAGTAAGTACATAAGATGCATCAAAAGTCTTAAATGAAATGCCATGATCATTTGATGCACTAGGAGTTTTCTTTCTAGGCAACTTAGCACGGGTTGGTTGCCTAGAGCTAGATGTCTCACCCTTATACATAAAAGCATGGTTAGGGCCAGAGTGAGACTTCCTAGAATGAATTTTCCTAATTTTGCTCTCGGGATAACCTGCAGGGTACAAAATGTAACCCTCGTTATCCTGAGGCATGAGAGCCTTGCCCTTAACAAAGTTAGACAAATTCTTTGGAGGGGCATTAAGTTTGACATTGTCTCCCCTTTGGAAGCCAATGCCATCCTTGATGCCAGGGCGTCTCCCATTATAGAGCATACTTCTAGCAAATTTATATTTTTCATTTTCTAAGCTATGCTCGGCAATTTTAGCATCTAATTTTGCTATATGATCATTTTGTTGTTTAATTAAGACCATGTGATCATGAATAGCATCAATATCAATATCTCTACATCTAGTGCAAATAGAAACATGCTCAATAGTAGATGTAGAGGGTTTGCAAGATTTAAATTCTACAACCTTAGCATGTAATATATCATTTTCACTTCTAAGGTTAGAAATAGTAGCATTGCAAACATCAAAATCTTTAGTCTTAGCAATTAATTTTTCATTTTCAATCCTAAGACTAGCAAGAGAATCATTCAATTCCTTAATCTTAGCAAGCAAATCATCATTATCATTTCTAAGATTGGGAATTGAAACATCACAAACATGAGAATCAACCTTAGCAATTAATCTAGCATTTTCATTTCTAAGGTTGTCAATAGTCTCATGGCAAGTGCTTAGCTCACTAGACAATTTTTGACATTTTTCTATTTCTAGAGCATAAGCATTTTTAACCTTAACATGTTTCTTGTTTTCCTTAATTAGGAAGTCCTCTTGGGAATCCAAAAGGTCATCCTTTTCATGAATAGCACTAATTAATTTATTTAATTTTTCCTTTTGTTCCATGTTAAGGTTGGCAAAAAGGGTACGCAAGTTATCCTCCTCATCACTAGCATTTTCATCACTAGAAGACTCATATTTAGTGGAGGATTTAGATTTAACCTTCTTCTTTTTACCGTCCTTTGCCATGAGGCACTTGTGGCCGACGTTGGGGAAGAGGAGTCCCTTGGTGACGGCGATGTTGGCGGCGTCCTCGTCGGAGGAGGACTCGGTGGAGCTCTCGTCGGAGTCCCACTCCCGGCAAATATGGGCATCGCCGCCCTTCTTCTTGTAGTACCTCTTCTTTTCTCTCCTCTTTCCCTTCTTGTCGTTGCCCCTGTCATTGTCACTAGATATAGGACATTTTGCAATAAAATGACCGGGCTTACCACATTTGTAGCACACTTTCTTGGAGCGGGGTTTGTAGTCCTTCCCCCTCCTTTGTTTGAGGATTTGGCGAAAGCTCTTGATGACGAGCGTCATTTCCTCATTGTTGAGCTTCGAGGCATCGATTGATTGTCTACTTGGTGTAGACTCCTCCTTCTTCTCCTCCGTCACCTTAAATGCGACCGGTTGTGCCGCGGATGTGGAGGGATCATCTAGCTCGTTGATTTTCTTCGAGCCCTTGATCATATACTCAAAGCTCACAAAATTCCCGATTACTTCCTCGGGAGTCATTAGTGTATATCTAGGATTACCACGAATTAATTGAACTTGAGTGGGGTTAAGGAAAATGAGAGATCTTAGAATAACCTTAACCACTTCGTGATCGTCCCACTTCTTGCTCCCGAGGTTGCGCACTTGGTTCACCAAGGTTTTGAGCCGGTTGTACATATCTTGTGGCTCCTCCCCTTGGCGAAGACGGAAGCGACCGAGCTCCCCCTCGATCGTTTCCCGCTTGGTGATCTTGGTGAGTTCATCACCCTCGTGCGCGGTCTTGAGTAGGTCCTAAATCTCCTTCGCACTCTTCAACCCTTGCACCTTGTTATATTCCTCTCTACTTAGAGAGGCGAGGAGTATGGTTGTGGCTTGGGTGTTGAAGTGCTCGATTTGGGCCACTTCGTCCGTATCATAGTCTTCATCCCCTACGGATGGTACCTGTACACCAAACTCAACAACATCCCATATACTTTTGTGGAGTGAGGTTAGGTGATATCGCATCATATCACTCCACCTAGCATAATCCTCACCATCAAACGTTGGTGGTTTGCCTAAAGGGACGGAAAGTAAAGGTGTATGTTTAGAAATGCGGGGGTAGCGTAGGGGGATCTTACTATACTTCTTGCGCTCTTGGCGTTTAGAAGTTACGGACGGCGCATCGGAGCCGGAGGTCGATGTTGATGAAGTGTCGGTCTCGTAGTAGACCACCTTCCTCATCCTCTTTTTCTTGTCCCCACTCCGATGCGGCTTGTGGGAAGAGGATTTTTCCTTCTTTTCTTTGTGGTGTGAAGAAGAAGATCTTTTCTCCTTCCGTTTGGAGGAGTCCTTCTTCTTCTCCTTCCTCTTGGTGCGGGACTCTTCCGATGAAGTGCTCCCGTGACTCATAGTGGGCTTGTCGCCGGTCTCCATCTCCCTCTTGGTGTGATCTCCCGACATCACTTCGAGCGGTTAGGCTCTAATGAAGCACCGGGCTCCGATACCAATTGAAAGTCGCCTAGAGGGGGGGTGAATAGGGCGAAACTGAAATTCACAAAATTAATCACAACTACAAGCCGGGTTAACGTTAGAAATAATAATGAGTCCGAGAGAGAGGGCGCAAAACAAATCGCAAGCGAATGAAGAGTGTGACACGCGGATTTGTTTTACCGAGGTTCAGTTCTCGCAAACCTACTCTCCGTTGAGGAGGCCACAAAGGCCGGGTCTCTTTCAACCCTTACCCTCTCTCAAACGGTCCCTCGGACCGAGTGAGCTTTTCTTCTCAATCACTTGGAACACAAAGTTCCCACAAGGACCACCACAAGATTGGTGTCTCTTGCCTCAATTACAAGTGAGTTTGATCGCAATGAAGAATCAAAGAAGGAAGAAAGCAATCCAAGCGCAAGAGCTCGAAAGAACACAAGCAAATCTCTCTCACTAATCACTAGGGCGTTGTGTGGAGTTTGGAGAGGATTTTATCACTTTGGTGTGTCTAGAATTGAATGCTAGAGCTCTTGTAAGTAGTTAAAGTGGGAAAACTTGGATGACTTGAATGTGTGGTGGTTGGGGGTATTTATAACCCCAACCACCAAACTAGCCGTTTGGGTGGAGGCTGTCTGTTCGATGGTGCACCGGACAGTCCGGTGCACACCGGACAGTCCGGTGCGCCAGCCACGTCACCCGAACGTTGGGGTTCCGACCGTTGGAGCTCTGACGCTGGGCCCGCCTGGATGACCAGTGGCACACCGGACATGAACTGTAGGGTGTCTGGTGCGTCAGCTTGGGCGAGCCTGACCTCTGCGCGCGCTGGCGCGCATTTAATGCGCTGCAGGTAGCCGTTGGCGCCAGAAGTAGCCGTTGCTCCACAGTTACACCGGACAGTCCGGTGCACACCGGACATGTCTGGTGAATTATAGCGGAGCAGCCGAAGCGAATTCCCGAGACTGGCGAGTTCAGAGTCGCGTCCTCTTGGAGCACCGGACACTGTCCGGTGTACACCGGATAGTCCGGTGATTTATAGCGCGCCGGCGCTGAGAATTCCCGAAGGTAAAGAGTTTGAAGTCGGTTTTCCCTGGTGCACCGGACACTGTCCGGTGGCACACCGGACAGTCCGGTGCGCCCTACCAGGGTGCCTTCGGTTGTCCCTTTGCTCCTTTGTTTGAACCCTTTTTCTTGGTCTTTTTATTGGCTTATGGTGAACCTTTGTACCTGTAGAACTTATAAACTTGGGCAAACTAGTTAGTCCAATTATTTGTGTTGGGCAATTCAACCACCAAAATTAGTATAGGAAATAGGTGTAAGCCTAATTCCCTTTCAGGCTTCTTTACATATGTACACGGGAACGCAAGGGTTTAGAGTGGTTCAGACCTCTGGAGCGTAATAACCTACATCCACTGTGAGTCGTATTGTTTGAGAACTTAGGAGTCGTGGGTCTGAGTTTGAATCGACCTCCCTGCTACGGAGCAAGTGCTCTCCCTTCTATAATCCAAGGGAGGCATGTCCCTTCTTGGTTATCGCGCAGACTCGTGACATCCTATCCACCTCCTTTGTCTTAATCAGAGTACGTGTGCAACCTTTGCGGTAGGTTGCATCGTAGTCTGGTATGATGCCATGCATAGTTGTGGGCTGTGTCGTTGCGTCTCCTCCACCCATCTCTTAATGCCTCATTAATGCACAAAGAACAATTGAAATCATAATGAGAGGCGCCCAAACGACGCACTAGGTCAATGCCTTTGCCTCGGTAACGTGCGGGTAACAGTAAAATCCGCATATTGCAGGTCTGGCGCATCGCGTGCATTTAATGTCAGGGATGTGCTATCCGTCATTGGCGTGGGCAAGTATGTATCCCATCTGCACTCAATGATGGTGTGCCCTATATGTCAGAGGCTTTCGTCAGGCATCGTCTGGTGGCTTATGCTAGGGGCGTCTAACCATGCGTCGCCATTGGACCTCTGTCTGGATAAGGGGTAGGTCAAAGAATAAGCGATGACATGGCATTCCTCAGCCTTCTCTCCTTGCTTTATGATCTTCTGGTGCCAATCTAGTGTGATGTGTGAGGAATTTCTCCTTTGCCGCTTCTCGAGTCTGGTTCATGAGATCTTCAAATTGTCTTTGCTCATCGGTTGACAAACTCTCAAGAGTCGGCCAGAGGATGCTATCTTGGGAGACACCAATGCGATCTCTGGAACCGACCATCATGGACGATCTAATAGATCTAATTTCTAGTCCTAGCATAGTCGACAAAAAGTATGTTAATACCTTTTTGGGCCAAATATTAACGGTCTCTAGGACTTGCTCGACACACAAAACCTTGGAGACTCCTCTGTGGGCTAGCGGACCGTCCGCGGTAGGTCACTCGACCATTCGCGATGGCGCAAAGAGCTCCAGGAAGAACCTAGATCCCGCGTCCCAAAAGGGACCCTGACGGGGAGGAAGAATCTTAGAGTTGCCTTAGGGTCGGTAGGCCATCCAAAGCGTCTCTAGATGACATAGAGTCGAAGAGAGAAGAAGATCGAAATTGGAAAACTATAACTAAGGCTAAACTATGGCTAGAACTACTCCTAAGGCTAATGCATAAGATAAATAAGATAAAAGTGATTTGTAGATCCATTTTTTTTGAATCGGTCGTAGATCCGTTACTACACGAAATCAAATAGTTTCTCGCGAGTTATTAGGATAATCTCATAAAAGATAAAGACTCTAGTCTAAATTAATGTATTCGTGGATCGTCCGGGTAACACGCCGGACCATCCGAACATGGACCGTCTAGGTGTCAAATATGATGTTCAACATATGGTTGAGTCTACTTTGCTCTTGGGTCATATTCACCCATGGACTCATCATGATATCTCGTGGGTACAAATTATTTGTGTATGTCCTGGAGCGCACGTACTGCCTTGATCGCCGAAGACGAAACATCGAAAATTAAAGTTTGTCCATGTTCACGTGTTTGCATCGGCTTTTATAACCAACTACTGTGCGTGATTAGTGGCTAGTGGCTACAGTGCGCATCTAGTCCCTGGACCTGTGGACGACAAACATGGGACTACTCTACTTTCTCGGCAGCGAGGCGGCCAAGAAAGGCATCCGATCCGGCACTGTGCGTGGGCGCCTCGTTACTGCAGGATGGATGGATGGGTCTATGTACAGTGCGGCGGGGCGTGCGTCTTGAATTGGCGCCGCGCCGGCCGGAGCCGGAGCCGGAGCCGGGCGGGCGGACGGACGACGAACGCGAACAAACAGCTGCCTAGTAGCGAGACAAAAAAAGAGACAAGGCGACGGCAGGTGGCTGCACCGCCAGGCAGGCGAGCACACGGTGCCCGGTGCACATGCAGGCAGACGCAGGGGGAGGGTCCTCCCCTCACCTCGCGGTTGCAGGCCGGGCGCGGCCGAGTTTAATGCGAGGCCGGCCGCGGGAATCTCGTCCTGCCACGCACCGGCCGCTCTGGGCCCGGCGAGGCGTCCTCCGCTCCGCTCCTCCCGCGCGCGGCGTTAATGCATGCGGCGTGCCTGCCCGGCCGGCCGCGCCACCGTCCCATGCCGTCGTACGCGCACCGGTCGTCCCCCAGCCCAGTCCCTGCTGTGATTAGCCGGCGGTGGCGCGGTGCTGCGGCTTGCGTGGTCGAAGACCAGGCCAAGGCGAGCTGCACGGCTCACGACAGTGGCCTGGCCAGATGTGATGTGATTGTGATGCCTTCTTGTTTTTTTTGAGCAAAGCCAACCTCCTGGACCGCGCACGGCCCAGTTCGTTTCCGTAGGTTAGTGTTGTTTGTTTGGGGCCTGCCCAAACTTGGCGATGAGTCTTGGGCCTATGTAGCATTGGACAGATCAATGGCTTCCACAAGATTTGCCGCCTCGGACGGCACACTCGACGTCGACGCCTTCATTCTACTGTGTTGGCGGCAGCTATGCAAGAGACAGAATACAACTGTACTTTAGAAAAAAGTTCCTCTCTGCATGTAGAAACGAGGCAAGACTGTGGAAACAGGATTCGGTCATAGCTATTGAAACGATGGTATTGTATAATTTGGGCATTAATTCACACGCATTGTAAGCAAATCTTCTAGTAAGCAGTAGTAAGTTGAACCAGCGGGGCTACTAATAATAATATAAGAGCATCTTTAAGAGATCCCAAAAATCATTCCCCAAAAGTAGTTCTTATAGCACAATGAACCCCATCCCAAAAAGCAGTTTTCATAGTAGCCTGAGCATTTTCAAGAGACTAGCTAAATAACTCGTTAAGCTAAATTTTAGCTACTCAATAGCAAAATAACTTTCTAACAGACTAGCTATCTGACTCATCAAACTATCCGATTCTCCAAATTAACTTTCTCACTAGCCAAATTTGGTTAGCCACCTGACTAGCCAAACTAGACAGATAGTGTATTGGAGTGAGATGCTATATATAAACTGTAATATTTATAAAAAGGTACATAGATAGTTAAATAGAGAGTTAAAAATGAAGAGTTTTTTTAGATGCTCATGCTCTAAACCAACTTGGCCTTGCAGTTTTTTTTTTATGTCCAACAGTGCAGCTAAAAGGAAATGTAAGCCATGAATTGGTCGGCCCATTTGTGTTCACAGGCCATATTCAGCCCAGGCCTTGGTCAGCCCATACGCGGGTGCACAAATGATGCCCACTTGGCTGCTGGTCGTTCACTTTGCATGCGCTGTCGCCGGTCGTAACTTTGCATGCGCATTCGCCGACGGATTTCCTGAACGCCGCCTGTGATTTACTCTGTTAAACAACATAGTTGTCGCAGATCCCCGATCCGGACTTCGAACTCTCCCAATAGCAGTAGGGACGTAAGAAGTTGTAGAAGCTCGTTCTCTTCCCAGCAACCCAACACAGAGAGGAACAAGAGACACAGTGGATGAAAGCTCTTTCTGTCTATCTTTATTATGATGGGTATGGTTACATATATATAACCTGTGTACCTCCTAAGGGCAGTTTCGGTATTAGCCCATTAAACCCATTTTAGGGTTTCTCAACACTCCCCCTTGGGCAAATACCGTGACGACTTATGTCTCATCAAAACTCCGAAAAACCTAGTAGGAAAAAATAGAGAAAAAGAGCATAGTGCCACTCGATGTATTGCACTTGTTGCCTCGTTAAAAACCATCTGTGAGAAACTTCAGGAAAACTTACAATGGGAAAAAGAGTACAACGGGTGTCTTCGGGACAACTATAACCTTCAAGGTGTATAATATACGATCTTCACGTCGAATTGTAAGGGCTGAAATTCAGAGGTGATCTCCCCCTGAACCCTGCAGGTCTCTCAAATGCCTCATCCCTATACCTCGTACACATTTTCTGAATGTGACTGCAGGTAAGGATTTAGTGAATAAATCAGCCAGATTATCACAAGACTTGACTTGCAGGATTTTTACCTCACCCTCGTTCTGGAGTTCATGAGGATAAAAATACTTAGGACAGATATGCTTAGTCATATTGCTCTTAATATAGCCCGTTTCCATTTGTGCAACACATGCAGCATTATCTTCATAGATAATGGTGGGGGTATTTGCGATGTTATAACCACATGACTTCTGGATGTAGTTAGTCATCCGTCGTAGCCAAGCACATTCTCGTGCGGCTTCATATAGTGAGATTATTTCTGAGTGGTTAGTAGACGTCGTTACTAATGTCTGTTTGCACGATCTCCAGGATACAGCAGTGCCACCACATAGAAATACAAAGCCAGTCTGAGATATACCATTATGGGGATCTGACTGATATCCAGCATCAGCATAGCCCACCATAGTCTGGTCCTGATTCTTCGGAAAAAACAGGCCATGATCTTGAGTGCCTTTGAGGTATCTAAGTATAGTCTTAACACCTACCCAATGTCTTCTGGTTGGGTCTGCACTGTATCTAGCTAGTAGATTTACCGCGAATGCAATATCAGGCCTAGTGCAATTCGCAAGGTACATCAGTGCTCCAATAGCGCTAAGGTAAGGAACTTCAGGTCCCAACGATTTCTCATCGTCACTCTTTGGTCTAAATGGGTCAGTATCCATTTCAAGGGATCTCACGACCATCGGGGTCTTTAAAGGGTGAGCTTTAATCATATTAAATCTCTCAAGGACCTTTTTACAATAGGTCGACTGGTGTACAAATATTCCTTCTGGAAGATGCTCGATCTGCAGGCCCAAGCAAAACTTGGTTTCTCCCAAGTCTTTCATTTCAAACTCTGTCTTGAGGTAGGCGCTGGCCTCCTCAATATCCTCAGCATATCCAATGATATTCAAGTCATCAACATAGACCGAAACTATGCAAAAACCCTTCTGGGATTTTCTAATGAATACACAAGGAGAATCTGGATTATTTACGTATCCCTTCTTCAGGAGGAATTCACTGAGCCGATTGTACCACATCCGCCCAGATTGTTTAAGCCCATACAACGCCCTCTGCAACTTAACGTTGTACATGTTGCGATTTGACTTGGCATCCGGAACTCTCAGCCCATCTGGGACCTTCATATAGATTTCCGAATCCAATGACCCATACAAGTATGCAGTCACTACGTCCATCATCTGCATTTTTAAGTTTAAACCTGCTGCCATTGATATCAAATATCGGAACGTTGTGCCACTCATTACCGGGGAGTAAGTTTCATCGTAATCGATGCCGGGTCTCTGCGTGAACCCTTGTGCTACAAGTCTCGCTTTGTATCTCACCACCACGTTGTTCGCGTCCCTCTTTCGGACGAACACCCATTTGAACCCGACTGGGGTAACATTGGGGGGCGTGCGGGCGATAGGCCCAAATACTTGCCTCTTTGAAAGCGAGAGCAATTCCGTCTCTATTGCTTCTTTCCATTTGACCCAATCTGAGCGCTTCTGGCACTCTGCCATGGACTTTGGTTCAGGATCCTCAGCAATCACAACAGCGATCATAGAGACGAAATCAGTGTCGACAACTGTAGTCTTTCGGTTATATAACTCTCCCGTCTCAACATAGTTTATGGCAATTTCTTCAACTGAATCATCCGGTTCTTTGTGATTTCCCAAGTTATTTGAAACCGGTTGTTCCGAAGTCCTTGTGCTTTTATTTGTGCGCACATTTGCACTAGGACGTTCACCTTCAAGGTGTGTTACTGCTGGAACATCTGAAAGGGAGCGTGTTGCATTCTCTTCAGTAACTTGCTGGTGCAGGCGTCCCCGCTTAGCTGATACTGAATCATCCGGTTTTCTCCCCCTTTTCCTAGGATGGGGAGTACGAGTAGAGTCCATACCCTGCAGAGGTATCTCCACTCTCTCCGGTGCATTTGCCGCAGGAATATGCGACTTCGACACTCCTCTTATATCAGTAAAGGCATCTGGCAGATTATTTGCTAAGTTTTGCAGGTGTATTATTCGTTGAACTTCAAGTTCGGTTTCTCTAGTGCGTGGGTCAAGCGATTGGATGCTACTAGCACTCCATTCTATTTCTCGGCATTCTTTGTTATTAAGGTACAATCCTCCCCCTAATGCCGGGAAATGCTCTTCATCGAAGATGCTATCAGCGTACCGAGCCGTGAACAGATCTCCGGTTCTAGGCTCTAAATATTTGATTATGGACAGAGATTCATAACCAATATAGATCCCCAACTTCCGATGAGGTCCCATAGATGTACGCTGGGGTGGTGATATCGGCACGTATACAGCACAGCCGAATTTTCGCAGATGGGAAACCACTGGTTGTTGACCACGCGTTAACTGGTGGGGAGAAGCAGAGTGGTAAGCAGATGGTCTATATTGGATTAAGGCCGCAGCGTGCAAAACTGCGTGTCCGCAACAGCTGGTTGGAAGTTTGCTATCTTGTAGAAGTGGCTTGACTATGAATTTTATTCTTTTAATTAAGGACTCAGCAAGTCCATTCTGTGTATGGACATGTGGTACAGAATGCTCTACATTTATGACCAAAGCAAGACAATAGTCATTAAAGGCCTTTGAGGTAAACTCTCCGGCATTATCCATCCTGATTGACTGAATGCGGTTCTCCGGGAAGCTCGCACGCAAACGGATAATTTGGGCAATAAATTTTGCAAATGCGTGGTTCCGCGTGGACAACAGGCACACGTGGCTCCACTTAGTAGAAGCATCTATAAGAACCATAAAATATCTGAAGGGCCCTGATAGGGGGTTGATTGGACCACAGATATCACCCTGAAGTCTCTGCAGGAAACTCGGGGACTCAGCCTTTACTTTCAGGTAAGAGGGCTTAGTTATCAGTTTTCCTTTAGCACAAGAGACGCATAGGAAGTCTTTAGGAATTTGTGTGGTTTTCATGCCATGGCCAATAGAGCTAGTTATGATGTTCCGCATCATCCTTAATCCAGGGTGTCCTAGTCTTTCATGCCATACTCGAAAAGACTCAGGATTTTTAAATATAGTAGACATCGCAACAAATTCAGGGGGTGGTTTAATTCTTGAGTAATACAACCCAGAGGAGGTGCCTTGCGCTTTCTCTACCACTTTTGTTTCACATTCGTTTGTTGATGTGATATGGAGGTATTCAGCACCACCCACACATGCAGTTGTAACGTGATAGCCGCTACGACGGATATCTTTGAACGTGAGGAGAGTACGAGTTGCTCCTGGGTATAGGAATGCTTCTTCAATAAAGATCCTAGTACCGTTAGGGAGGACAATAATGGCTCGACCGGAGCCTACAATGCGGCCATTGTTGCCGACAATTGTAGTGATATTCTCAGTCCTCTTCAGGAGTGTCTAAAAATATTTCGTCTCTCTAAGAATCGAATTTGTGGCTGCGCTATCAATCAGGCATGGTTCATCGTTTTCCTCCATCGTGGGAAGTGAGTCTTGTTCTATATAAATAATATATAATATTGATTTAGTTCATCATTCATGATGACAACATATAATAGAGCAAGAATAATTAAACCATGAATGAGGAATAAATAAAATTGCAAAGCAATTAATCTCAATCAACCAAATAGTATGGGCTCAGCAGGAGCATTTATTACATCATAACCAAATAAATGTTCTTCTAAAAATAAAATTGCTATGGAAATAAATGTGGAGCTAATGGCTGATAACTTGATCAACTACAGGAGATCATCAGTATCGAAATCGAAGTTGACTTTGCCTAACGGAGTATCGCTCTTAGTTGTGGCATCAACATTTATGGCAGCATGCTCAAACTGTGCAGCAGGTTGAGGCAACTCAAGGTGCTCTCCAGATGTGGCGTCTACAGGCGCCTGGATAAAGTGAGCCTCTGAGTTCTGGCGTTTCTTCCATTCCTGATATATATCAATCAGGTATTTCTCAGTGGTGCATGTACGGGACCAGTGCTGCTGAGACCCGCACCTGAAACATCCTTCGCCAGCATGCTTTGAGGCACTTGCATCGCCCTGCTGGGGGTTGTTTTTGCCTTTGCCTCTACCTCTGCCACGACCATTGTTGCTGCTACTGCCGTTGCCATTCTGTGACTGTTTCTTAAAAGTTCCCCTCGTCGGCCCCTGATTATTGCGGCGCCCACGACCCCTTCCTCTGGAGGAGCCTCTCTTCCCCTGAGGCGGGAAGTTGGCATGTGCTTCTGGTACGGCCGCAGCGCCGACAGGACGCTTCTGGTAGTTTTGCATCAGGAGCTCATTCTGAGCCTCTGCGCCAAGCAACATGTTGACGAGCTCACAGTACTTCGTGTACTTGTTGTTTCGGTATTGCTGCTGAAGCACCATGTTGGAGGGGTGAAAGGTCTGGAGAGTTTTCTCAATCATCTCCAGGTCTGTGACTATCTGGCCACAGAAACGTAGCTGAGCGACAATGCGATGAATGGCAGTGTTGTAAGCCTCCACCGTCTTGAAGTCGAGGAAGCGGAGTGTGGCCCATTCCTGTTGCGCTCGCGAAAGCATCACATGCTTCTGCACTCCGAAGCGCTCTCGCAGCTTCGTCCACAGTACTAGAGGGTCTTTCACCTCCAAATACTCCATCTTTAAGTCTGGATGGATGTGGCGCCTAAGGAAGATTGCAGCTTTTGCTTTCTCATGAAGCTGCAGGCCAATGTCGTTTGGGCCTAGCCGAACGATCGCCTTTCCCAGCTGCATCGCCTCCAGATGAAACTGGCAGTCGTCAGCCCAGGTCAGGTAGTTTTTGCCATTCAGGGCAAGCTCCGCGAAGTCAGTCTTGCTGCCTTCAGCCATAGCCTGTCACCCAAAATTAACTCCAGGTTAATTAAGCGTGCCTATTATCCATAACAGAAATTTAAATGGTTGTATGTAAAAAAAACTTGCATTATCTATTTTCAGCAGGAAAACATGAGATAAATAATGCATATAAAAATAAGCCTGCACTGTATAATACTAATAAATTAACTGGAAATTTATTCAAGTGCAACAATTATAACCGAAATAAAAGAATTCGGATCTCATGCTAGGGTCACGTTATCTTTATGGTTCGACGAAATCATTAGAATTGTATTAAAAACGTGACCACTTAAACACTCGCCCCATGCATGCAAAATATTATAAAGTAAATTAAAAAATAGCGCAATGCATGCAGCCATAGGAAATCAAGTCGTGCATGCAGCAGCAATTGGCGGTGGGGGCCACGGAGCGGTTGCATGCGGCACTAACAGAACGTTGCATGTGGCAGCCTTTTTTTTCTCCGTAAGAAAAGTGAACCGCTTGCTAGGCATGGTGGAGCCCATCGTTGCATGCGGATGCGAGGTGGGATCGGTCATGCAAGTCGTTTGCGTGTCCAGGGCTCCAGGCGTCTAGCAGATGCATGCAGCAGGAAACGACGGGAGCCACGGAAATTCTGCCTACTTTTTCTTCCCAAGAAAACGTAACCGCCTATACATGGGAAAAAAAATTTGCCGCTACCTTTTCTTTTTTTTTTCTTCCCAAGAAAACTTGAACCGCCCATACATGCCGGAAAAAATCTGCCGTCTACTTTTTCTAAACGTGCATGCGGCTCGAATCAGAGCGATTGCATGCGGTTCCTGTCTTTTTTTTTCCTGCACGTCTGGCCACATGCAACAGTGGTTTCCTTTTTTTTTCTCACATCTCCAACCGACTGAGTGGCTGAGCAGAGGTGTCGCCGCCACTACTCCAGGGACAACGCGGGCAACCCAAACCACACCGTCACACGATGAACAGTAAATCACAGATCCACTCAAAATTTCATACCGTGATTCTTGGTTCGATAAATGGGAACAAAGCCTGTCGCGTAGGACAGTTCGGCAAGGCCGGAGGACCTGCCGGCATGGTGAAGAGTCGTTGCCGATCGGATCCACGAGTCGAGGTAGAGCAGTGCTGATGACGTGTTAAACAACATAGTTGTCGCAAATCCCCGATCCGGACTCCGAACCCTCCCAATAGTAGTAGGGACGTGAGAAGTTGTAGAAGCCCGTTCCCTTCCCAGCAACCCAACACAGAGAAGAACAAGAGACACAGTGGATGGAAGCTCTTTCTGTCTATCTTTATTATGATGGGTATGTGTACATACTCCCTCCGGTGCAGTAAAAGAAGTCATCCTGCGCGTGACCGAGCGTGCACAAAAAGAAGTCATAGCGCGCGTGGGTCTGGGATTTGGACGTTGTTGCCCCTAGTAATTGCACAAAAAAAGATGCATTTAAGAGGAATCGAACTTGAGACCTCTAGTCTAGAATGCCTTAGAGCTGCTGCAGCAACCAATCAGGCTTGATTGTTTTAGTGACGTTAATGCATCCATATCCCTATTTAATAGGGGCAAACAGGGAAAACTCTATGATAATTAATCACTCCTTGGTATGCACAATCATGTCCTAAACGACTACCTTTACTGCACTGGAGGGAGTATATATAACCTGTGTACCTCCTAAGGGCAGTTTCAGTATTAGCCCATTAAACCCCTTTTAGGGTTTCTCAACATCCTCTACCGCGCTTGTGAATATTTCCTCTACCGCCTGCAAATATCAGGTAATGTGTCGTCGCATTCGGATTGTTAACTTGCTCGTCTGCTGTTATAAAAACTGTTTTAATTTTTTTGATAGGATGAGTCGGCGATCTCTGTTGACTGTTGCAACAACAATGGGATTCCTCCTCAATTGATGATGAAGAAGAGTTTTTTATAACCATAGGTCACGTTTTAAAATGAATGCAATAAAGAACCAAAGCTGTGCGAACTCGGCAGGGATAAGTGGAACACAACAGCAATCCAGGATATTCCCGTCGGCCGCGTACCGACGGGATTTACTCTAAAACCGACGGGATTTAGCTATTCCCGTCGGTTTTAGTGTAAATCTCGTCGGTACCTGGCCGACAGGAGCTACCCGACGGGGATTGCATTAACTCCCGTCGGCCCCGACGGGAGTTAATTATCTCCCGTCGGCCCTAGGTAGCCGACGGCGGTTGTCGCTCCCCGGCCCAGGGCTGACGTGGCGGGCAATTAACTCCCGTCGGCCCTAGGTAGCCGACGGGAGTTATGTGTCCGCCACGTCAGCCCCGGGTGCCGGGACGGGGGAGCGACAACTGCCGTCGGCTTGGCTAAGCCGACGGGAGTTATCCTGGACAGTACCAGTTTAACTCCCGTCGGCTTTGCAAAGCCGACGGGAGTTAAACTGTCCCCCCTCAAAAACCCCATATTTATGATCAATGGCACAGAAAATATACACAATATCATCATGCACATTCACACATCAATCACATCCATCCACACACATCAATCACATCCATCCACACACATATATATAAGAACATTCATCCACATTCATACACATAAGAAGTGTTCATCCACATAAGAAGTGTTCATCCACAAAAGAAGTGTCCATTACTGAAAAGGTAGAGATCGAAGTGTTCATTACTGAAAAGGTAGAGATCGAAGCACATTCACGAACCGCGGCGGCTAGGGTTGTTGGAGCTTTGGCCGCTGCCTCCGTCCGGAGTTGGGTACGCGAATAGGGAGTTGACGAAGCCATCCATCGTTCCACTTCCTTCCTGATTGTCCTATGGAGCGAGAATGCAATTTGTCAGAAATCGTACATATTAACTGCTGAACTATCGGCGATAGCTATAGAGTTAGAATACAAACCTGTGCTCCAGGGGCAGGTAGCTGTGCCGGCGGTGTGCTAAACTGAGGCTGCTGCGGCACAAGTCCCTGTTGAATACAAGAATAATACATATTCATGTGAGTGCAGTGCGGCACAAGTCGTCGTTTTTACTATGTAACTAGAGAATGGACATAGAATTTCTTACCGGAGGTGGAGGAGGGCCCATAGGGACGAACGTCCATTGCGGCGGAGGCGGAGGGGCCACGTACGGAATGCCCTGCTGCTGAGCTAGTAACTATTGACCAAGCATATTAGTAGTACGCATTGGATGTGTAAAGCAATGAATAAACAGTAATAATGCAATGGGCTTACTTGAATCATCTGCTGTTGCTGCGCGTGGACTGAGGCATAGTACTCACTTTGAGCCCTCAACTGCTCAGTTTGAGCCCTCAACTGCTCATCACGCTGACGGTTCTCCTCACGCAGCCTCACGATCTCAAGCTCTTGCTCAGTGAGCCGACGAGAGCTACGACCGGAGCTTCCGGACCCAGATGCCGACCGCCGAGACGCTCTAAAATCCGTCGTGTTGATCATTCCATCAAAGAGAGAGAATCTACAATTGTTGTCAAAGAAAGATTAATTAAGGCATATGCTCATGTCACTATATAAATGGCATGTAATGTAACATCTCACCGTCCATGTGCCTTTCCTCCACCGGATTTATGCACGGCTTGAGCATCGATCGGCATGGTCCTCCAATCGCAGTCTTCTCCGTGACGGTCCTTCATCTCTTCCGCATATGCCGCCTGTATCGATTATATAACCTTAGTTAGTACGTTGCGAGCATTAACCGAATATTGAGGACAACAGCTCACCAGACGCTCCCTTTGTGTCTGGCTGCACAAAGGGTTGGAAGGGTCGCTTCCCCTATGGCCAGCTTCCCACACCTCGATGGGAGTCGGCTCGCGACCTAATTGAGCTTCCTACAACACAGAGTTAGTACAATAAAAGAATATATGACATCTCAACATATTTGTTAGTTTTCTTACCAGGCGTTTCGCCTTTCGCGTGAAGTTGTCGCCACCGAAGGTGTGGTTCGGCATGGTGCCTCGATTGTCCCTGTGACTTTTTGACTTCTGTTGGAAGGCTTCAGAAGCCCATACCCCACACCAAGCTGCGTAGGCCTCTGGCCGGTTAGACATCCACGGAACCACCACCTTCATAAAAACAAACATATATCAGTACCTATTCAAATGAAACAAACACAAAGGAAAGGATTGAAATATAACCTTACGATACTCTTCCTCGCGAAGGTATATACTCGAGGCCCCTGTCTTCTTGTTCATCTTTTGCCCTAAAATTTGTTGATAATACATGCACGTGGCCTGAATCCTTGCCTCGTACAGGGCCTCCTTCACCAACCGATAGGCATTTACTTGAAACACCTTCTCGGCGTGGTTCGCGTCATCCCCGTCGGCCAACCGAAAACGTGCCTACAAAAAGAATGCAATGTTATCTAACTTTTTAATGATTGCTTCCATATAACACACACAAGATTACGTACCCAGAAGTCAGCGCGAACAAGCCCCTGGGCATCGCCATAAGTGACATCGACCTTCAGCTTATAATCGTCCCAACATGAGACGAGGACCGGCACAACGTCTGCATCGTCGGACGTCTTCACCAGTCCAGGGTAGTGAAACTTCAGGAGCGAACTCAACACAGAGTTCACCTGCTTTTGACAACCCTGGCCGGTGAAAGAGTAGTCCAACCACTCCCTACAAAAAGACGGGCAAGCATCAAACATGCTTACATTTGATGAATATAGCTGATTCAAATCAAAAGATACAGCACTTACCTATCTCCGACGGGGGAGATCACTGTCTTCCCCGTCTCGGAGCTCGGAACAGGTGGAGGTTGTACGGCATGGGGCCTTCTAAACTTACGTGGACGCCTTGCTGGAGCTGCCTCAGCCTCATCTCCACCCTCAGTCGCACCTCCTGCCTCAGCCTCAGTCTCATCTCCACCTCCACCCTCTCCCTGCTCACCTCCTGCCTCAGCCTCCTCACCTCCACCCTCAACCTCATCCTCATCCTCATCCGCATCCTCATCCTCATCCTCATCCTCATCCTGATCCTGATCCTGATCCTCATCCTCATCCTGATCCTCATCCTCATCCTCATCCTGCAAATAAGTAACTCAAGTGTCACATTCACGCGTTAAAGTCTTACACAAATTAAAGAAGATGCTTCATATGGGAGATGGATAAGAAGATGCTGCATAGGATTGAAGAACGCAGGCGGGAATATTTTCTCCAGCTTGCAAAGAAGCACCAGTGCCGATTCCTCTAGTTTCTGCATCATCTCCTTTAAAATTTCTTTAGCACAAAGCTGCCTATAGAAATAGCTAAGTTCAGCTATCACTTTCCACACTTCCTCGTTAATGTAACCACGCAACATTACTGGGATCAGCCTTTCCATCATTATATGGTAATCATGACTCTTCAACCCATTGATCTTCATTGTTTTCAAGTTCACAGATCTTCTGAACCCCGCACCATAACCATCGGGAAATTTTAAATCTTTCATCCACTTCATCACTTCTTTTCGTTCATTGGGTCTCAAGGCAAATTCAGCACGAGGCTTGCCTCCATTTTCTCTGAGCATGAGAGTTGGGCAGTTACATATGTTACCTAAGTCCACTCGGGCCTTGAAATTGTCTTTTGTTTTATCTGGGAAATCCATGACGGTGTTAAATAGTGCTTCACACATGTTACGCTCTTGGTGCATTACATCGATGTTGTGCGGGAGCTGCAATGCCCTCATGTAAGGGAGCTCCCAAAGGCCACATTTGTGAGTCCAGTTATGGGTCTTTCCGAAACCTGCAAACCCATCCCCATCCTCATTTCTCACTAGATTACTCAGCTCCTCAGCGATTTCCCACCCGGTGCGACGCTTCGGGGGTTCCTTCGTGACAATGGTGTCCTTCCTGAACTCGTGTGCCTGGAGCCTGAAGGGGTGGTTCAAAGGAAGAAAAGACCTATGACAATCGAAGTAACAGAACTTCCCACCCTTATCGAGCCAGAAACAATCTGTTTCTTTTCCACAAATAGGACAACCTAGTCTTCCACTGACTCTCCACCCAGCAAAGATCCCATACGCTAGATAATCATGTATGGACCACAAATATGCTGCCCGAAGTTTGAATTTTTGCTTCATGAAGCTGTCATACGCCTCCACTCCTTCCCAAAGCTCTTTCAACTCCTCAATCAATGGCTCAAGCATAACATTGAGGTTTACGCCGGGATGATCCTTCCCAGGTATGATGAGAGTTAAGAACATAAACTCATCTTTCATGCAATCTTCAGGTGGAAGGTTGTACGGTATGGCAAAGACAGGCCAACATGAGTAAGACGCTGCGGTCATACTGAAAGGAGTGAAACCATCTGTCGCCAGCCCAATACGAACATTCCTCTCTTCACTAGCAAATTCTATATCGAAGCTGTCCAGGGCCTTCCATGCGTCGCTATCACACGGATGCTGCATTACCCCATCCTTCGGGGGCTTATGATTCTTGCGCTAGCTCATGCGGCTCGCAATTCTACTAGCCAAGAACAGACGTTTCAGTCTTGGAGTGAGACGCATCCAGCGAAGCTGCTTATGTGCCCTCTTTGTTGTCACCTTCTCCCCTTCTTCGTTTACCACCTCTATGTACCTCGACAGGCCACATTTCAAGCATTTCTCTAGTTTCGCACGATCGCGCCAATATATCATGCAGTTGGACGGGCATATATCGATCTTCTCATATGGCATTCCCAAAGCCTTTAGCAGCTTCTTTGACCGGTAAATGTCTTTAGGCACCTTATGATCGGCAGGAAGGACATCACTAAACAAGTCCAAAATCGCCTTATAACATTTGGCTGAGCAACCAAACTTTGACTTTATGCTCATTAGACGGGTCACGAACTGGAGGATGGTAACCGTTGTGTGTCCATGCAGAGGCATTTCTAAGTCTTGGAGGAGTTTGAACAACTCTTCAACCTCTTTTGTAGGCGGATCTTCAGGATTGTTGACAAACTCTGCCTGCATATCTTCTAACATATGATCCAATCGATCAACGTTTTCACCGTCATCCACCTCCATCTGTGCTGATACTATACTCCGTGACTCGCCGTGGTTATCCCAAACCTTATAACCTTGAACATACCCATGACTGCAAAGGTGTAGTGCCACAGTTCTCTTGTCATGTGACTGGATGTTCCCACATTTGGTGCATGGGCACCTAATCACAGCGTGGGTTGACTCTCCACGAGCGTTCTCTAAAAACTTTTCTGTCTTCTGAAACCATTCCTTTGTGTGACATCCGCCCTTCTTCCAACCAGCATACATCCACTCACGGTCATCTTCCATGTTTGTGGACTAGGATGGCTCAGTTTTGCTGTTGTGTAAACCACCAACCAAAAATTCAGCATATAAGAGCAATGCACGTGGCTTAGGTGATAACCCTACTATAGGAAAGGACATAAACCCACCCGAGAATGGAGGCGGCCGCATGCGACTCGTGACGTGCCCGATGGTCCGAACGAAATTTCGGCAGCATAACCCCGCTGTTCTCCGAACACACGCCTATCATGGTGCGACGGAGAACAACTGGGTTATGCTGCTGAAATCTCGTTCGAACCAACGGACACGTGCACGAATCACATGCGGCCACACCCATTCTCCGGCTGTCCAAATACGTGGACAATCCCGGAACCACGCACATCACAAGTAATCTTGTGTTTGGACCGAATGAAACTATACAATCTATGCATCCATAGATTGTCTAGGTGCATTAGGCCCAAACATATGAATAAATGTGATGCATGTGCATGCTTCCGGAACGGGTGACACCTAGGGTTAACTACTGGTCTGCGCACTTAACCCTAAAACTCTAGGAAAATAAACAGTGTATCATACTAATCAAACTACCACAACGTAGTTAACTCCCGTCGGCTTAATCAATACAATCAACCAACCGACGGGAATAAACATATTTTCGATATAAATATAAATATATATCGCAAAGATATAATTTTAAATGATTTCAATCTTACTGTCTCAGTGGAGGTTGCAGCGGCGTTGGGGGAGGGGACGGGCGGGGGCAGCGGCGTCGGCAAGCCGCGACGGAGGACGGGACGGGCGCGGCAGGGTCGGCGGCGGCGGCATAGGCGCTGGCGGCGCTCGGGCGGGGCGGCGCACGGCGGCGGCGGCGCAGGCTCGGGCGGCGCTCGGGCGCACGGCGGCGGCGACGCAGGCTCGGGCGGCGCTCGGGCGCTGGACGGCGATCGGCGATCGGCGCCGGCGATGGAGAACGACCGCGCGATGAATAAAGCCTAGGCGAGTGGCCGGCGCGCGCGTTTTAGCCGGGCCCACCCTAAACCCCGTCGGCCGTAACGAAGCCGACGGGAGATAATGTAGCTCCCGTCGGTTAGCCGGACTAACCGACGGAAGTTATTTTATCTCCCGTCGGCTTCGTTATGGCCGACGGTAGTTAATTAACTCGCGTCGGCAACCCTAAAAACCGACGGGAGTTATTTTATCTCCCGTCGGCTTCGTTATGGCCGACGGTAGTTAATTAACTCCCGTCGGCAACCCTAAAAACCAACGGGAATTATTATGGCCGACGGGAGTATTCAGTTTTGCTGTTGTGGAAAGGGCCGATTTTTTTTGGTTTTTAGCCATTTTTGTGACAAAAATTTGCACTTAGACCTCTGAAAGACTTATTTCCTGTTTTGGACCCGATACTCGGCGTCACAAGCTATAGCACCGAGGTAACACAACTCGGCGCCATAGTCTATGACGCCGAGCTCTGACGTGACATAGGCAGCTCCCGGCGGCTAGGGCTGGCGTGGCGTCGACGTGGCCTCCTAGCTCGACGCCACAGATCTTGGCGCCAAGCTAGGGAGGCCTATAAAACGGCCGCGCTGCTGGCCGAGAAGAGCTCATTTTCTCTCAATTCAAAACTTCTTCAAAGTTACTATATTCAAATATTCGAGTTGGAATACTTCGTAGACCAAGGTATGATGTCTCACTGATTCGTTTTGTATATTGGGTTGTAATTTTTCGATTATTAGTTTCCATTGTTGCTCCTAGAATATATAGTATAGTTTATATGATAACTACATTTAATTTGATAGTTTGTGAAATCCGATTATAAAGTCTATTAGGTACATGTGTTAATTATAATCGTTTCTTTGATGAAAACATGTATCAGGAGGCGTGGCAGAAGAGAGGTCGTCCTTGGGAGTTATATCCGGACGTATCTAGTAAAGATGCTCCTGTTCCTCCTGAACTTCCTGTGCCTAACTGTTACTGTGGCAGACTGGCTTGAGTATGTCAATCCAAACATCCAGACATGGCTGCTCGCTGCTTCTACCTTTGTGGCGGTTTTAACATACGTAGCTTATGACTTGTGACTTAATATTGTTTATTAGATGTGTAATAATGCTTCGTTCAATTTTTTAAGAGCACATGAGGTGTTTCTTTTTCCAGTGGATCGACGGTCCTGATAAATTTGACTCTCGATATCTTCTTTTCGCTAATTGGTTGTGTGGAAGGACTAGTCATGGGCGTTTTAAGCGTTGGGTACTGTAACACCCTAGGTGTTTATATTCCGCTCGACAACAAGTATGGATTTAAGCATGTAATATCAGTGGATAAAACAGATGCTAAATTCTAATCATCTTCGCTACCGCGATTTTAATATCGCATCTGTTTTATTTGTTGCGAGTGCGACATCGTTTTTATTTTTATCTATCCGGGCTATTCCTAAATTTTCGTAATGTTCGGAACATCGTTGTTCCGAAAATCTGTGCGTCCGGTGATTATTTAAAATTCATCGCTCGCGCGAATACGAATCCGGAAGCCTGACTCACTCGGATGATTTTATCCCGAACGAATTAATCTGAGCTCGTCGACTAAGGTTTTCGGTGCAAACAATTCGGCTCCCACTCGTCAACTGTGAAATCGCGTACGATGATCTAAAATTGAGCTTCGTTTCACTGGTAAATTATCCTGGCTGTGGAATCAGGTGCTCTGACACGGATAAAATTATTTGATTTCAAACTGAAGGGAACACAGTCCGTAATACTGTAGCCGGATTTAATTTGGCTCTTCCTAAATCTTTATTCTAGATCTGTGATATTTTGGCAGACGCCTTTGTGTGTGAGAGAAATGAGCAATATCTCACCACCGTTAAAGTCATCGGCTCCTTATCCCTCTCGTCGCGTCAGCTATCCTCATCCTCACACTGTTCTCGCTGATTTTTTAGCCGACGTCCTCATCTTCTCTCGCTCAGAAAAATCTTTGCCGCTCTCTCCTCCTCTGATTTTTCTCGCTGCGCAGGAGCCGTCAGCCTTATCTCCTCTCGCTGTTGTTCTTCTCTGAAGCTCTCTCACGCGCGCGCGACTGACTTCTCTGCTTCTCTGCTCCCTCAGCTCATCTCCTTCTCCTGATATTTTCTTCTCCGTGGAGGTTATCCATGCGTCGCTTAGCCCTCGACAGATTTTAGCCGTCGTCTTGCCGCCGATCTGCTCAAAAAAGATCCCGCCGCGCTGGTTCCTTTCTTAGATGCGCGCGACTTCTTCTCCTTTCTCCCTGCGTCTCTCTCTGCTGGACGTCACCCAGGATTTCTGCTTCTTCCCCAGCCCGGATCTTCTTCCTCCTGCTCGGCCTTCATCCTGCGTGCCCGGCCTCCAACCTCCATCTCTGGCCGAGCCCCAGTGCCCTGGATTTTTCTTTCTCTCCCTCGTCTTCTTCCACCAGCCGAGGTCTCCTCCCTGCCACGCCTGCTTCCCATAGCGCCCAGTCCCCAGCTTGCTCGCCTAGGACATCGCTCGGCTGCCCTCTGTTTCTTCCATGGCCGCAGCCGCCTAGCTGCCCCTCTCCTCTCTCTTCTTTAGCTCACTTCCCTCTCTGCTTACCACGTGCTCTCCCTGGTACTCTCCTGCCGCACGTTCCATTCTTCTCCCTGGTGCGCCTGCTCCCATGCGCATCCCTTTGCTCTGCTCGCGGCGCCCCCTGCTTTTCTTGGCCAGAGCTTCCTCTTTTCCCAGCCATGGCAGCGCCCGCCTCCCTGCTCCCATGCCGCGCGCCCCTGCTCGGAGGTCTTCCTGGTGCCATGCCCCTTTCTGCTCGGTCTCCCTGGTGCTCCAGTTCGGGAGCTCGGCCGCTCTTTCCTCTCTGCGCTTGCCGAGCAGCTTCCATGGCGCGCTCCCCTCTGTTTCTTCTCACTGGTCGCCCAGCCCGCATCTCCCTGCACGCTGTGTCTTGCTCGATTTGCCATGCCGCGTCGGCCCTGCTCTTCTCAAGTTCAGCCATACGTCTTCCCGGACGCTCAGGTCCTCACCAACCACATGCTGTGTCATCAGACCTCTGTGCGCAATCTCATCGTTTGTCGTGTGCCTAGCTCCATGTCTCCGTCCTAGGCTGCGCGCACAAGCTCTCTGTTGGCCGCGCGTGAAGCTCTCTATTCGCCTGCCGTTGAATCGCCTGCTCGCTGTCTGCGCCATTGAAATTCCCTCGCCGTGCGCTCTGGTGTCGGCTGCCGCCGATTCCGCCATTAGACTTTCGAGCTCGCGAACGCTTCAGCTCATTGTTGTCGCCAAGTCTGAATATCGCAGCTCGTTCTAGTGACCGTGAGTTCTTCCCTATGCGCGCATGAGCTCCTCTGCTTGGCCCGTCGTCGTTCTCCAGCTCTTTGCCGCACTCGTCTGTTCGTCGTCCTCTGATCCCAGCCCGAACCATCTGTGCGATCGCTCCTTATCCATCAGGTTTCGGTGTTTTCACGTTTATCGTCGAGTTGTCAAACCTGTCATCCTCTACTCGACCCCCTCTCATCAGCTCGCTCCAGACTCGATCTCGTCGTCGATCCGTGCGTCACCAAGAAATCCCAAGAATCAGGTGAAGACGAGGCTAGCAGCATGGTATTCACCAAGTGATCAAACAAGTCATCGAGCGTCATCCTCGTCTACGCCAAACCCCCAAGCCATGAAGACACTCTGGTGCTAGCCACGCATCGCTAGCTCGACAAAAAGGAATCCCACGAGTATTCGGTCAAGAATGGAAACTGTGTGCCTCGCTCGCCAGACATGTATGATCAATGGTGAAGCGTCCCCAATCCTTTAGGACTCAAATGTGATATAATTACTAGTCCCAGGAGGCTAGTAAACACATTTATACATCAGATGATTACAGATCTGCTTAAACGAGACAAACCTATAAAGGTGGCGATCAACTTTAAGAGTTGGTCCACAACTCGGGACATATCATCAAAGTGGGGCTGAAGTAGCCCGATATACGCAGCGAAGCAAATCAGCGGTCCAACAACCACAGGCAAGGTTGGGAACAGACGTAACTCTTACCCGATCTCCTTTTTCTGAAAAAAATAAATAAGCAAGGGTGAGTACAAACGTACTCAGCAGCCCACCTTCACCCGCGGAATGGGGAAATCAGATATAATGCATGGAATATGTGGAGCTCAGGATATTTGCAGAAACAACAATATTTTATGCAGGGTTGTTTTGTAAAACATTTTGTATTTTTCAAAGCGCATCCTCTCCCAAAGGAGCAGGAAGTTTTCAATATTAGAACAAAAATCCCCTGGGCTAAACCATCTAGGTATCTTAGCAGTTTCCCACTGGTTTTCCTTTTCAAAAACAGCTACTAGACTTCCCGTCCACCATAGCTCACGGCTGAACCGCCGAACCTTTTAAAAACCATTTTTCTCAAACGCACCCTTTTTTGAAAACAAAACATTAATTGCCATACCATACCAGACTCATCCATTCCTGTGGACACGGACTATTCGAATAGGTTTTCAAACTCTGCGCAGAGGTGTACACTTTACCCACTAGTCCGGCTCTGCGATCTCATGATCAGTGAGATCCGAATCTGAATCTCTTTCTTTCCCCGCACGCCCTAACCTTAACGGTTATCCGGAAGGAGTCAGGCCACCACCATGTCCAAACCGGACAAAACTTTCCCCTCCTTATCCTCCCGGTGCTCCCCAGCCTTCATAACCCTGGGGTTGGACCGTACGAGTTCAGATTGAGTGACTGCCCACACAGTCTCGAGTGGTTGTACTTGTCATGAGTACAGGTAGTGAAAGATGACAAACCGGTCCTTATACGAGGGGACAATCCTTCTGCTCATGCCTAAACCAGCTGAGCCATCACCTTAGGCCCTCCCCTAAACCAGGGAGTCCCTGATCATCCCTACTCAAAGGTGATAAGGGTGAAAACCCTTCATCATACACATTTTGAAAAGCATTTTCCTTTGAAAAACTCACACCTTTTCTCAAATCATTTGTATCAAATATATTGAGGATTGATTGCGGCAAGCGGCTTGGGTGGCCATAATAACTTGTCTCAAAATCATATCATGCATAAAATAGCAGGTTGAGGGTTGTGGTTGTAAAAGCATAGGTAATTTATGCATCAAAGGGATCCAGTGAGCTTGTCGTGCTTATCCGGCGAAGGGGAAAGAGAGCTCGCGGAACTGGCTTCTGGCTCCTGGCGTAGACTTGTAGATCTGGCCTCCACGAGACGGTACGAACGCTCCGATAACTATGCAACAAGAACAAGCAAACATACAAACCAACAAGTATACCAACAAATATTTAGTATAGTGGTCAGAATAGTGATATATGGATGGGTAGAGTCTTGAGTAGAATATGTGTCATGTGGTGTTGAGATACTGCTGGTGGTGGAGCGAAGGTGCTTACCAGGAGGGTGGACTAGAGACGAAGCGACACTATGCGTGTAGCTGGCAGAGCGGAGTAACTAAGTGAGTGGGGTGTTTGCCTTGGCTGAGGGTGTTGAGTGTGTGTGGAGAGGGAGAGGGTAGCTGGGTGTATTTATAGCTGGGTGTATGTGGTGTAGCACAGCGAAGTTCACTGTTGGTGAGAATAGTGACGAATGAATCGTCTGACTTAATATGAACAGGAGAGTTATAGGCAGAATATGGGACGAGAGTATTTTGGGATTTTTCTGGAACATGAACCATGCTTAAGGGATGGCATGGTTGGATAGGGAATAGTTTGATAAGAATTTAGAAACGAGAATTATTGGAATCTGAGTTTGGAAGCCTGGTTCGAATGAATCTCAAGTTAAGCGTGCTCAACTTGGAGAAACCTAGGATGGGTGACCAGATTGGAAGTTCCCTACTGGAATGAAAATCACAGTCACCGGAGTTTGTATAACTGGAATATGGGTCTGGCTGGTCTTAGGTGGACTGGACAGCATGATGGATGAGTAGTTGAAATTTGGAGTAATCGGATGATCGATGAATAGTAACGGTGAATAGTAACGGTAAAAAGTAACGGTAAAAAGTAACGGTAAATAGTAACGGTAAAAAGTAATGGTAAATAGTAACGGTAAATAGTAACGGTCAAAAGTAACGGTAAAAAGTAACGGTAAATAGTAATGGTAAAAAGTAACGGTAAATAGTAACGGTAAAAAGTAACGGTAAATGGTAAAAAGTAACGGTAAAAAGTAACGGTAAATAGTAATGGTAAATAGTGACGGTAAATAGTGATGGTAAATAGTGACGATGAACGAACGATGAACGATGAATAGGAACTATGAACGAACGATGAACGATCGAATGATCGAACGAACGAACGATCGGAATTTTGGCAGCATAACGGCAGGAAAAAGATTTTTTGGACGAACGAACGGACGAACAGACGAACGATCGGACGAACAGACGAACGAACCATGAACGATCGGACGAACGATCAAACGATCGGACGAACGAACGATCGGAATTTCGGTAGCATAACGGCAGGAAAAAGATTATTTGGACGAACGAACGGACGAACGATCGGACGAACGGACAAACGAACCAAGAACAGGGGGACGAACGATCGAAGAACGACCGAACGATCCTTGCGCTAGTGTGTGCTTGTGTGGGAGGTGGAGTGGGAGTGGGAGTGGGCGTGTGGGTGTGGGGGGGGGGAGGGAGTTGCCATGAAATGGCTTGGGGTGGGATGAGAGGAGGCCCTTGCCCCTCTATTTATAGCCATGGTGGGGGGATTAGGGGGAGGGATGAGAGGATTAGTGGGAGGATGAGAGGATTAGTGGGAGATTAGCATGGATTTGTCTTATATGAGTGTAATTAGCTTGTAGAGCTCACCGTATGACACCGGAGGCATACGTATACGTATGAGCATGAAGAAAGTTATGAATAAAATATTTGTAGGGACTTCAAAAATGATTCTGAAGGTATTTCTCAGGAAGAAAATACTTGGAGATATATCGGTGGAATATTTGGGCAGTATTTCTGAAAGAGTTTGAGGGTGATCACTGGGGAAACATTTGTAGGATATTTTGAGGAGGATTTTAGAGAGAATATAGACCACTATATTTTATTTGCTGATATCAACTCGCAAACAAACATTTTGAAATGAAATTTGAAATTCATTTTGAATTTAGAGCGAGTTTGAGAAAATTTCAAGATTTGAATTTTTGGGATGCTACAAATCTACCCCACTTAAAAGGAATCTCGTCCTCGAGATTTGGCTTAGAAGGGTTATGGGTATAGCTTTACTTCAGCTACATATCTTCACTTTGCAACTCTTCGAGGAGATTGAACTTCAACAAAATCTGGCCTTTCAGGAGCATCCGGTTGCTGATTGCAAACGCTGATTCTGGCTAATCAAAGATCATCTTCAGGCTTCTAGCTTTCGCTTGGCAGCTAGCTTATTGAAGAAGCATCGATGCCAACACACAAACCTTTCTCTTGCGAACTTCCACATGGATTCCTTCCTTGATTGGTCTTCTAGTGCTTCATCAACAAAACTTGGGTGACCACTTCTCATCCAGGAACTTATATGCTTCAATGATCTGGTCCTTCATAAGCTTGCTACAGGCCTTCTTCTTTTTCTCCATAGCAGGAACCTTACTGGAATACTACCCCACTTAAAAAGAATGAGGGTAGATCTCTTGAATCTTGGGGATTTGAACTCCTTGAAGTACCACATAACAAGGGTGTTACGAGGCCTTCTTCTGCTGTTGCTGCTTGACCAGACTGCGGAGAGATGACTGACACAGGGTTGATTCTGGGAGAACCTTCTTATCTTTTCTTCACTATCTTCTTTTCTCTTCTCACT
The DNA here is from genome assembly GCA_029449295.1 of Zea luxurians. NCBI lineage: Eukaryota > Viridiplantae > Streptophyta > Magnoliopsida > Poales > Poaceae > Zea > Zea luxurians. The sequence goes on from JAOPSE010000132.1 coordinate 1,455,855, forward strand.
TTTCACTTTTCACTGCCTCTTTCTTTCTCTTTGCTCTTCCCACTGGAGGATTCTATCAAAGAGTATTATTATCATACACTGGAGGAAACCAAAGATTATGAACCATGTACAACAGTCTTCAACCCAAGAATCACCAAGCATTGTGATCTTAGGGGCGAGGGAGTGGAAGATGGAGTTGCTTGCGATTTGGCAGAGGGGATTTTATCTGGAGTGTGCTTTGCTTTGAGCGAGATGGGAGTTGAGGGAGCTGGTGGGGGAATTTATAAGCGAGTGGGGGTGCTCGGGTGCGGAGTGGCGATGACGGAGCAGATGACACGCGACAGCAGGTGCGACAAGGGGTGGGGGGCTGTTGCCGACGACGATGGTGGTGGCGGGTGCGCTGCAAAGGGAGGTGGGCGGCGGTAGTGCGCTGCAAAGGGGGGCATGGGCGGTGGTGGTGCGCATGGAGGCGGGCACGCGTGCGGGGGTACGAGTGAGTGGTGGGGTCGATGACCCTGATGTTTGTGGTCTCTGGTTCCAAGAATCTTTGCCTCTTTGTATGGTAATAACTACTTCTGTCCTCTTTTTCTGTTTACTTTGACTCAAGGGCAGTGCTTTGATTCTCACGGTCGGTCCTTTTGACTAAGCGACTGGATAGGTTTCTTCTGTAGCTTGTTCCAGGCTTCAAGGGTGAGCTTCCCGGTATCTTCTTGGGTAAGGCACTTTTCTCTTGAGATGGGTTAAGATGAGAATGGAAGCATAAGGTGAGGATTAGCTCTAATTTGTGATCTATGTTTTTAGATAAAATCTTTTTAAGAAAAACGAAAAGAAAACACACAAGCTCAGCAATGATAAGCACAAACAAGTCAAATGTTTTGAATAAGGGAAGAGTAGAGTTTTTTTTCCAAAGCACGGACTACTCAGACTCGGGGGCTAAGCATAACTACTATTGCTCAGCTCCTGAATTGAGAACTATGCTAAATGCGACTTATGAGCACTAACGTTAAAGCATCACATATGCACTCAAAAGGGAAGAAAACATCAAGCGAAATTCATTTTGAAATGCCCTAGGGGGCCACACAATTAGAGTTTTGCAAAACACGAGTCTACACGATTACCTCTCATACATGCAGGGCTCTAACCAAAGTGAAGAAAAACTCCACTACCCAATGCATGCAGAGGACTAGGCATAACTAACTCAGATCTGACAGCTTCTCTTCTGGCAAGGCTGGCACACAACTTCAATCTGAGACATCTCCTGGATGGGTCAACAGGGAGCTGATGTTGATGACTTCTTCTGGCGGCGACTGAGATGGCAACACGGGGTCGAACTCTTCTTCAAGCTGGACTGGCTCTTGTAGCTCCTCAGAGGGCGGCGGTGCTAGCGAGGTGCTTGCAGCTTCTTCCTTGATCTCACGGGACGATGCTGGAATCTTCTTCATGGTGAGGGGCTCAAACAACTCTGATGGGGGATCTTGGGAGGATTCAGGGTGCTCTTGCTTATCCATAGCCTGAGGGAAGACTGGAATTCCTTCCAAGACAATGGCTCCTTCCGGTAGTTCCCAAGCCTTCTTCTCTCCTCTGATAGAGACCGGGTGACCTTCAAGAATCTAGGGGTCTTCAGCTCTGATGGGTTGAACTGGGTTGGATGGAGCGGGCTCTTGGATCCGTAGGGCTCTACGTTGGTTATGGGTTACCAAGTAGGCCTCCATCAACTTCTGGACATGCTCATCCTTGGCTTGCTTCAGGGCTTCAACAGCAATGGCTTCACGACTTTCCAAGGCAGCTACACGGGCTTGAGCTGCGGTGAGATCCACATGGAGCTTACGGTTGCGCTTCTCTGCATCTTCTACTCGGGCAATCATCTGACGGTGGTGCCGAGCCAAGAAATCATACCGTGCATCTAGGGTGAGCAGGTATGCGGTGAGGTACACGACTGAGGGGTCATCCTCAAGCAACTGCTGCACTTCCAATGCACGCATCCTGGCCATCCAAACGGGACAGTTTCTCTGAAAGGGCGGAAAGAATCTGAGCGGGGTGTCAGCCACTTCTTCTTCATAGATCTGACATAGGGTCCTCAATGCCTTGCGAGCGACGACTTGACAGGTGTCTTTGAATCTGTGCCCAGCAGCAGTGACACTCCATTCCACATGGTGTGGACTGGATCCAATGTATACAGTCACGACACACTTCTCTGTGCCATGCTCGACGAATTCACGACCATCATACTCTGGCTGGCTCCTGATTCCGAGGCGGACTGTGCATGCTCTCAGCAACTTGGGGAAACCATCTTCATTCTGGCAAAAGCTGGTTTGGCAGCGAACCTCCATCTGACTTCTGAGAGAAGGAAAGGGGGAAACATTTTTGAAATGAAGGGATGAGAGCAAGAATTTTTTAAGAAAATAGTTTTGACTCAAAAACTTTTGATCAGGCTAAGGGTTACGTCCTGCGGCCAACCTAACAGCTCTGATACCACCTGAAGCGTCCCCAATCCTCTGGGACTCAAATGTGATATAATTACTAGTCCCAGGAGGCTAGTAAACACATTTATACATCAGATGATTACAGATCTGCTTAAACGAGACAAACCTATAAAGGTGGCGATCAACTTTAAGAGTTGGTCCACAACTCGGGACATATCATCAAAGTGGGGCTGAAGTAGCCCGATATACGCAGCGAAGCAAATCAGCGGTCCAACAGCCACAGGCAAGGTTGGGAACAGACGTAACTCTTACCCGAGCTCCTTTTTCTGAAAAAAAATAAATAAGCAAGGGTGAGTACAAACGTACTCAGCAGCCCACCTTCACCCGCGGAATGGGGAAATCAGATATAATGCATGGAATATGTGGAGCTCAGGATATTTGCAGAAACAACAATATTTTATGCAGGGTTGTTTTGTAAAACATTTTGTATTTTTCGAAGCGCATCCTCTCCCAAAGGAGCAGGAAGTTTTAAATATTAGAACAAAAATCCCCTGGACTAAACCATCCAGGTATCTTAGCAGTTTCCCACTGGTTTTCCTTTTCAAAAATAGCTACTGGACTTCCCGTCCACCATAGCTCACGGCTGAACCGCCGAACCTTTTAAAAACCATTTTTCTCAAACGCACCCTTTTTTGAAAACAAAACATTAATTGCCATACCATACCAGACTCGTCCATTCCTGTGGACACAGACTATTCGAATAGGTTTTCAAACTCTGCGCAGAGGTGTACACTTTACCCACTAGTCCGGCTCTGCGATCTCATGATCAGTGAGATCCGAATCCGAATCTCTTTCTTTCCCCGCACGCCCTAACCTTAACGGTTATCCAGAAGGAGTCAGGCCACCACCATGTCCAAACCGGACAAAACTTTCCCCTCCTTATCCTCCCGGTGCTCCCCAGCCTTCATAACCCTGGGGTTGGACCGTACGAGTTCAGATTGAGTGACTGCCCACACAGTCTCGAGTGGTTGTACTTGTCATGAGTACAGGTAGTGGAAGATGACAAACCGGTCCTTATACGAGGGGACAATCCTTCTGCTCACGCCTAAACCAGCTGAGCCATCACCTTAGGCCCTCCCCTAAACCAGGGAGTCCCTGATCATCCCTACTCAAAGGTGATAAGGGTGAAAACCCTTCATCATACACATTTTGAAAAGCATTTTCCTTTGAAAAACTCACACCTTTTCTCAAATCATTTGTATCAAATATATTGAGGATTGATTGCGGCAAGCGGCTTGGGTGGCCATAATAACTTATCTCAAAATCATATCATGCATAAAATAGCAGGTTGAGGGTTGTGGTTGTAAAAGCATAGGTAATTTATGCATCAAAGGGATCCAGTGAGCTTGTCGTGCTTATCCGGCGAAGGGGAAAGAGAGCTCGCGGAACTGGCTTCTGGCTCCTGGCGTAGACTTGTAGATCTGGCCTCCACGAGACGGTACGAACGCTCCGATAACTATGCAACAAGAACAAGCAAACATACAAACCAACAAGTATACCAACAAATATTTAGTATAGTGGTCAGAATAGTGATATATGGATGGGTAGAGTCTTGAGTAGAATATGTGTCATGTGGTGTTGAGATACTGCTGGTGGTGGAGCGAAGGTGCTTACCAGGAGGGTGGACTAGAGACGAAGCGACACTATGCGTGTAGCTGGCAGAGCGGAGTAACTAAGTGAGTGGGGTGTTTGCCTTGGCTGAGGGTGTTGAGTGTGTGTGGAGAGGGAGAGGGTAGCTGGGTGTATTTATAGCTGGGTGTATGTGGTGTAGCACAGCGAAGTTCACTGTTGGTGAGAATAGTGACGAATGAATCGTCTGACTTAATATGAACAGGAGAGTTATAGGCAGAATATGGGACGAGAGTATTTTGGGATTTTTCTGGAACATGAACCATGCTTAAGGGATGGCATGGTTGGATAGGGAATAGTTTGATAAGAATTTAGAAACGAGAATTATTGGAATCTGAGTTTGGAAGCCTGGTTCGAATGAATCTCAAGTTAAGCGTGCTCAACTTGGAGAAACCTAGGATGGGTGACCAGATTGGAAGTTCCCTACTGGAATGAAAATCACAGTCACCGGAGTTTGTATAACTGGAATATGGGTCTGGCTGGTCTTAGGTGGACTGGACAGCATGATGGATGAGTAGTTGAAATTTGGAGTAATCGGATGATCGATGAATAGTAACGGTGAATAGTAACGGTAAAAAGTAACGGTAAAAAGTAACGGTAAATAGTAACGGTAAAAAGTAATGGTAAATAGTAACGGTAAAAAGTAACGGTAAATAGTAACGGTCAAAAGTAACGGTAAAAAGTAACGGTAAATAGTAATGGTAAAAAGTAACGGTAAATAGTAACGGTAAAAAGTAACGGTAAATGGTAAAAAGTAACGGTAAAAAGTAACGGTAAATAGTGACGGTAAATAGTGATGGTAAATAGTGACGATGAACGAACGATGAACGATGAATAGGAACTATGAACGATCGAATGATCGAACGAACGAACGATCGGAATTTTGGCAGCATAACGGCAGGAAAAAGATTTTTTGGACGAACGAACGGACGAACGATCGAACGATCGGACGAACGGACGAACGAACCATGAACGATCGGACGAACGATCAAACGATCGGACGAACGAACGATCGGAATTTTGGCAGCATAACGGCAGGAAAAAGATTATTTGGACGAACGAACGGACGAACGATCGGACGAACGGACGAACGAACCAAGAACAGGGGGACGAACGATCGAAGAACGACCGAATGATCCTTGTGCTAGTGTGTGCTTGTGTGGGAGGTGGAGTGGGAGTGGGCGTGTGGGTGTGGGGGGGGGGAGGGAGTTGCCATGAAATGGCTTGGGGTGGGATGAGAGGAGGCCCTTGCCCCTCTATTTATAGCCATGGTGGGGGGATTAGGGGGAGGAATGAGAGGATTAGTGGGAGGATGAGAGGATTAGTGGGAGATTAGCATGGATTTGTCTTATATGAGTGTAATTAGCTTGTAGAGCTCACCGTATGACACCGGAGGCATACGTATACGTATGAGCATGAAGAAAGTTATGAATAAAATATTTGTAGGGACTTAAAAAATGATTCTGAAGGTATTTCTCAGGAAGAAAATACTTGGAGATATATCGGTGGAATATTTGGGCAGTATTTCTGAAAGAGTTTGAGGGTGATCACTGGGGAAATATTTGTAGGATATTTTGAGGAGGATTTTAGAGAGAATATAGACCACTATATTTTATTTGCTGATATCAACTCGCAAACAAACATTTTGAAATGAAATTTGAAATTCATTTTGAATTTAGAGCGAGTTTGAGAAAATTTCAAGATTTGAATTTTTGGGATGCTACAAATGGCATCAACCGGAAACCGTCGTCGTGCTTGCGACTATCGCGTCGAATTAGTCAGGGTAAGTTGATTCGTATTCCCGTTAACTAGGTCTATAAATAGATTAAATAGAATTATTGGTCACAATAAATGTTAGTAATTTAGCATGCCTATATTGTGATGATCGATTTAGGTAAATCGGTAAATAAAGTAATTAAGATACACCGTTTAAAGAGTTAATAAAAAACTAGGAATAAAAATATATTTTCTAGTGTTATTATATCAATTTGGTTAATGGATGTAGTCGATGCCCTGCTGTAATAATGCTTGGTTTAAGTGTTTCATCCTTTTTAGTGTAGATTATCTATATTATACTCGTTATACTCGTGCTCATACATGTGCATCGTGCATCTCATAAGGTACGATAAATAATCGCGTGATGCGGAAGACGAGCCAAGTCGACCCCAAGCGCGGACTAATTCACAAGATGATGCTGGTGGATTAACCTGAAGATGAATAATTGGAACAAGTATCTGAAGAAAAGATGATCACCAAGTGGACGATGTCTAACAACACTAACCTAGTGTTATTCAGGCAAGCCCCAGTACATGCAACCCCTTCCTTGTATTTTTAAATTATTTTTAAACACTTTAAGTCTAGTGAATGTACATTAGTTTTATAGGAGTTGCTTGGAAACCCTTTGATGCATTGCCTACCTTGACATCCATACCTTTATTGATACTTCTAATGAATATCAAAACATGATTTACAAAAATACTTAGCTCTGCTTAGATCTTGTGGATAGAGGTTGTCCTTTGCATTAATGCCTAGCTCAGGGGTTATCCTGAGGAAGGATGACTTCTGTCTGCAAGAATATTTTCATTGGGAGCAATGGTGGGATCTTACTGCAAAGTTTCCTGTGATGCTCTTTTCATCCTAAGGAACACAAATAATCCTAAGGATGGAAGTACGTAAATCGGAACTTGGGCTAGGAACAGGTGATGTTCTACCCAGGTTGATTAAGGATTATACTGAATGTAGGCTTGATGATCGAGGACCCTTTAACTGGTCACATGCCTCGTCATGGGTAAGCTTTGCCTCGGGTAGATTAATACCAGAATAAGATAACACGCAATGGGAGTGGAGAGATGGTGAGAGTAGCGTGTACCCTCCGTGGCAAGAGGCTAGACGGTGGTGTATCTGTGCTCTCGGTTGGCGTGAACCTGATATGGTCTTAAGAACCCCGATGGCGAGTTGACATATGCAAGGGTTAAGTGCTACATATGTCGTGTGATTGGAGATCCTCAGCTGAGTATAATCAATTCGGATCGCCGTAACTTCGTGGACATGAAGACTTGGTCACTGCCCTGCAATCTAAGTCATGTATGGAATCATAATGAGCAAAATCTTGTTGTATTGTTTAATGTGATGATGAAATTAGACTAGATGCAAACAGGGTCTATTAATACTTAATCTAGCCTTAAAATGTTGAAAGTAAGGACTCATTTTAGTAAGCTTTTATGCAAACTATTAAGGTTGATTCTTGCTAAAAGCCTTTCCTTGATTCCCAAATCTAGCATATGCTTGAGAGTCTTTTCTTTAGTCGGGTAAAGTCTTGCTGAGTAATTCCATACTTAGGGTTTTATTCCCTGTTGTTTTTCCGGTTATAGTTTTGTGCTGCTGATGATGGTGTTAAGTGCCGGTGGGCTCGACCTTCTTATAAGTCTAAGTAACTCTTCTATACTTCTTATTAAGGATGGTCATTTGAGCTAGCATATATTTCAAAACTATAAATAATTTATAATAGTTCAAAGTTATTTCTTCGAATCATTTTTGTAATCACTCCGATCATGTACATTGTAAAACTTGATGTAACATGTAAAATTTGGTAAAAAGATTTCCGCTGCAAAATTTGTTGGTGTATGATTTGTGTTTACTTAATCCCGCGGTTCAGGTTATAAGTGGTTTATCCGGGGTCCTTGGGACACTCGGACGGATCCTGTTAAGTTATCTGGTGCACATGCACAGCCGTCTGAGGTCTTTGAGACAAGGATAGGTGCATGTGGGCCCAATAACTTGGGAGGTTCTGCCACAACTGGTATCGGAGCAGGATTAAGTATAATACGGTCACATATGTATTTTAAAAACAAAGTTTTGGTTTTAGAAAACCTAGTTTCAACTAAACTCATTGTTTGGTTTTGAAAAACCGTTTTGAAAAACTATAATGCTAGCGACATCCTCTATTAAGCCCTAAATTAAGGACTATCAGGTGGCTTATTTAAAAACCACTAACCCACAACCGGGGGTATTGCATACATGTGTATTGTTATTTTTGAGGCCATTCAATTGTGAATGGATCTACGCTCAGGTAAGGTGAGTTGTGAGAGCATGACCGAACAAACGTCGGTCTAGGGGAGTGCTTAATTGTGGCGCTTGACTATATACATGTTCTACATATGTATATATGAAAGGTGCGATATGGAGTAATTACTTTTCTAGGAATTCAGTACCCCATTGATGTGTATGGGTATACAGACATGGGAATACTGAGAAGTGTAATGTACTTGCAACGACGCACCTACGCTCAGGTAAGAAGGTGAGTTACCATAATGAGTTGCCCTATGGTTAAAGTGTGGCAACAGTGCCTATGCGTGGCTCGACGCTTAATGATGAGCTGGCCTCCATATAGAAATATATGGAGTATAAACTGTGATAAACTGTCATGTGTGAATTGCATCATTGGGAAATGGGTTGTGATGGATTTTTCTGCAGGTACACTACCCTCGAAAACGTATGTGTAGTTGACGACTAGCAAAATATCGAGAGAGAACGTATGCCACCAGTATAGAACGTTATTGCCACATTATGTTGGCAAAATCAGTGAGGACGTGTAGGACGAGCATGCATCCTGATTGTTGCATCATGTTTGTCACCTATACCTCCAAAATGCTTCTCTTGTCTTTATTCCAGTAACCAGTGATTGTAAATAATGTTGTGTTGTTGTGTTATGAACCCTAAGGAAATAGTGTCCTCCATTCTTTAGGTAATCTATTTAGGTGTTATAGGTGTTTGCTCTTGTATTTGATGTGCCGATAGAAGGTTAGAGACTTGTTTGCCTAAACCCAAAACTAGGCCATGTTCTTATTTAGTGAACCATGATCCAAAGTTGATTTTTCCGTTATCACTCCATGACCAAACACATAAAAATAAATGACTAGATAATTTCTTTGTTGGACCTAAAGTGTACCCGGACTTGAAACAAGAATCTCGAGTCATGTCTCCATCCTAAACCATGTCCTTGTTCGGTTGGTGCAAGCTGATGTCCCTTATCCAGTTTGCTTGTTCTGAAGAATCGCCATGTTGTTTTATCAACATAACCTAGGAAAGACATGTCCAATCATTTTTCTTGAATTTGATGCCTTTGGTTTCCCCATACCTATCGAAGGCATACCAACTTTATCTTATGATTGTTTTCCCTCCGTATCCAATCAGATACTAATCCTTGACATTGTAATTGTTACGATGGCATAGAAATGTGCTTGGGACTGAATTAACAGTCTCCCATCGTACCCATTCGTCAATAAGTTTAGGTTATGGCCATGTATTGTTCATTTCATCAGGCCATAATCTATTTGGATCTCTACTTGTAACCATTCTTACAAGTAAAGTATCTCTTTGTATATTGTCACCCTTACTCAATTCATTTGTGTTGTGTGAGATTTCTTATTGGTTATGTCTGACAATGGTGTTATGACTAAAACCGGTGGTGCCGTGATGAAACCGAGGGCCTTCTGTGGGTGCGCACACATGGTTGTGCTACTTGAAAGTCGCCTAGAGGGGGGTGAATAGGGCAAAACTGAAATTTACAAAGTTAATCACAACTACAAGCCGGGTTAGCGTTAGAAATATAATCGAGTCCGAGAGAGAGGGTGAAAAACAAATCGCAAGCAAATAAGAAATGAGACACAAGGATTTGTTTTACCGAGGTTCGGTTCTTGCAAACCTACTCCCCGTTGAGGTGGTCACAAAGACCGGGTCTCTTTCAACCCTTTCCCTCTCTCAAACGGTCACTTAGACCGAGTGAGCTTCTCTTCTCAATCACATGGGACACAAAGTCCCCACAAGGACCACCACACAATTGGTGTCTCTTGCCTCTGTTACAATTGAGTTTGTCACAAGAAAGAATGAGAAAGAAAAGAAGCAATCCAAGCGCAAGAGCTCAAATGAACACAAGTCACTCTCTCACTAGTCACTATTGATTGGAATTGAACTAGAGACTTGGGAGAGGATTTGATCTCTTTGGTGTGTCTTGTATTGAATGCTATAGCTCTTGTAATGTGTAGAATGTTGGAAACTTGGATTCCATTGAATGTGGGGTGGTTGGGGTATTTATAGCCCCAACCACCAAAATGTGGCCGTTGGAAGTCTGCTGTCGCATGGCGCACCGGACAGTCCGGTGCGCCAGCCACATCAGCCAACCGATGGGGTTCGACCGTTGGAGCTCTGACTTGTGGGGCCTCTGGGCTGTCCGGTGGTGCACCGGACAGGTACTGTAGACTGTCCGGTGCGCCAGCTGCGCGTGCTCTGACCTCTGCGCGCGCAGGCGCGCATTAAATGCGTTGCAGTCGACCGTTGCACGCGATGTAGCCGTTGCTCCGCTGGCACACCGGACAGTCCGGTGCGCCATCGGACACTGTCCGGTGCATACACCGGACGGTCCGGTGAATTATAGCGGAGCGACCTCCATTTTCCTGAAGGTGGCGAGTTCAGAGTTGCTTCTCCCTAGGGCACCGAACACTGTCCGGTGGTACACCGGACAGTCCGGTGAATTATAGTGGAGTGCCTCTGAGAATTCCCGAAGGTGAAGAGTTGAGCTTGGAGTTCCCTGGTGCACCGGACACTGTCCGGTGGTGCACCGGACACTGTCCGGTGGCACACCGGACAGTCCGGTGCGCCAGACCAGGGCTGCCTTCGAGTTGTCTTTTGCTCTCTTTGTTTGAACCCTTTCTTGGTCTTTTTATTGGTTTGATGTGAACCTATGGCACCTGTAAAACTCATAATCTAGAGCAAACTAGTTAGTCTAATTATTTATATTGGGCAATTCAACCACCAAAATCAATTAGGAAAAGGTGTAAGCCTATTTCCCTTTCAATCTCCCCCTTTTTGGTGATTGGTGCCAACACAAACCAAAGCAAATATAGAAGTGCAGAATTGAACTAGTTTGCATAATTGTAAGTGCAAAGGTTGCTTGGAATGAAACCAATAATACTTACTAGATGCGCATGGATAGTTTTTCTTTTTATTAACATTTTGGACCACGCTTGCACCACATGTTTTGTTTTGCAAAATGTTTTGGAAATTCTTTTCAAAGTTCTTTTGCAAATAGTCAAAGGTAAATGAATAGGATTTTTGAGAAGCATTTTCAAGTTTTGAAATTTTCTCCCCTTGTTTCAAATGCTTTTCCTTGGCTAAACAAAACTCCCCCTTAATGAAATCCTCCTCTTAGTGTTCAAGAGGGTTTTAGATATTAATTTTGAAGAGGGTATACCGATTTGAAATTATATCAAAAAAAGATACTAATTGAAAAACTTCTTTTAATACCAAATAAAGGACTATAATTTTTGAAATTGGTGGTGGTGCGGTCCTTTTGCTTTGGGCTAATACTCTCTCCCCCTTTGGCATGAATCGCCAAAAACGGATATTTGTGTGAAATATAAGCCCTTTGAAACTACTATCTCCCCCTTTTGACGGAAGTAAAGGAATGAAGATTATACCAAAGTTGGAGAGTTAGTGCGGAGCGACGGCGAAGGATGAATGAGTTGATGGAGCGGAGTGGAAGCCTTGTCTTCGCCGAAGACTCCTTTTCCCTTTCAATCTATGACTTAGCATGAAATGGACTTGAAAGAACATATTAGTCATAGCATATGAAAGAGATGATCAAAGGTATATATATGAGCTATGTGTGCAAAACATCAATAAAAATTCCTAGAATCAAGAATATTTAGCTCATGCCTAAGTTTGGTAAAAGTTTGTTCATCCAATGGCTTGGTAAAGATATCGGCTAATTGTTCTTTGGTGCTAACATATGCAATCTCGATATCCCCCTTTTGTTGGTGATCCCTTAGAAAATGATGCCGAATGGCTATGTGTTTAGTGCGGTTATGCTCAATGGGATTATCCGCCATGCGGATTGCACTCTCATTATCACATAGAAGAGGAACTTTGGTTAATTTGTAACCATAGTCCCTGAGGGTTTGCCTCATCCAAAGTAATTGCGCGCAACAATGGCCTGCGGCAATATACTCGGCTTCGGCGGTTGAAAGAGCCACAGAATTTTGCTTCTTTGAAGCCCAAGACACCAGAGATCTTCCCAAGAACTGGCAAGTCCCCGATGTGCTCTTTCTATTAATTTTGCACCCTGCCCAATCGGCATCGAAATAACCAATTAAATCAAACGTGGATCCCCTAGGGTACCAAAGGCCAAACTTAGGAGTATAAACTAAATATCTGAAGATTCGTTTTACGGTCCTCCCTGGGGCACCGGACACTGTCCGGTGGTACACCGGACAGTCCGGTGAATTATAGTGGAGTGCCTCTGAGAATTCTCGAAGGCGAAGAGTTGAGCTTGGAGTTCCTTGGTGCACCGGACACTGTCCGGTGGTGCACTGGACACTGTCCGGTGCGCTAGACCAGGGCTGCCTTCGAGTTGTCTTTTGCTCTCTTTGTTTGAACCCTTTCTTGGTCTTTTTATTGGTTTGATGTGAACCTATGGCACCTGTAAAACTCATAATCTAGAGCAAACTAGTTAGTCTAATTATTTGTGTTGGGCAATTCAACCACCAAAATCAATTAGGAAAAGGTGTAAGCCTATTTCCCTTTCACTACTCGACACGCGCTGGTATCACAGTTAGTATTCGTAATCCATTATGAGACTATGTCAATGCGTTATCTTGGCACAATCTATTTTTACCACGTGAGATTCTTTATTGGTGCCAGTTCGGTGATGGTGACATGATTAAGGACTTATGGTGCCGCAGCGAAACCGAGAGCCCCTTGTGAATGTACACGCAAGGTTATGCTGCTTGGCGCATGCTGGTATCAAGGTCTCTAGCCATGAACCATTGTGGAACTACACTGATATGTTATCTTCCGTCAACCTTCCTCAAAACAATTTCTATGTTGTTTGTGAAGTAACCAAGCAACATCTATCATCTCTATTGGATCAAAAGGGCATACCACTTTCATATATGGTTTCTTTTCTTTTCTTTTGATCTTGGTAGTGGCTACTCATACAAGTTCCCTTTACGTCCTTCGTGTAAAGGTGAAGCCTTGGAACTTTTTAGTGTCGAGAGACAACTGATTAGCTCTCAAAATGGAGAACTGCTGCTGAGATGCAGGAGTTTGTTCATTCGCTCTTTTATTTAATCCATGTATTCCCGAACCTAGTCTATTCATCTCGCATGCAGAAACGGATGAACAACAGAACCAAATGGATTTTTACCCAAGTGCATAATCTCCTGTTAACAAAAGTGAACTCTCAACCCTTGGCTTACTGATGGTACTGAGAGGACCTGCTCAATGCCAAAAGTAGTTCAACAAGTTGGTTTTACTAACTTGTAACTGCCCAATGAACAAAGGTTGAGTTTAGAGATCGATTTGTCGATTTATCTAAACTCACTTTGGTTCAACCCATCTTAAGGAAGAACTTTCAAGAATAGGGATTAAGTCGGCTAGTAACCGCCTAATTATCGCTCTAGTCATGCCTCAATCGTCTCATGTGTGCTTTTCCAACATGTGTGATCAAGTAGATCCATGATTAGTGCTCGATAAAATGGATTGGTTGCGAAGGCAGCATCTGCAGATCCCTCTGCAGGTGATTTTCTTGGATCTATACCATCTTTCGTGGACTTGAATTCTCGGGTTAACCACTTGTTAACCGCAACAGTATTCGACATCCACACTCGTCCCCTATGCTATGAATTTTCTGTAACCACTTGTTGGTAAACTTCTTTCTGTGTGTTTTACCCAAGAGGTTGCATCTAGTTCTGTTTGGGTAAAATCGCGTATTTACCGCTCGCTCAACAGACTCAGATAGTACAGTGTCATCAGAAAAAGCAAACTGCACACACGAAACCTTAGGTGTTCTCCTGGTAGGCATCATCTCTATTGGTGGACATATCTAAATTAGCTTAAGGCGATATATGATATGTCCACTAGAGAGACCGCATCTTGAGACACTCGCCTTTATTTGGAAATGTCTCACGATTATCGCTGATATGGAAATGGGATTACCTGCTTCTCTACTCTTAAAAGTCTTTCGCTCTGAATCTCGGGACGAGATTCTTTTAAGGGGGGAGGGTTGTAACACCCCAGGTGTTTTTATTCCGCTCGACAACGAGTATGGATTTAAGCACGTAATATTAGTGGATAAAACAGATGCTAAATTCTAATCATCTTCGCTATCGTGATTTTAATATCGCATATGTTTTATTTGTCGCGAGTGCGACATCGTTTTTATTTTTATCTATCCGAGCTCTTCCTAAATTTTCGTAATGTTCGGAACATCGTTGTTCCGAAAATCTGTGCGTCCGGTGATTATTCAAAATTCATCGCTCGCGCGAATACGAATCGGGAAGCCTGACTCACTCGGATGATTTTATCCCGAACGAATTAATCTAAACTCGTCGACTAAGGTTTTCGGTGCAAACAATTCGGCTCCCACTCGTCAACTGTGAAATCGCGTACGATGATCTAAAATTGAGCTTTGATTCACTGGTAAATTATCCTAGCTGTGGAACCAGGTGCTCTGACGCGGATAAAATTATTTGATTTCGAACTAAAGGGAACACAGTCCGAAATACTGTAACCGGATTTAATTTGGCTCTTCCCAAATCTTTATTCTAGATCTGTGATATTTTGGCAGACGCCTTTGTGTGTGAGAGAAATGAGCAATATCTCACCACCGTTAAAGTCATCGGCTCCTTATCCCTCTCGCTGCGTCAGCTATCCTCATCCTCACACTGTTCTCGCTAATTTTTTTAAGTAGATGTCTTCATCTTCTCTCACTCAGAAAAATATCTGCCGCTCTCTCCTCCTCTGATTTTTCTCGCTGCGCAGTAGCCGTCAGCCTTATCTCCTCTCGCTGTTGTTCTTCTCTGAAGCTCTCTCACGCGCGCGCGACTGACTTCTCTGCTTCTCTGCTCCCTTAGCTCATCTCCTTCTCCTGATATTTTCTTCTCCGTGGAGGTTATCCACGCGCCGCTTAGCCCCCGACAGATTTTAGCCGCCGCCTTGCCGTCGACCTGCTAAAAAAAGATCCCGCCGCCCTGGTTCCTTTCTTAGATGCGCACGACTTCTTCTCCTTTCTCCCTGCGTCTCTCTCTGCTGGATGTCGCCCAGGATTTTTGCTTCTTCCCCAACCCGGATCTTCTTCCTCCTGCTCGTCCTTCGTCCCTGTGTGCCCGGCCTCCAACCTCCATCTCCGGCCGAGCCCCAGTGCCCTAGATTTTTCTTTCTCTCCCTCGTCTTCTTCCACCAGCCGAGGTCCCCACCCTACCGCGCCTGCTTCCCATGGCGCCCAGTCCCCAGCTTGCTCGTCCAGGACGTCGCTCGGCTGCCCTCTGTTTCTTCCATGGCCGCAGCCGCCTAGCTGCCCCTCTCCACTCTCTTCTTCAGCTCACTTCCCTGTAGCATCCCAAAAATTCAAATCTTGAAATTTTCTCAAACTTGCTCTAAATTCAAAATTTCATTTCATAATATTTGTTTGCGAGTTGATATCAACAAATAAATTATAGTGGTCAATATTCTCTCTAAAATCCTCCTCAAATATCCTACATATTTCCCCAGTGATCCCCCTCAAATTCTTTCTAGAAATACTGCCCAGATATTTCCCTAGTGATCCCCTTCAAGTTCTTTCCAGAAATATTGCCCAGATATTCCACCAATATATCTCCAAGTATTTTCTTCCTGGGAAATACCTTCAGAATCATTTCTCAAGTCCCTACAAATATTTTCTTTATAACTTTCCTCATGCTCATACGTATATGTATGCCTCTAGTGTCATACGGTGATCTCTACAAGCTAATCTCACTTATACAAGACAAATACATGCTAATCTCCCACTAATCCTCTCATCCTCTCACTAATCCTCTCATCCCTCCCCCTAATCCCCCACCATGGCTATAAATAGAGGGGCAAGGGCCTCCTCTCATCCCACCCCAAGCCATTTCATGGCAACTCTTCCCCCCCACACACCCACTCCATGTTCCACACAAGCACACACTAGCACAAGGATCGTTCGGTCGTTCTTCGATCGTTCGTCCACCTGTTCTTAGTTTGTTCGTTCGTTCGTCTGATCGTTCATGGTTCGTTCGTCCGTTCGTCCGATCGTTCGATCGTTCGTCCGTTCGTTCGTCCAAATAATCTTTGTTCAGCCGTTATGCTGCCAAAATTCCGATCGTTCATCGTTCGTTCATAGTTCCTATTCATCGTTCATCGTTCGTTCATAGTCCCTATTCATCGCTCGTCCAGATAATCTGTGTCCTGCCGTTATGCTGCCGAAATTCCGATCGTTCGTTCGTTCGTTCATAGTTCCTATTCATCGTTCATCGTTCGTTTATAGTTCCTTTTCATCGTTCATCATTCGTTCATAGTCCCTATTCATCGTTCATCCAAATAATCTTTGTCCTGCCGTTATGCTGCCGAAATTCCGATCGTTCGATCATTCGATCGTTCATTCGTTCGTCCGATCATTCGATCGTTCGTCCGTTCGTTCATAGTTCCTATTCATCGTTCGTTCATCGTCACTATTCATCATCCATCGTTCGTTCATACGACTATTCACCATCACTATTCACCATTACTATTCACCGGTACTGTTCATCATTGTTACTATTCATTGATAATATCTATAATTACTTTTTCGTCATCACTATTCATCATTACTATTCATCGTTACTATTCATCGATCATCTGATCACCCCAAATTTCAACTACTCATCCATCATGCTGTCCAGTCCACCTAAGACCGTATTCCAGTCATACAAACTCCGGTGACTGTGATTTTCCTTCCAGTAGGGAACTTCCCATCTGGTCACCCATCCTAGGTTTCTCCAAGTTGAGCATGCTTAACTTTGAGATTCCTTTGAACCAGGGTTCCAAACTCAGATTCCAATAATTCTTGTTCCTAAATTCTTATCAAACTATTCCCTATCCAACCATGTCATCCCTTAAGCATGGTCCATATTCTAGAAAATTCCCAAAATACTCTTGTCCCATATTCTGCCTATAACTCTCTTGTTCATACTAAGTCAGATGATTCATTCGTCACTATTGTCACCAACAGTGAACTTCACTGTGCTACACCACATACACTCAGCTATAAATACACCCAGCTACCCTCTCCCTCTCCACACACACTCAACACCCTCAGCCAAGGCAAACACCCCACCCACTCGGTTACTCCGCTCTGTCGCTACATGCATAGTGTCGCTTCGCCTCTAGTGCACCCTCCTGGTAAGCACCTCCGCTCCACCACCAGTAATATCACAACACCACATGACATAGATTCTACTCAAGACTCTACCCATCCATATATCGCTATTCTGACCACTATACTAAATATTTGTTGGTATACTTGCTGGTTTGTATGTTTGCTTGTTCATGTTGCATAGTTATCAGAGCGTTCATGCCGTCTCGTGGAGGCCAGATCTGCAAGTCTACGCCAGGCGGTGGAGCCAGAAGCCAGTTCCGCGAGCTCCCCTTCCCCCTTCGCCGGATAAGCACGACAAGCTCATTGGATCCCTTTGATGCATAAATTACCTATGTTTTACAACCACAACCCTCAGCCTGTTATTTTATGCATGATATGATTTTGAGACAAGTTATTATGGCCACCCAGCCGCTTGCCGCAATCAATCCTTGATATATTTGTTACAAATGATTTGAGAAAAGGTGTGAGTTTTCAAAAGAAAATGCTTTTTAAAATGTGTATGATGAAGGGTTTTCACCCTTATCACCTTTGAGTAGGGATGATCAGGGACTCCCTGGTTTAGGGGAGGGCCTAAGGTGATGGCTCAGCTGGTTTAGGTGTGAGCAGAAGGATTGTCCCCTCATATAAGGACCGATTTGTCATCCTTCACTACCTGTACTCATGATAAGTACAACCACTCGAGACTGTGTGGGCAGTCACTCAATCTGAACTCATACGGTTCAAACCCCAGGGTTATGAAGGCTGGGGAGCACCAGGAGGATAAGGAGGGGGGAATGTTTTGTCCGGTTTGGGCATGGCAGTGGCCTGACTCCTTCCGGTATAACCGTTAAGGTGGGGACGTGCGAGGAAAGAAAGAGATTCGGATTCGGGTCTCACTAGCTATGAGATCGCAGAGCCGGACTAGTGGGTAAAGTGTACACCTCTGCGCAGAGTTCAAACCTATTCGAATAGTCTGTGTCCACAGGAATGGACGAGTCTGGTGTGGTATGACAATTAGTGTTTTGTTTTTTTAAAAAAGGGTGCTTTTGAGAAAAGTGATTTTTAAAAGATCCGACGGTTGAGCCATGAGCTATGGTGGATGGGAAGTCCAGTGGCTGTTGTTGAAAATGAAAACCAGTGGGAAACTGCTGAGATACCTGGATGGTTTAGTCCAGGGGATTTTGTTCTATATTGAAAACTTCCTGCTCCTTTGGGAGAGGACGCGCTTTGAAAAATACAAAATGTTTACAAAACAACCCTGCATAAAAATATTGTTGTTTCTGCAAAATATCCTGAGCTCCACATATTCCATGCATTATATCTGATTTCCCCATTCCGCGGGTGAAGGTGGGCTGCTGAGTACGTTTGTACTCACCCTTGCTTATTTGTTGTTTTTCAGAAAAAGGAGATCGGGTAAGAGTTACGACTGTTCCCAACCTTGCTTGTGGCTGTTGGACCGCTGATTTGCTTCGTTGCGTATATCGGGCTGCTTCAGCCCCACTCTGATGATATGTCCCGAGTTGTGGACCAACTCTTAAAGTTGATCGCCACCTTTATAGGTTTATCTCGTTTAAGCAGATCTAGAATCATTTGTTGTATAAATGTGTTTACTAGCCTCCTAGGACTAGTAATTGTATCACATTTGAGTCCCAAAGGATTGGGGCGCTTCAGGTGGTATCGGAGCTGTTAGGTTGGCTGCAGGACGTAACCCTTAGCCTGATCCAAAAGTTTTTGAGTCAAAACTATTTTCTTAAAAAAATCTTGCTCTCATCCCTTCATTTCAAAAATGTTTTCCCCCTTTCCTTCTCTCAGGAGTCAAATGGAGGTCCGTTGCCAAACCAGCTTTTGCCAGAATGAAGATGGTTTCCCCAAGTTGCTGAGAGCATGCACAGTTCGTCTCAGAATCAGGAGCCAGCCAGAGTATGATGATCGTGAATTCATCGAGCATGGCATAGAGAAGTGTGTCGTGACTGTATACATTGGATCCAGTCCGCACCATGTGGAATGGAGTGTCACTGCTGCTGGACACAGATTCAAAGACACCTGCCAAGTCGTCGCCCGCAACGCATTGAGGGCCCTGTGTTAGATCTATGAAGAAGAAGTGGCTGACACACCGCTCAGATTCTTTCCGCCCTTTCAGAGAGACCGTCCAGTTTGGATGGCCAGGATGCGTGCATTGGAAGGAAAGCAGCTGCTTGAGGATGACCCCACAGTCGTGTACCTCACTGCATACCTGCTCACCCTGGATGCACAGTATGATTTCTTGGCTCGGCACCACCGTCAGATGATTGCCCGAGCAGAAGATGCAGAGAAGCGCAACCGTCAGCTCCATGTGGATCTCACCACAGCTCAAGCCCGTGCAACTGCATTGGAAAGTCGTGAAGTCATTGCGGTTGAAGCCATGGAGCAAGCCAAGGATGAGCATGTCTAGAAGCTGATAGAGGCCTACTTGGTAACCCACAACCAACGTAGAGCCCTGTGGATCCAAGAGCCCGCTCCATCCAACCTAGTTCAACCCATGAGAGCTGAAGATCCCCAGATTCTTGAAGGTCACCCGGTCTCTATCAGAGGAGAGAAGAAGGCTTGGGAACTCCCAGAAGGAGCCATAGTCTTGAAAGGAATTCCAGTCTTCCCTCAGGCTATGGATAAGCAAGAGCACCCTGAATCCTCCCAAGATCCCCCGCTGGAGTTGTTTGAGCCCCTCACCATGAAGAAGATTCCAGCACCATCCCTTGAAGTCAAGGAAGAAGCTGCAAGCACCCCGCCAGCACCGCCGCCCTCTGAGGAGCTACAAGAGCCAGTCCCGCTTGAAGAAGAGTTCGACCCTGTGTTGCCATCTCAGTCGCTGCCAGAAGAAGTCATCAACATCAGCTCCCTCTTGACCCATCTAGGAGATGTCTCAGATTGAAGTTGTGTGTCAGGCTTGCTAGAAGAGAAGCTGCTAGATCTAAGTTAGTTATGCCCAATCCTCTGCATGCATTGGGTAGTGAAGTTTTTCTTCACTTTGGCCAGAGCCCTGCATGTATGAGAGGTAATCGTGTAGACTCGTGTTCTGCAAAACTCTAATTGTGTGGCCCCCTAGGGCATTTCAAAATGAATTTCGCTTGATGTTTTCTCCTCTTTTGAGTGCATATGTGATGCTTTAACGTTAGTGCTCATAAGTCGCGTTTAGCATAGTTCTCAATTTAGGAGCTGAGCAATAGTAGTTATGCTTAGCCCCCGAATCCAAGTAGTTCGTGATTTGGAAAACTGTATTCCTCCCTTATTCAAAACATTTGATTTGTTTGTGCTTATCATTGCTGAGCTTGTGTGTTTTCTTTCTTTTAAGAAAGGTTTTCTCTAAAAACATAGATCACAAATTAGAGCTAATCCTCATCTTATGCTTCCATTCTCCCCTTAACCCATCTCAAGAGAAAAGCACCTTACCCAAGAAGATACCGGGAAGCTTACCCTTGAAGCATGGAATAAGCTACAGAGGAACCTATCCAGTCGCTCAGTCAAAAGGACCGACTGTGAGAATCAAAGCACTACCCCTGAGTCAAAGTAAACAGAAAAAGAGGACAAAAGGAGTTATTACCATACAGAGAGGCAAAGATTCTTGGAACCAGAGACCACAAACATCAGGGTCATTGACCCCACCACTCACCCATGCCCCTTGCATGCGTGCTCGCCTCCATGCGTACTACCACCGCCCCACGCCCCCTTTGCAGCGCACTACCGCCACCCACGCCCCCTTTTGCAGCGCACCCACCGCCATCGTCGTCGGCAATAGGCCCCCTTCCCCTTGTCGCACCTGCTGCCTTGTGTCACCTGCTCCATCACTACCACTCCACACCCCCTGAGCACCCCCGCTCGCCTATAAACCCCCCACCAGCTCCCTCAACTCCCATCTCGCTCAAAGAAAAGCACACTCTAGATAAATCCCCTCTGCCAAATCGCAAGCAACTCCATTTTCCACTCCCTCGCCCCTAAGATCACAATGCTTGGTGATTCTTGTGTTGAAGACTGTTGTACATGGTTCATAGTCTTTGGTTTCCTCCCCTGTATGATGGTAATACTCTTTGATAGAATCCTCTAGTGGGAAGAGTAAAGAGAAAGAAAGGGGCAGTGAAAAGAAGATAGTGAAGAGAAGATGAGAAGAAGGTTGTCCCAGAATCAACCCTGTGTCAGTCATTTCTCCGCAGCCTGCTCAAGGAGCAACAGCAGAAGAAGGCCCCGTAACACCCTTATTATGAGGTACTTCAAGGAGTTCAAATCCCCAAGATTCAAGAGTTCTACCCTCATTCTTTTTAAGTGGGGTAGTGTTCCAGTAAAGTTCCTGCTATGGAGAAAAAGAAGAAGGCCTGTAGCAAGCTTGTGGAGGACCAGATCATCGAAGCATATAAGTTTCTGGATGAGAGGTGGTCACCCAAGTTTCGTTGATGAAGCACCAGAAGACCAATCAAGGAAGGAATCCATGAGGGAGTTCGCAAGAGAAAGGTTTGTGTGTTGGCATCGATGCTTCCTCAATAAGCTAGCTGCCAAGCGAAAGCTAAAGCCTGAAGATGATCTTTGAGTAGCCAGAATCAGCATTGCAATCGGCAACCAGATGCTCCTCAAAGGCCAGATTTTGTTGAAGTTCCATCTCCTCGAAGAGTCTGCAAAGTGAAGATATGTAGCTGAAGTAAAGCTATACCCATAACCCTTCTAAGCCGAATCTTGAGGACGAGATTCATTTTAAGTGGGGGAGATTTGTAGCATCCCAAAAATTCAAATCTTGAAATTTTCTCAAACTCGCTCTAAATTCAAAATTTCATTTCAAAATGTTTGTTTGCGAGTTGATATCAACAAATAAATTATAGTGGTCAATATTCTCTCCAAAATCCTCCTCAAATATCCTACAAATATTTCCCCAGTGATCCCCCTCAAATTCTTTCCAGAAATACTGCCCAGATATTTCCCTAGTGATCCCCTTCAAGTTCTTTCCAGAAATATTGCCCAGATATTCCACCAATATATCTCCAAGTATTTTCTTCCCGAGAAATACCTTCAGATTCATTTTTCAAGTCCCTACAAATATTTTCTTCATAACTTTCCTCATGCTCATACGTATACGTATGCCTCTAGTATCATACGGTGAGCTCTACAAGCTAATCTCACTTATACAAGACAAATACATGCTAATCTCCCACTAATCCTCTCATCCTCCCACTAATCCTCTCATCCCTCCCCCTAATCCCCCACCATGGCTATAAATAGAGAGGAAGGGCCTCCTCTCATCCCACCCCAAGCCATTTCATGGCAACTCTTCCCCCCCACACACACCCACTCCATGTTCCACACAAGCACACACTAGCACAAGGATCGTTCGGTCGTTCTTCGATCGTTCGTCCACCTGTTCTTAGTTTGTTCGTTCGTTCGTCCGATCGTTCGATCGTTCATCCGATCGTTCATGGTTCGTTCATCCATTCGTCCGATCGTTCGTCCGTTCGTTCGTCCAAATAATCTTTGTTCAGCCGTTATGCTGCTGAAATTCTGATTGTTCGATCGTTCATCATTCGTTCATAGTTTCTATTCATCGTTCATCGTTCGTTCATAGTCCCTATTCATCGTTCGTCTAGATAATCTGTGTCCTGCCGTTATGCTACCGAAATTCCGATCGTTCGTTCGTCCGATCATTCGATCGTTCGTTTGTTCGTTCATAGTTTCTATTCATCGTTCATCATTCGTTCATAGTTCCTATTCATCGTTCGTTCATACTCCCTATTCATCGTTCGTCCAAATAATCTTTGTCCTGCCGTTATGCTGCCGAAATTCCGATCTACCGATCATTCGATCGTTCGTTCGTTCGTTCGTTCATCCGTTCGTTCATAGTTCCTATTCATCGTTCATCGTTCGTTCATCGTCACTATTCATCGTTCATCGTTCGTTCATACGACTATTCACCATTACTATTCATTATTACTATTCACCGACACTATTCATCATCATTACTATCCATCGATGATATCTATATTTACTTTTTCGTCATCGCTATTCATCATTACTATTCATCGTTACTATTCATCGATCATCCGATCACCCCAAATTTCAACTACTCATCCATCATGCTGTCCAGTCCACCTAAGACCATATTCCAGTCATACGAACTCTGGTGACTGTGATTTTCCTTCCAGTAGGGAACTTCCCATCTGGTCACCCATCCTAGGTTTCTCCAAGTTGAGCATGCTTAACTTTGAGATTCCTTTGAACCAGGCTTCCAAACTCAGATTCCAATAATTCTTGTTCCTAAATTCTTATCAAACTATTCCCTATCCAACCATGTCATCCCTTAAGCATGGTCCATATTCCAGAAAACTCCCAAAATACTCTTGTCCCATATTCTGCCTATAACTCTCTTGTTCATACTAAGTCAGACGATTCATTCGTCACTATTGTCACCAACAGTGAACTTCACTGTGCTACACCACATACACTCAGCTATAAATACACCCAGCTACCCTCTCCCTCTCCACACACACTCAACACCCTCAGCCAAGGCAAACACCCCACCCACTCAGTTACTCCGCTCTGTCGGCTACACGCATAGTGTCGCTTCGCCTCCAGTCCACCCTCCTGGTAAGCACCTCCGCTCCACCACCAGTAATATCACAACACCACATGACACAGATTCTACTCAAGACTCTACCCATCCATATATCGCTATTCTGACCACTATACTAAATATTTGTTGGTATACTTGCTGGTTTGTATGTTTGCTTGTTCATGTTGCATAGTTATCGGAGCGTTCGTGCCATCTCGTGGAGGCCAGACCTGCAAGTCTACACCAGGCGGTGGAGCCAGAAGCCAGTTCCGCGAGCTCCCCTTCCCCCTTCGCCGGATAAGCACGACAAGCTCACAGGATCCCTTTGATGCATAAATTACCTATGTTTTACAACCACAACCCTCAGCCTATTATTTTATGCATGATATGATTTTGAGACAAGTTATTATGGCCACCCAGCCGCTTACCGCAATCAATCCTTGATATATTTGTTACAAATGATTTGAGAAAAGGTGTGAGTTTTCAAAAGAAAATGCTTTTCAAAATGTGTATGATGAAGGGTTTTCACCCTTATCACTTTGAGTAGGGATGATCAGGGACTCCCTGGTTTAGGGGAGGGCCTAAGGTGATGGCTCAGCTGGTTTAGGTGTGAGCAGAAGGATTGTCCCCTCATATAAGGACCGGTTTGTCATCCTTCACTACCTGTACTCATGATAAGTACAACCACTCGAGACTGTGTGGGCAGTCACTCAATCTGAACTCGTACGGTTCAAACTCCAGGGTTATGAAGGCTGGGGAGCACCGGGAGGATAAGGAGGGGGAATGTTTTGTCCGGTTTGGGCATGGCGGTGGCCTGACTCCTTCTGGTATAACCATTAAGGTAGGGACGTGCGAGGAAAGAAAGAGATTCGGATTCGGGTCTCACTAGCTATGAGATCGCAGAGCCGGACTAGTGGGTAAAGTGTACACCTCTGCGTAGAGTTCAAACCTATTCGAATAGTCTGTGTCCACAGGAATGGACGAGTCTGGTGTGGTATGACAATTAGTGTTTTGTTTTTTTTTAAAAAGGGTGCTTTTGAGAAAAGTGATTTTTAAAAGGTCCGATGGTTGAGCCATGAGCTATGGTGGACAGGAAGTCCAGTGGCTATTGTTGAAAATGAAAACCAGTGGGAAACTGCTGAGATACCTGGATGGTTTAGTCGAGGGGATTTTGTTCTATATTGAAAACTTTCTGCTCCTTTGGGAGAGGATACGCTTTGAAAAATACAAAATGTTTACAAAACAACCCTGCATAAAATACTGTTGTTTCTGCAAAATATCCTGAGCTCCACATATTCCATGCATTATATCTGATTTCCCCATTCCGCGGGTGAAGGTGGGTTGCTGAGTACGTTTTTACTCACCCTTGCTTATTTGTTGTTTTTCAGAAAAAGGAGACCGGGTAAGAGTTACGACTGTTCCCAACCTTGCCTGTGGCTGTTGGACCGCTGATTTGCTTTGCTACGTATATTGGGCTGCTTCAGCCCCACTCTGATGATATGTCCCGAGTTGTGGACCAACTCTTAAAATTGATCGCCACCTTTATAGGTTTGTCTCGTTTAAGCAGATCTGGAATCATCTGTTGTATAAATGTGTTTACTAGCCTCCTGGGACTAGTAATTGTATCACATTTGAGTCCCAAAGGATTGGGGCGCTTCATTCCCTCTCTGCTTACCGCGCGCTCTCCCTGGTACTCTCCTGTCACGCGTTCCATTCTTCTCCCTGGTGCACCTGCTCCCATGCGCATCCCTCTGCTCGGCTCGCGGCGCCCCCTACTTTTCTTGGCCAGAGCTTCCTCCTTTCCTAGCCATGGCAGCGCTCGCCTCCCTGCTCCCATGCCGCGCGCCCCTGCTCGGAGGTCTTCCTGGTGCCGCGCCCCTTTCTGCTCGGTCTCCCTGGTGCTCCAGTTCGGGAGCTCGACCGCTCTTTCCTCTCTGCGCTTGCCAAGCAGCTTCCATGGCGCGCTCCCCTTTGTTTCTTCTCACTGGTCGCCCAGCCCGCATCTCCCTGCACGCTGTGTCTTGCTCGATTGCCATGCCGCGTCAGCCCTGCTCTTCTCAAGTTTAGCCATACGTCTTCTTGGACGCTCAGGTCCTCACCAACCACATGCTGTGTCGTCAGACCTCTGTGCGCAATCTCGTCGGTTGTCGTGCGCCTAGCTCCGTGTCTTCGTCCTGGGCTATGCGCGCAAGCTCTCTGTTGGCCATGCGTGAAGCTCTTTGTTCGCCTGCCGTCGAATCGCCTGCTCGCTGTCCGCGCCATCGAAATTCCCTCGCCATGCGCTCTGGCGTCGGCTGCCGCCGATTCCGCCATTAGACTTTCGAGCTCGCCAACACTTTAGCTCATTGTTGTCGCCAAGTCTGAATATCACAGCTCGTTCTAGTGACCGTGAGTTCTTCCCTATGCGCGCGTGAGCTCCTCTGCTTGGCCCGTCGTCGTTCTCCAACTCTTGGCCACACTCGTCTGTTCGTCGTCCTCTGATCCCAGCCCGAACCATCCGTGCGATCGCTCCTTATCCATCAGGTTTCGACGTGTTCGCGTTTATCGTCGAGTTGTCAAACCTGTCATCCTCTACTCGACCCCCTCTCATCAGCTCGCTCCAGACTCGATCTCGTCGTCGATCCGTGCGTCACCAAGAAATCCCAAGAATCAGGTGAAGACGAGGCTAGCAGCATGGTATTCACCAAGTGATCGAACAAGTCATCGAGCATCATCCTCGTCTACGCCAAGCCCCCAAGCCGTGAAGACACTATGGTGCTGGCCACGCATCGCTAGCTCGACAAAAAGGAATCCCACGGGTATTCGGTCAAGAATGGAAACTGTGTGCCTCGCTCGCCAGACATGTATGATCAATGGCGTTAACTAGAAACCGTCGTCGTGCTTGCGACTATCGCGTCGAATTAGTCAGGGTAAGTTGATTCGTATTCCCGTTAATGTAACACCCGGTTTTAAGGAACAAAGCCGGGTGCATCTCATACATGCGCCAAGAAGACAACATATATAATAACAGAGTGTATAGAGATAAATGTCATAAAACATCAGAGTAATTATTACATAGCGGAAGTCTTATTACAAAATAAAGATAAATATAAAACGAACTAAGGATCGATGGCGCCAATGTCGACTGAGAAACGCCACCTAGATCAGATCGAACTCCTCAGTATTAGGCAGCTCCTCTTCAACAACCTGTTCTTCTCCTGTGGGGGGTGTGAGACAGCAAGAGTGAGCTCACATACGATCATAGCTCAACAAGTCATGGGGAATAATGTGGCATGAACTCACCAAAGGTGGGAGTTCATGTAGTGTAAGGTTGATCAATGAAATAAAGGCTAAGGCTGAGCATTGCTTTTATAAGTTGGTCAAAATTTTATTAGCAATTACTAAGTGTAAGTAAATACCAAACCTTAATAATAATAAAGAACAATAATAATAAAATAATCCCAAATGCGATGCAAATGTCAAATTAACTTAAGTTCCATAGTTAATCATGTGAGGGTTCGAGCCGCTCTTGACCGTGAGCACGGCTAGTATACCCGTTTTACACTCTGCAGAGGTTGCGCATCTTTACCCACAAGTCGTGTATCCCATGTCGCCAGGGTTTGCAAGGCCCTTAGACACTACCGAGGTGAATGGCTAGGGATCCACTACGAGGCCTTTACAAAGTTCCACTAGCTTCCGAAAACCCGCTACAGTTTATAGGAAGTTCCAATGCAGGGTTCCTGGCTGACCGCCATCGCAGCAAAATCAACCAGGGACCTCCCTACACTGACCACTCCCCTACTGCCCTTGCCCCTTTCGGGTAAGGTAGTCTTCCACTAGCTTTCCTAATTAGTCAGCCAAGGGCGTCCCATTAAACCCTTGTGGTAGCACTGTTTTCCCGGGTGGTCGCTCCATGTTCCCATTAATTTAATGATCTTAACATGAACAATAATAATAACAAGATAATAACAGAATAATCATGAATAATGAATCTCCATACCCAATCCACATAAAGCAATAGCAAGTACTACCCAAAAATATTCCAGGGGTGAACAAGGTATAGAGGTAATCAAAACTGGGGTACATAAAGGATCCCATCAAAATTAACCTATGCAGATCATTAAAGTTAATAAGAACATGGCTGGGAAAAGTAAGTGATCAAGGGCACAACTTGCCTGTAATGAGCTCCTGCTCAGCTATCTCTACTTGTTGAACCTCAGTTTCCACAGTGGTTTGCTCGTCTATTCGCATCAACACAATACATACATAGTATAGCCAAAATCAACATCACACCAAACAGATGAATGAAATATACAGTAAAAATCTACACATCAAAATGAAACCATAGAAACTGGAATCACTGAATTTGGAGTTTTAGAATTTAAGTTATGAATTTCCTAAGATTTAAGGTGATTATAATATGATTAAATGATAAATAAATTTTCTGACAGAGTTCTTGTCAAAACAGAGAAACTAAATGATGAAGAATATTATTACAAAATTTTAGAAATTGGAATGACTCAATTTGGAGCTAAAATGAATTTTCTATGCATTTTACAAGTTTCCAGATTTGTTTTTGTATTAAAAATGAATTTATAATATTAATTTCTCTGTTTTTAATACTCTCGGGACTGGGCGTCAAATTCCAGAAAACTCAGGGGCCTCGGGGTGAGTTTTCCGTGACACAGTGAATAGGGTGCTCTGGATGGCGGGTTAATTATCTAATAAGCGAAGGGCTCTTCAGCAAAACGGCCAATGAAGCGGTATGGGCGAGTCTCGGCCGTTGGATTAAACTTGGGCGCGCCAGATTAAACCTACATCTAAGCGAACCGGTACGCCTTCCGGCCCATCGGATCCGGAATCGATGGTAGCGATTTAAAATAGCGAAACTCGATACGGATCATGGATTCGACGATCAACGGCACAGATTAAATGACGCGAAGCGGTATGGAAGTCCTGATCTGGGTCGACCATCCCCGCATCAACGGCTCACGCTGGTTCGAACCTAGACCGTCCGATAAGATCAGACGGTCCCACTGCCCCTTACCCTGAGCTACCGGGTCGCGGCGGCGCCGCCCACACCCTACGGCGGTCCTTCGCCGTCGTGCGCCCTGCTCCGGCCCCCAGAGTCAGTCCCGACTCGATTTCTAGTGCATATCCATGAGCGAACGACAGTGAACACGATGGGAGGGTCATTACCGGCGTTAGGAAGATTGGTGAAGCTGCTCCCGCGCGCAGTGCTTCCGCGGCGACAACACCGCGACGGTGAGCAATCGCCGCCGCCAGGGACGACGAAATCCGAGGTCACCGGCCGCCCTTCCCCCGTAGCGAGGCCCCGGTCCTATCCCCGAAGCACGGCGAGGCACCCGAGTACTAAATCGTGGACGCGGCGCCGATGGCGATGGTGCGGATTGCGCTGCGGTGGTGGATCCTCCCGATGGCGGAGCAGAGCAGTACGGGGCGAGCGGGGGTTTGCGGAGGTCCCAGAGGGTCTTATCCCCCACAACGCCGCGAGCTCGGACCCACAGTTCCGCTTTTCCCGCGGGGTGGCGAGCGACCCGGTCGTAACGGCAGCCGAAGCCTCCGCGCGATTTCTGTTACGCGAAGGGGACGATCCCGACAAGTGGGTCCCACATGACAGTCACAGGGTATCCAGCGCGCGGGTGATAAGAAGCTGACGCGCGGGACCCGTTCCGCAGCGAGAGAATAGTGGCCGCGCGCGCGCGTGGTGTATAAACGGCTGACAACCCGGGCCCAGTTCGCGGTGACAGGGAGCACAGCGCAAGCGCGGTACGAGCGGCTGACATGCGGGGCCCGCATGTCGGCACGCACTCCTGAGAAGGTGGGCTGCGCGTGGAGTTCCTTAGGTGGGCCGAATTACCTTCTGGCGGCCCAGGTAACCTTTTTATCTTTTTCTTTTTCATTTTTCTTTCCCTTTTCTTTATTTTCAAACCCAATTTGATTTAATTCCAACTTTTTGTGAATCTTCATTTATAATCTCTACTTTTGCCATTAAAAATACTAAGACTGAAGATAATTATTTATACATTTTATTTATTTTTACCTATCTCTTCTCTTTTCCTTATTTTCCAAAACCCTAATTTCAAATTTTGGGTTAAATCAAGTTTCAAATAATTAATACATCATTATTTTTATCCTCATGGTTTTATTTAATGCACAACACATAAAACTCCAACAAATGCACTTTTTCTTTATTTTAGTATAATTGTTTTATTTAGTCACTCTCCATTACATAGGTGCTCTTTTTATGATGCAAATAAGACACACAAAATGAGGAGCTCTCTTTATTACTCTTGGTATACAACCTGAGTATTACAGTTAACTAGGTCTATAAATAGATTAAATAGAATTATTGGTCACAATAAATGTTAGTAATTTAGCATGCCTATATTGTGACGATCGATTTAGGTAAACCGGTAAATCAAGTAATTAAGATACACAGTTTAAAGAGTTAATAAAAAACTAGGAATAAAAATAGATTTTCTAGTGTTATTATATCAATTTGGTTAATGGATGTAGTCGATGCCCTGCTGTAATAATGCTTGGTTTAAGTGTTTCATCCTTTTTAGTGTAGATTATCTATATTATACTCGTTATACTCGTGCTCATACATGTGCATCGTGCATCTCATGTGGTACGATAAATAATCGCGTGATGCGGAAGACGAGCCAAGTCGACCCCAAGCGTGGACTAATTCGCAAGATGATGCTGGTGGATTAACCTGAAGATGGATAATTGGAACAAGTATCAGAACAAAAGATGATCGCCAAATGGACGACGTCTAACAACACTAACCTAGTGTTATCCAGGCAAGCCCCGGTGCATGCAACCCCTTCCTTATATTTTTAAATTATTTTTACACATTTTAAGTCTAGTGAATGTGCATTAGGTTTATAGGAGTTGCTTGGAAACCCTTTGACGCATTGCCTACCTTGACATCCATACCTTTATTGATACTTCTGATGAAGTATCAAAACATGATTTACAAAAATGCTTAGCTCTGCTTAGGTCTTGTGGATAGAGGTTATCCTTTGCGTTAATGCCTAGCTCAGGGGTTATCCTGAGGAAGGATGACTTCTGTCTGCAAGAATATTTTCATTGGGAGCAATGGTGGGATCTTACTGCAAAGTTCCCTGTGATGCTCTTTTCATCCTAAGGAACACAAACAATCCTAAGGATGGAAGTACGTAAATCAGAACTTGGGCTAGGAACAGGTGATGTTCTACCCAAGTTGATTAAGGATTATACTGAATGTAGGCTTGATGATCGAGGACCCTTTAACTGGTCACATGCCTCGTCATGGGTAAGCCTTGCCTCGGGCAGACTAATACCAGAATAAGATAACACACAATGGGAGTGGAGAGATGGCGAGAGTAGCGTGTACCCTCCATGGCAAGAGGCTAGACGGTGGTGTATATATGCTCTCGGTTGGCGTGAACCTGATCTGGTCTTAAGAACCCCGGTGGCGAGTTGACATATGCAAGGGTTAAGTGCTACATATGTCGTGTGATTGGAGATCCTTAGCTGAGTATAATCAATTCGGATCGCCGTAACTTTGCGGACATGAAGACTTGGTCACTGCCCTGCAATCTAAGTCATGGATGGAATCATAATGAGCAAAATCATGTTGTATTGTTTAATGTGATGATGAAATTAGACTAGATGCAAACAGGGTCTATTAATACTTAATCTAGCCTTAAAATGTTGAAAGTAAGGACTCATTTTAGTAATCTTTTATGCAAACTATTAAGGTTGATTCTTGCTAAAAGCCTTTCCTTGATTCCCAAATCCAGCATATCCTTGAGAGTATTTTCTTTAGTCGGGTAAGTCTTGCTGAGTAATTCCATACTCAGGGTTTTATTCCCTGTTGTTTTTCAGGTTATAGTTTTGTGCTGCTGATGATGGTGTTATGTGCCGGTGGGCTCGACCTTCTTATAAGTCTAAGTAACTCCTCTATACTTCTTATTGAGGATGGTCATTTGAGCTAGCATATATTTCAAAACTATAAATAATTTATAACAGTTCAAAGTTATTTCTTTGAATCACTTTTGTAATCACTCCGATCATGTACATTGTAAAACTTGATGTAACATGTAAAATTTGGTAAAAAGATTTCCACTGCAAAATTTGTTGGTGTGTAATTTGTGTTTACTTAATCCTGTGGTTCAGGTTATAAGTGGTTTATCCGGGGTCCTTGGGACAGACGAATGGATCCTGTTAAGTTATCTGGTGCACATGCACAACCGTCTGAGGTCTTTGAGACAAGGACAGGTGCATGTGGGCCCAATAACTTGGGAGGTTCTGCCATAGGTACCTCCTCCCCTGAATCCTCCACCAATTACGGATGCAGAGAAGGAGCTAGCAACAGAAAGACGAATGGACTTGCCACCTCGATGCGATTGGCTATCCGTCATTGGTGCCACGGTGGCTGTCGTGTCAGCCAGCTCGGTGCCAAGACCTGTGGCGCCGAGCCATGTTAGCTCGGCGCCACAGCTCATGGCATCGAGCTTTGGATCCAAAACTGCATTTAAGTCGTCTAGGGATCTAAACATAAATATTTTTCGAAAATATGGCTGAAAAACAAAAAATTCGGTGGAAAGGGGGTGCAGAGCAGCGTCACCGTTACAGAGAAAATGGGAAACGAGCGGAGACGAGTAGACAACAACTCACCTATACCCACATGTCGGGTATCATAATTTGGGAACCATATTAGAGCATAGGTCCCCAGAAGTCTCACCTTACATCCCTAAAACGTAACTAGACATCCGAATAATGAGGGATCATAGAATAAACGCGCTCCCAGCCTTCTAAGGCCATATGAGACCTAAATCATGATTCGTCCGAGGCATTGCACCAAGGCCACACAACTGTCCGCCTCGCCCAAGGGCATCTCGGGTAAGGTCCTAGCGCGAGCCTGACCTCAGCCGACTTCTAAGACCCTAGAATGTGTGCATTTAATACAGTCTGTACGAACACCTACCCTGTCGCGGGCACCAAAGTCAACAGAGGGTGACACGACCCTGGTCTAATCTACTTTTTTACCCACAATGACGACCAGGGCGTGAATATCGAGTACTATTTCCCCACTTCGACTGATGTTCCAACCACTCTAATCGTGACTGCATATCGGTGTTCCGACTGGGCCTCGACCTCGGGGGAAATCTTCGCCTCGTCTGAGCCCGGCCTCGGCCAACTGCACCAACAGAGAAAACGTAATGTTGCCTGCCCTCCCGCCAACCCCGCTGAAGATAGGATGGCTACATTAACAACAAGACCAGTTGTCCAATCTACTTTCTGCTATCTTGGATGACGCAAGGATCAGATCACCACACTCTTCTGCCATGCTGAGCACTGTTTTAAACAACTATGACTCAACACACGTCTCATCCAAGATGGGCTCGGACGCCTACTCGTGCTCCCAACCCAGCCTCAGCTCTCTATCTCACAAAAGACAATGCAAAGTACCATGTCCATTCCGCCGGTCGTGCCGCTACAGGGCTCGAACGCGCCCCCTCCAAAGGCCATTCCTCCGACCATGCTGCTACAGGGCTCGGGCACACCTCCGGTGACCACGGCAACAACATAGCAACATCTCTATGCCTGGGCTTCCTCCTTGCGACTATAAAAGGAACACGAGGCCTTCACAAGGGTAGAAGAAAGAACACTACACTTCACCGCTCACTCCACTCCTGATATTGGCAACAACCTCAATCACAGTTAGAGACTTGGGACCTGCTCCCTCTCTCGACTAGCTTGTATCCCCTACTATGAATACCTAGGTGCAAGATAATATAAGTCTCATTCCCCTCGCTGGAAGTAGGACCTTCTCTTGCCCGAACCAGGATAAATCTTATGTCTTCTTGCATCATCCATCTGTACAGGGGCACATAGCACATTCAATTGTTACTTAGAACGCCCGGTTCCCAAAACACCGACACCACACGACGAAAAAAATGAAGATGGGTTGACGGGATACTTGCTGGGCTGGTGGAGAGGTTTTGGGAAACCAAAACTACCCCTGTTTGTAGCTACAAAATGGTAAAATTCTAGGGCTATGAAACAGTTGGGAAGGTTTAGGAGATCTGTTGGAGGCTTAAATTTTTTTCTATTTCCCTTTAATTTCATGTTAGAGGACATTTTTAAGAGTTCTCTTGGAGATGCTATAACAATGTCTCATCCAGAAATGAAATGGAGATTAGAGGTCATACATGGCCTCACACACTGTCTGGACACTACTATCTATTTTGCCTTTTCGAACTGTTTAGCTTCACGTAGTAGTTTGCACACTCTTCATTCCTCATAATATGCGTGCTCTGAGCTGAAACTTCATTGGGAGAGAGTATATTGTAAGAGCACCACCAACACTGCCATAAATTAATGTTCTATTTTAAGATATAGGGCTTAGCACATAAAAGTAGCTCCAACAATATCATATTTTTACATATTTTTATTAAAAATATAGGCCATATCATGAAGTGACCCATATATAATGCACTCTATATTAGTGTCCTATTCTTGTTTTCTACATCATTCTCAACATTTTTTCTTTGCTAATAATGTAATTTACTTTCTAAAATATATGATTTAGGGCTTAACTGTTGGAACTAAATTTGTTTTTAGTGCTCTAAACACGTTAAATGACGTAGTAATTTAATTTTTTACGTGTTATTTTGAGACATGTTGATAGAGATGCTACTCTCCCATTTCTCCCCTTCAAACATACTCTTCTATACAAAAGACTAGAACATGAGGTGCCCTTACAGGCGCCCTATCAGGACTACCGTATACAGAGCTGAACAATAGTTATAAGGACACTAAAGAAAGGTTCATGTATGTGAATCACATGGTAACAGGAGTAGTGATGATTGTCCTTTATTTTACCAAGATCGTCATCTGTAGCCTTGGACTTCTCTAGAGGCAACCTAAGCCACAACTTGAAAGAGGTAGATGAAAAAATACCATTCAGATCAGATATAAGAATATCTAGAACAGGATAAACTGAGGAAATGAGGAGTGAGACATGGAAGGCAATACATTCATATTTGTCAGACCTTGCAAAATTTGTTTCACAGCTCTAGCAAGATGCTCGATAGGGAGGGACTACCTCTGTGCAAACATGGGGTTGTTTGCACACGTAGCAGACCATCTTATGGTAATTCCCATTAAAAAGAGCGTGAAAACATAGGTAGACCAGTAATCAACAAAGTGAGGAATGACTGTAAGGAGGATCTATGAGAAAGGTATGCCCATGAAAGTACTAAACTAATCACATATGATGCGAGCAGAATCTAGATAGTACCTAGACAGGTGATCTTTTATCACGCCACCATAAATGGTCAACTGACACACATAATAAAAAGATATTTAGTGCAGGAATACCAGTAAAAGAAACCTCTGTGTGACATGTGTAGGCCATATAATACATAGTTTCTTTTCTACCTTTTCGCCTATATCAGATGAATAGAAAGGAAGAGCAAGTCAGCTGTAGTAAGTATGTCAAACATCATCTCTTTTTAGAAGAGTACAGACATTTAGATACATATTTCTTCAAGTAACTTGAATGAGACACTTCGATCCACATTTCTAAAACTTAGTAGACAAAAATACATCAATATAGGTCAAAGCATCAATATCTAAAGAGAAAAAAGAGAAAGAAGAATATAGTATCTAAAGTCATTAAGTAACCATACCAGTCCATTTAACATGTGTTTAGAAATTAGGATTTCCTTTGCACAAGAATTGATCAACATGTACATTGGCCACCTGTAGCAATTAAAACTTCACCTAGAGACAAATTGTAGAATGTGATTTATTTATATGTAGAGTAGAGCTATAAATTTCTCATTGGATACTTCATCCATCCTAAAATAGGTGTATATCTTGCACTTCAAGTCGACCAATTCTATATTTGATTAAGTATATGAAAAAACATTAATATTTATGATATCAAATAGACATCATTAGGTGAGTCACATTGCGTGTAGTAAAGATATTTTAAGATAGAAATATTAATACTATTTTTCTAAAAATCTAGTCAAAGTTGAGAATGTGTAGCTTCTCAAAATGTGAGGTCTAAGATGTGCACCTATTGTAGGATGGAGTAACTATATAGGGTACATAAAACAAACAAACAACACATATATACCATTATAAATCGAAACACAAGTAAAAACAAACACATCGATTGACGAATCCCATTTCTTATTAAATTAGTTGGTGGATGCGAGTCAAAATCATGTCTTAGTAGATTCCATCTAACTCACCAGCACAACTCAAACAAAAAATGTAATGGACAATAAGGTTATTCCAAAATTCTAATTCTAGAATCTGATCACCTTCATATGGGTAGTCCCAATAGCAACGGAATTCTCCTTGGTGGCGGCCTCACCGGCCTCATCGGTTGGTGTCTTGCATGGCAGCATGCTGAATGTCTAGCCTTCAAGGATGCATGTCCTCTGGGTCATGCCCTGAAACAGCATCAGCAGTAGGAAGATGAACCTCAGAAGCATAAACTCTGCATCACACAGAGACAAAGAGGTAAGGTTTGTGCCATAAACATATGTATCTTATCCGGAATCATAGAGAAAAGGAAAGGAAGACTGAGGGTGTGTTAGGATTATTGCATACCTGAAAAAAGTTACGTCTTGTTGCTGTCAACATTTTTAAATAGCCAACCGCTCAGTTTCATTTTGGTTCAATGTACGAAGGACAATCAGTGTCCGGTGTTCTTGATAGTCAAGGCTTAGGGCATACAAGTTTTGTCCTCGTAAAACTGACTTTACCTTACATTTTTTGCCATCCTTTTTTATCTATATTATATCATTATCTATGATTTAGTTATCTTGAAGTGAAAAAATAAAGATTTGGAAATGGAGGCACCTTCTTTGACCTTGAGCAGCTCTCGAAGAGTGGCTTCTGGTTCTTCCTATTGAGAGTCTGCTGGACACATCACATCATCGAAGCGCTCCTCGAAGGCGACCCCTTATCTTGAAGCGAAAATATAAAGATCGGGATATGGAGGCACCTTCTTTGACCTTGAGCAGTTCCTCGAAGAGCGGCTTCTGGTTCTTCCTCTTGAGTGCCTGCAGGACACATCATCGAAGCTGAAAGGGAAATAGGGTCAAACCTTTTCCTAAATGAATTTTGGTGGTTGAATTGCCCAACACAAATAATTGGACTAACAAGTTTGCTCTAGATTATAAGTTCTATAGGTGCCAAAGGTTCAACACAAACCAATAAAAAGTCCAAGATAGGGTTCAAAAGAAAGGAGCAAAAGAAAACCGAAGGCTGCCCTGGTCTGGCGCACCGGACTGTCCGATGCACCAGGGAGAATTCCTCTGAACTCCTCAGCTTCGGGTTTCTGGAAATTGCTCTCCGCTATAATTCACCAGACTGTCCGGTGTGCCAGCGGAGCAACGGCTAGCGCGCCAACGGTCGTCTGCAAAAGTGAACAGTGAATAGTGAACAGTGCAGACTACGCGCGTAGAGTCAGAGCAGGCGCCAGAAGGCGCACCGGACAGTGAACAGTGACTGTCCGGTGCACCACCGGACTATCCGGTGGCCCAGTTGTCAGAAGCTCCAACGGTCGAACCCTAACGGTTGGGTGACGTGGCTGGCGCTCCGGTGGCGCACCGGACTGTCCGGTGCGCCCGTCGATAGCAGAGTTCCCCAACGACTACTTTGGTGGTTGGGGCTATAAATACCCCCCAACCACCACACTTTAAGGCATCCAAGTTTTTAGCCATTGCATTCAATACAAGAGCTCTAGACTTCACTCCAAGACACAAACAAGAGATCAAATGCTCTCCCAAGTCCAAAGATCACTCCAAACAATTAGTGACTAGTGAGAGAGAGATATTTGTGTTCATTTGAGTTCTTGCGCTTGGATCGCTTTTCTTATTCCCCATTTCTTGTTCCCAAGTCATTTGTAATCAAGGCAAGAGACACCAAGTTGTGGTGATCCTTGTGGGGACTAAGTGTCCCAATTGATTCAGAAGAGAAGCTCACTCGGTCTAGGTGACCGTTTGAGAGAGGGAAAGGGTTGAAAGGGACCTGATCTTTGTGACAACCTCAACAGGGAGTAGGTTTGCAAAAACCGAACCTCGGTAAAACAAATCATCGTGTCACTCTTGTCATTTGCTTGTGATTTGTTTTCGCCCTCTCTATTTGGACTCGATTTTATTTCTAACGCTAACCCCGACTTGTATTGTGCTTAAGTTTATAATTTTTAGATTCCGCCTATTCACCCCCCTCTAGGCGACTTTCAATTGGTATCGGAGCCCGGTACTTCATTAGAGCCTAACCGCTCGAAGTGATGTCGGGAGATCACGCTAAGAAGGAGGTCGTTACCGGCGAGAAGCCTACCACAAGCCACGGGAAGACTCCATCGGGAGAGTCCAGGATCAAGGGAAGAGATCCCCTTTGCACACCAAGTCGCATCGGAGCGGCAACAAGAAGAAGAAGATGAAGAAGGTGGTCTACTACGAGACCGACTCTTCATCGCCATCCACCTCCGGCTCCGACGCGCCGTCCGTCACTTCTAAGCGCCATGAGCGCAAGAAGTTTAGTAAGATCCCCTTATGCTACCCTCGCATTTCTAAACGTACTCCATTACTTTCCGTCCTATTAGGCAAACCACCAGTTTTTGATGGTGAAGATTATTGCATGTGGAGTGATAAAATGAGGCACCATCTAACCTCACTCCACACTAGCAGTTGGGATGTTGTTGAGTTTAGAGTACAGGTACCATCCGTAGGAGATGAAGATTATGATTCAGACGAGGTTGCCCAAATCCGGCACTTCAACTCCCAAGCCACTACTATACTCCTTGTCTCTCTAAGTCGAGAGGAGTATAATAAGGTGCAAGGGTTGAAGAGCGCCAAAGAGATTTGGGACGTGCTCAGGACCGCGCACGAAGAAGATGAGGTGACGAAGATCACTAAGCGGGAAACGATCGAGGGGGGGGGGGCTCGGTCGTTTTATGCTCAACCAAGGAGAGGAGCCACAAGCTATGTACAACCGGCTCAAGACCTTGGTGAACCAAGTGCGCAACCTCGGGAGCACCAAATGGGATGACCATGAAATGGTCAAGGTTATTCTAAGATCACTCGTTTTTCTTAATCCTACACAAGTTCAATTAAGTCATGGTGATCCTAGATACAAGCTAATGTCACCCGAGGAGGTTATAGGAAAATTTGTAAGCTTTGAATTGATGATCAAAGGCTCCAAGAAAATCATCGAGCAAGGCGCCTCCTCCATACCCGAGGTACAACCCGCCGCATTCAAGGCGACAGAGGAGAAGAAAGAAGAGTCTACATCAAGTAGACTCCCCATCGACGCCTCTAAGCTCGATAACGAGGAGATGTCGCTCATCATCAAGAGCTTCCGCCAAATCCTCAAGCAAAGGAGAGGTAAGGATTATAAACCCCGCTCCAAGAAGGTTTGCTACAAATGTGGTAAGCCTGATCATTTTATCGCTAAATGTCCTTTGTCTAGTGATAGTGACAGGGATAACGACAAGAGGGGAAATAAGGAAAAGAAGAGGTACTACAAGAAGAAGGGCGGCGATGCCCATGTTTGTCGGGAGTGGGATTCCGATGAGAGGTCCACCGACTCCTTCTCCGACGAGGACGCCGCCAACATCGCCGTTAACAAGGGTCTTCTCTTCCCCAACGTCGGCCACAAGTGTCTCATGGCAAAGGACGGCAAGAAGAAGAAGGTAAAATCTAGATCCTCCACTAAGTATGCAACTTCTAGTGATGAGGATAACTCTAATGATGATGAGGATGATTTGCTTACTCTTTTTACCAATCTTAACATGCAACAAAAGGAAAAATTAAATGAGTTGATTAGTGCTATTCATGAGAAGGATGAACTCTTGGATAGCCAAGAGGACTTCCTTATTAAAGAAAACAAGAAGCATGTTAAGGTTAAAAATGCTTATGCTCAGGAAGTAGAGAAATGTGAAAATTTGACTAGTGAGCTAAGCACTTGCCATGACACTATCTCTAACCTTAGAAATGAAAATGCCAAATTAATTGCTAAGGTTGAGAAGTTAAATATTTGTGATGATTCTCTTGTCAACCTTAAAAATGATAATGCTAGTTTAATTACTAAGATTGACAAGTTGAATGAATCACTTTCTAGCCTTAAGATTGAAAATGAAAAATTAATTGCTAAGGCTAAAGATATAAATGTTTGCAATGTTTCCATTTCCAATCTTAGAAATGACAATGCTATTTTACATGCTAAGATTGATGAATTAAATGCATGCAAACCCTCTACATCTAGTGTTGATCATGTTACCATTTGTACAAGATGTAGAGACATTAATGTTAATGCTATCCATGATCACCTAGCTTTAATTAAACAACAAAATGATCACATAGCTCAACTTAGTGCCAAAATTAATGAGCATGACTTAGAAAATGAAAAATTTAAATTTGCTAGAAGCATGCTCTATAGTGGGAGACGCCCAGGCATTAAGGATGACATTGGCTTCCAACAGGGAGGCAATGTCAAGCTCAATGCCCCTAAAAGATTGTCTAATTTTGTTAAGGGCAAAGCTCCCATGCCACAGGATAACAAGGGCTATATTTTATATCCTGCTGGTTATCCTGAGGATAAGATTAGGAGAATTCATGCTAAGAAGACTCATTATGTTTCTCACCATGCTTTTATTTATAAGAATGGGGCTTCTAGCTCTAGGTGTTCTACCCATGTTAAAATGCCTAAAAAGAAATCTCCTATTGCATCAAATGAACCTAATATTTCATTCAAGACTTTTGATGCTTCTTATGTGCTCACTAACAAATCAGGCAAAGTAGTTGCCAAATATGTTGGGGGCAAACACAAGGGGTCAAAGACTTGTGTTTGGGTACCCAAGGTGATTGTTTCTAATGTGAAAGGACCCAAGACCGTTTGAGTACCTAAGAACAAGGCCTAAACTTGTTTTGTAGGTTTATGCATCCGAGGGCTCAAGTTGGATCATTGATAGCGGGTGCACAAACCACATGACTGGGGAGAAAAGGATGTTCTCCTCCTATGAGAAAAACTAAGATCCCCAAAGAGCTATCACATTCAGGGATGGAAATCAAGGTTTGGTCAAAGGACTTGGTAAAATTGCTATATCATCTGACCATTCTATTTCCAATGTTTTTCTTGTAGATTCTTTAGATTATAACTTGCTTTCAGTTTCTCAATTATGTAAAATGGGCTACAATTGTCTTTTTACGGATATAGGTGTTACTGTCTTTAGAAGAAGTGATGATTCAGTAGCATTTAAGGGAGTGTTAGAGGGTCAGCTATACTTAGTTGATTTTAATAGAGCTGAACTCGACACTTGCTTAATTGCTAAGACTAATATGGGCTGGCTCTGGCATCACTGACTAGCTCACGTTGGGATGAAGAATCTTCATAAGCTTCTAAAGGGAGAGCACATTTTGGGACTGACCAATGTTCATTTTGAGAAAGACAGGGTTTGTAGCGCATGTCAAGCAGGGAAGCAAGTTGGTGTTCATCATCCACACAAGAACTCATGACGACCGACAGGCCACTTGAGCTACTCCACATGGACCTATTCGGCCTGATAACTTACATAAGCATCGGCGGGAGTAAGTACTGTCT
The DNA here is from genome assembly GCA_029449295.1 of Zea luxurians. NCBI lineage: Eukaryota > Viridiplantae > Streptophyta > Magnoliopsida > Poales > Poaceae > Zea > Zea luxurians. Next base: position 1,497,304 of record JAOPSE010000132.1, read on the forward strand.
AGTTATTGTGGATGATTATTCTCGCTTCACTTGGCTATTCTTTTTGCAGGAAAAATCTCAAACCCAAGAGATCTTGAAAGGATTCTTGAGACGGGCTCAAAATGAGTTCGGCTTAAGGATCAAAAAGATTAGAAGCGACAATGGAACGGAGTTCAAGAACTCTCAAATTGAAGGCTTTCTTGAGGAGGAGGGCATCAAGCATGAGTTCTCTTCTCCCTACACACCTCAACAAAATGGTGTAGTGGAGAGGAAGAATAGAACTCTACTTGACATGGCGAGGACCATGCTTAATGAGTACAAGACACCGGATCGGTTTTGGGCCGAGGCGATTAACACCGCCTGCTACTCCATCAACCAGTTATATCTACACCGAATCCTCAAGAAGACATCCTATGAACTCCTCACCGGTAAAAAGCCTAATGTTTCATATTTTAGAGTCTTTTGTAGCAAATGTTTTATTCTTGTTAAAAGAGGTAGAAAATCTAAATTTGCTCCTAAGGCTATAGAAGGATTTTTACTTGGTTATGACTCAAACATAAGGGCATATAGAGTCTTTAACAAGTCCACTGGACTAGTTGAAGTTTCTTGTGACTTTGTGTTTGATGAGACTAATGGCTCTCAAGTAGAGCAAGTTGATCTTGATGAGCTAGATGATGAAGAGGCTCCGTGCGTCGTGCTAAGGAACATGTCCATTGGGGATGTGTGTCCTAAGGAATCCGAAGAGCCTCCACAAGCACAAGATCAACCATCATCTTCCATACAAGCATCTCCACCAACCCAAGATGAGGATCAAGCTCAATATGATGTAAATGAAGATCAAGAGGATGAGCCACCTCAAGAGGAGGGCAATGAACAAGGGGGAGACGACAATGATCAAGACAAGGAAGATGATGAGGGTCCAAGACCGCCACACCCAAGAGTCCACCAGGCGATTCAAAGAGATCACCCCGTGAACTCCATCCTCGACGATATTCATAAGGGGGTAACCACTCGATCTCGAGTCACTCATTTTTGTGAACATTACTCTTTTATTTCCTCTATTGAGCCACACAGGGTAGAGGATGCACTTAAAGATTTGGATTGGGTGCTGGCGATGCAAGAGGAGCTCAACAACTTCACGAGGAATGAGGTATGCCATTTGGTTCCACGTCCTAATCAAAATGTTGTAGGTACCAAGTGGGTATTCTGCAACAAGCAAGATGAGCATGGTGTGGTGATAACGAACAAAGCTCGACTTGTGGCCAAGGGTTATTCACAAGTCGAAGGTTTGGATTTTGGTGAAACCTTTGCACCCATAGCTAGGCTTGAGTCAATTTGTATATTACTTGCCTATGCTACTTACCATGGCTTTAAGCTTTATCAAATGGACGTGAAAAGTGCCTTCCTCAATGCACCAATCAAGGAGGAGGTCTATGTTGAGCAACCTCCCGGCTTTGAAGATAGTGAGTACCCTAACCATGTTTACAAACTCTCAAAGGCGCTTTATGGGCTCAAGCAAGCCCCAAGAGCATGGTATGAATGCCTTCAAGATTTTCTTATCACTAATGGCCTCAAAGTCGGTAAAGCCGATCCTACTCTCTTTACTAAAACAATTGCAAATGATTTGTTTGTATGCCAAATTTATGTTGATGATATCATATTTGGGTCTACTAACAAATCTACTTGTGAAGAGTTTAGTAGGATTATGGTACAAAAATTCGAGATGTCTATGATGGGGGAGTTGAAATATTTTCTAGGATTTCAAGTCAAGCAACTCCAAGAGGGCACCTTCATCAGCCAAACGAAGTACATTCAAGATATACTCACCAAGTTTGGAATAAAGGATGCCAAGCCTATCAAGACACCCATGGGAACCAATGGGCATCTCGACCTCGACACGGGAGGTAAACCCGTAGATCAAAAGGTATACCGGTCGATGATAGGATCTTTACTCTACTTATGTGCATCTCGACCGGATATTATGCTTTCCGTATGCATGTGTGCAAGGTTCCAAGCCGATCCTAAGGAAGTTCACCTTAGGGTTGTGAAGAGAATCTTGAGATATTTAGTTCATACACCTAAGTTTGGTCTTTGGTACCCCAAAGGATCCTCTTTTGATTTATTATGATATTCAGATATAGATTGGGCAGGGTGTAAAATTGATAGGAAGAGCACATCAGGGACTTGTCAGTTTCTGGGGAGATCCCTGGTGTCTTGGGCTTCAAAGAAACAAAACCCAGTAGCTCTTTCTACCGCCGAAGCCGAGTATATTGCCGTAGGTCATTGTTGCGCGCAATTGCTTTGGATGAGGCAAACCCTCAGGGACTACGGCTACAAATTTAGCAAAGTCCCTCTCCTATGTGATAATGAGAGTGCAATCCGCATAGCGGATAATCCCGTTGAGCACAACCGCACTAAGCACATAGCCATTCGGTATCACTTTTTGAGAGATCACCAACAAAGGGGGGATATCGAGATAGCCTATATTAACACCAAAGATCAATTAGCCGATATCTTTACTAAGCCACTAGATGAGAAAACCTTTACCAAGCTTAGGAATGAGCTAAATATTCTTGATTCTCGGAACTTTGATTGATACTTTGCACACATAGCTCATTTATATACCTTTGATCATATCTCTTTTATGTCTATGACTAATGTGTTTTCAAGTGTATTCTTATGCTTAGTCATAGCATTGAAAGGGAAATGGAGTATTCGGCAAAGACAACGCTTCCACTCAACTTCATCGGTATTATTTACTCTTTGCCGGTATTCTGCTATATCTCCACATTGGTATAATCTTCACTCATATTTATTTGTTTGCCATTGGGGAGAAAGTTTAAGGGCTCATATTTCACTCACAAGTATCCGTTTTTGGCGATTCATGCCAAAGGGGGAGAAAGTATTAGCCCAAAGCAAAAGGACCGCACCACCACGCCAATTTCAAAATTTTTTGAAATAAGTTTAAGTTTTAAATGTTTTTCAATTGGTATATTTGAAAATTCTATCTCAATTGGTAAAACCCTCTTGAACACTAAGAGGAGAATTTCATTGAGGGGGAGTTTTTATTTAGTCAAAGGAAAAGCATTTGAAATAGGGGGAGAAAATTTCAAATCTTGAAAATGCTTTCTTAAATCTCATTCATATACCTTTGACTATTTGCAAAAGGATTTTGAAAAGAATTTCCAAAAGATTTGCGAAAACAAAACTAGTGGTGCAAGCGTGGTCCAAAATTTTAAATAAGAAGAAAACAATCCATGCATATCTAGTAGAAATAATTATTGGTTTCACTCCAAGCAACCTTTGCACTTACCTTATGCAAACTAGTTCAATTCTGCACTTTTATATTTGCTTTGGTTTGTGTTGGCATCAATCACCAAAAAGGGGGAGATTGAAAGGGAAATAGGGTCAAACCTTTTCCTAAATGAATTTTGGTGGTTGAATTGCCCAACACAAATGATTGAGCTAACAAGTTTGCTCTAGATTATAAGTTCTACAGGTGCCAAAGGTTCAACACAAACCAATAAAAAGTTCAAGATAGGGTTCAAAATAAAGGAGCAAAAGAAAACCGAAGGCTGCCCTAGTCTGGTGCACCGGACTGTCCGGTGTGCCACCGAACAGTGTCCGGTGCACCAGGGAGAATTCCTCTGAACTCCTCAGCTTCGGGTTTCTGGAAATTACTCTTCGCTATAATTCACCGGACTGTCCGGTGTAGCACCAGACTGTCCGGTGTGCCAGCGGAGCAATGGCTAGCGCGCCAACGGTCGTCTGCAAAAGTGAACAGTGAACAGTGAACAGTGAGGACTGCGCGCAGAGTCAGAGCAGGCGCCAGAAGGTGAACCGGACAGTGAACAGTGACTGTCCGGTGCACCACCGGACTGTCCGGTGGCCCAGTTGTCAGAAGCTTCAACGGTCGAACCCTAACGGTTGGGTGACGTGGCTGGCGCACCGGACAGTGTCCGGTGCGCCCGTCGATAGCAGAGTTCCCCAACGGCCACTTTGGTGGTTGGGGCTATAAATACCCCCCAACCACCACACTTCAAGGCATCCAAGTTTTTAGCCATTGCATTCAATACAAGAGCTCTAGACTTCACTCCAAGACACAAACAAGAGATCAAATCCTCTCTCAAGTCCAAAGATCACTCCAAACAATTAGTGACTAGTGGGAGAGAGATATTTGTATTCATTTGAGTTCTTGCGCTTGGATCACTTTTCTTCTTCCCCATTTCTTGTTCCCAAGTCATTTGTAATCAAGGAAAGAGACACCAAGTTGTGGTGATCCTTATGGGGACTAAGTGTCCCAATTGATTGAGAAGAGAAGCTCACTCGGTCTAGGTGACCGTTTGAGAGAGGGAAAGGGTTGAAAGAGACCCGGTCTTTGTGATCACCTCAACGGGGAGTAGGTTTGCAAAAACCAAACCTCGGTAAAACAAATCACCGTGTCACTCTTGTCATTTGCTTGTGATTTGTTTTCGCCCTCTCTATTCGGACTTGATTTTATTTCTAACGCTAACCCCGGCTTGTAGTTGTGCTTGAGTTTATAATTTTCAGTTTCTGCCTATTCACCCCCCTCTAGGCGACTTTTAGAAGCGCTCCTCGAAGACGACCTCACCGGAAGCGAGGAACAACAGCGACAAGAGGGCAAGGAGGCAGTAGAGCACGCCGTCGCGCTATGGCGTGGAGCCCACGATGGCCATGCGCCCGCACATGCTCAAGGTCCCAAGCAGTGGGGATGTCGCGCGCCACCGTGGCCTCGGGATCTGCATGCTCATGGGGACGGGCGCCACCATCGTCGTCTCACGCTCCGGCTCCATCCACGGAGGAGGCTATGCAGCCGTCTTTCGTGGCCGGTACGAGATCCTATCCATCTCGGCCGCCGCCGCCATCCCTTGTTCCCTAGAGCGTTCCACGGAGGTGGAGAAGGAAACCCTTGACGCAGGTGGGAAGATATCGCAGACATCAAGGTAGGTGGATGGAGTCAGCGTCTAGAACCATTCGGCTGTGGAGGGAGCAGTAGCACTGTAGGAGTAGCATACTACTCGGCTTGGTTGTTGACTGTTGAGGAGGCCAGAACTTTTCGGCACACCAAGTTTTTTAATATAAGGATTCATGAGAGGACACGCATGCCGAAAATTTTTGACCAACTGGACAATTCGCGTCCGTGGTTGCTTTCCACGCGTCGAGACTGGTGTGGGGAAAGTCACGCGAAACGCGGAGAGCGTTGCAAAACCCAACGTCTTTTAATACTTTAGGGCTAGTTTGGGAACACTGTTTTTCCAAGGGGTTTCAATTTTCCCAAGAAAAAATAAACTAATTTTACTTGGAAAAATGGAAATCCCTTGTAAAAATAGTGTTCCCAAACTAGCCTTTAGATTTAGATTAGTACAATGCTTGTGAGTTTGCGAAGACACACATTATATTTGATATCTATAAAAGTAAATGTAATACTGAAGTGAGCATATGGTCTTTTTTATAGCTTGTTCGGTCGCTCGTCCATCTTTAGCTAACGAAGTGGTACTAATGGAAACGTTACGCTGCATGTGGCTTCTTATCATGTTGGACTTGAGTGATTTTTTCATGGTCTATCTGTGGTTTAACAGCCCATTGGACCCATTGTTTGGCGAAAAGTGGGAGACAAGAATAGATCTATACACTTCACACGTGAAGCATGATGTACGACACATAAAACTTGTGTTTTAAAGGAGTAGAGACGTGACACACGACACATGAAATTGATGTTGTGAAAGAGTATATAATAAATTTCTAAAATATTATGAAGTCATCTAATTTTAAAACTGATCATAAAAAGTATTAATACTTATTATACTAAACGAATCTAATCATATTTCCAGAAATATATTTGTACTATATATGTTTAGAGTCATATATATTATTTTTATACATCTAACTAAATTTAAGCTAGTTTAACTTTCACTAGATTTAAAATCGTATTCTTTTTAGTATTAATTATATAATGTTACTTAGCTTTAACAAAATTAGACGTTCAACTTATTTTGATGTCATATAGTGGTATGAAAATAAATTAATTTCTATTTTTTAAATTGAAGTGATATATTTCTAATTAACTAATTTTAGCGGAGAACCAGAAATAAGGCTATCTCCAACAGCTTATGCATCCCCATACCTATATTCAAACTCTACTCTGCAAACACTCTTGCTCTGTTTTGAAGGACTTCCCTTTGTTGGTATCTTCTCCTTATTTTACTTCTTCGGTTCATCAATTGTCATGGCTTCCTTGCCATTATCCGAAGCCATCTCCGGTGTGCCTCTGTCATAGATGCGGGAGTTGAAGTGTCCCTGGAATCTTTTCCCGAAGGCAAAGGAGTGCTTAGGCTTGTATCTTCAGTTGACGCAAGCATAATTGCCTTATGCGAATCAACTTCTCCCGGGGTGGCTAGTGTAACACCTCTGTTGTTAAGCATGCTTATACATCACCTATGCATCATGATCATCATTAGTTATTCATAACTTGAATCTAATTCATGAATTACTTATCATTTTATGTGGTTTGCAAATGTGCTTGAAATACTAGAAACTTGTGTTCTAGAATCTTATGCCATTAAAGAGTAATCGAGTGTGTAGCTAGACCAACCCAAAGTGAACTAGTTTTGCTTGAGGTAGCTTTTCAACTCTTTAGCACAAATGATGATAGCTTGTTTACTTTATAAGTTATGTGTGTGATCTAGTTTGGGTTTTTGTTTGATAAAGGTGTTACCAAGAACCAAAATAAAATAGGTAGGTAATTAACATTTTAATATACCACTTTGTTGTGGACCCAAGCTAAGAAGAGATGGCCAAGTGTTGAGAAAACCTTAAGAAGTTGGTTAAGCGAAATAAAGAAAATCTGAAATTTTCCTAGGCCAACTCTACACCTAATTCTAAACCTTATCATGTTCAACAAGAAATAAGCATCAAATTGTATAACTCTAAATATGAAAGTTGTAGATAATTACTTAAGGCACACCATGTAAAAAGTTGACACGTGTTTGAATTGCATTGACAAGGTTTGACATCAGTTTCCATCGAAATCAATAACAATGACAAACCAATCTTTGAGGGTCATTAACTCTTTAATTATCCTGCTAATTAGTCTGAGCCCTATAACAAAGTTATAGCCAGTAAAGTGGAGAATAACTTTGCTACAGTGACCAATACCAGGGGCGTCTGTTTTCCTTGTCTTTTTCGTGTTCGAAATGCATCAGATAGCGTCAGCTAAGTGGCAAGTGTCGGGATGCATGGTCGTCGAGCTCCAGCGCGCGCTGCGCCTTGTCCCCCGGATTTGGACGCACCCTCAGCAGTGCCTGCTCCATTTCACCGTGCGCCCTCTCGCCTTCTCCCTTTCCAGGTTTGAATAGAGGAAAGAGGAGGATTTTTTTGAAATGCGTCATAGACACAAGGGAATAGTGTCCGAGGACCTAAGCGTGAGGATCTGTTTTTGGTGAAAACTCAGGGGTTTTCCCGCAAAGTGGTTTTTCCTTTTTCTTTTTCTCTTTTCAGTTTAATCTGCAGGAACGCTTTGGAAAATCATAACTTGAGTCTTAAGGCACCAAAACTAGTGAAACAAATTTCATGATATTTCTATGGGATGGATCTATAGTTTAAAAATATTGCATGTTGAGTTTCTGATACTTTATGTAGGGTTTTGTTAAACAAAGAAACTGAGTTTTCTTTCTAAAAGTTATAGTAATTAGAATAATGGTCACAAAATGTGATTCTACTTTTGTTAGATCTCTCATGAGGATATTTTCCTGTGATAAATATATTATGGGTATGTTCCATTAACAAAGATGGCTTTGTGAATTTAATTGTGAAGTTGCTGATTTCTTCGAAGTTAGTAGATAAATAGCAAACTCTCTGATTTTGGTGTGAAATGTTTTGTGAGCATTACTTATGTGATTTGTCACCTCTAAATCAAATATGAGCTACTAGTTGTATGGAAAGATTTGGAGTTAAGATTTAAAAGCAGAAAATACTATTTTTTAGGAAAACATAGAAAAAAGATTTATGGTGAAATGGCTATGTAATTTTTTGTGCCAAGTAATTCATGGGAAAATTATAATATCTATTGTTTGGTTAGTTTGGTAGTACAAAGTAGTTTAAAGTGATTTTCTGTTCTATTGCTTGTTACTTTTGTGCAGTAAAGAATAAGGATCCAAATAAGTTGATATTTCTGTGGTGAAGTATGGTAGATGAACCCTACTCACTGTAATTTTTGTAGAATTTTTGGAAGAGTCTAAATAGTGTTAGCGGTGTATGTCTAAATAAATAGAGTGTAAGGAGCTAAGTGAATAGAAGTGATTCTTGGCTTAGATATGGTTAATATGTGCTTAATGGTGAAAATACTTATAGCTATAATGACCAAGTTCATCAAGTAAGTCCTTCTCACTAAGTAATGAACAACTTTTAAGTATGGGTAGTATGTGGAATGTGTGTGCAATGCTTGTGTAGTGTGCTTAGGAGTAGAGTTATAGCCTCTAACCCTGCTAAGTGTAGAAAAATAAGTAGTTAAGTATGGTAATAAAAAGTATACCATATTTTGTGAGTAATGGTTCGCTTTAGGATAAACAACCTGCAAGGTAGGACTATCTTGTAGAGGAGAAGGGATGGGCTATATGGTTTCTTAAGGTAGTTGGAACCGACCAAGAAAAGACATGATACATGTTCTTGGATGATGTAGACTATCTTGTAGGACCAGTTTATAGTTAACCTCAGAATAGTAAACCATAAAGAATGTTGCAAACAACATGCACCCATAAGCATCATTCATCTCTTGCACCTTGCATCACCTACCCTTGTACTTGCACACATGCATCAATCAGGATCACAGGAGGGAGTGCCAGTAGGAGTCGAGGAGCTGTAAGAGAATTCCATGGAAGAGATTGAGCCTGAAGTATAAGCCCAGGAGTGCCCCAACCACCGCCCAAGTTCCTTCTAGAAAGGAAAGCCCCGACATCTAATTCCTATGGTTTGCAATAATTGATTTATCTACTATCTGCTATGTTTGTTGCATTAGATTGTAGGAGTTGTTTGAAAACTATTGCTACACTCATCCTTGATTACCTTTGTTATCTTGTCCTTGTTACTTGGTTAAGTTAAGTATGCTTAAATGCTTAGGCTTGCTTAGATCGGTAGAAGTCAGTTGATTTCCTGTCACCTGTGAGATATAGGTGGATACCTTATGCTTGATTGGGTATTGTCATCGGGAAATATCAATGCAAACGTGAATGTTAAAATGGAGACCGGGTGGAGTCTTATGGGGATAGTAGGCCATAGTGATCCCGTCTATGTCTGTTAAGGACCGTACCGTTGTGGTCCCTTGAGTCATCTTGGACGCATGCCTAATCACTTAGCTGGCCGGATAACTCATTCCGACTGTGAAGCCAGAGTACTATTCTGACCGGGTTTGACTTTGTGATGCACTTACTGGTATGGTTGAGGAGTGACAGGGGTTCGGTGAGATGACCCATGCTTGTGGCGGCGACCTGACCCTCTAGTAGTCAGAAGGTCCCTAGGTATGGTGGCTCTTGTTGTGCCCGCGAAGTGCAGCCGAGCTACTACTGGAATAGTATAGTGGTGGTCGTATTCCACGAGGTACTGTGAGTGTGGTTTGTGTTTGGAATACCCCACCAGTTGGTTAGTAAACGATTCAAATCATCATCGCTCCTGGATAGTGAGCACTTAACTTGAGCTATCTCATTGTAGTAAGAACAATGATAACCATGAGAATTCAGATGTAGATTAAGGATGATGACATTAATGATTAAAATCAAGGGTTTGAGTTACTTTTGCTTGGTTAAGAATCAAAAGTATTGCTTACTTGATTCATCACTAAAGTTAAAATTAGACATAGCGAATTGGCAATGATCACCAAGATAATTAGGTGCTAATCTAGATTTGCAGCAGAATAGGTAACATTGAACTGCTAAAAGTTGGTTAATAAGTTTGATACCCCTTTAAGTTGTTAATAATTTTATTAATCCCTACACTCTTCTAAATTAAAGAGCCAGCTCCAGATAAAGCTTTGCATGATCCTTGATGTCTTTTACTTTTTTATTTCATGGTTTTGGACACGTAAGTGTAGCTGAGTACAATCCAGTACTCAGGGTTCTATTCCCAATGTTGTTGCAGATTGCTAGATATTCTATGGATATTGTGAACACTGCTTATACCCAACTACAGGAGATGATTAGGCCATGGGCATGGCTTCTGCGTTCTTCTCTCATGCTTTTGGTGGGTTGACAACCCTAATGTTGGCACTGTATTTTGAAAACCCCACATGTGTTATGGGCCCTACTTGAACAAATGCTTCCGCTAAAACTTATCATGATGGTGATGCTACTTTATTATGTTACATTTGGGCCTTCGTGCCGACTAAGTTGTTGTAACTCTATTTTACTCCGATCTACTTTGTTTTATGTGAAATGTTGTATCACGTGATGCAGTGAATGCTAATTTATTACGATCTTGGTTCCAAAGGAAAAGTTTAAGATCCTTCATGATTTCATCAGACCCCCTGGGTTTATATGGGTCTAAGTGTGTTAGATCACTGTTATGCAATTGGTTTTCATAATTCATCTCTTATAAATCTGGTCGAGTCACCACAGCTGGAGCTACCACGATCACCTTTTCCAAAGCCCCTAAGTTAGTCTCAGCCTCATCATCTTCTATATCATCAAAAAAGGAAGCATTAATCACAAGAACTATCCATTCGCTCGCTGGGATGTCAATCAAATATTCCAAGGTAGGTGCTTGCTTCAGCTCAGTTTCCATTTTTGCTAGAGGGGTCTGGTCGAGTATGGGTATCTCGATGAGGAGTTCTGTGGCTCCCCTAAAGAAATCAACAAGACCATTTAGATAAAAATTTGGTTGCCAGCACAAGAATAAACATATTTGAAAAAGAAATATCCTCTCACTTTTTGTGGTTCCAAAGGTCCAACAGAAGGTTTTAGTTTGGCAGAAGTTGTTTGCTCTTCAAAATCCTTTTCCTTCTTAGTAGAGAAAATTTTCTGGTGCTTAGCCACAACCTTTACTCGACCTTGTTTTCTCTTTTTCCTTCGACCTTGGATCTTGAGAATATAATCAGGATAAACAAACCCAATTACATCAAATACACGATTCAGGTGACACTTCTTTCGACTCCTGAAGGTTACAGTTAGTGTTTCATTTTCTTTTTTATTGAAGTTCCTAAGAATTCCATTGCACCTAACCTTAATAGCTTCGAGCCATTCGTCGCAGGGCTCTCCAAAGATGGACTCAAACTTATACGTATATCTCCACCTAATAAGTCTGTGCTCATCCACTGAAGCAATGTTGTCCTTTAGCTCCAGCTTAGACCACTCAACCTCTAGGGGCTAGGTATTGAAGGCTAGATTGTCACACCCCAATTTAAGGAAAAACCCTGGTGCATCTCAAATCTGTGCTAGGATTAAGTATCACACATATAATGACTCATGATACAGAAATCAATGCCAAATTTTTACTATATAATTGAATTTTTGTACAAAAATAACTAAATAGATTACATCATATGACGAAAACGATCCTCTACAACCATAGTTGACTGGTAGACGATGACCTAAACCTCTCCGAACTCATCGTACCATCCTTCATGCTCCTCAACTTGCAGTACCTGTTCTTGACCTGATGTGATTATAGCATGGGTGAGCTCTCATACGCTCATCACTTAGCAAGTGTCGAGAATAATGTGTATGAGCTCACTTACGGTGGGGGCTAATGTGTAGTGTAAAGCTTACCAAGGAAAGTGGTTAAGGCTGAGCATTGCTTTTAATAAGTTGGTCAAAATTTTATTAGAAATTACTAAGTACAAGTAGATATCAACCTAATTAAATAAGATATCAAAATTAATAATTCCCATAATACAATGCAATGAATGACATGTTAAGTATTAGTTCCATCAATTAATCATGCGAGAGTCCTGAGCCACTCATGAACGTGAGCATGATTGATATATCAGTTTTGCACTCTGCAGAGGTTGCCCATCTTTACCCATAAGACGTGTTCCCTTTTTTGCCTTGGATTGATCAGACCCTTGAACACTTCCAACGTGAGTTGGCAAGGGCACACTGCAAGGCCTTTACAAAGTTCCACTAGCATGAGAAAACCCGCTACGGTTTCAGGACAAAGGAAGCATAAGTCTTTTTTCATGGTCTGTAACCCCATCACAGTAATTACAACCAGAACTATACTCTACAACGATGCCTTCCGCTTGCCTCTTTCAGGAAAGGATTATCTCACACTAGGTTTCCTAATTAATTGGTCAAGGGCGTCCCATTCCACACTCGTGGTAGCACTGTTTTCTCAGGTTAAGCACCATGTTCCAATTAACAAAATGATCTTACCATGATCAATAAATAATACATTGACAATACTAATAATGCATGGTCATAATTCATATATCATATTAATCCCCAAACCAGGTAGAGCAATAACAAGACTACCCAATAATTCATTTGTATGCAAGGTGTAGGATAAACAAAACTAGGTAGCCTATTAGGTCCCATCAATTCAACCTATGCATGTCATGGTGATTATCAGAATGAACATTATTAGATCAAAGAATGTGATTAAGGGCACAACTTGCCTTTTACTTGCGATTCTAGGTGAACAGGTGCTTCCCCAAATGTTGGGCTTCAAGTTCCTCGCAACCTCGCTTCTAATTGCAGCAATACATACAGATAGACAAAGAATATGTAAAAATAACATTACACCAAAGATGTAAAATAAACCAACTACGCGCCACCACGAGATCATAGGTTCGAGAACCACTAAAATCAGAGTTAAAACGTAGGAGTTATGGATTTTCTAATGTCCTAAAATTGTTTTTATACTACAAATTATTATCAGACGATTTACCTATTTCTTTTATCTAGAAATGGACGGTGGGTATTATTCTACAAGAGATCAGGGGCTAATCCACAAATTCTAGGACCTATCAACAACGATCTTTACATAGGATGGGATGGCAGATTGATTCTAACAAAACCTAGGGACTATTTTGCAAAATCACCATGTCCGAAGGGGTATCGGCCGATCCAAGCTGTTGGATCCCAACCTTGCGGTCCCTATTAGAACAAACCGGAACGCGGCCCCGTTTAACCCTAAGCCACACAACCCGGGATCGATGGCTCAGGTCTTAAAAAGCCCAACCCCACTCAGACCCACCCGATCTAAGATCAACGGCTCACACCACCCAAAGCCAAACCATTATTCCTCATTTAATCCTGACCATCGGCTAGGTCAGGAAGCGAAAGGGAGAATGACCCACGGGCCCCACAAGACAGGCGTACATGTTCGCGCGGGCCATCGCCTGGGTCAGCACGGGAGGGCTAAGCAATGTTCAATATTTATAAATAATTACTTTAACTCTTAATTTAAGGATTGTTTGTAATCATGTGATTCATGGAGAGAATAAACCATTCTAATAGATAAATTGAAAGCCTTTCTATTTTATTTTTTAAGAGAGTTCAATTTTTACAAGAAAGGAAATCCTTATTAAAAGTCGTTTAACTTCATATCTTTTGGAGAAGTTTTCATAAATCCTAGAATAAAATTTTGAGGTGTTACACAGATGCTCTTGTACAAGATCTTGAGTCCCGATATAAGTGCACATAGTATTGAACACACTCTGAAAAGCTTGAGCTCTAACAAACTGGCCTCTTGACCTCGAAGGCGATCTCGATAGGATTCTAAATTAAACTCTTCATGTCCTCTTTCTTATTCAAGTCAACCTTCATGTAGAACCACTCTCTCGACCACTAGTTCGGCCATTTGCAACGGTATGCAAGGGTGGAAATTGAGCTTCCTTGCGACACACAAAGTTATAGCAGCCAAAGTTGTTATGAAGGTGCTCTCTACCAACTGCCTTCGTTTGGTAGTGTAATTCATGAATTTTACAGAAGCATTCCACGCTTGGCTTTGCACCTTGGCTTCACATAGCCTAGATAAAAAAACCCCATCCTTATAATAACATTTGGGGTCAGTTGATGCAATAAGATGTCAATTTTTTTCAACACCCCTATCACCATCTTGTGCAATGGGAACCGAAGCCCAACATTATCCCGAGGCTTAGGCATGGTCTCCTCACCTCCAAGACGAACCAGCCCAACATCGCTTATACAACGCCTATTTTTCAGTACTTCGATATGACTGTTCCCAATTGTTGACTTCCCGAAGATAATCACTACACGACGGTTCACTTACAGCGACCTACGGTTGGTTGCTAAAACGACCTTCAGCGACCTATGGTTGGTCGCTAAAAACTTTTAGCGACCCATAAGGATGGTCGCTGTAAGTGCCGTCGCTAAAGGCTTTAGCGACCGACATCTTTTTAGCGACCGACCGTCCGTTGCTAAAATTGTATATTTAGCGACCAACCGTGGGTTACTGTACTATAGATTTAGCAACCAACCGTAAGTCGTCATACTATACATTTAGCAACCAACTGAAAGTCGCCCTTTTTACAGTTGTTATTAATAATAATATACATTTAATTAAGCACCACAAATCACAGATTTTTATACACAAATCATAAAGACATACACAGTTAATCTGTATACCACAGTCATAGATCCATCACATAAACACAAAAGCACCACAATTATATATTCACAAAAGCATCACAATTATAATATCATTCACAACTATATCATTTACAAATAGCTAGCTAGATCATTCACAAAATCTCCAGAGATGATCAGTCACAATAAGTTCTAGTTTACAATGAACAATTTAAAATTAAGCAACAATTTAATAGTATTGTCTCAGCAATTCATTGTACTCCCCAGTTTGCTGGCTTGAGCTCAAATTTCCATCAGCATCTGCTATGAGCGTTTTAGCCTCTGAAACATGTGTCTCTTTGCCTGGATCAGTTTCCTGAAGAGGAGCATGCTCAACTGTCTGTCTGTCGTCAGAGGGCTGCTGTTGCTCAACTGTCTGTGTGTTGTCACAGTTGGCATCTTCCTCTTTGCACCTTTAAAATGAAGAAATGAAATGAAATTAAACTCGATCATGTCTTGAAAGAATGTAGCGCCGATACAACAGCACAAGAATTTAAAATTGGATACATAAAGGACAAATGAGCATGGCCAAACCATAGGGAATATCAGGTATACAAAATAGCAGATGACCTTAGAGAATATAATCCATAACACTCGTGTTTCTTACAAATTGCATAAGTAATTGATGATTGCATGGCACTGTCGTCCCAAAGCTTTAGTCGAAGCAATTAAATAAAATGTGAATGCCAAACAGAATAGTTGAAACAAATATGGGAACAGCAAACAGCCATTTCTCAACAGGGTACCCTTTTTTGTATTGTACCGGTCCTAACAAATCACGCAATTTTATAATCATGTAAAACACTTCATTTTCTTTTGGATTGCATATAGCACAGGCACAAGCGAACAAACTAGCTTACTACTAGCTTACTACTGAATGAAGCTACGAGCATAGGTATATATACACACTCATCCACTGCTCCAGCAGTAATGGGCTCCTCTTCTGCTGCAGGAGCAGCAGCGTGTTCCGTCTTCTCATTGTTACAGAAACAAGCAATATATGAGTATACATATGGTTGATAAATCTGATTATTGTTACAGAAACAAGCAATATATGAGTATAGCGTTGAGACTTTATACTTTAGACAAATATATTCATATCGATCAGTGAGACGTCAACTGTAAAATATACATGCGAGGGACTGAGGGGAGGCCGGGAGGGGATATACCGATGAACACGGTGCTGGAGGACGGCTTCACGGCGACGTGCTTGGCTGCTGGTGGCCGGGCGGACAGGGGCTTGGCTGCCGGTGACCGGGTGACGTGCCCTGCCTGGGATCTGGTCGGTCGCTGGACGTCGGTGGCTGGAGTGCTGGACGGCGACGTGCTTGGCTTCACGGCGACGTGCTTGGCAGAATGGTAGCCGGAGTGCTGGACGCCGGTGGCTGGGCGGCTGGCAGTAGCATCCTAGGATCGGAGTGCAGTGACGCAGGGGCAGGGGGCCAAGGACGTAGGGACCAGGGTCGCTCAGCTTGATGCCTACTGCTGGCGGGTGGCGGCTGGGTTGCTGGGGCAGGGACGCTGGACGCAGGACGACAGGGTCGGCGGTCGCTCGGCGATCAGGTGTGGAGGCGCAGAGCCACCACGCCAAATCACCGAGAGGGCAGATCCGGAGGGAGCATGGGAGTAGGCGAGTAGCCAACGGTGCACGGTGGATGACCGGAGCCCGGAGCGAGTTGGGCGCGTGCAGAGAGAGGGAAGAGGAAAGAGTGGGTGGCGGCTGAGGGAGAGGAAGCAGGAGGCGGCGACCACAGGGAGGAGCCAGGGCACGCGCTAGGTTAGGTGTTGGGCCTCTAGTGGGCCGATTAGGATAGGGTTTATGTTTTTTTTTCTTTTTTCGAATTTCCTTTTTACTGTAACAAATATATATATATATACTCTCTAAAAATTATAATAAATCCCAACAATAATAGTTTATAAATAAAATACATAATTTTCGAATAGATTCCATTTAAATCAAATGTGTGTCACAATAAAACAATAAAAGTGAGATTTTTACAAATAATTATATACAAAATGATTAACGTTAAAAATTGAGTCAAACAGATTCAAGATTCAAAACCTTAAAAATCTTTTTTACAATTCGTTTTCTTTTCCATAATTCTTTTTTTTCTTTTCTACAATTCTTTTTTTCTTTACTACAATTTAGCGATCAATGTTTAATTGTTTTAATTAATTTTTAGTCACTAACATCTAACATCTATATTGATCCTTGCTCTATAGCGACCCACCGCTAGTCCCCAAAGACATCTATAGCGACCAATCATAAGTTGTTAAATTTCTAGACTTTTAGCGACCAACAGACCGTTACTACAAAAGGATTTAGCGACTGACCGTCGGTCCCTAATCTTTAGCAACCAACAGTTGGTACCTAATAAGGGCCGCTAAAGATCAACCGTCGTGTAGTGAATGTGACTCAACTTTGTCAGCCTTATTTCGTCACTATATTCTTCGATGTCAAAATCTTCACTCTCATCACCAGACCCATCTGCCATCCTAGCTGTGTTGCCCCCCGTGATATCAGTCAAAAGTGTGTTCTCGCTTGACACTATCTTCTCTTTAATGCCTAGACCTTTTGCTACCACAAAGTCTAAAGCTGCTATCTCTCCTTCCATTCCCACCCAGACTAAAAAATGCAACCAAAGAAATCCAAAAATGTTGTTACCAAAAGAAGTGTTCGAAGCAATCTTCAAAGGCAGAGGAAATTTAACAAGTAGAGCATGAAAAACAGTGAATGTCATGCCCATCACCGTGAGAATCGCCCCTTTTAAACAAAAAAAGTTTTTTCAAAACAAACCGTTCACTCACTGAACAATCGACCCCACTAACCAAAATTCTCTGAAGTATCTTACATAACGAGCTTTGGGAAGGTGTTTTTCGGGTCTTCGGCATAAGGTCTCAATATCACATTTTTGCTATTGAAACTCGTTATGAAGAAACGAACTAATTCCACAAGGGGCTACTGTTGGGAGACCTCTATTGTCAAAGATCCTCAAAACTTCTTATTGTCAAACTCAAGGTGTGTTTCAGGTACAATTTGAAGGATTAGCGAAGCTATCCTTCGTCGAAAGTGATTTACGAATCAGAGGGAGAAGCTGCGGAGCTTCGTCCGTGTGTAAGCACTGTTATAACGCGTGTTGAAGGACGTGGTTTCAGTTTCGAAGGCAAGGAGGAAGGAGGCTCCGAAAGTTTGCTCGGCGTGGAAAGAGAAGAAAAGACAATTTTTGGAGCTCAAGAGCGCCATCTTGCTTTGCCTCTGAAGAAAAGACAATTTTTGGAGCTCAAGAGCGCCAGCTTGTGGAACTCGTGAATCATGTGTGTAAGGTTCATGTGCATGTTTGTAATTTTATACAAAGTTGTACCCCATAATTATAAATAGAGAAATACTGCCATGCATATGACAACTTTTGCCATGCATATGACAACTTTTGGAGCTCAAGAGCGCCAGCTTGCTTCACCTCCGAAGGTACCTTCTAGTTTTTAACTGTAAAGTCGAAGGTATATTTGTAAATATATGTTATATTGCAAAGATGAAATAAACTACACTCTCATTTGTTTCGTTGTGTAGCATGTTAATGATTGAATAACTTATATCCTGAGCTTTCCTTTTGATCGACTTTCGAAGGAAAGTTAAACAAACGAGAAGCTTAAATTGTATTTCTTGTGTTGCCTTGTTTTATAATATTCGCTTAGAAACCAAAAACTAGTGACCAACATATTATATTATATAGAGCAGTTAGGTGGACCAAGTTAATTATAAATAGGGTAGTTAGGTAAATATAAGACCCAAGTCTAACCCTAAATATGAGTGTAACCCAAAGAATCACTTCCTACCTTAAATTTTATAGATTTTTGCAGCTATGTTTTAATCAAACAAATTTTAGTTTTTTCATAATTACTAGCTGAGAGAAAGCAATTGGATTTTCAGCAACCTACACTCTACAGTGAACCAAACAAAAGCCTCGAGCCAGTGTGGGGTACTGGGGTGGCGTGCTCTCTTCTATCCTGCTCTGCTAGTGCCAGGATTCCGCCCTATCCATCCCATCAACCTCAGCTCAGGTCCCCAGCGGCGGCGAGGCGATGGCGGCGCCTGTGACGGTGTACGGGCCGATGCTCTCACCAGCTGTTGCCCGCGTGGCGGCCTGCCTCCTGGAGAAGGACGTGCCGTTCCAGATCGAGCCGGTGGACATGTCCAAGGGCGAGCACAAGTCGCCGTCCTTCCTCAAGCTCCAGCCCTTCGGCCAGGTCCCTGCCTTCAAGGACCACCTCACAACCGTCTTTGGTACCTCCACCTCTCAGTTCTTCTACTACTATTGTTACATATCCAGTAATATCTTTTGGGTTTTAAGCATTAGTATTGCAAGAACACACGCAAATCTCACTTTTTTTTCACTTCTAAGCTTCTTTCGTCAGCAAAGATGCAATAAGAATACAAATCTGCAGTTACATGTTGAAGCAGAAAACACATACTTTTGCAAAAGGGCAAATTGGTGAAGCATTAGGATATATTCTAGGAGTTACCAGTGTATATGCATGCCTAGCTGGTAAAAAAAACCCTAAGGTCCCGGTTGTTTCTCTTGATTTAGAGGAATTGAAATCTAACTAACGAAGTAGTCTATTTTTTAAAATGTGGTATTCCATAACTTTCCAATGTTTATATATAAGTCTATCTCAAATTCATGGGATAAAAAATTGATTCTATAGATTTACATGTTAATTTTCTAGTTATAACTTATAACACACTCTTTTACTTACTTCTTTATAGCATACGTATAGTGTATAACTATCTCTCATGTAATTTAATTTAGGATAATATACAAATAAATTGTATATACAAATATATTAACTTAATTAGTTTGTTTCTAAATTATGATGATTAAAATGGAATTCAATTCCAACCAAACAAACGAAGCCTAAGAGATCTTAGACGGCCAATCTCTTTACTCTGTGTATGGTTCATCTTTGGCAGAGTCAAGGGCTATTTGCCGTTACATATGCGACCAGTATGCGGACTCTGGTAACCAGGCCCTCTTCGGCAAGAAAGAAGACGGTGCGGTTGGCCGCGCTGCCATTGAACAGTGGATAGAGTCTGAAGGCCAGAGCTTTAACCCACCGAGCTTGGCTATTATCTTCCAGCTCGCATTTGCACCGATGATGGGCCGGGCCACTGACCTGGCTGTGGTTGAGCAGAATGAAGCGAAGCTTGCGAAGGTGCTTGATGTGTATGACCAACGGCTGGGGGAGAGCCAGTATTTTGCTGGTGATGATTTCTCCCTGGCCGACCTTGTGCACTTGCCCAATGCAGATTTCCTTGTGAACAGGACCAGCAAGGCTGGCTTGATCACCGAGAGAAAGAATCTTGCTAGATGGTGGGATGATGTCTCGTCCCGTCCTGCATGGAAAAAGGTCACTGAGATGCAGAGCGCGCTGAGTCCCTCTTAGAGCTTTTTTTTTGGTTTCTTTGACCAGCTTCTGATGGCAATTAGTTGCATTCTCCTTGTTTTGTCATCAAGTCCTTGTCTGTACCGTTTCCTGTTCTCTTATTTATCGGTCTTAATTCTTGATCTATGTATGGTTTGTATCTGTTCTTCTGGTCCTTTAGTTTATATAAGTACCTACAATTCTTCATATGGTTTGCCATCCAGATAAGTAGCCTGATTCCGTTGCAAATGCACCGATCAAAAGCTTGGTTCAGAATGCTTATGAATGTAATCTACCTCATCTCTCGAAAGTGCAACTACTTGATCAACATATTCTATATCTATTGATTACCCTAAATATGGAGTGGGTTATTTTAGTTACTTGTTTACGTTGCACTGGTGAGACAAAACTGTAAAATTATGATGACTGGAGCAACTTCATGAACAAAGGACTGTATAGTTGGTTATTGGGCAATGGCTCTGGAGCGGTGCATTTAGGGATGGCAGTGGGTAAGGTATCCAGTGGGCACATGAAGCCATACTCATACCCACTAGGGGAAAAAATTGACCCATACCCACTACCCACCATGGGTACAAAATTACGCCATACCCATACCCACCATGGGTAGCGGGTAACCATCGGGTACCCATACCCATTAACATTACGATAGACATGATCATTTGAATCGCAAAAATAAGTACCAGCATAATAAATGTATCGAACCCAACATAATTTCATCACAGGTTCAACAATATTCAACATTAAATGGCAATATCATGCCTTCAAATCACACAAAACATAGCATTGATTCTACCCGTGCCCTAATAGGGTTTTTACCCATCGGGAGCAAATTCATTTTATATGAGACATAAATCCGGACTCACATGTCATATATTAGCGGGTTCCCCATCGGGTAGCGGGTATGGGGCAACAGAGAACATACCCATGCCCACCATACCCGATGGGCATAACAAATGACCCAATAAAATACCCATGGGTATCAAAATCCGCCATACCCGTGTCCTAATAGGGTTTTTATCCATCGGGTTTCGGGTACCCATTGCCATCCCTAGGTGCATTAGATATTTTTAGAAGAATTTACTGCTACATCTACAGGATGAAAACGAAGAAAATGGTGTTTTCCACTTCATTTACTATCCCCACCTGATACCATTATTGTAGTATTACGCCAAAGAAAGAAAACAGCTCCGGATGTCATTTCATATTTTTTACTGGCATTAAACTATTAACAGCGGTGTCCCATAACACTCCTAAAACTCGGACACTCTATAGTCGCAGCTGGTGCCTCTAAAGAGTACCCTAAACTTAGGGGCATGTATTATTCTGACTCTAATCTAGGGTGTTCTCTCTTTTTTCCTCTAAATTTTTTATACTCTAAATTACAAATTAAACACAAAATAATATATATACATACCCTTTTAAACTATATGAAAAATACATATGTAAAACAATCTATTTAAAATATATTAGAAATATGGTGCAATGATGGAGGCAGCGTTGGGTAGACGGGGCTTGAGTCCCCTACCGCTCCTTAGCCTATATAGTCCAACTGAAGTCATTTATAAAATTTAAAATATACACAATATAATATAAAATGAGCTTATATATTGTAGTGGTTTAGTTCACTCCATTCTATTTTTTGACTTCGTTCCTGATATAGTGTATTATGTATAGAGCATGGATTTAGAGGGAACCAACGCGAGAGTTGAGATTTAGGGGATGAAATCTTTTAGAGACAGTGAAAAAGTGAAATTTAAGGGCCTTAGTCCTGACAAATCAACTTTGTTCTTGTTGACGGAAGTAAACCCTGCATTTATAGAGCAAAAAACGAGTCTTACAACCAAACCGGCTGGGATTACCAGCAACGAGAAAACGTTTATACATCACTCCGAACTCACACTAGGTGAGATGAGAAACGACTTCAGAACGTCCAGCAACTACAAAGCAGAGATCAAACTTCAATCTTATCAGAGCTTGTAACTCTTCTCTTGGTTAAAAGGACTAGAAGTTCTGAAATACCCGATTTAAAGCTTAAGAACACGCTGGCATGCTCTTTGTTATATTTAAAGCCTAAACACATGTAGACATGGCCTTTGTTCTTAACTTGCATCCATTTAACGTTTGGATTCTATCTGACTCCATTCCAGGGTCACTGATGTTGCCCAAAAGCTTATTCTTGTACCCTGACAGAAGCTACAAGCTCCTCTTTGCTGATGTTAGTTGATGCCACATTCCTTTTTTTTATCTGAAACCAGTTCTCATGACCTACGGTCATAAACCTTGTATGCATTGTACAGTCTCCCAAACTTCTGTTCTCTGTACATTGTATGTATCATTGCAGTGCAGAAGTGAAAATAAACAAGACTGTTTTGTATGCATTGTACAGTCTCCCGAACTTCTGTTCTCTGTATACTGCATGTTTCATTGCAGTGCAGAAGTGAAGATAAACATGACTGTTTTTGTTTTGTATGCATTGTTTTTCTGGTAGAGATAATACGACTGTCGCAAGCAAGAATCCATACCTTCCTCCTTTGTCTTTACACTTTCCCTTTTTCCATCTACGTGGTGTCAGGCAGCAAGGCAAGCATTTCGGGACTGTTTGGTTTCCTGACTAAGACGCTACAACTTACCTAACTTTTCTGCTTAAGATTAGTTTTCAATACGAGCGACTAAGTTTAGGCAATTGTGGCGTCTTAGGCTCGAAACCAAACATCCCCTTCATCTTTCTTGTTCTTTAAGGGGCTGTTTGGTGTGAGGAATGATTCCATCAAAGATGAGGTGGTACATCATGACTCTATTCCTCAAATTTGGTTGATGACCACATTTTTCATGTTAGTACTAACTAACTAAGAGGAGCTTATTCCATTTCATAAACTAAACAAAAAATTGAGGAGTGAGAAGGGATTAACTTATTTCTCGAAACAAACACCCTATAAGTACCTGGCAGCGAGACATGTTGGCATCGCCTCTCGTTGTCATCTCATATCCTGAGCCAGAGATCAAACAAACCAGAGGGAGCGAAGCATGGCGGCAGGCTTGCAGGTGTTTGGCCAGCCGGCGTCTACTGATGTCTCCAGGGTTCTGACATGCCTGTTTGAGAAGAAACTGGAGTTCGATCTTGTCCGCATCGATACATTCAAGACGCATCACAAGCTTCCCGAGTTCATCAGGCTTCGGGTATGGCACTTGCATCAGTTCTTTTCTTTCCTTTTTCCATGTTGTGCTTAGTTCCATTTCTCAAACAAATTCGAAGCTGCACTTACCCCGTCTGCTATTTACAGGATCCTAATGGGCAAGTGACCTTGAAGCACGGCGACAAAACTCTCGTTGGTGAGTTAATTACGAGTACTACATGCATGGTCTTGGTTTCATTTAATTTCCTGTAGAGCACTGAAACGTGAACCATAATCCTGTGCAGATTCGAGGGACATCTGCCGGTACGTCTGCACCCAGTTTCCAAACGATGGAAACAAGAGCCTTTACGGATCCGGCGCTCTAGAACGGGCGTCGATAGAACAGTGGCTTCAGGCGGAGGCTCAGAACTTCGGCCCCCCCAGCTCCGCGCTCGTCTTCCAGCTGGCGTTCGTCCCTCACCTCACCCACCTGGGCGTTCGTCAGGACCCTGCCGTGATCGCCGAGAACGAGGATAAGCTGAAGCAGGTCCTTGATGTCTACGACGAGATACTCTCGAGGAACGAGTACCTGGCTGGCGACGAGTTCACCCTGGCCGACCTCTCCCACCTCCCGAACTCGCACTACATCGTGAACACCGAGAGAGGAAGGAAGCTCTTCACTAACAAGAAGAACGTGGCCAAGTGGTACGAGAAGCTCTCGAAGCGCGAGACGTGGAAGCAGGTCGCTAAGATGCAGAAGGAACATCCTGGTGCGTTCGAGTGATTGCTTGTCTTGGGGGGAGGGAGCTGCGAGTGCACCATCATGAATGGCTTCATCGTCTGTGTCGGTCTGGCTCTACAGTTCATTTTGTTTGAGTGATCCATTGTTTAATTTCTCCCTTTCAAAAAAAAAATCCATTGTTTAATTTCTCCTATCAGTGTTGTCCTGTGAACCAAAAATAATGTGAAGCCCAGCTGTGATGTATATGATCTTTTTGCTCTATTCTATCATGACGTATAAGCTCGATCTCTGACCTTGTACGCACAGTATTTTTTTACTGATGATTTCGATCGAGACATACAGTAGAAAGTCTTTCTGTTCTGTCAGTTTCGATGAACCAAACCCCTGGTTTGATGCGTCGCCTTTGGTTAACTGTATGCCGTAAAGCCAAAATTTGACGCCTTTTGATGATTCGAAGTACATGAACGGTTTCGAACTCGAATGTACTAGCAAGATATCAGAGTGCCAGGCTCCAGAAAGCGCGTACTGTCCGCTCGACTAGAGGCCATCGGTTAGCTTTTGCTGATGTTTGCGAAACTTTGAAGCGCGTCCAAATCAGTTGTCTAGATTGTTTTTATTCTACTTCTGAAGTCCAGAATAGTTGATCTAAATGAGTTTTAGATCTGACTCGCTGGCCCATGCAAGCATCAGGCACCAGGCGCGCTATTCCCTGACGGTGCTCATCATGGAGCTGGACTTCGCAGACGATGATGAATGATCTCTAGCCCCGCCCGGTTGCTGCCACCGTGCTGGTAACTGCTATGCTGTGGCCAAGTAGTTTATCTGTAATCACAACCGAGTGATTATGAGAAAAGAAAAGCAATGTGCGCACTTCACTTGTACAGCGAACGAGTTTCCAGAACGGACAACCAAAGGCACCGAAACATGAAGGCAGTTGGTTGCTACATTGGCATGCCATCCTCAAAATTCTGGGAGTCGGCTAGAACTAGGTTGGTGTTTGGTTCGCCGAAATGTAACGTAAATAGATTACATGGGGTAATGGATACCGATACTTTTGTTTGGTTGTGCTCTTTCTAGTAATACTATATACTACTATCCAATCCAATTATAACTAATAACCATTACTGCCGGTAAGAGATCTTATTACCATTCCCTTAACAATGTCTGAACCAAACATCACTAGAAGCCTGCTACTACTTTTTCCATCACAACACCGCCACTGGCGGGAGCTCAAGTTCTCGGGGACATATCTTTACTGTAACACTCGATCAGATATATTCCCTGATGGTGCAGTGCAGATCTGCCACCGTGCTGTTATGCTGTGGCCAAGTAGGTTATCTGTAATCACAACCGAGTGATTCTGAGAAAAGAAAAGCAGTGTGCGCACTTCACTTGTACAGCGAACGAGTTTCCAGAACGGACAACCAATGAACCAAAGGCACCGAAACATGAAGGCAGTTGGTTGCTACATTGGCATGCCATCCTCAGAATTCTGGGAGTCGGCTAGAAGCCTGCTACTACTTCTTTCATCAGAAGTTCAGAACACCGCCACTGGCGGGAACTCAAGTTCTCGGGGACGATCAGATATATTCAGATCTACCCTCTACAATCTTTATCTTTTTGTGCTGCCCATATAGATCTGCTTTACCTGTTAGCACGCAAAGGCACCTGAACGTACGGTACATCTCAAGAAGAAGAAGAAGAAGCAAACGTTTCCAGGCCCGGCGAAACTATATCGAACTCCTAGTCCCGTGTCTCACTGAAGATTGCACCGGCCAGAACCTAGCTTTAATTTTGATGAAACAAAGCCCAACATTACATGGCGAGCTATGTTCTTGAACCCCGACAGAAGCCACCTGCTACATCATCTTTGGCGCCAACTCCGTACGAAATCCAAGTATTCAATCCAATCTGACACTGCCATAGATGGGTCTTTCGTGTTGCTAAAGGACCGCATGCACGCATCATGAACGCCGTCATGGGCGAGTAGCCGAGCACCCGAACCCGACCCACCTACCGTTCCCGCGCGATCTTTCTAATTTTCTTCGCCCTGGAGACAGAGCGCGTGCGCGCATGCATGCATGGTTGCTCGATCCAAGCAAGAATCCTGACGCTCTTTAATTTGCCTTTGATAAGATGAGGGGCGGATCGGGGAGCTTTCGCTTTCCGCTGCCGTGCTGTAATCCTCGGCGGCAAGGCAAGCATATTACCCACCTGCATAAATAGCCGCCGATGGACCGCCGTCTCGTCTTCATCCAGGCACACCTCATCAGTGTCTGGCTCACCACCTCACCTCACCTGCAGCAGGCCTCGTCTCGGTCAGTCCAGCGCATTGCTCTCGATCGCTGCAGCGCATCCAGTCCAAACACACACCGGTCCGAATCGAGCAATGGCCGCGGGGCTGCAGGTGTTCGGACAGCCGGCGTCCACCGACGTCGCCAGGGTGCTGACCTGCCTCTTCGAGAAGAACCTCGAGTTCGAGCTCGTCCGCACCGACACCTTCAAGAAGTCGCACAAGCTCCCCGAGTTCATCAAGCTGAGGGTATGCCATTGTCATCATCGCCTTGGTCTACTATTGTATTGAGTGCATTCAATATAAATAATTCGGTTTCTCTCTGTCCCTCTCTCGATCTTGGAGATCAGATCACTACTAGAAAAACAAAAACTAATAATCTGCTGCTGTGTGGGCCGTGTGGCTCTGCAGGATCCTACCGGGCAGGTGACTTTCAAGCACGGTGACAAGACAATCGTTGGTAAGAACTGATCAGAAGCAGCTAGCATTTACAATAATAAATCTCAAACAACAGAATGGGCAAGCTATTACAGTATAGTATATATGCTAATGCTATAAAGGCTGAAATGGACATGCTGCTTGCATCGCGCAGATTCCAGGACCATCTGCCGGTACCTGTGCACGCAGTTCCCGGACGACGGGTACAAGAAGCTGTACGGCACGGGGTCGCTGGAGCGGGCGTCCATAGAGCAGTGGCTGCAGGCGGAGGCGCAGAGCTTCGACGCGCCGAGCTCGGAGCTGGCAGTTCCAGCTGGCGTTCGCGCCGCACCTCAAGGACGTGCGGCCCGACGAGGCCCGCGTCGCGGAGAACGAGAAGAAGCTGCACAGCATGCTGGGCGTCTACGACGACATCCTCTCCAAGAACGAGTACCTCGCCGGCGACGACTTCACCCTGGCCGACCTCTCCCACCTGCCCAACTCCCACTACATCGTCAGCTCCTCCGACAGGGGCAGGAAGCTCTTCACCGCCAGGAAGCACGTGGCCAGGTGGTACGACAAGATCTCCACCCGCGACTCCTGGAGGCAGGTCATGAAGATGCAGAGGGAGCACCCCGGCGCGTTCGAGTGATGCGTCGTGCTTCCTTTTCTCTGCATGCATGCATGCATGCGCGCGTCGCGGCGTGTTCCTCGCCGCCGGCTTCGTGGTCGTCAGGCTTCACACCGTGGTGTGTCGTTGTCGAGTTCGTATCGTATCGTACGTACGTCCTGTGGGCTAAAATAACGTGAAGCCTGCCTGCCTACGGTGTCTCTCGTGTCTTCCTTTCGCTGCATATATAAGCAGTGTCTTTTCTGGGTATTGTATGGTGACGTAATCATCAACTCCTTTTGCAATATTGGCCAATTCAATAAAAATATGTCGGGGCATTTTGCTCGTTAATTCGCACTAGCTACATTGGTTTCTCAAGACCACACACGACGTCTAGCTTCTATTCTATGTACTTTTGATTTGGGAAGAGCGTGGTTTATTAACCACGCCGTGACCTGCGTATGTTTATATCTCTTATTCAAAATCTGGTTGCATTGTTTTGGATTTGTTCAGTGATGGATCCAGAATTTATAAAGAGCCTGAGCTAGCCTATGACCAACCAAAAACAACTTTATCTATCAATCAAGAATTTCTTTATTTTTCAATGGTTTTCTGGATTATGCAAATGGGATGTTAGAATTTCAGACTTTTAATATTAATATATACGAAAAAAGACATTGAACAATTTTGGTTAGACAAGTGATTTAGTTATTAAGCTCTTTGCAACAAGGTTTCACGTCCTAATCACTTTATGTCCATATAAAAAATATTGAACAGTCTACATCTACCGGACTGACAAGTAACAACCAACGAGTAATAACACTACATTACCATAATAATTCAATAAGAACAATAGAGCACATCACATAAATTTATATTGAAGCTTTTGAGGAGTATAATTGAGGGAGCTTGAGGAGTATAATTGTCAAGTGCCACTATGCCAGGCAAGTGGCGGTGAGCTAGAAGGGTCACGTAATTTGCAAGCCGTGTTTGATCTCTTCCTAATTTTTTGGTGAAAATTTAGGGGATAATCTTGGATTTTAGTTTGTGGGGGATCTTTGGCTAGATTGAGACTTGAGTTATCATCCAAGAATCACTATCACCACTAGGTATGGACTGATTCATCTTATGGGCAAGTCATCAACACTTTTTGAGTTTTATGAAAACCCTAATTAAAGTTTGAAAATTTCTAATCTATTTCTAAAGGGGTGATCATTTGGAGCTCATACTTCTCGAACCAACTGATTTCTTCTCTGATGCATTGCTCATAGAAGTTTCATCTCAATTGGAAACCTTTCAATCAAGCGGCACAGTTGTGCCTATGAGCAGCACTACAATGACCTCACACCGCCAACTAGAGGAGCAACACTGCCGCTCTACATAGAGAGTGAAGGATCAAATATGCGACCAGAGGGGGGTGAATGAGAACCAATAAAAATTCTTTACATCGAGGGAATCTTGTTATTGTTCCTAACAGTTCAACTCGAACATCTAAGACACCAAAAGCTCTCCAAAAGGTTCAAACCAAGAACACCTTAACCAATTGATGGTTGGATGCATCAAACAAGTTCCTGTGAGGATTATGAAACCATCAAAATAAAAGGAATCCAATTTGGACATAGAAAAGTCCAAGAAAGATTGCAATGAGGGCTTCTCTATGTGAGAGCACCTAAAGGGGGTGAATAGGTGATCATGTGAAATTCAACACTAAATAGCCAAACACTTGGTTATGAAATGTTAGTGCAATTAAAACCAAGTTGCTAAAGTGTGAACTTTAGAAGAAAACCAATCACAAAGAAGATGGACACAAGACACAGTGATTTATCCTATGGTTCGGCCAATGCCTACTCCACGTTGTGGTGACCTCCTTCGGTCAAGGATTGCATTCAATCCTTCTCAAGTGATCCAATGATCAACTTTGAGTACCACGGTTATCTTCCTCAGTAGTCTTTTCCCATTTGCGAGGAATCTCCATAAGTTGGAGCCTCTCGCCCTTACAATGTTTGGATCACAAGAGAAGCACAAGAGTAAGGGAGGAAAAGCAACACATGCAGGACTCAATACGCAGCAAACACACGCAACACAAGCCAAGACGTGAGCACAAAGACACAACGCAGAAGTTCTTGACTCGAAAGGTGCTCAAATCTCTCACACAGTGATCCAAATGCGTGGCGGCAGAGTCTAGGTGTCTTAGATTGTTTAGAGAATGCTTGGTGTACTGCTCCATGCGCCTAGGGGTTCCTTTTATAGCCCCAAGGCAGCTAGGAGCCGTTGGAGACCAAATTGGAAGGCAATTCTTGCCTTCTCTCGAGTGGCGCACCGGACAGTCCGGTGCACCACCGGACATGAACAGTACCTGTCCGGTGCCTGATCTCCTTCCTTTTCTGGTGCAGTCGATCGTTGGCCCTTCGGTCCTATTGGCGCACCGGACACAGTCCGGTATGCCCAACCGACCGTTGGCGCGAGCCATGCGTCGCCCGCTGATTGTGCAGTCGACCATTGGCCGCGAGCGTCGTTGGCTCACCGGACAGTCTGGTGCACACCAGACAGTCCGATGAATTTTAGCCGCGGCGTCATAACTTTTTCCCGAGAGCGACGAGTTCGTCGTTGGAGTCTTGAGCGCGGGCGCTGATGGATCACCGGACAGTCCAGTGCACCACCGAATAGTTCAGTGATTTATAGTCACGTCGCCCCCGCTGATTCCCGAGAGCAGCGAGTTCGCCGCCGGGCCAGCCTGGGCACCAGACACTGTTCGGTGCACCACCGGACAGTCCGGTGCGCCACAGGCTGGTGCTGATTTGGCTGATCACAGCCAATTCTCCTCCAACTCTTTTCTTCTTTTTTTGGCAATGTCTCTAACACTTAGATAAACATGTTAGTACCCAAAAACAATTTACTAAGTCTAGAAACATACTTTGTTCTTTGATGTGCACTTCTGACTTACTTAGCACATATGAGTTTAAAACAATATGTTGGACATCTAATCACCAAAACAATTATAGAAATGGCCCAATGGCACATTTCCCTTTCACTATGTAGAGCAGCAATGCCACTCCTTTGGTCGATGGTGTCTGAGCGAGGTAGTGCCACTCTCTTGTGTGGCATGCCACTCAAGAAAAAATGCACCAATTGAGATCAAACTTCTTGAACAATGAGTAAGAGAGAAAAAAGGATGGATCAAGAAGTATGAGCTCCAAAATATCAAAACTTAAGAGCCAGATTAGAAAGTACAAACTCGAAGAGGGGTTTTCTTAAAAGTACAAATCAATTATAGACTTGTTTCACAAATTGAATCAGCCCATAACAAAGGTGGCAATGATTCCATGGTTGTTTCTCAAGCCTCTAGCTACCTAAAAACCCTCTCAAACTCAAGAATCAAGGATCCATGCGAGAAAGCCAATCAGAAGGGGTTGGGAAGAGAAACTGAAATCAAGAGCACAAACATCAACTTGGATAACGATTTAAACACAAAGGTTATGGTGTGGTTAAGGCCACACTTCCCAAAACTTCAAGTGAATAGATGCCACACCTCAAAACAGCTAAGGATCTAATATAGAATGAAAAACATAAGCTAGAGAGATTGGTGGGTGCAGCCCTTCCTCCTTACTTATAGAGGTTTTTATATTTTAAACAACTCTAGATACATAGAGCTTATCCATTTAACCAAGGGATAAATAAACCAACTCTTGATATGATGATCTAATGGCCACACTCCCTTCATGAAGTTGGTTCACCTTGATGCACTATTCACAATGGCTCACTGTGCTGCCTCTGAATCCCTCTAGAACCACGCCTGTTGATGCTCAACCACCAAACCTCCACAGGAATCATACTCCATAAGCATCCCCCATGTCATAAATGTGTGCCCTATCGGTCCTCAAACACGTCGGCAATGTCCTCACAAGTGGAGATATAGCAAGAACTTAGAGTGAGAGAGAACAAATCACAGAAAGTAAAGAACACAAGACATAATAATTTGTTTACCGAGGTTCGACTTTGAAGAGCCTACATCCCCGTTGAGGTGTCCCACCAGACTAGGTCTCTGTCGACCTTCTCAAGTGATCCACCGATCAACTTGAGACCTCGGTTCCTTTGATTCAATGTTTCTTCTCATAAGGTACTCCATAGAAATTGGAGTCACTTACTAGCTATACACAATGAATGATAGTTAGAACTCCAATGAAAGCAAGAGGAAGAACGCACACAAGAGCACAATAACACCAATAGAGCCTAGAACACAATCATACAATTTGCAGCATGTTTCTCTCTAGTTTACTCTTATGAATTTGGGTTTGGATCTCTCCGGAGTGTTGCTCTAATGCTTATGAATCAACATGTCGCTCTTTAGTTACTTGAGTGCTCGACTAGACTGATTAGTGGGTATTTATAGCCCTCGACCCACAAAATAGTTGTTGAGGGAACTATAAAAAATCTGCTCTAGGCTAGAGCATCGACCACCTCCACAGGTTGCCAGCCATCAATGGGATCTGTTCACTGTTCTAGCCTTCCATTCGCATGGAGTACCGGCCTCGTCTGGTGCTCCACCAGACCGGCCACGTGTTAGCTAGCCATTGAGATGACCGTTGAGGGTTGAAGTAGTCGTTGGACCCAAGGTCTAGTGCACCATCAGGCTAGGCTAGTGTGCCAGTCAACCGAAAACGATATTGTCGGGCTCTCTAGAAACTCGGTCCGATGCGCCAGGCCATCGAAGCTCCTTTTGTAGGCTTCGCTCGCACTTCGGTCTAGTGCGCCACTGGACTAGTCCAGTGTGTCAGGCCATAGAAGCTCCTCTGTAGGCCTCTCTGGAATTTAGGCCCAGTGCGCCACCAGACTGGTTTGCTGCTCCCTAGACAGCTGCACTTTGTCTTGTTTCTTGCTTTTCTTCTCCAAATTAATTTGTTTGACTTTATGAGTGATCCTATAACTTAGACAAACATCCTTAATGACTGTCCAACTAGTCTAAATTATGTAACTTCATTTCTTTAATTCTTTCAACTTAGTTTTCTCATTCAGCTCGACTCTTGCTCCAAAAGCACCATTTCTAAGTTAATACTTCTCAATCCTTTTAAACTGCTCCAAAACATTCCTAGGGGCATTTAGAACTTATCCAAGTATAAAAACTACTCATAGTATACCTTATCCAAATATGCTCCTATAGCCTTTGGTTGAGCTATTCAGACTTTAACAAGTTTAATTTGTATTAAGTGGATCTGCACTTATAGACTTAGCAAACTAGTTAGTCCAAAATGTTGTGTTGGTCATTGGTCATTAATCACCAAAACAATAGTGAAATGGCTTAATTGTCCATTTCCCTTTCCCTAGGAACTTATTCTCTAATAGTGCCTACAATACTAGGTGTCTTGAGGACGTGGAATATTTTAGCCCTGAAGGTCCCAATGTGTTAGGGGTCCCGAGCCTCATATCGTGGAGGCCTGGAAGGTTGCTATATCTTCTAGAAGTTGAGTCATCCCATCTATATACATCTTATAATGTTATTTAGTGTTGGGCATCTCCCTTGGTCGAGGCTAGTCACTTTTGGACTCGCCATCTTTTCCAAATGTTCTACACACTCGTTAAATGTATTTTTGCACCCGGCAAACATTTTATTGGCAAAGACTTTGCCGAGTATCAAAAACATTTGGCAAAGAAAAGCACTCGACAAAAAGTAAATCGAAAAAGTATGAACAATAGCAAAATATTTTTTAATGTTAAGTGTCTTGGGGACTTGGAATATTTTAGCCCTGAAGGTCCCAATGCGTTAGGGGCCTCGAGCCTCGTATCGTGGAGGCATGGAAGGCTTCTAGATCTTCTAGAAGTTGAGTCATCCCATCTATATACATCTTATAATGTTATTTTGTGTCGGGCCTCTCCCTTGGTCGAGGCTAGTCACTATTGGACTCACCTTCTTTTCTGAGTGTTTGAGACACTCGTTAAATGTCTTTTTGCATTCGACAAACATTTTATCGGCAAAGACTTTGCCGAGTACCAAAAACACTCGGCAAAGAAAGCCACTTGTGGGGGACAGATATCCCCCGGGTCTACTAGAAGGTTAGAAGACCTCACGAAAGGCTTTGGGACCGATGTTTCACAAGGCCATTCCTTCGTGGGCCTGGGGAGGAACGCTTGGTGAAGTAGATCAACACAAGGTCAGATCAACTCGAGCCCGGACGGCCCAACAGATTTGAGTAACATCCACAGCAGTAGCCCGACTTTCCCGCGCTGCGTCCTCAGGCGTCGGAACTGAATGGCGATAAGTCGGCAGAATTATAGGAAGATAGGCTCAGTCGGTTCACTATTACTTAGGTTCACGTTGTTATCATATCCGCATGTAACGCCCCACAGTCGAGTATATAAGGCCTAGGGGGCATCCCCTCAAAAAACATCTCACTCCTTAGCCGTCTACTCCACTCTCTAGCATCTCCCATACTAGAGAACCCCCTTGTAACCCACCACTCTAAAGATCCACACCAGGACGTAGGGTATTACGCATCTCGAAGCGGCCCGAACCTTTACAAATTGTCTACTGTATCTCGTGCATCCGGCACGAACCATCGAGCTACAGTCGGTAACACCGTCCTACTCCAAAAGCACCTCGAGGGCAACCCCGGGTGCATGGTCGGACCTAAAACACCGATAGCTGGCGCGCCAGGTAGGGGGTGTGTCACTGATCCAAGCTAGCTCAATGGCCATCACTTTCCAGCACAAGATCATCCTTCGCCCTGGATCCGTGTTTTGCTTTGGAACCATTTCGTCCGTGGTAGACGAAGAAGGAACTCTACATCGCATCGAGGATCCGCCGGAGAAAAGCCTTCCTCAACAATCTCCGGGAAAGTCGGAGCAAAGCAGGAAAAAGCGCAACCTCCAGCGCTCTGAGTGAAGACTACCTCCTACAAGCCAGGAGCAGAGGATCTGTCTACCCGGAGAACTCCGCTGTCCACCTCTTCTATGGAAAAATGGACACGGATCACAAGGAAAAAGGAAGCAAACAAGGTAAAGGCTCATTAAGCTGCTCTTCTGGTATCTCCGCCCTCAAAGGAGAATAAGAAGAAGCTTGTCACTACGACGGTTCCATTCTACCCTGACGTCCTCTTTATCGGGGGAAGAGTGGAATCAACCCCCATCTCCGACGATGAACCAACCACGCCGGGAGAAGAACCTCTTCAGCGGGAATCCCACCGACGAAGGAACCGATGCCGAAATATTCGGCGACATCACGAAGCCAGAGAGCGGGACCCCGGCGCAGCCTGTATCACGATATGAGATCTCGGAGATGGGAGAAACCCAGAAGAATGGGTCTTCAGGGAAAGAAGGAATTCCCAACGACGTGATCATCGGCAAGCTCAAGAGCAGGCCGAACAGGAGGCAAGACAACGCCGAGAGAACCCTCTTCTCGGATGAAACCTAAACCCCGACTTCGCCCGAGCCATGAACACACCGAGTGAGGTCGGTGTAGTGTTGGCTCGGATATCCGATGGCTTCCCCTGGACTCCAGACGCCGAGGGCTATCGGCGGCTGCTCACTCGGGCAGCTAACCATCTTCTACCTCTCGCCCATCCACCGAGCAATCTACGACACACCATCAATAGTCGGCGGGATGCACGAAGCTCCATCAACGCTTCGCGCGAACGATGACATGAGAACGAGATTCGGCGCCGAGAAGAGTATGACCAGGATCATGGCATCCCTGTTCGAAGTCAGGCCACCAGAGTTGAGTCGACAACGGCTTCAACTGGCGGCACGACCCAGGGACGGTTGAGGCACCACGTCAACAACTCTCCTCCCCAGGACCGACATCATCATCGTCGACAGAAGGACACGTGCGGAGTATCGGCGCTCACTCCATGTCTCAGGGCCATTCAATGGTCCCCTTACTTCAAAGTCTCTAACATCGACAAGTACAAGCCTAAGCAGGACCCAGGAGGTTGGTTGGCTGTATACACCACCGCTGCTCGAGCCGCTGGGGAAACTGAAGATGTGATGACCGTGTACTTGCCCATCGTCTTTGGGCAGGATGCGCTGCAATGGCTACGACACCTACCCCGACACTGCATCGACGACTGGAGCGACTTCAGTCGGCGTTTCATCGCCTACTAATGGAGCAATCGACTTAAGTCGGTAGTGACTTAAGACGGTGCAACATGCTCATGCTTACTTAACTTAGGGTGACCACTATACCCTACTAACGGAGCAATCGGCTTAAGTCGGCAGTGACTTAAGACGGTGCAACATGCTCACGCTTACTTAACTTAGGGTGACCACTATACCCTACTAACGGAGCAATCGGCTCAAGTCGGTAGTGACTTAAGACGGTGCAACATGCTCACGCTTACCTAACTTAGGGTGACCACTATACCCTACTAACGGAGCAATCGGCTTAAGTCGGCAGTGACTTAAGACGATGCAACATGCTCACGCTTACTTAACTTAGGGTCACCACTATACCCTACTAACAGAGCAATCGGTTTAAGTTAGCAGTGACTTAAGACGGTGCAACATGCTCATGCTTACTTAACTTAGGGTGACCACTATACCCTACTAACGAAGCAATCAGCTTGAGTTGGCAGTGACTTAAGGCGGTGTGACATGCTCACGACTACTTGATCTAGTATAGACATGCTTACGATCACTCATCTTAGGGCGGTCTCTATGCCTCACAAAATAGGAAGAAGTTTCAAAACTAACACACTGCATTTGCCTCTGCAATCGTAACAACTGTTGAATTCAAACAACAGAAAAAGCAAAAATAGCACTCAATACTAAGAACACGTTCTAGCGGAGTATTTGGGCACATCGATCACATACACCTATGGTTCATGAATGTATTCAGTATTTCTACTCGGCAATGTTTTTCTCAGGAGCAACCGATGAAGAAGGGCGACTCGAGGAGTCAGGAGCAGCTTTGACATCTGCAACTATATCATCAGGAATAATCACGCCCAGCCTTCTCATCAAGATCCGCCCCGCGCGAATGGCCTTATCCATAGCCTTGTCGCACTAAACCTTCAGAATGGTGGAATTATCTTTGGCAACCTTGGTAGCCAGTCGAGCAGCTTCTAGCTCCTAGACGACTGATCTTTTGGAGGCACGCAGATCCTTGATGATGGAGTCTTTGCTAGACACCAACTGCCTGAGACGAAGGACCTCATCCTGGGACACCTGTAGTTCGTGACGATGATGATCCAAATCTACCATGGTAAAACGATGGCTCCTCTCCAAGATAGTTAGAGAATTGTTGGCGTCACGATACAACCTATTAAGGTTATCGTGAGAAGCAGCAAGCACACATTTTTCCTCCTACAGACAAGAAGCAGCTCCTAAACATCCAGTAAACAGTAGAAACACAACAGATAAAGTCAAGTAAGCTTACCTCGTTTGCTGCCCTTTCAGAGTCAAGCTGAGCACTGAGAGAGGAATTCAATGAATTGGCATCATCTAAGGAAGCAGAAACCCGAGCCAGGTCGATCTGACCTTAAGAATACTTCTCCTCAAGTTCAGAGTACCGCCGGTCATATCTAACAAAAAACAGTTGAAGAAGGGCACATAGTTAAAAATAGACTAATCAAGAAGCCAAGGAAGAAAACAAAGACACTAACCAGCATTTGTCATTTTCAAATCAGATATCTGCTTCTGAAGCAACAACAGATTCCACTGCGTCAGAAACAGAGCTCCTTCTGGGATAGACGCACCTTGTGATCTCAATTGATCAGCCATCCCGTCGACCAAAGCCTGGTATTGAAAACAAATGAGTATAAAGACAGTAACTTGCCAGGAGTATTGCCAGAACAAGACAAGCCAAATTACCTGAAGATTAGAGAAGAATGACGGAAATCCCAAGTCACAAGAAGCTAGGTGCTGGCTCGATGAAGGAATATCAACCGGGGCAATTTGAAGAATATCACCAGGGATCAATTCAACACCACTGACAGGCATCAAAACTCCAGCATCCGGTGCGCCGACCTCTAAGGCGACTCCCTCACTTGA
The DNA here is from genome assembly GCA_029449295.1 of Zea luxurians. NCBI lineage: Eukaryota > Viridiplantae > Streptophyta > Magnoliopsida > Poales > Poaceae > Zea > Zea luxurians. The sequence goes on from JAOPSE010000132.1 coordinate 1,534,478, forward strand.
AGCGGGCGCTGCTAGTACACCACCAGAGTGTGATGGAGAAGACCCGACGTGGTCATCCATGGAGGTATGAGAAGGGGAGCCCGCTCGGACACCCTCGGGGGCTGAGTTGCAGCCTATACTGCCCATCGGAGCCGGATCACTACTAGCAACACCCTCAGGGGCTGGGTTGTAGCTTGCGCTACCCACCCAAGCCGGATCATTACCAGCAACACCCTCGGGGGCTGGGTAACCGCTGGAACCACCCTTGAGGACTGAGTTCTCTGCAACAGCCACCTCTAAGGCTAAAGGATTCTCAGTCACCTCCATGGAAATTGAATAACCTTGACCAGCTTCTTGGCTCCGAAGATCACCCTCCAAGGTCGACGATGCACGAGACGCTACCCGGGATACCTCTAATCCCACATCTGGAACGTCAGAGCAGATGTCCATCATATCACCATCAGTTGGCTCGGACAGCAGAACTTCAGGAACAACATCCTCAAGAGCCTGATCAAAATTTGCTAGGGATAACTCTTGCAGACCAACAAGAGCAGACAGAGCTGGAGAAGGAATATCGCTACTCCCCCCACTGACTCTGTAGCGCCGACTGTTCTTCCGAATTAGCGGGACTTCCTCTTCTTCTTCTTCGTCCTCATCAACAATACGGACAACAAATGGCACAGGGTCACACCCATTAGGATCAGTTCTAGAAGGATCACACCCATTGGGATCAACATCAGTAGGGTCACACCCATTAGGATCAGCATCAGTAGGGTCACACCCATTGGGATCAGCTCCAGTAAAGAGTTCCACTGGTACTTCTTCAGCAGCAGGAGCAGAAGGGCCAGCATCATGATCCAAGCACAACACTCGCCGAAGCCGTCTCTTTTTCTTATTCTTCCCCTCGGTAGGAGCAGTTGGATGACTGACTTTGTGAAGACGTTTCGGGCGAGTACCCTCAGGCCTTCGAGTATCCACGGTTTTCTCAGGCTCTGGGATAGTTGCAACAGCCACTGTTTCAGCAGGGACCGAGTCAGAAGAATCCCCAGCCAACACGTCCAACATAGCACTTATCTCTGCATCACCCGGACTCATAGGCATCTCAAAGTGAACTTGCCTCTCATCATTGGGAAGATCTCCAAGCGAAGCAACCAGAACCTCAACTTCTTCAAGAGAGGGTCACACTCTAAGACCCAAACCACTGTCACTAGCAGGAGGATTTGACACAAAATCGAAAAAGGACTTGGAAGGTGGCAGATTCCAAGCAGAATATGCAACAGGAGCACCAATGTTTGATACTTTGCCTCTAAGGATCATTTCTAGTCGACTCACTAAATCCACAGCAGGAATCCTCTTGTTGGTAACCCGGGTTGAATCGGTGACACCACTATACAAATAAGCTGGGTATGCCCTATCCTTCAGTGGCTGAATATTCTTAAAAACAAAGTCTGCAACCATAGCTTCAGCAGTCAGACCTCTCTTCTTCAACAAACAAATTTCAGCAAGTATAACTTTGGCTTCTGTTATCTCCAAGTCAGTGGGAGACTCAATCCAACTTGGAGCGCGAACATCCGGCTGCCTCCCTGACCGAGGGGGGAGAGACTTGCCATGGTTTTCCATAATGAACCACTCTAAGCGTCATCCTTTAATGCTATCTTTAAGTGGAATGTCAAGGTATTCTGTTTTCCTCCCACGGCGCATCTCCAGACTCGCACCACCCACGAGCTGGTGCTGCCCCCCAGCCATCCCAGGACGACAATGATACAAGTACTTCCACAAACCGAAATGAGGAAGAATTCCAAGATAGGCTTCGCACAGATGAACAAAAATAGAAATTTGCAGAATAGCGTTGGGATTCATGTGAGTCAGATTATAAAAGTCAAGGAGACTGTGAAAGAAGGGAGAAATGGGAAGAGCAAGGCCGCAGATAAGAAAAGGGATGTAGACAACGGACTCGTGGGTATCCTCTGTTGGAACAGTAACCCCACGACAAATCTGCCAAGAGCAAAGCTCCTTCGGAGGAAGAACTCCGATAGAGACAAGGTGGAGAAGATCCGACTCGGAGACAATAGACATATGATTACCTGCGAAGGGCAATTAACTGTTGAAGTCGATAGGAGGAGTGATCGCTGTAGCAGAATTCTGACTCTTCCGCTTGGGCGCCATCGCAATCTCGTTGGCGGGCTGAGCGGAAGCAAAATCAAAGGGAAACAGAGGAGGTTCGGAGGCAAAAGTGAGGCTAGGGCTTAGAATGCAGAGGCGGGCGGCGACGTGATACAAACGGGGTTTTCTCAGGTCAGACACCGTTTCTAAAAAGTGCTTAGTCATCACTCGGTCGTTATTTCTAAAACGCTGACGTGGCCTGGTACGACTCGGCTGTTACCTCTAAAACGCCAACGTCGCCAGTCATCACTCGATTGTTATTTCTAAAACGCCGACATGACTCGAAATGACTCAGTTGTTACCTCTAAAACGTCGACGTCGCCAAGCACCACTCGACTGTTACTTCTATAACGACGACGTGGCTCAGCAGGATTCGGATATTACAATCTAAAACACTGATGTCGCCAAGAACCATTCAGCTGTTACCTCTGAAGACACCGGCGGTAACTCAGCCGTTCTTTCTCCACGTAAATGCAGACAGAATTAAAATGCGACACAGTAATGGCAAGTCATTACTCGAGCGTTATCTCTGAGAACAACGACTACAATGGGCACAAATAGAAACTTATAAAAGAGCGGTGGAAAGGCAAGAGATGTGCACATAACGGGCCAAAATTTTCTTCATATAAAGGGGGAAGTTCTTCCACAAACTTAAAGGCCGACTCATTATGAGCCGACCTTCTTCCCACTTTTTGACACATTACATTACCACATTACATTACTATACTACATTACTACATTACATTACACTATGCTATACTACTAACTACTACTACATTATTCCACTAATACTACTTCTACTACTATTTATCATACTAATATCTAAGCCTGTGGCGCTTTGCCACTGGCCTTGCCGCTGCCGCTGCCGCCCTCGTCGTCGCCCTTGCCGTCGCCCTTGCTACCGTCGCCTCTGTCGTCGTCGTCGCCCTCGCCGTCGCTGTCACCGCCGCTCCCCTCCTCGGATGAGTCAGAGGAGTTCTTCTCGTCCGAGGAGACCTCCAACTCATCTGAGCCTTCGAGCCCGGAGCGCTCGACAGCCCGGATATATGTCCACACCTCGGCGGCAATCCACTGGGAATCGTTCGAGTCATCGGACGATGCCGAGGGTGAGGTGTAGACTGGCGACCCTCAGACTCGGAGGAAAACTCCTCCTCCGAGTACTCGGAATCGCCGAAGTCCTCCGAGGGAGGGGTCGGCTCACGCTTCCGCTTGTCGCCGGAGTGGTGCGACGAGCTTCCGCCCTTCTTGCTCTTGCCCATGGTGGAGTAGGAGGGAAGAGAAAAGAAGAGAGTAAGCAACAAGCGGCAGAGAGATGTGTGAAGACGCTAGTGAAGCAAGCGCTCTATTTATAGAGGAAGAAGGCAACCGCTCATCTCCTACCACGGTCACTGAACAGTTGCAAATATTCAATAAGCAATTCAAATTGTCTGGAAACAAGTCAAGCGGCTGACGCCGTTTCACGTAACACGACACCCATTGGGACTCAAGTCAACTGCTTGGATGATATGATTACACCCGCGGTCACGTCAAGTTACTACTCAGGGGCAGTTTGCTAAACGCTCAGTGCACCAAGCCGTCCCTTGCCCACACCCATTGGGGGGACATCCAGGAATTTTCAATAGATTTTCCCAAGCCATCACATCCACACAGTATACGCAATGAATGTATCAAGACAGAAGGAAGATATCGATGGAGATCGGAGGAAAGCCAAAAATAGCTGATGAAGTACAAATCTAATCAACAGGAGCATTGAAGCACGAAGTGAAATGAAGACCAGCCAAGAGCCATCTATCGGATGTCCAATCTATCGCAGATCAAATAAATTTCAAACCTAACAGGACATGGGTATATCGCGTTTTGGATCTCAAAGACAAAACTGTATGTTGATTTCTAAAGCATAAAGCTGACGATATAATGCTGAATTCTAAGGCATTCGACGAAGATAAAAGGATGATTTCTAAAAACATGAGATGAAGACCTTTGAGTGGATTATTTCCAGTAATCCACTCAAAGCTCGGGGGCTACACCCATTGGGTGCACCTACGGTGTACCCAATAGATCATTAACTCCAAAAAGGCAGAATGTTGATCTCTAAAGCATGAGCTAATGATAAAATGCTAATTTCTAAAACATGAGATGAAGATGAAAATGGTTTCTAAAAAAGCTTGAGATGAAGACCTTCGAGCGGATTATTTTCAGTAATCCACTCGAAGCTCGGGGGCTACACCCATTGGGTGCACCTTTGGTGCACCCAATATATCCTAAACCCCAGAGAGCAGAATGTTGATCTCCAAGGCGTAAGCACGAGACAAAGCACTGACTTCTGAAGAATAAAGCGAAGACCAATGAATAAAGACAGTAGAGGATAACAGAAGATTGTTTTCACCAAGTTACTCAGAGTTCAGAAGCAACAACTCGATAGGCCCATTTTTAAGGTATTCTTTATTAAAATCAAAAACATCAAGCTGGACCTAGAATCTTTGGGCCGATTATTTCAAAATCAACTCACAGATTGGGGGCTTGTGGAGGACAGATATCCCCTGGGTCCACTAGAAGGTTAGAAGACCTCGCGAAACGCTTTGGGACCGATGTTTTGCAAGGCCATCCCTTCGTGGGCCTAGGGAGGAACGCTTGGTGAAGTAGATCAACACAAGATCGGATCAACTCGAGCCCAGACGACCCACAGATTTGAGTAACATCCACAGCAATAGCCCGACTTTCCCGCGCTGCGTCCTCAGGCGTCGGAATTGAATGGCGATAAGTCGGCAGAATTATAGGAAGATAGGCTCAGTCGGTTCACTATTACTTAGGCTCACGTTGTTATCATATCCGCATGTAACGCCACGCGGTCGAGTATGTAAGGCCTAGGGGGCATCCCCTCAAAAAACATCTCACACCTTAGCCGTCTACTCCACTCCTTGGCATCTCCCATACTAGAGAACTCCCTTGTAACCCACCACTCTAAAGATCCACACCAGGACGTAGGGTATTACGCATCTCGAACCTGTACAAAATTATCTACTGTATCTCGTGCATCCGGCACAAACCATCGAGCTACAGTCGGTAACACCATCCTACTCCAAAAGCACCTCGAGGGGCAACCCCGGGTGCGAGGTCGGACCCAAAACACCGACACCACTCGACAAAAAGTAAATCGAAAAAGTATGAAAAAATAGCAAAATATTTTTTAATGCTAGGTGTCTTAGGGACGTGGAATATTTTAGCCCTGAAAGTCCCAATGTGTTAGGGGCCTTGAGCCTCATATCGTGGAGGCCTGGAAGGCTGTTAGATCTTCTAGAAGTTCAGTCATCCCATCTATACACATCTTATAACGTTATTTAATGTCGGGCCTCTCCCTTGGTCGTGTCTAGTCACTATCGGACTTGTCTTCTTTTTCGACTGTTCTGGACACTCGGTAAATGTCTTTTTGCACCCGTCAAATATTTTATCGGCAAAGACTTTCCCGAGTATCATAAACACTCGGAAAAAAAAGACACTCGACAAAAAGTAAATCGAAAAAAGTATGAAAAATACCAAAATATTTTTATAATTAGGGGAACAACCCACCAGCCAACGCCTACCCATTAACATTTTCTCAACAATTTTTTAGCATTTTTTTTGCATATAGGGTCCTATGAGATTTGAACTTGACCCACCAGCCAACTCCTACCCATTAACATTTTCTCAACAATTTTTTACCAATTTTTTTTTGCAAATAGGGTCATATGAGATTTGAACTTGTGACCTCTCTCGCACATAAACTTCCCTACCACTGCACCCCTACCTCAATCGTATCTATATTACGTTTTTCTTCTCCACATATTATAACAAATCAATTGTAAATTGATTGTTTGAGGCACTAAATGGATTCAACTGAAAAGTTTGTCACCTACAATGTTGCATAACTTTTTGAGATATACAACTTTTATTTTGATAGTTTCTTCATTCGAGATCATTTACAAAATTTGAATTTCAAATTTAAAAACTCCAAATGTATTTTTATATGATATGATGATTTCAAATCGAAAGTTTGTTAATTATAAAGTTTCATAACTTTTTGAGACCTACAACTTTAATTTTGGTGATTTTTCTATTCGAGGTCGTTTATAAATTTTGAATTTGAAAATCCAAATATAGTTTTACATGACAAAATAATTTCAAATTAAACAATTGACAACTACAAAGTTTCATAACTTTTCAAGACCTACAACTTTTATTTGGTGGTTTTTCAATCTGAGGTCATTTGGAAAATTCAAATTTTAAATTTTAAAATTTAGACAAAGTTTTCGTTGACAAGATGACTTCAAATAAAAAAATTGAAAACTACAAAACTCTATAACTTCTCAAGACCTACAAAATTTATTTTGGTTGTTTGGTCATTTGCTCATCCAACATGGTGGTTCTAACATTGTTATTAAATCTTATACATCTCTCTTGTAGTTTCATAAACTACTAGAGAGATATAAGTTTTGCGAACAAATTTATTTCTATTTTGTTATATGAAGAAATGACCAAAATAAAAATTATATATCTTGATGAGTTATACAACTTTGTAGTTAAAACGTTTTCATTTAAATTAATTCACTGCTCCAAAATATGGTTTGCAAATTGTATTTGCCTAGTGTAAAACACTCGGCAAAGAAATTCTTTATGAGTGCCAAAAAGAAAACACTTGGCAAAGAAGCTATTTGCCTATTTGCCAAGTGTTTTCTTTTACCGAGTGTTTTATGTTTAGCACTTGACAAAGTGCTTTTTTGTCGAGTGCCCGAGAAATCACTCAGCAAATTATTTGACACTTATTTTTTGGCAGTGAGTGGAGGTCCTAGGAGTCAGAGCCCTAGGAGCGGTGGTCCCATTATGATGGGCCTTAAAGTTAGTCTTTGAATCCAGGATCCTTGATATATATAAGGGTGGGCATTCAGTCTATTAGGGCAATTCTGTTTTGTCTATTCAAGTTTTTGAAATTTTGGATTCTGAAAAATAAGGACTAAAATTTTTGAAAAATAATTTTAGTAATCGAACCCCGAATAGCCCAACAATTTTAGCTCAGTCCACTACATAGACCAAATAGTAAATAGACTTGTGCCTTTTGTTAAAATATATGCAATGAATAATTATATAGAAGTACTATTATTAAAAAAGTGATTATGAAAAAATAGCATATAGATATATAAATTGTCATTAAGATGCCATCATACTTTTTTGCTAATAATTTTATAAATCACATAATAATATCATCATGTACTAAGAGCTTTTTTATATTTCATATTATTTTGTCTATTCGGAGTTTAAAGGCTAGGAATCGAACACTCACCCGTACTCCGAAATATATCACATGTAGAAATCGAACCCAAACTCGAAAACCCGAATAGACCAACAATTCAGTCTATTCGGGTTCGATTCGGGTTTAGGTTTACGTTTAGGTTCGTGTTCTGTTTTCAGTTTTAAAATGTCCATCACTACTTGAATACGTTTGGGCAATAGCTAGAGGTATATAACCTTCCTCGGGCACTGGCATAGACTTACCTAGGTGAATCTACCCATCCATGTCCCTTTTACAATATGTTCAAAGAAAAAATAAAGGTTCTATTATTAATCAATGTGTCTATCAACTACATTTACACTTAGAATTAGCTGATCCTTTACCTTCTTACTCATCCTTTGAAAGCCAAGAATTAAATGCCATCAATAGGAGCACCAAAACTATATACACCAAATCAATCACCATTGTGGTGATTGTTAGTCACAATAATTAGGGCAAGTATAGTGGAAAGACACCAAAACGGTTCTCCATGCACAAGAGACAACTAAGAGACTCTATTATACAATGGAGTGTCTATAAATGTAATCTATTAATAAATACAGAAGTAAATGTGTTTGTACACCATTGGATCGATAGAACAGACGACAAATTTGTACAGTGGGAGGTGAGACGTCTGTTGCTACTTGGGTTACGAGCTAGAGGCGTCTCTTCATGAAGAGACGGCTCCACGATTTTTTGCAAATAGCTCATTTAAACACCTCAATAGCCTCTATATTAATCACCACTATACATGCCCTTAATATTAGGATCTATTTGGATCCATAGTACTAAAGTTTAGCACTATACGTTTAGCTAAACTTTAGCACTTGAAGACCTAAACATGAGTGCTAAAAGTGAGATGCTAAACTTTAACCTCTAATAGCAGTTTAGCCCCTCAAGATATGCTAAATTTTAGCACCCCGCGCGTGGGATTCAATCGTGCAGACATGCCCTTATTAATCACCGAAATAAAAGAACTTATGTATTTTTTGCCTGTTGCGTTACTGTCATCAACCATCAATATCTTTTTTTTTGGGAAAAATATGTTTTTGTTATCACGTCCTTAAATGCAGACGAGGCTGTAACACTTTATTATTCCCATTATTCTCTGATTGTCTTCATCTTTTCTTAAGTGTTACTAGTAATGAGTACATTATTTCGATAGCATGTGAACATAGGAGAAAATAACTAACAACAAGATGATACTTGGCGCTCTATTATATAACCTATACAAAAAAAAAGTGCAAAGAGGATAAAGGATGGTCTATGTACGAGGCTGGTTAATAATCTGCTTTTGCTTTCATTTTACATTACTCAGATCTGTTTGCAGCTAAAAGTGTAGTGCTCTAGTACTTAGCAAATCTGAACATGTTAAGATCACCACCCCATATGGTTACTAAAAGTGAAGCTTTTGCAGTTTGTGCTTGATGCGCGGAACAGAAATTAAATAGCGCTCCTGCTTTGTGTTGAATTTGTGATCCAAATTCTGAAGAAAGCGACCAAGTTGACGAGCGAAGCGGAGGCCCGTCGCCGGGAGACTTGGGCCGTAGGCCAATGACGCCTGGGGTGCGGGGGGCTCCGTCCCCGCGGTACGGAACGTTCCCTATTCACCTTAGAGTTTCGTCTCTATAAATACACTTGTAATCCGCAGGAGATCATCACCTAATTATAAATCTCTTGTGATCTGCAACAACACGAAAAATAGTGATATTGTTGCTGACCGATGCTCGTGGTTTTTTCCCATTCGCTTTGGAAGGGTTTCCACGTTAAATCTGTGTCTTATCTGTGTTTGATCTACTTTATGTCATATTGATTCATAACACTTTATGCGGTAAACAACAACTTACGAACAAATCAAACAGCCAAAACCAGCTATAAGTCCAGTACCTGTTTCACCAACTCTTCTTTTTCTCGCCCCTTTCCTGACTTAATAAATAGTTAAATCTTCAGATCTTGATCATATGTCACTCTTACTAAAGCATCCATTTGTGCTGTTCTTTGATGAACACCCTACCCTGGTATCCAGTGACTGCCATAATGGCTTCATGTTTATGCAACACAAGACAATCGTCTCTTTCTCCTTGATGGCATCGAACACTTTGCTCTTTATCTTCTTTCTCTTTCCCTTTGATTCGTGTTCCAGCTTTAGATTTGCCTCCCGCCAAGCAAGGCATTTTGTGCTACCCGCTTTGTCAACTATATAAGCACGCCCAAGCAATGCAATGGCATCAGCACACAACCACACTCGCATTGCATTGCATTCCTTCAGTTCAGTTGTGTGCTCTGACAGAGTGAGATGGCGAGCGTGAAGGTTTTCGGGTCACCCACCTCGGCGGAGGTCGCCCGCGTGCTCATGTGCCTCTTCGAGAAGGAGGTGGAGTTCCAGCTGATCCGCGTCGACGCCTACCGCGGCACCAAGCGCATGCCCCAGTACCTCAAGCTGCAGCCGCAAGGCGAGGCGCTCACCTTCGAGGACGAGAACCTCACCCTCTCCGGTAAGCGCATTGCTGCTCTGCTTGGCGGATGCGTACGTCGGTACGTGGTGCAGTAGTGCAGTGCAGTGCAGCAATGGCGCTGACATTCACCGGCCGTTGAACGTTGCCTTGCTGCAGACTCCAGGGGGATCCTCCGCCACATCTCCCACAAGTACGCGAAGCAGGGCAACCCTTACCTGATTGGCACGGGCGCGCTGGAGCGGGCGTCCATCGAGCAGTGGCTGCAGACGGAGGCGCAGAGCTTCGACGCGCCCAGCGCCGAGATGGTCTACAGCCTCGCCTTCCTGCCGCCCACCCTGCCCAGGCAGAACGACAACGGCAACGGCGGCGCGTTCAACGCCAGGGAAGCCACCGTGGGCAGCAACGCCGACGCGTCCAGCGGCAAGCGTGGTGTGGCCGGGTCACAACCGGCGGCGAGCCAGACCAAGGTGAGCGCGCAGAAGGAGGAGGAGATGCTGAAGCTGTTCGAGCAGAGGAAGAAGGACCTGGAGAAGCTGCTGGACATCTACGAGCAGCGCTTGGAGGAGGCCACGTTCCTGGCCGGCGACAACTTCACCATCGCCGACCTGTCGCACCTGCCCTACGCGGACCACCTCGTCTCCGACCCGCGCTCCCGCCGCATGTTCGAGTCCCGCAAGAACGTCAGCAGGTGGTGGCACGACGTCTCCGGCCGCGACACCTGGAAGTACGTCAAGACCCTGCAGCGCCCGCCGTCCACGTCCACCGACGCCAGCGCCAAGAACGGCCAGCTGGGCCAGCAGCACCTGCCGTCGTCCACCGACGGCCACGGCGTGAAGAGCCAACGGCTGGTCCAGAACGAGCGGCACTTCTAGCCGTTGCCGTCCCATCCCGCCGACGAATAAACTACCTGCGCCGCCGCCACCGCCGCTGTCCATCAACGTGGTTCCTGCTGCTGTTCGTGTCGTTTTCATACGTCATACGTGTCTTGCTGCTTTTGAAGCTCCGTTCCCAGGTGCAGAGGGACCTACGAGTCCATCCCGCCGTTTGCTGATTCTGTTCGTCGTGTAATAAAATGAAAACCCCACCCCGTTTTGAATGAAATTCAATTCTCAGTGTCGTGTGAAATATACTCGATTGTAAGAGTTTTGATCTTGCTGTTTTCAAAATAACGTCCACACGATCGGAAGTCTTAGCATACCATATGTCCATGTACCTGCTTCCTAAAACAACCATTAAGAAAATCGACTCCATTACGAGAAAATTTACTCGTGTATTGCCACGGTTTCTATATATTATATAAATAGACTTTATTTTAATAAGATATAAAAGTATGTGTATTTTATTAGTTAAGTGGATGTAAATATAGAGCCAACAACCAAGGTTTAAACTCATATATATACACAATTTTATTTTATTTTTCTACTAAGTGGAAAGAGTGACGCGGGATGATCATTAAAAACTAATGCTTTATATATTAGAGATAGAGATTAGAAGATCACAATGTAAGTTTATGTCGATTATAATTATCGTATCAGCTTTATCTCAGTTTTCTATCTATATAGATAAAAGAGTCGGATCAGATTACTCAAATTTTATCTATATAAGAATTCATTTCTAATAGCTCCCTCAATCATAATTTAACTAAATTAAGATTATGATGAATTTTTTCATGAACTTTATCGATATAGCTTTTTAAAGCCATCAGTTACCTGATTTTTAGATTATATCGACCAGGCATTAAGTATCTTGTGCGTTACTCTCTCTAATAAAATGATAATTAATCTCTATATGCTTGACTCTTTCATAAAAGATTGGATTTGCTGAGAAATTTGTTACTCCTGAATTATCAAACTACAAACATAATATTCCATCTTCTTTTACTCTAAATTCCCTAAGTATTGTCTACAGCCAGATTACTTCAGCAATTGCATCGGTCATTAATTTACACTCAGCTTCTATTGAGAATCTTGCCATTGTTGGTTGCATTTTAGCACTCCATGAAATCAAATTTGATTCAAAGAAAATTGCAAAAATTCAACATGTGAGAAGACACTTGATCTTGCTGAGACTTACTTATTAAACAACAAATCAACACAAGTAGTTTTTTCTAACAAATCTTTCGTCCAATGAAATGTAGTTGGCACATTAAGATAATAACAGACTACTAGATAAACTATACCAAGCCTAGTGATTGTCAACTATTGCAGAGTACTAACAATATTTCTATAATTTGTACTATCTTCAGGACTGTAACACCCTAAATTTGTGATATAAAATTTCTTTTCTAATATCCACCAAATTCAGGTGTTACTCTTTCATTTCTCTGTTTTTCTTCTCTTTTTCCTAAAAATGGAGAATTATTTTGTTCTATATTAACGTAAGCCTAGTGGATGAGCCCTATAGGCACTTTGGTTGTTACATTCATGCCATTACATGGTGTTTCTAAGTGCAAAATATGTTTGAAACATGTTAATATATCTTATAGAAGCGCTCGGTAAATTTTCATATTTTTCAGAATATTTTTCTATTTTCTGGAAACCAAAATATATTTACTTAATGTACTTAAATTGTTTTTAGAAACTCTAAGTATGTTTTTTGAGTTCATTAGGTGCCAAAACATTTTTAGGAATTTTCCTGGAATTTTTGGAAGCATGTATAATATTTTAAGCACAAAATATGGATTTCTAGGCTTTTTTAAATTTTTTAAATGGTAAAATCTGAATTTAAACCGAATTTTCATCTCGTCCGAACCCCAACTATATCTATATCTATATCTATATATATATATATATGCCTGGTGTTGGGGGCTTTCGTCTTCCGAAGGTCCTCAAAAACACGACTAACATGTTTTCCAAGTATAATACATGTACAGGGACCTTCGGTCTTGGGATGAAGCTGTACACGATGTAAAAGGCACGGATCGGGAGAAGGGTAAACCAGTTCCGAAGCTACCTATGAAGAAGCTTCGGCTTAGCAGAAGAAAATGGAACCGACCTAAAAGGGAAAAGGATGTCTAGTCCTTGATAGATTATCCCTAAGTCAATAGTAAATGTCAAGGGCATGAATGTAATTTACACAGGCTGCGTCCTGTGTCTATAAATAGATGAACATTAGCACCGTACTGTTCACGCTGACTGGTATTTACTTGCGCGTCGCATTCGAACTTTTGCCTTCTGTTAAGCCGAAGGTATAAATGTAATTCAATATTGTTTATATTCATTCATGATGCTAAATAAAAGAAATATTTATGATGTCATATGATTATTCATGATACTTCATATGTTTCATATGCTTCTACTTCTATTATGATACACTGTGATGATGAAGGTACATCCTTCTTAACCTTCGTCTGAAGATCATTATGTTCTAAGGGAGATAATGCTTCGAAGGACGAAGGACTTTAATCATTAATGTTTTGTGTTGCCTTGTTCTTGATTCATAGCAGTTGAGAACAAGTGACCAACATTGGCGTCCACCTCCGGTGAACTCATTTGACCACCTTCGGCAAGCTGCGACCTTCGTCATGCCGTCGAAGAAAGTTTCAGGGCTAGGGGCTGTACTGCAGCCACTGGATGTCAACCAAGACACATTGCGCGAAGCACAAAGCCAAAAAAGGAAGGCTACAAGTCCGACGCCTCACGACGAGGAGCTAGACCAAGAGATCAGAGATCTCGAAGCCATTCACCAGCAGGTCCAAAAGAAGAAGGAAAAGATGCTTCACCTTGCTGATCTTCAGAGGAAGATCGACGAAGCTGCTGAGGAAATGCGTCAACTCACCCAAGATGACTAGGACCGGCGGCCTCAACGCACAGAGCTTCGCCAGGACAGTTCCTATGATGATGATGTTTGGTATGATGATTTCCACCATGGAAATTTTACTTTTGATGATGCTTCTCCTCTGTCAGAAGAGTTGCAGGCTACACCATGGCCTTCATCATACAAGCCACCCCAGCTTCCCATGTATGATGGGCACTTGGACCCCAAGCAATTTTTGATGAGCTATGAAGCAACAATATCCTCATATGGAGGCAACGCCGCTGTCATGGCAAAGTCCTTCGTCATGGCAGTCCAAAGTGTGGCCCAGACATGGTACTCTTCTCTTTGGCCAGGGACAATCACGTCATGGCAGAAGCTTAAGGACATGCTGGTCACCAGTTTTCAAGGGTTTCAGACGAAGCCAGTCACTGCTCAGGCCTTGTTCCAGTGTACATAAGACCAAGAGGAGTTCCTTTAGGCATATGTCCGAAGGTTCTTGCGTTTGAGAGCACAAGCGCCTACAGTGCCCAATAAAATTGTCATTGAGGCCATGATCAAGGGTCTTCGGCCAGGGCCCACGGCTCAATATTTCGCCAGGAAACCCCCCAGACTCTGGAGAAGCTGCTTCAGAAAATGGATGAGTACATCTGGGCTGATAATGATTTCCGCCAAAGAAGGGAAGAAGCTTATAGGTTTTCTGAGATGACTAGGGGCTTCGGAGGGAGAATCCACCCCAGGCATGTCAGATCGATCCACAGCTCCAGTCAGAATGATGACAAAGGAAGCCAGTTTTAGAGATCACAACACAGTTCTCAGTCTTCAGGACAGCAGCAAAGCTCCTTCAGGCCACCAGCTCCAAGGGGCAGAGGCGACAGGGGCTTCGAAGGAAGATATAGGGATCAGCCCAGGAAAATTTATTGCTTATTCTGTGGTGAAGACAAGGGCCACACTACAAGAACGTGCCAGATTACCATTCAGAAGCAAAAAGAGATTGCCGAAGCAGAAGCCCGACAGAATCAGCCGAAGTAGGTCTTACATACTGCTTCGTGCTATTCCCCTTACGTACCAGAATATGTGGGTAATCAACATGTAGCTTCTGTTGCTTCGGCAAGCCATTCACAAGCTTCCTGGCCTCAGCTTCCACCGCCACCACCATTGCCACCTACTCAAGGCCAGCAGCCAGAAGGGCGCCAACACTCCCAACAGCAACGCGATTTCAAGGAGGAGTCCGAAGCTCATACAGTCAATAGCACTGTACCAGAATCGAAACATATATACTAAGGAATATCCTACTTCTGAAGTACTTTTATCTTTTATCTATTTTTACTTTCTGTGTGAGAGACAAGTAATGAAAAATTCAGTTTCAATTTTTTGTAATAACTGCCTACACCACAATGAAATCTATCTTCTTCATAAATTTACGAAGCTTGAAAGATGACTCTCAAAGGAACAAAATAATTCTCGAAGCTCAAAAGTCGTTCCTAAGGGAATGCAGAGCCAAAATTGACGAAGCTACAAAAAGTCGTTCCTAAGGGAGCGCAGCGTAAGTTTTCTGCTCAAAAGTCATTCCTAAGGGAATGCAGAGCCAAAATTGATGAAGCTACAAAAAGTCGTTCCTAAGGGAGCGCAGCGTAAGTTTTCTGCTCAAAAGTCGTTCCAAAGGGAATGCAGAGCCAAATACCGCCGAAATATAAAGCGAAGAAGTTCAAAAGTCGTTCCTAAGGGGATGCAGAACTTATACCACCAAAATAGAAGGCGAAGAAGTTCAAAAGTCGTTCCTAAGGGGATGCAGAACTTATATCACCAAAATAGAAGGTGAAGAAGCTCAAAAGACGTTCCTAAGGGAATGCAAAGCTTAAACTCAAAAGATGTTCCTAAGGGGATGCAACCTTCCATATACCAGTGTAGGCGCATGTGTGGGTGTTAAAATATCATCATATTACATCATACCATCGCATCATTTAGCATAGCATCACATCATACATCATTTGGCATCAACAGAAAGATTGGATACGAAGCAAACTTTCAGAAATACTTCGTTTAAATAAAAATGTGCTAAGACACGAAGCAAGCTTCAGGTGTCAATTCTATCAGATTTGCCATAGAAGGGGTGTCCTTCTTTACGAAGCATGAAAAGAAGGGAAGATGTTTTTTCGCCAAAGGCTCAAAAAACGGTATGTCTGTATGTTTCATGCATCGCAAAGAAATAAATTACAACAATTTACATATTAGATCCAATATTACACACATCAAATGTTACATAGTTTTCTTACAATAGAAGTTTAATCTTCTTCCAATTGTTCCATACATCAAGTATTTTAAAATACTATTACAGTAGAATCTATTCTTCTCTAAGAACTTTTTCTGCAACTTCATTCAAAAGTTTATCGATGACTTCGTCGATAATGGAGTTCGCCACGCCTACAATATCTAATGCTTCCTTCATTTCTGGATCAGCTAGAGGATTGTACGGCTTCGGTGTCGGGGATAATTCAGCTAAAGAAGTAGGTAAACTGATTAGTTCGAAGCTACAAAGCAAGTACCGAAGCCAAAAATATCAGAAAACATTACCTATACGTCTCTCGCGCTCAGCAGCCTCTTCAGCTCATTTTGCTTCTGCCCGGGCATCATGGGTGTCTTTTTCATTCTTCTTTATAATTTCGCTGGCCAGCTCTCGGCCACCGTTCACCCAGACATCAGAGTAAAACTTCCCGCCATTAAGGTCGCTTCGGCTGAAGGATCCTTCGTATCGTCTATGGAGAAGGCAGCTTCGGTATGGGCTATAGCCTTAACATGATCACATTCGACCTTCTCCAAAATAGCTGCAATTCCCTGAGCGCCGGAGAAGGCACAAATATCCCCACGATCACTTAATATTTCTTCAAAGGCTTCAGCTTCTCCACTTATCCATTCAACAACGCCCTAGGGGTCGCCTCGTAAGAAATTTTTTTCAGAAGAGTAGGCGCCCACTTTGGTGAAGCTAGTTTTCAACTTTTTCACACAATCCAAGGATTTCTCAAAGCACCTTTCCTTAGATTCGCGAAGTTCTTCAAAATTTTTCTCTAGTTTATTTTTCCAGTATTCACAGATCTCTTGGTCAGCCTGCGCAAGCGCGCATCTCTCATTAGCTCTGGCCAGTTGTCTCCGAAGGTCTTCAATCTCAGCTTTCTGGGCTTCGGCCTGAGCTTTGTATTGAGCTTCGTCTTCTTTTATTTTATTTACCAATGAAACCAAAATCTTGTCTTTTTCTAGACCTTCATTTCTTAGCTCAATCACCTCTGAGCGAAGGTTGTTAAGGGCTATTGTACAACCTTCATCTTCGGCGCTTTTCTGTGCCCTCAAGGCATTACTAAGAATTAAACCCTAGAAAGAAGAAGAAAGAACTGAGCATGACAGATAAAATACTTCATTCCTATCTTCAAGGTTAACTTCCATACCTTTATACTGTTGTACGCTAGGCTATTAGCAAGATCATCCTTCGACATAACCGAAAGGCCTTCTTCAAGTTTTGGAAATCCATACTTTTAGTTATCTCCCGGCAAATGGATATTTCTTTGTTATCTGGGAGACAGTACAGGAAATCATCTTCATTACCGCCATTAAATACTAAGGCTCCTTTCAGATATTTCAGTTTTTGAGCATAATGTCTTGGTTCCACTATTTCTTCTTCGGATAACTTTTTCCCCGAAGCATGTCAAAAAATGTAATCAATATCTTCAACTAGGGCTTCGGGGACAAAAGGCTTTGTTTTTTCTACCCTGTCTTGCCTTGCTGCCATGCCGGTATCTGCAGCTTGTTCATCAGCTTTAGGAGCGTCAGCCTTTATCTCAACGGGTGCTGAAGACCCAGCCTCGGCCTCATCTTGTACTTCGGCAGTTTCAACATTTTTCTTAATAGGTCTAAGACTCAAGGCCTTCGTAGTCTCCAAGACAGCGTCCAGCACGCTGGCCATTCTCCTCCTCTTGGGAGTTGCGACAGAAGCCTTTTGCACCTTCGACAATTTGGCTTCAGCTGTTGGGTTCAGAGTTTCTGGCATTTTTTTTCTATTTTTTCCACTTGTGGCTCTTCGGCCTTATCATTCTTAGCTTCGGCTGGCCCGACTGTAGGTACCTTTGGCACTACAGTCGGCTCTTCAACGCTCTGCGTAGTTGGAGCCGCTTGTCTTGCTTCGGCAGTTGAAGAGGCATCTTCGCCAAATTCAGGCACCACGGCCGGTTCAATATACCGCGGCCGGTGGGTCAGAACCTTCACTTTTTGCCCTTCGGCACATCAGTGGTGGCCGAAGTGACATCGGTGGTGGCCGAAGCAACGACTTTCCTCTTTTTCCCTTGCCTTCGCAGCGGGTAGTGATAATCAGGGTATACGAAGCCGATTGCATCGAACACCCTGTTCAATCTTTTTTCCCCTGGCCCCCGAAGGCTGCGGACAAGGCATCATCTTTGACCTTGGAATATGTTCCAAGCAGCTCATCACTAGTAGCTTCAATGCATTTTAACCAGTCATCATCTGGCTCATCAAACTTTTCCCTAAATCTGAAGGTATACTTCAATCGGACTAAACCACCTTCATTGGATTCGGTGGTAGTCTCCTTTGGCATATCCTAGCTCTCCACAAGTGGCCATACCCTGAAGGCTATGTGTTCTTGAATTAAATCTCTCGTGCCAATGTAGGCGCAAACAGTACTAAAGGCCTTTTGACATGCCTCAACATCACTATCGATATTCACCTTCGGTCTTCGGAGGCCGAAGTGAGACCCGATGGGGTGCTAGATAATCTCCTTAATGTCTTCTCTTTTAATCAGATCATTTTTAACATAAAACCACTCTTCCATCCAGGCTCCAGGCCATCTTTTCTAGTATGTCAGCACTGGGTAGCTTGAATTAGAGCGGGCAATGAACCCGTAGCAACCGAAGTTGTTGTGATATTACTCTTTGCCAACGGCCTTCATCTCGTATAAAAGCTCGTGCATGCTACAAAAGCATTTCGCACTCGGCTCCAGCCCCTGGCTTCTTACAGCCCAGACAAACATCCCCATCCTAATTACAGCTTCGAGGGTAATCTGATGGAGAAAAATCTGAAAAATCTTTAGTACCTCAACCACAAACTTGCTTAGTGGGAACCGGAGACCTGCCTTCAGGAAGCTTCGATAAACGACAACTTCATTTTCCTCAGGAGCAGGGGCAGTGTTGTCTCCTCCAACCCTCACGATGGATATGTCACGAAAATATCTCCCCTCATGGCATCAACATGACTCTGTCTGATAGTCGATTTTTTGAAGATAGTATGACTTGGCCGCCAGGGCCGATCCTCAGAATCTTCATCCTCGCTCTCCACGTCATAACTATCACTGTCATCAGAATCTTCAGACAAACCCTCCATTATTTCCTTAGTAATTTTCTCTGTATTTGTCTTAGCCATAGACTCGTAAAACCCGGCAATAAAAGGATCCATAATTTTCTTTTCTTCATATAGCTTCTTCTCCTCTGATACCTTCTTCTCCTCAGTTATCTTCTTCTCTTTACTAGTCATCTTCTCCTCAGATATGAAGCAAGCACGTCTTTAAAGCCGAAGCTCGAAAATTGACCAAAAAACTTGCAAGCAAGAGTTAAAAATTTGAGGGAATAACGCAAGCAGCAGAAATGACGTATCAAATACCGTCGCTAGAGATCCATATTTATACACCCAATGCTTTGCAACTTGGTGGGCCCCGTCTGTCATTCACTGTTGCTATTCCAGCAAAGGGAAGGTGTTTTTTCCGGACCTTCGGCTTAAGGCCTTTGTCCATGTCGCAGTTTAAATCTGTTATTATAATGAATTAATACTGCGAGGGGCTACTGTTGGGGCTTTCGTCTTCCGAAGGTCCTCAAAAACACGACTAACATGTTTTCCAAGTATAATACATGTACAGGGACCTTCGGTCTTGGGATGAAGCTGTACACGAGGTAAAAGGCACGGATCGGGAGAAGGGTAAACCAGTTCCGAAGCTACCTATGAAGAAGCTTCGGCTTAGCAGAAGAAAATGGAACCGACCTAAAAGGGAAAAGGTTGTCTAGTCCTTGATAGATTATCCCTAAGTCAATAGTAAATGTCAAGGGCATGAATGTAACTTACACAGGTTGTGTCCTGTGTCTATAAATAGATAAACAGTAGCACCGTACTGTTCACGCTGACTGGTATTCACTTGCGCGTCGCATTCGGACTTTTGCCTTCTGTTAAGCCGAAGGTATAAATGTAATTCAATATTGTTTATATTCATTCATGATGCTAAATAAAAGAAATATTTATGATGTCATATGATTATTCATGATACTTCTTATGTTTCATATGCTTCTACTTCTATTATGATACACTGTGATGATGAAGGTACACCCTTCTTAACCTTCGTCTGAAGATCATTATGTCCTAAGGGAGATAATGCTTCGAAGGACGAATGACTTTAATCATTAATGTTTTGCGTTGCCTTGTTCTTGATTCATAGCAGTTGAGAACAAGTGACCAACACCCGACTTCTCCTCGTCGAGCACGTTCCAGAGCACAAAACAGTTTCCTCATATTTAATTCCTAGCTCCCGGAATTGCTCACCGAAGTTCAGAAGCGATTTCAACTCCGGCGACAACTATGACGAGCAATTACTCCCAATCTGTACATCGTCTGCGGAATCCGAGGATATCGCTGCGATTGTCTCGTTGAGGGCTTCGTCTGGGCACGTCGGATTCGTCGATTGGACCTTCTAATATGCATCAATTGATGGTTTCCTCCTCGGCTCCGGCGAGGGTCTTCTTCCCTGGTGTGCCTCCTCCATGGATTTCAACCTAGTTCTTCATTTTTTCTCCTATCTGTGCAGCCCCTCTCTGTCCACCCACCCTCGCCCCCTGCCCCGGTGGCGCGGCGCCCTGCCCCAGCCCGTGCACGCGCGGCCTCGAGCCCCTGCCTCCATTTGCTCGCTCGAGCCATGGTGGCCGAGCCGCACAGGTCTGGCGGCGCGGATCCCTAGGCGTGGCACGGTCGGCCCCTGCTTCCCCATAGCCATGGCGGTTCCTGCGTGAGGAAAGGAGAGATGGAGGGAGGAAGAGGAAGACCTTTTTGCGAAAAACCCCTGTGCGGAATTAAAATTGTACGCAAGAATTTAGTCTAGTTTAAAATAGTGATAACTTTTGCATTTTAAACCGATTCAATCCATTCAAGTTGCGTTAGATTTCGTATTAAAATTGTCTACATGTTAGAAGTATTTTTCTATACTGTTACACATTTTTATTTAATCTATTTAAGCGTTTGTCTGATCGATGTCTACTAGAACGACGTTTCAATTTTAAAACCTAATTTAATAATTTAATTTGCGCAATTATAATTTGTCACCAATATGATTAACCTTAACTAAAATGTTTCTAATTCGTATTATGTCGGTTTGCATGTCGTACGTGTGCCGCAGTGCTGTTTTGTGCACGTCGTCGCGTGTCGTGTGTGTTATTCGCACGCGTTGTCGCATGCGGTTCGCACACATTGTCGCGTGTCGTTCGTATTTGTCGTGCGCCTTGTCGTGCGTCGTTCGTGAGTATCGCGCGTTATCCGCACGCGGGATTAAATTGTTCGCTTATAATCACTCATGTCAGTTAATTAGTTATTTATTTAATCATCCACAATTAAAACAGTGAGTTAGTCAAAACTAAGTAGTTTTAATTTATATTTCATAAATGTCAATTAATATAATTACGTCGAATCAAATGTTTAACTAGTACCTGTTTAGAGTAAACGCGATAACTTCTCAACCGTTATTTCGACCTCAGTGTTTCTTTCTCTCGTGCGACCATAGAAGCGAGCTCTATTTCGTATTACAAGTTTTGATTATATTTTTTTGAATGGTGTAATGTTCTTATGCTATATATATATTTGCTTGTGCCTGTTCGTCCTCGCTTCGCGTTGCGATTAGATCGCGTTCTGTTTCCGAGCTTCGAGGAATCGACGATCAAGTTTCAGTGACCATGTGGTCAGGTTCTTCGAGTTCTACAAAGTTGAAGACCCTGAGTATCTGTTTGGTGAAGTCAAGTGTCTTCTGACCCATTATGTCCTATTTACTTTATAATCCTGTATCCCGCATTACTTAATTGAAACCTAAGGATTGACTAGCTTTGTATTTACCTTGTCCTTGATTACCTTTTGGGCTATTATGATTAGCATCATGCTATTGCTCTACTTTAATCAACGAATATGATGAGAATATTTATGATACGATGATGTTATCTTGATTATGATGATGAATTTGTGATACTTTTGGGGACTCAGGCTGTTTCCTGAGTACCTCTCCGTAAAGACCTGTTTATTGAGAGACCATCTGGGATAACAGTACAACCATGAGGGTGGTATGGGACGCCCTTAGCTGATTAATTGGAGGAACTTGGGGGTGTAGTTGGCTTCGTTGTAGGACCATCAATGGGTACGGGGCATAATGCTTGCTCTGCTAAGGGTGGGTGCCGAGGTTCCTTTGATTTGATTTTGTTAGTTACCCATCTTAGGGAGGAGTACTGTGTTTGTACGACTGACGAAACCTAACAGGTGACTACAGACCAGGGGAATCTTTGTAAAGGCTACGTAGTGTATCCCTAGCCATTTACCTCGGCAGTGAAGATCGGGACTTGCAAACCCAGGCTGAAAAGAGATCACGGCTCATGGGTAAAGTGTGCGACCTCTGCAGAGGAATGAAACTGATATATCAGTCGTGCTCACAGTTATGAGCGGCCTTGGGATCCTTATTGATTAGAGATACAGATGGTTCGAGATACGATGGTTCTATTGATGGATTTGGTTCGATGATGATAATTGTAATATCCAATTTGTAAAGAAATAGTTGGAGAAAATCTTTTCCTTTATATATATGTGATTTCTACATTTATCATCACATGGGAACACTTCATTTGAAGACAAAAATAATAATAAAGAACATATTACTAAATTGAGCATCATGCTGTACTTTATTTTCGGTGTGCATTTTGTGATAATATAAAAGAATATATATATATATATATACATTGTGAAAAGGAAAATATTAGAGTCCAAAGTGGAATTAAAAATCTAAAAGAAATTCTAGAATTGAGAAAAGAGAAGAAAAGTACTATATAAACATAAATAAAATATGTTTAATCAAATAGCTTGAGAATAATAGAATGTGAACTTATATTTTTGGGTCCAGGAATAAACTTCCCCACAGCACTTGAAATTCAAAATTTGAAAGCATAAACTTAGGAAAGAAAAGAAAAAGAAATAATAGAAAAAAAGAGAAGACTATGCGCGCGGGCTGAATTCTCCTCGCGCGGCCCATCTAGTGAAGTCCTCGGCGCAGCCCAACTCGCCCGCGACCGCACCTCATTGCGCCCGGGGCCCACCTATCTGCCGCTCCTCCGCGCGGCGCGATCAGCCCTCGCTGCGCGCTGGGACCCATCTGTCATCTCGCCCTCCCGTCAACGGTGTGCCGAGCATGGCGGAGCGCGGGGATCTCACGCAATCCGTTCAAGCACCGCCTCGTCCGCACTTTCCCCGTCTTGCGCTTGGGAGTCCTAGTCCCAGTATTAAAAGTCAGGCGCCGTTCTTTCCTCCCCTCATTCTTGCCCTCGCGACCGCCATTGTCCGCACCGCATTCCGCCGCCGCGACTCCACGATTACGACGCCAGTGTGGTCAAGATTACTTGCCTAAGCGCCCCTGTCGGTCTCCGAAAGGCGTGCGTGGTATCGCTTGGCGTGATTGGGACAAAGCGCGCCAGCAATTGCTCGTCGGGCTTCGGAGGGAACCTCACCGCGTGGACAAGGTCGTCTATGCAGCGGAGGCATGGTGAGCTACTCTACTTTATTCGCCTTTCTTTAAGTATCGCTTAGAACGTTTCCGATTAGGGTTTAGTGCTCTCTTGCGCGTGGTAGGGAGCACTCCGGCCATGTGCCGCCGTGCTCCAGGCGGCGCCGCCGTGGGCCGTCGGGAGGAAGAAGACTGTGTGCCGATCATAGATCTGAGAACCGACGGTTAAGATTAGATCACAACTTACCCGTTCGCGCGATCAAAAAGGCACCGTAGATCTGCTATCCCTCGGCTCAGATTAGCTCTAGTTTCATTGAACCATGGCTGTGGATCTCGGATCCAGCGGCTAATAGCGCGTACCGGTTCGAGCGGCTGTGGATCTAATCCTCACCATCGGGATCTGATCGGACGGCTAAAAACCCTCGTTACCCTTTCGCCTTGGATAAACTCCAAAGGGGACCCTCTGTTTTCGTAAAATAAACCTGCAGTCCAACTGCGTTGTAGTATGTGTCTCGGGAATTTTTATGCCAAGCCCCCTACATATCTGTTTATTATTGGCCCAGTCCAGAGCATTGTAAAATCAGAGAAATTAAATTTTAAATGGATTTTTAATATATAAATAAGTGCTAGAACTTATAAAATTCATAGAAAATTTATCTCTAGTCCAAATTAACTCATTCCAGTTTCTAAAATTTTGTAATATTATTTTGTACCACTTAGAGTTTCTGTTTTGACATAAAAATAGTAAGAAAAATAATTTCTCACTTAATCCTATTTTAAGCACATAAAACCTTTGGAAATTCATATCTTAAAATCTATAACTCCAAAATTTATGATTTCTGTTTCTAGGATTTTATTTTAATGTGTAGATTATTGTTATGTATTTTGTTTACATGTTTGGTGTGATGTTAATTTTCTCTATATACTATGCTTGTTTGTGTTGTGACGAGTAGAAGAGACTGTGACTGAGGATCCTGGTGACCAGCAGATAGAAGTAGCTGAGCAGGAGCTCATTGAAGGCAAGTTGTGCCCTTGACCACTTTTTATCCAATAATGTTCTTTAATACCACTTATTCATGCATAGGTTTAATTTTGATGGGACCCAATAGATCACCCTAGACTGTTTATCTCTTTACCTTGTTACCCCTGAATCACTTGGGTAGTTTTGCTATTGCTTTACATGGTTTTTGGCATAATATTTTATTATATCCATGTTCCAATTATTTTGTTATTCTATTTATGTTCATGTCAAGATCATTAATGTTAATTGGAACATGGAGCTTAACTTGAGAAACACGTGCCACCACAAGGGAGGAATGGGACCCCTTGGCTAACTAATTAGGAAAGCTAGTGGAAGACTACCTTACCCGAGAGGGGCAAGGGCAGTAGGAGAGTTGCATGCAGGGAGGTTCTCAGGTTGATTTTGCTGCGATGGCAGTCAGACGGGGGATTCTTGCAAGTGCTCTTCCCATAAACTGTAGCGGGTTTTCGAAAGCTAGTGGAACTTTGTAAAGGCTTCATAGTGTTGCCCTGCCTCGCTTCCTTGGTAGAGGTGTATGGGGCCCATACAACCCTGTGGCAGATGGGTAACATGACTTGTGGGTAAAGGGTACAACCTCTGTAGAGTGTAAAACTGGTATACTAGCTGAGCTCACGGTCATGATCAGCTCAGGACTCTCGCATGATTAATTTATGTAAATTAAATTCAATTTTGTCATTTGCATATGCATGGGATTATCTATTAATTTTGTTCTATTACTTTTATTAAGGTTTGGTACTTACTTACATCTAGTAACTGCTAATAAAATTTTGACCAACTAATTAAAAGCAATGCTCAGCTTTAACCCCTGTTGTTGATTAGTCTTACACATCACATGAACTCCCACCTTTGGTGAGTTCATGCCCACTAGTTTCCCCACAACTTGTTGAGCTATGATCATGTGTGAGCTCACCCTTGCTGTCTCACACCCCCCACACACACATAGGAGAAGAACAGGTGGTTCAGGAGGAGCCACAAAGCGAGGACTTTGATCTGATCTAGGTGGTGTTTCCCAGTTGACTTTGGCGCCAAGGATGATCCTTAGTTTGTTTTATATTAATCTTTTATTTTGTAATAAGACTTCCGCTATGTAATAAATACTCTGATGTTGTTGTGACATTTATCTCTATACACTCTGTTATTATATATGTTGTCTTCTTGGCGCATGTATGAGATGCACCCGGCTTTGTTCATTAAAGCCCGAGTGTGACAATAATGGTGTTCCTCGATGAGGAAATGATTCACGGGTTGGTTATATAATAAAACTTGGCTTCCACTAATAATAAATACCTAACCAACTAAAAGCAATTGCTTTGAGCTTAACTACACATAAAGCTACTCCACCTCAGCCAAATAGGACATTTGCTGAGTATGATGATGTGTACTCACCCTTGCTTTCACAAAACACCAGGTTGCCTTTGGTGCAACCTATATATGCTCAGGTAAAGAAGAATAAGGAGTCGAGGCGGATCTCCAAGAGTCCCAAGACTTCGATGAGTTCGAGGATTAGGCTAGCGACCTCCCCCAGTCAGCTGCCTGTGGTGGGTTTGTTTACGATGGCTACGTTTCTATTATGTGCACTTTGATTTATATTATGCAAATGACTCTAGTCTGTAGTATTATTACTTACTCTTTATTATTATTCGAAGCATTGTGCTATGATGAGTCATTTATGTAATCATTGTGTACGTGAATTTCTGATCCTAGCACGTACATGGTTCGCATTCGGTTTACCTTCAAAACCGGGTGTGACAAGGACTGAGAGGATTATCACTATGTGGAGATAATTTGTGCGACACAATGGTAAGTGAGAGGATTAGAAGTTGGTTTAAAGTTCCTCATGTTGACAATTAGGAAATAAAGAGCATACTTCTCTTATGACAAAACTAAACATCATAAACCTTTTTAACTTTAATTCAAAGGAAATAATACAGATCTACAAGATCTTCAAATAGAAAATGTCTTAAATGTTTAAAACAATACATAAATTGCTTCACTCGATGAGCTTAAAACTATGATACCATCAATATATTAGCATATAAATTGTGATACCATACTTCTGAGAAGAAAACAATGTTGTATTTACCTTTGATGAAGTGAAGCCCAACTATTGCAATCTTGTAGTTAACCATGAATACCACACTCTAGATGCCTATTTCAAACTATAGATGGCTTTATCTATTTTGCACACATGATAACGAGTTGTTTGCTTTTTATATCCTGGTGTCTGTCTCATATAAACTTCATCTGCTACAACACCATGAAAAACATATTCTGCACATCTAGTTATCTCAAGTGTCAACCTTTTGAGATAGGAACTGCTAGCATAAGTCGAATAGTAACAACTTACATAATAGGACTAAAGTATCATCATCAACTATCCCATACCTTTTCTTGAACCCTTTTGCCACTAGTCGAGCTTTATATCGATCAATAAACCCATTGACTTCCTTTTTAACTTCATACGCCCATTTGTAAATAATATTTCCGTCTTTCTTTGAAGGTATCCAATATCATGCCTTGTTATCTTTCAACACTTGAAAATTAGCATTCATAACTGGTAGGATCAAGATTGCTAGAGTGGGTGAATAGCCTATACATATTGTTCTAGAAATTCCCAATATTATTAACAGAGTCGAGTTGGTGGATGAGGAAGCGTATACTTGCCCAAGCTCTAATTTACTCCATGCTAGCTTCAAATTATTCTAGTGGCTAAGCAAAATAATTTTATTGAATATAGTGAAAGTCGCCTAGAGGGGGGTGAATAGGTAAAACCTGAAATTTATAACTTAAAACACAAACTTCAACCCTGGATTAATGTTAGAACGAGAATAAGAGCAATCAGGGTAAGAGAGAGGTGTTCTTCTTGATTAGAGTTGCTCAAATAAATGCAGAATTACTTGGGAGCAACTAATTTTGATGTAGAATCAAACACAAGCAATATAATTAGATAGAGAGGAAGAAGCCAATCGCAAATGCAGATCAAGCACAAAGAGCACGAGCGATTTATTTTCTGAGGTTCGGCTCCGAATAACCTACATCCCCGTTGAGGAGTCCACTAAGTATGGGTCTCTTTCAACCCTTTCTCTCTCTCAAATGGTCACCAAGACTGCTCGAGTTTTCTTCTCTTTTCCAGAGGACACCAAGTTCCGCAAGGACCTCTGCACAAAGAATTAGAGTCTCTTGCTAGCTCGTTACAACTTGAGAATGAGAATAGAAGAAAGAAAGAAAGCTCAAGAGCATAAGAACCAAATGAAACACTCTCAAATAAGTCACTCCGCAAGGCACTACAAATTTTCTAGCTCCCTGTTGATGGATTTGGCACTTGGGAGGAGTTGGGGTGTTCGGATTTGTTTCACGTATTGAATGTGAGTTTGTGAGAGCACCTAGAGGGGGGGTGAATAGGTGATCCTGTGAAACTTAAACTTATAGCCACAAAAACTTGTTAAGTGTTAGCACAATAATCGCCAAGTGGCTAGAGAGGAGTCTCAACAAAACACAATACCACAAGAGATCAAACACAGAGATGACACAATGGTTTATCCCGTGGTTCGGCCAAGACCAACGCTTGCCTACTCCACGTTGTGGCGTCCCAACGGACAAGGGTTGCAATCAACCCCTCTCAAGCGGTCCAAAGACCAACTTGAATACCACGGTGTTTTGTTTTGCCTTTCAATATCCCGTTTGCGAGGAATCTCCACAACTTGGAGCCTCTCGCCCTTACACTTGAGATTCACAAGAAATTCAGAGTAAGGGAGGAAAGCAACACACACAAATCCACAGCAAAATGCGCACACACAAGGCCAAGAATCGAGCTCAAAAGACTATCTCAAAGTTCTCACTAGAACAGAGCTCGAATCACTGAGAATGACAAACAAATGCGCAAAGACTGAGTGTGGATGATCAAGAATGCTCTAAGGTTGCTTGGTGTACTCCTCCATGCGCCTAGGGGTCCCTTTTATAGCCCCAAGGCAGCTAGGAGCCGTTGAGAGCAAATCTGGAAGGCCAATCTTGCCTTCTGTCGTCGGGTGCACCGGACAGTCCGGTGCACACCGGACACTGTCCGGTGCCCGATTTCCTTCCTAAAATGGCGCTGCCGACCGTTGCAGATCTGGGAGCCATTGGCGCACCGGACATGTCCGGTGCACACCGGACAGTCCGGTGCCCCCTTCCGACCGTTGGCCCGGCCACGTGTCGCGCGCAGATTCCGCGGCCGACCGTTGGCCCGGCTGACCGTTGGCTCACCGGACAGTCCGGTGCACACCGGACAGTCCGGTGAATTTTAGCCGTACGCCGTCGGCGAATTCCCGAGAGCGGCCACTTCACGCCGAGTCAGCCTGGCGCACCACCGGACAGTCCGGTGCACCACCGGACAGTCCGGTGTGCCAGACTGAGCTGAGTCTTGGCTGCACACAGCCAAGTCTTTTTCACCTCTTTTCTTTTCTTCTTCTTTCTGTTTCTAACACTTAGACAAGTATATTAGTACACAAAACCAATGTACTAAGGCTTAGACACATACCTTTACTTTTGATTTGTACTTTGTCCATCCATGAGCATAAATTCACATTTAAGCACTTGTGTTGGCACTCAATCACCAAAATACTTAGAAATGGCCCAAGGGCACATTTCCCTTTCAATCTCCCCCTTTTTGGTGATTTATGCCAACACAACATAAAGCAACTAGAACAAGTGCAATATCACTTCAAATAAAACTCAAATTTATTTTGATTCAATTTTGGCATATATGGATCATTCTTTGCCACCACTTGGTTTGTTTTTGCAAATCAAACTCAAATCTCTATCTCTAAGTCAAGCATACATGTTGAAGCATAAAGAGAGTCATTCCAAAAGAGATTGATCAAAGATTTCAAAAACTCCCCCTATTTCCCATAATCAACACTTCTCCCCACAAGAGGCCAACTTTTGACAAAAGAGACAATGCAAGAGTTTTGACAAAACAAAAAGCTCTGTTTTACTATTTTCAAAATTTCTCAAGTGGTAGCTGATTCATTAATTGCTTTTGCCTTTATTTTCTCCCCCTTTGGCATCAAGCACCAAAACGGGATCAATCTTGGCTCTATAACCCCATTGCCTCACCAAAATCTTCAATTAAGAGCAAATGGCAATAAGAGTTCATGAGATGAACTTGGAATAAGTTACCCTCTCATCGGAGTGCAGTGGAAGTCTTTCATGGTCCAAGTCCATCTTTTCCCTTTCAATTCTCCTTTGAGACTAAAACAAGCAAACTCAAGCATATGGTTAGTCTCAAAGGGTCAAGTTGTAACACATCTCCCCCTAAAACTGTGCATCATTTTGCCACGGACTTGTGAGGTCCAGGGAGTGTTTGTACAACTTGAGCACCACAATAAGCAACAAAATGCAGAATGAACATGATCAAAGGCATAAACACATGTATGCTACATTTCAATCCAAGTTCCGCGAATCTAAGATATTGAGCTCACTACGCAGCCTGCAAAAGGTCTTTTCATCTAGAGGCTTGGTAAAGATATCGGCTAGCTGGTTCTCGGTGCTAATATGAAACACTTCGATATCTCCCTTTTGCTGGTGGTCTCTCAAAAAGTGATGTCGGATGTCTATGTGCTTTGTGCGGCTGTGTTCAACAGGATTTTCCGCCATGTGGATAGCACTCTCATTGTCACATAGGAGTGGGACTTTGCTCAGATTGTAGCCAAAGTCCCAGAGGGTTTGCCTCATCCAAAGTAGTTGCGCGCAACACTGTCCTGCGGCAACATACTCGGCCTCAGCGCTGGATAGGGCAACGGAGGTTTGTTTCTTAGAGTTCCACGACACCAGGGACCTTCCTAAGAATTGGCACGTCCCTGATGTACTCTTCCTATCGACCTTACATCTAGCATAGTCGGAGTCTGAGTATCCAACCAAGTCAAAGGTAGACCCTTTTGGATACCAGAGCCCAAAACAAGGCGTAGCAACCAAATATCTAAGAATTCGCTTCACTACCACTAAGTGACACTCCTTAGGATCGGATTGAAATCTAGCACACATGCATACGCTAAGCATAATATCCGGTCTACTAGCACATAAATAAAGTAAAGACCCTATCATTGACCGGTATGCTTTTTGATCAACGGACTTACCTCCTTTGTTGAGATCGGTGTGTCTGTCGGTTCCCATCGGCGTCTTTGCGGGCTTGGCGTCCTTCATCCCAAACCTCTTTAGCAAATCTTGTGTGTACTTCGTTTGGGAGATGAAGGTGCCGTCCTTGAGTTGCTTCACTTGGAACCCAAGGAAGTAGGTCAACTCGCCCATCATCGACATCTCGAATTTCTGCGTCATCACCCTGCTAAACTCTTCACAAGACTTTTGGTTAGTAGAACCAAATATTATGTCGTCGACATAAATTTGGCACACAAAAAGATCACCATCGCAAGTCTTAGTAAAAAGAGTTGGATCGGCTTTCCCAACCTTGAAAGCATTAGCAATTAAAAAGTCTCTAAGGCATTCATACCATGCTCTTGGGGCTTGCTTAAGTCCATAGAGCGCCTTAGAGAGCTTACACACGTGGTCGGGGTACCGTTCGTCCTCGAAGCCAGGGGGCTGCTCCACGTACACCTCCTCCTTGATCGGCCCGTTGAGGAAAGCGCTCTTCACATCCATTTGGTACAACCTGAAAGAATGGTGAGCGGCATATGCTAGCAAGATACGAATTGATTCTAGCCTAGCCACAGGAGCAAAAGTCTCCTCAAAGTCCAAACCTGCGACTTGGGCATAACCTTTTGCCACAAGTCGAGCCTTGTTCCTCGTCACCACCCCGTGCTCGTCCTGTTTGTTGCGGAACACCCACTTGGTTCCCACAACATTTTGCTTGGGACGAGGCACTAGTGTCCAAACTTCATTGCGCTTGAAGTTGTCGAGTTCCTCCTGCATGGCCAATACCCAATCCGGATCTAGCAAGGCCTCCTCTACCCTGAAAGGCTCAATAGAAGAGACAAAGGAGTAATGCTCACAAAAATTAACTAATCGAGATCGAGTAGTTACTCCCTTGCTAATGTCACCCAAAATTTGGTCGACAGGATGATCCCTTTGAATCACCGCTCGAACTTGGGTTGGAGGTGCCGGTTGCGCTTCTTCCTCCATCACGTGATCATCTTGTGCTCCCCCTTGATCACACGCCTCCTTTTGATGAACCTGTTCATCGTCTTGAGTTGGGGGATTCACCGTTGTTGAGGAAGAAGGTTGATCTCGTTCATCTTGTTCCTGTGGACGCACTTCTCCAATCGCCATGGTTCGTATAGCGGCCGTCGGAACATCTTCTTCATCTACATCATCACAACCAACAACTTGCTCTCTTGGAGAGCCATTAGTCTCATCAAATACAACGTCGCTAGAGACTTCAACCAAACCCGATGATTTGTTGAAGACCCTATACGCCTTTGTATTTGAATCATAACCGAATAAAAACCCTTCTACAGCTTTGGGAGCAAACTTAGAATTTCTACCCTTCTTCACTAGAATGTAGCATTTGCTCCCAAATACACGAAAGTACGATACATTGGGTTTGTTACCGGTTAGTAGCTCATACGAAGTCTTCTTGAGGAGTCGATGAAGGTAGACCCTGTTGATGGCGTGGCAAGCCATGTTCACAGCTTCCGACCAAAAGCACTCGGAGGTCTTGAACTCTCCAAGCATCGTCCTCGCCATATCGATTAGCGTCCTGTTCTTCCTCTCTACCACACCATTTTGCTGTGGTGTGTAGGGAGTGGAGAACTCGTGCTTGATCCCTTCCTCCTCAAGAAACTCCTCCACTTGAAGGTTCTTGAATTCGGACCCGTTGTCGCTCCTTATCTTTTTCACCTTGAGCTCAAACTCATTTTGAGCTCTCCTTAGGAAGCGCTTGAGGGTCCCTTGGGTTTCAGACTTATCCTGCAAAAAGAACACCCAAGTGAAGCGGGAAAAGTCATCAACAATAACTAAACCATACTTACTTCCTCCTATGCTTAG
This sequence comes from Zea luxurians, assembly GCA_029449295.1. Lineage (NCBI taxonomy): Eukaryota > Viridiplantae > Streptophyta > Magnoliopsida > Poales > Poaceae > Zea > Zea luxurians. Next base: position 1,566,934 of record JAOPSE010000132.1, read on the forward strand.
ATAGGCGACGGGTCCGAAGAGGTCCATATGTAGCAGTTCCAGGGGTCTTGATGTGGTCATCACATTCTTGCTGTGATGCGCTCCTCCCACCTGTTTACCTGCCTGACAAGCTGCACAAGGTCTATCTTTTTCGAAATGAACATTGGTTAGACCTATCACGTGTTCTCCCTTTAGAAGCTTGTGGAGGTTCTTCATCCCCACATGTGCTAAGCGGCGATGCCACAGCCAGCCCATGCAAGTCTTAGCCATTAAGTATGCATCTAGACCGGCCTCTTCTTTTGCAAAATCAACTAAGTAAAGCTTGCCGTCTAATACACCCTTAAAGGCTAGTGAACCATCACTTCTTCTAATGACAGACACATCTACATTTGTAAAAAGACAATTATATCCCATATTGCATAGTTGACTAACCGATAGCAAATTGTAACCAAGAGACTCAACTAAAAACACATTGGATATTGAGTGTTCATTAGAAATTGCAATTTTACCTAACCCTTTTACCTTGCCTTGATTCCCATCACCGAATATAATTGAATCTTGGGAATACTTATTTTTGACGTAGGAGGTGAACATCTTCTTCTCCCCCGTCATATGGTTTGTGCATCCGCTGTCGATAATCCAGCTTGAACCCCCGGATGCATAAACCTGCAAGGCAAATTTAGGCTTGGGTCTTAGGTACCCAACTCATGTTGGGTCCTACAAGGTTAGTGCAAATATCCTTAGGGACCCAAATGCAAGTTTTGTCTCCCTTGCATTTTGCCCCTAACTTCCTAGCAATTATTTTCCTATCCTTTCTACAAATAGCAAAGGAAGCATTTAAAGCACAATAAATTGTAGAAGGTTCATTCACTACTTTCCTAGGAGCATGAATAATATTCTTTCTAGGCACATGATGAATAGCATTTCTCCTAGACATATTTCTACCATGCATATAGGAAGAACTAGAAGCAAACATGGCATGAGAGTCAAAATCATCATAAGCCTTATGACTCCTATAAGCATTTCTAGTGTGTCTCCTATCATGATACATAAAAGCATGGTTCCTTTTAGTACTACTAGCCATAGGAGCCTTCCCTTTCTCCTTGGCAGAGATAGGAGCCTTATGGCTTGTCAAGTCCTTGGCTTCCCTCTTGTAGCCAAGTCCATCCTTAATTGAGGGGTGTCTACCAATCGTGTAGGCATCCCTTGCAAATTTCAGCCTATCAAATTCATTCTTGCTAGTCTTAAGTTGGGCATTAAGACTAGCCACTTCATCATTTAGTTTTGAAATTGAAACTAAGTGTTCACAACAAGCATTAATATCAACATCCTTACACCTAGTGCAACTTTCAACATGTTCAACACAAGAGTTAGATTTACTTGCTACTTCTAGTTTCGCATTTAAATCATTAATTTCACCTTTTAAAGAAGAAATGGTTTCATTACAAGTAGACAGTTCACAAGAAAGCATTCCATTTCTTTTAACTTCTAGAGCAAGTGAATTTTGTGCACTAACAAATTTATCATGCTCTTCATATAAAAGATCTTCTTGTTTCTCTAAGATTCTATCCTTTTCATTCAAGGCATCAATCAATTCATTAATCTTAGCTATCTTAGTTCTATCCAATCCCTTGAATAAACTAGAGTAATCTATTTCATCCTCACTAGACTCATCATCACTAGAAGAATCATAAGTATTAGCATTACGAGTGATTACCTTCTTCTCCCTTGCCATGAGGCAAGTGTGATGCTCGTTTGGGAAGAGGGTCGATTTGTTGAAGGCAGTGGCGGCGAGTCCTTCGTCGTCGGAGTCGGACGAAGAGCAATCCGAATCCCACTCCTTTCCAAGGTGTGCTTCGCCTTTGGCCTTCTTGTAAACCTTCTTGTTCTCCCTCTTCCCATTCTTCCCTTGCTCCTGGTCACTATCATTTTCGGGACAGTTAGCAATAAAATGACCAACCTTACCACATTTGAAGCATGAGCGCTTCCCCTTTGTCTTGGTCTTCCTTGGTTGCCCCTTGCAACCATTTAGCGCCGTCTTGAATCTCTTGATGATGAGAGCCATCTCTTCATCATTGAGCCCGGCCACCTCAACTTGTGCCACCTTGCTGGGTAGCGACTCCTTGCTCCTTGTTGCCTTGAGAGCAATGGGTTGAGGCTCGTGGATTGGACCGTTCAACGTGTCGTCGACGTATCTCGCCTCCTTGATCATCATCCGTCCGCTTACGAATTTTCCGAGTACCTCCTCGGGCATCATCATCGTGTACCTGGGATTCTCACGAATATTGTTCACAAGATGAGGATCAAGAACGGTAAAGGATCTTAGCATTAGGCGGACGACGTCGTGGTCCGTCCATCGCGTGCTTCCGTAGCTCCTTATTTTGTTGATGAGGGTCTTGAGCCGGTTGTACGTTTGGGTTGGCTCCTCTCCCCTTATCATGGCGAATCGTCCAAGCTCGCCCTCCACCAACTCCATTTTGGTGAGCATGGTGATGTCATTCCCCTCGTGAGAGATCTTGAGGGTGTCCCATATTTGCTTGGCATTGTCCAAGCCACTCACCTTGTTGTACTCTTCCCTGCACAAGGACGCTAAGAGAACAGTAGTAGCTTGTGCATTTCTATGGATTTGTTCATTTATGAGCATAGAGTTATCCGAGCTATCAAACTTCATTCCATTCTCTACAATCTCCCAAATGCTTGGATGGAGAGAGAATAAGTGACTACGCATTTTGTGACTCCAAAATCCGTAGTCCTCCCCATCGAAGTGTGGAGGTTTGCCAAGAGGAATGGAAAGCAAATGCGAATTCGAACTATGTTGAATACGAGAATAATCAAATGAAAAGTTCGAATTGACCGTCTTTTTGTAGTCGTTGTCGTCGTCCTTTTGGGAAGAAGTAGACTCATCACTATCGTCGTAGTATATGATCTCCTTGATGCGCTTTGTCTTCTTCTTCTTCCCTTCCTTCCGCTTGTAGCCCGAGCCGGAGTCAGTGGGCTTGTCATCCTTTGGCTCGTTGACGAAAGACTCCTTTTCGTTGTTGACCACCATCCCCTTTCCCTTAGGATCCATCTCTTCGGGCGATTAGTCCCCTCTTGAAGAGAACGGCTCTGATACCAATTGAGAGCACCTAGAGGGGGGGGGGGGGTGAATAGGTGATCCTGTGAAACTTAAACTTATAGCCACAAAAACTTGTTAAGTGTTAGCACAATAATCGCCAAGTGGCTAGAGAGGAGTCTCAACAAAACACAATACCACAAGAGATCAAACACAGAGATGACACAGTGGTTTATCCCGTGGTTCGGCCAAGACCAACGCTTGCCTACTCCACGTTGTGGCGTCCCAACGGACAAGGGTTGCAATCAAGCCCTCTCAAGCGGTCCAAAGACCAACTTGAATACCACGGTGTTTTGTTTTGCCTTTCAATATCCCGTTTGCGAGGAATCTCCACAACTTGGAGCCTCTCGCCCTTACACTTGAGATTCACAAGAAATTCAGAGTAAGGGAGGAAAGCAACACACACAAATCCACAGCAAAATGCGCACACACAAGGCCAAGAATCGAGCTCAAAAGACTATCTCAAAGTTCTCACTAGAACAGAGCTCGAATCACTGAGAATGACAAACAAATGCGCAAAGACTGAGTGTGGATGATCAAGAATGCTCTAAGGTTGCTTGGTGTACTCCTCCATGCGCCTAGGGGTCCCTTTTATAGCCCCAAGGCAGCTAGGAGCCGTTGAGAGCAAATCTGGAAGGCCAATCTTGCCTTCTGTCGTCGGGTGCACCGGACAGTCCGGTGCACACCGGACACTGTCCGGTGCCCGATTTCCTTCCTAAAATGGCGCTGTCGACCGTTGCAGATCTGGGAGCCGTTGGCGCACCGGACATGTCCGGTGCACACCGGACAGTCCGGTGCCCCCTTCCGACCGTTGGCCCGGCCACGTGTCGCGCGCAGATTCCGCGGCCGACCGTTGGCCCGGCTGACTGTTGGCTCACCGGACAGTCCGGTGCACACCGGACAGTCCGGTGAATTTTAGCCGTACGCCGTCGGCGAATTCCCGAGAGCGGCCACTTCACGCCGAGTCAGCCTGGCGCACCGGACACTGTCCGGTGCACCACCGGACAGTCTGGTGTGCCAGACTGAGCTGAGTCTTGGCTGCACACATCCAAGTCTTTTTCACCTCTTTTCTTTTCTTCTTTTTTCTGTTTCTAACACTTAGACAAGTATATTAGTACACAAAACCAATGTACTAAGGCTTAGACACATACCTTTACTTTTGATTTGTACTTTGTCCATCCATGAGCATAAATTCACATTTAAGCACTTGTGTTGGCACTCAATCACCAAAATACTTAGAAATGGCCCAAGGGCACATTTCCCTTTCAGTTTGGTATAGGTCTTGTGTATTCAATGTGCTGGTTGGGGATGTATTTATAGCCCCTAACGACACAAATAGTCAATGAACTGGTTGGGCAAAAACTGCACAGTAGAGTGGCACACCAGACCCCCTACAGTGCCGGTCTCGTGCACCACCAGACCCTCTGACCTCTACTGTAGTAGGTTATCGTTCTAACAGGTGGTTGGCACAGTAACTAGTCATGTGTGCCACCAGATCTACCATGTCAGACCGGATCGTTGAGATCTAAAAACTAACTGTTGAACCCAGTCGATCTGGTGTGCCACTAGACAGGTCCGGATAGCTAGCCGACTAAAGTCCAATTTACATCCTCTCTGCGTAAGTGGTTCGGTGCACCACTGGACCACTCCTGTCTGCTAGCTTCCAGTTGAACATGTTCAGCGTTCTCTGCGTAAGTGGTTCGGTGCACCACCGGACCGGTGCTCCCACACTTAGACCAATTTGGGCAAACTTGTCCAATTCTTCTCCAATTTTATTTGGTTGACTTTGCGGATGTTCCTAAAACTTAGACAAACATATGTAGTGGAAATCAAACTACTCTAAGTTAGGAAACTTGGACAATTTAACTTCTCTAACTCATATTTCTGTTTTGGCTCAAACTGGCTCCAAAAGAGTGAAATGTTGAAACTGAGATACCTAACCTCTTTAGATGTATTAAATAGGTTCCTAGGGGTATTTTGTCACACCTGGATTTAAGGGCAAACCCGGGCGCAAATCAAGTGTGTGCTAGGATTAAGTCTCACACATATGGCAACTCATGGTATAGAAATAAATGTCACATCTTTACTATATAATAGGAATTATGTACAAAATAACTAAATAATTACATCATATGAAGACAACAATCCAGCAACCATAGCTGACCGGGAGAAGACAACCTAGACCTCTCATGAACTCATCGTGACATCCTTCATGCTCCTTATCTTGCGGTACCTGTTCTTAACCTAGATGGTGTGAGTACAACAAGGGTGAGCTCACATACGTTCATCGCTCAACAAATTGTGCGGAATAATGTGCATAAGCTCACTTATGGTTGGGGCCCATGTGAAGTGTAAGGCTTACCAAAAAGTTTGGTTAAGGCTAAGCATTGCTTTTAATAAGTTGGTCAAAATTTTATTAGCAGTTACTAAGTATAAGTGTATACCAACCCAATTAAATAAGAGATCACAATAAATACTAAATCCCACAATGCAAAGCAAATGACAGATTAAGTTTAGTTCCATAAATTACTCATATGAGGGTCCGAGCCGCTCATGACCGTGAGCACGGCTGATATACCAGTTTTACACTCTATAGAGGTTGCACATCTTTATCCACAAGACGTGTTTCTCGATTAGCCAGGGTTTGCAAGACCCATAGACACTTCCAAGGTGAATAGCTAGGGATCCACTGTGAGGCCTTTTCAAAGTTCCACTAGAGGAGAGAACCTGCTATGGATTTCGGGCCGAAGGCGATGTAGAAATCCCTCGTCTAGAAAGCTAAAAAGACAGTCCGACCCGACGACCTCCCTACACCTGCACTCCTCCACCCTGCTTGCCCCTTTCGGGAAAGGATTAACTCACACTAGCTTTCCTAATTATTTAGCCAATGGCGTCCCATTCCACCCTTGTGGTAGCACTGTTTTCTCGGGTGGTCGCTTCATGTTCTATTTAATATAATAATCTTATCAGGAACAATAATTAAACCAACAATATTAATGGAACATGATCATAATTTAGTATAACATTAATCCCAAAACCAAGTAGAGCAATAGCAAGTCTATCCAATTGTTCATTTGTTTGCAAGGTGTGGGGTAAACAAAACTAGGGTAACCTATTAGGTCTCATCAAATTAACCTGAGCATGTTACAGTGATTAACAGAAAACATTATTAGGTAAAGAAAGTGATCAAGGGCACAACTTGCCTTTTTTGTGCAACTCCAGATACTTCTCCAATTTGATCTTCAGGTTCCTTGTGACCTCGCTTCTACTCGTAGCAATACATACAAGCAAGCAAATAATGGGTATGGTAACCTTACACCAAAAAATAAGGACAAAACAATGTAAGGATATTTTACGCGTCGCTATGAGATCGTAGGTTCGTGAACCATTAAAATTGGGGGTTATGATTAAAAAGCTATGGTTTTCGGAAGACCTACGTGATTAAGTAATTAAAACTAGGTCTTGTGTTGATTTTATGAACCATGTGAGAAAGATAACCTAAAGAAATAACTAATTCAATATTTAATCTAAATTATTACTTGATTAGAGATTATATTTTAGTCTGATTCTAATTATAGGGTCAGAATATTATATTAATTATATTAGAATAGCTAATCCAATAAACATAGATTAAACTAACTAGTTATCTATTGTTACATGATACAGTAGAGTTATTAATCTGTAGGTAATATTATTGTGAGGCTAACGTAACTGGAACGAGTTAAATCGGAGCTAAAACGGATAAGATATGAATTATACAAGTTTATGGATTTATTCTTCTACTAAAAATCATTTCTATAGAATTATTCATATGAATTACTAAAGTCTAAGGACGACGGGTTGAGTTTTTAAGGAATCTAGGGGCTAAATCAGTAAAACTCGGACCCATTTGTAATGTTTCTATACTATGCACGGACGACGGGTTGATTTACCTAAATCCCATGGGCTCATCTGCAAAGTTGCCACGACGACTTAAACATGGGCTCGATCTGGCCGAAGGGGTATGCACGGCGTTGAGCCGTTCGATCAACAACCAGCCGCCCAAATTAGATTCCTATTTCTATTAAACCGGTATGCGATCCCTACCGTCTGATCTATGATCTACGACCGATAACATCCCGGCTAAAATGTTATTTCCTGATATGATCTCAACCGCCTATTTATGGATCAACAGTCCAGGCATGTTCTTCCGTACCACGACGGTCGGCCACGGTGGAAGAACAGGGCGCCGCCTGGAGAGCTCGTCGGGGGCACACGACCAACGCATTCAAGATCTCTGCTTTCAGGAAAACTAGATTCTAATCATATCTACAAGTAAGGCGGTTTGATTAGAGGCTCACCGAGTGTAGATGAAGCATGGGTAGCGCCCAGCAACGACCGCACGGCGGTGTTGCCCTGATGGCGAGAAATTTTGGTTCGCCCCGATGGTCACCACATCGAACTGAGGCTAGCAGATTATCCCAAACATATTGGTGATGTCTTCTAGCCAATTCCCAAGATCACGACATCGCTGCTTCAGAGTTTTCCCCGCGGCGGCGCAAGAACCACGGTGAGGAATTCCCATGGTTCTGAAGCTTCACTCGACGAATTGAGGGCTCCCGAAGTCTCCACACATGCCCGCACATCTCCCTGATTTCCCTCTGAAGCTCGAACGACGCCGAGAATGCGGGGCGCTAGCGGCGACATCGTGGCGGCACTCTTTCTCACCCCCACTTCCTCCCGTCGGCTCGGTTATGGAGACGGCTTGGTTGCGCAATGGAACAAGAGAGAAGGCAAGTACTTATACCTGGTTCTGGCACCCAGCTACCCGCTCCGAGCGCAACATACTAGCTCGCCCGACGCGTAGGTTACGGGAGTACAAGGATGCGGTGATTCTGTTAGGTTGACGGGGAAGAAGACTGAGTCTGACCAGCGGGCCCATTGTGCAGCGCATCCATGTAATGAGCACGTGCGGCCAATGTGGGTTGATGCCTGACGAGCGGGGCCCACGCGTCTTAGACCGAGTGCCAGGGGAAAGTGGGCTGCAGTGGTGAGGTGTTGGGTCGGGCGGATGGGATGGGGTGATGGGCTCAGAAGCAATTTTGGCCTAGATGCGGTAAGGAGTTTTCTTTTTTTTTCCCCCTTTGTTTTCTTTTCTATTTGTTTTGTTTTCAGTTTTAAAATTCACATAAAAATCCAAAATCCGAATTTATGTTCAAATGCAACAATCCAAAATATCAGCATGAATGCAAAGTATATATTTTTATATATACTTATATTTATTATTTTATTCCTTTGTTTAGACAAGACTCAAAATATGCCATGCACACATTTTGTTTCATTTTAGGAAAATATTATTTTTGAATATATGATCAAATTTCAAGTTTAAAAAATGAATATCCATTACTTTACTTATTTAGGGGAAAGTATTATTTTACTTACAATACTTTTAAAGAGTGCTATAGTTTACAAAGGAAATAATGAATAGAATGAGATTCTTTCTTCTAGTTATTCCTTTCAGCTTAAACTTTAGTTTCAAGATTTTGAATCTAAGCTTTGAACTACCTAACTTTTAACGTCACTATTTACTTAATTTAGGTAAATGTGCCTTATACAGAAAGTAATATGTTATTAAAAGCCATTTGAACCCAAGCTTCTGAAGAAATGTTTATAAAATCCAAAATAGAATTTTGGGTGTTACAAATTTAGAACTTATCCAAAGTATAGAACTACTACTAGTTCATCTATTCCAACTTTTACCCCTTTTTGGTTAGATTTGAGCTGATTCTGAGTTAGAAACTGTGAATTTGATCTTATGAACCTGTGAATCAAAGACTTCGAAAACTAGTTAGTTTATATGGTTGTGATGATCATCAAGCACCAAAATCAATATAGAAAATGGTTTAATGCCATTTCCCTTTCAATCTCTCCCTTTTGGTGATTGATGCCAACACAACCAAAACACATAGAAAGCATATAAATTGTAACTAGTTTGCAATTTGAGCAAGTGTTCATAAGATACTAAGTGAAAGCAGTTCTAAATGAATATGAGTTGTTTTTATATGATTAAAATTTTGGACCGCATTTGCACCACTTGCATTTGTTTTTACAAACTTTTGATAAAAACTTCTCAAAGTTATTTAATTTTGGTCGAAAGTATAAGAGTTGAATTTTCACAAGCATTTCTAAGTTTAAAGAATTCTCGCCCTTTCTCAAAAGCTTTTGTTTTGGCCAAATAAATGCTCCCCTTGAGTAATTCCTTCTCATCTTAACACTCCACCATGTGTAATCTACACCTTCAAATTGAGGTGGTTTGCTTAATGAAACTAAAAATAATTGAGTGAATTTAGAAATGCGAGGTTAACAAAATGGGAATTGGTTTACTAGTGGTTTGCGCTCTTGGAGCTTGGAGGATGTCAATTCTGCACCGGATGTCGAAGGCGAGACGAGTTGGTCTCGCAGTACACCAGCTTCTTCATCCTCTTTTTCTTGTCATCCTTCTTGTGCATCTTGGAGGAGCCTTGAGATTCTCCTTTCTTCTCTTTGTGCTTCTCCCCTAAAGGCGCTTTGATTTCTCCCGACTGCACCTTGTCTTTGGGCTTGACTCCCGAAGGTTCAGGCTTCCTTCTCGAAGCTATCTTCTCTTTGGGCTTCTCTCCTGAGGGTGTCTTCCCGTCCTTGGTGACTATTCCCGACACCACTTTGATTTGTTAGACTCTAGTGAAGTGTCCGGCTCTTATACCAATTAAAAGTCACCTAGACACGGGTGAATAGACGAAAACTAAAATTTATAACTTAAAACACAAACTTCAACCCTGGATTAGTGTTAAAACGAGACTAAGAACAATCAGAGTAAGGGAGAGGTGTTCTTATTGCTTAGAGTTGCTCAAATCAATGCAGAATTACTTAGGAGCAACTCAATTTGGTATAAAATCAAGCACAGACAAGAGAACTAGATAGAGGGGACAAGAAGAAGTAAATCACAAATGAAGATCAAGCATAAAGAACACGAGAGAGTTGTTTCCCGAGGTTTTGAAAGCTCTCTTGTGAGTTTTGGTGTTTGGATGACAACTCAATTAAAGGACTAACAAGTGTACTAAGTGTCGAACAAGTGCTTAAGGTAAAGCTAACAAGGTTCAACAAGTGAACAAGTGTGATGGTCCAAGGACTAGATGATGATACATAATGGACATCACAAGTAAGATGGACATTGCATAAAGTGAGACTCGGGTGCGTAGCTCTGAGACAACTGATCAAGCCTAGGACGGAGGCAAGAGAAGCTTCGAAGTAACAAGTGCACGGGAGAAGGTCAAGGAGGCTCAGGAACCCAAAGCCAAGGGTGAAGAAGAAGGCTTGCAAAGTCAAGGGTGATCGAGTTGAGAAGAGCTATAACACACCAAGGATCACTACATAAGGACGTGACTTACAGCCAATAAGGTAACAGCTACAGTTATGTGGTGTAAGTCATAAGGCTCAAGATCAAGCTCTAAGAAGGAGATCAAGGTCACTAGAAGGAGAAAAAGTGTCAAAACCAGAACTGGAAGCAGCCCAAAAGAGCTAAGTTCACCTTAATCTTTAGTTTGGGTTGTTCCTATGTTTGGAGATGTTCTATGTGACCTTTGCAGGATGTTGGAGCTAAGAAATATCAATCTAGATCAAGTCAAGCCGACTTAATGATTTATGAGTCCAACATCAAAGCTCAAGCATGTGAAATGCTATGGATGTAATAATTAAGAGAAGGTATGTTTCTAGACTTAGTACATTGGTTTTAGTGTGCTAATATACTTGTCTAAGTGTTAGAAACAGAAAGAAGAAGAAAAGGAAAGAGGTGCAAAAGGCTTGGCTGTGTACAGCCAAGGTTCTGCTCAGTCTGGGTACACCGGACAGTGTCCGGTGCGCCAGGCTGGCTCGAGCGAACTGGCCGCTCTCGGGAATTCACCGGCGACGTATGGCTATAATTCACCGGACTGTCTGGTGAGCCAACGGTCGGCCGCGCAATCCGCGCGTGACGCGTGGTCGAGCCAACGGTCATATGGGGGCACCGGACAGTGTCCGGTGCGCCAACGGCTCCAAGACAGCAACGGTCGACTGCGCCATTTTGGGAAGGAAATCGGGCACCGGAAGGTGTCCGGTGGTGCACCAGACTGTCCGGTGCACCACCTGACAGAAAGCTAATATTGCCTTCCAAATGAAGTCCAACGGCTCCTAGGCCCCTTGGGTCTATAAAAGGGACTCCTAGGCGCCTCCAAGAAGTGTACAAGTGCAGCCAACAAGTGTAGACTTCACTGGAATCAATTCTCGCTCTCCCTCTTGTGTGTAACTCTATAGTTTGTGTAGAAGGCACAGCTATAAGCCTTTAGAGAGAGGAGTAGTGCTGCTAAGAGCTAGAGCAAGGTCTTGAGTGTATCGTTACTCTGCCGGGGTGCTGCCAAGAAGTTTGTAAGCAACCGCGGTTCTGTTGTAACCCCACTCAATAGTGAAAGGCTCTATCTGTCATACTGATAGATCTGAGCAAACGGAGGAAGGAGTTGAAATAGACTCCAAGCCCAGGTGTGGCTAACTCCAATGAGGACTAGGCAAGCATTTCAGGCTTGGCCGAACCTCGGGATAAATCCTTGCGTCTGTGTGCTCTGTTCTGTATTGTATCCTGACTCTCTGTCTTACTCGCCTTTATATCTGCACTTCAATACTTATCTGTGGTATAAGCTTGATTTGAAGTGCAGGACATTTTGAGACAGGATCTTCCATTCCGCTGCAACCTACTCGAAGAGTCTTCTCACTCCACTGCGTACTAAGTCTTCAAGTAGAGTAAGAATTTAAGTTTTAAAGTAATAAGTTTTATTCGCCTATTCACCCCCCTCTAGGCGACATCCAGATCCTGTTCCCGGGTCAAAGGGAACTTTCAATTGGTATCAGAGCTAGGCCTCTCCAGTGTGGGCTTAGCCGTCCGGAGATGACGATGTCATCACAAGAGGTAACTATAGAACTTCTTCTAGGCGATGGCTCTAATTACAAGTCTTGGTCTGCCTCTATTTATAGTGCTTTCATGAGTGTTGATCCTGATTTGAGACAGATCTTTAGTAGAAGTATTTTTCCATCTGATATTAGTAAAAATCCCTCTAATGATGAACTAAGATGTTTATCTCTCAACCACCGTGCTTGCAATATCTTAGTTGATTCTCTTTCTAGAGGTGCTTATTTTGCCATCATGAGTAGTGATAATGATTTATTTGTTGATGCTCATGATTTATGGAATAGAATTAAAGTAAAATATTGTGTGGCAAACTGTATTGCTTCTACTCCCTATATTGCTTGTGATACTAACCTTTCAAAGGGAGAAGATCAAGAACGATGGGCACCCAACGATGAATCCACCTCGTCGACAGGTTTGGTCTCCACTAATAATAAGTGTTTCATAGCTAACAATGACGGTGGAGACAAAAGCCATGATGAGGAGGAATATGAGGATGATAGCAAGGATGAATCTTCATCACCTCAAGGTACATTTTCCTATTTGGCTTCCACTGACATTAATAACAGGAAAAATGAGACCGATGATGTGGAAGAAGAGGAGATTCGCCGTTTCTACATCCATCTCAACAAAGAGGACAAGGCACTCTTGGTTAAGCTATTGAGAAGGAACAAGGAACAAGGCGAGACACTTCTCAGGCTAGAGGAGTCCCTCATCAAAACCAACAATAGCCTAGAGAAGATGACCAAAGAACATGAGGAGCTAAAGTGCTCTCATGACGATTTGGTCCAAAGGTATGAATATGTTTTAATTGAGCAAAGAAATAGTCATGATGCATTATCTAATATTGCTCAACTTAAAACGGAAAATTCTATGCTTAAGAGTCAAGTAGAAACAATGGACTTAGAAAAACGTGCTCTAGGTAAAAAGTATGATATGTTGTCATATTCTCATAATAAATTAGTTGATGATCATATCATGCTTAATGTTGCTCATGAGGTTATAATTGCAAACTTAAATTCATGTGAACCTCATTCTCGCACGTGTGCGCATTTGAATTGTATATCACCATGTGCTAACCCCTGTTGCTCAAAAGAAAGCCAATCATTGATTGAGCAACAAGTTTTAGGGTCACAAAAGAAATTCTGTGGGAACAAGAAGCAAAGACAACTAAGGAGAAGACACATTGCTCAACTCTCTCAAGATATCCACGGGCGCGTGGTGAAGAAGCTTGAGAAAGGAAAAACTGCAGCAAGTGTTAAGCTCAATAAGAAGAATGTTCCCAAAGCTATAAATGAAGAAATCAACATGAAAAAGGAAAAAGGTAAAAATTCAATTAGTCATGTTGTTTGCACTGATCATCTCTCCATGTCATTCAAGCACAAAAAGGGAAGAGGAAAAATGAGGTGCTTCAAATGCAAGGAGATAGGCCACCTCATCGCGTCTTGTCCATACAAAGACAAGGATGAAGGGACAAGAAGTTGCTTTGGATGCAAAAATAAGGACCACATGATCACTTCATGTCCGGTCATGAAGAATCAAGGATGTGCATCCTCCAAGATGACCCTCACCAAGGAAAATGACAAACAGCAAGCGTTATGTCAGGTTGAGCGACGCCTCTGCTACAAGTGTGGTGAGCAGGGTCATATATCAAAGGTATGTGATGAAGGTAAGGTTCCTAAGCAAGTAAATTTGTCTCAATCTCATTCGCTTAGGAGACCCAAATCATACACTTGTGCTAGATCTATAATGAAATCAACTAGAACTAGCACAAAGGCCATTTGGGTACCAAAGGCACTTTTAGTTGAACGTCATGGACTGTAATACTCAAAATTGTATAAGAGGATTATATAGTGAATTCCTTGTTTTATGTGCCATAATTGCATCATAAAAAGAGCATACATGAAAGTTGGAGGTGAATTAAAACAAAGGATAAAAAGAATATGCATCATGTTGGAGTTTTATATGTTTGCACATTAAATAAAATAATAAGGATAATAGCAAAGAGATAATAATTCTAAAGGTTGGATCAAACCTTAAATGAAAATTAAAGTTTGAAAATAAGAAAAAGAGAAGGGTTATAAAAATACATATATAAATAAAATATATATGAATAAATATATTCAGGATTGATATCCCTAATCTCACAAATATAAGTTGAAGTGGTGAGCCATAGAAATGTGAATTTAAGTTTGAATTCAAATTTAACTTGGAAATGGGAAAAGAAAATAGAAAATAAAATAGAAAAAAAACTAAAACCCTAATTGGGCCGTCGGCTGGGAATTTGGCCCACCGGGACTTCCTCACCGCGCGGCCCAGCTTACCAACGCCCGAGTGCGCCGACAGATGGGCCCGCCTCGTCAGCGTCCTCACGCACGGGCCGCGCTCGGTAAGTCTCTCGCCCGCGCTCCTTCTCACTGCAGTGTGGGCCCCGCCTGTCGGCGTTCTCCTCTCAACCGTAACCACGCGCGGACTCCTCGCCGTGGCGTGAATTCCGGCCGGATTCCGTTACTTGCGACCGGCGGCTCTGGGATAAGTACTCGGGCGCCTACGGCTCTTCTCCCATCCCACATTGCGCATCCACTAGACCACGTGATCTACACCGCGGTTGAGCCAGTCGTCGCCGGGCTCGCGGGGAGGGAGATTCTGCCGCCACTTCGAATTCGCGTCAACGCCGCGCGCCTTCATTCCACTCACCGGTAATCCACCGCAGTACTTGCCGCCTTTACCTTCTCAACGCGTTACCTCGGTAGATTGGAATAATAGCGTGGTTGGCATGGAGAATTACTCGTCGCTGACCACTGAGTGTCGCCGCCACCGTGGGTAGACGGTCTGGTGGTCGCCTCGGCCTCGATTCGCGGTCAGGAACCTTCGGCGTGGGACTCTGGTGCGTGTGGTCCCCTTGGCTGGCCTATTTGGTGACCGGACCTCGTCGAATCGCTCATCGGAGTATCCATCTCCGCCGTGAGCTTAGCTGTGCCGTGGGCAGGGTGTTTGCGCTGTGTCGCGGCTGGAGTTGAGGGGCGACATGGGTGCGGGCCGTTGCGAATCTCACGAGGGTCGAGTGAATTCGGGATTGGGGACTTGGTCGGCCGGAATTGCGCATACTCCGGTGAACCATCGCCGGGGAGCGGCGTCGGGTAGGTGCGAGTTGAGCTGGATTGGGGAGATGGCTCCCTGACCGTTGATACGAGATGAACGGACGAGATTAGATTCAAGTTACCCCTTCACCGTTTTGAATCCAGTGCGTCGATTCAGATCGGGTGGCTGGGACTTGATTTTTCCCCTGCCGTTGATGCTCGATCGAGCGGTCACCGGGATGGGATGTTAAGCGATACGCGCGATGTAATCGTGGCCGCTCATTTCGGATCTGACGGCCATTTTTAGACGATACCCCTTCGCGGGCTAGTTTTGCACAAGAGCCCTCGGGGAAAACGAGAATCAACCCGCAGTCTAATGTATAGTAGTCTGTGTCTGTGGAAATCTTGCGCTAGACACCCTGGCTTTTCTGGAAAATGAGGCCCAGTCCAGAGACTTAGAAAATCAGAGAAATAATATTAGAAATTCATTTTTAATACAAAAATAAATCTAGAAACTTGTATAATTCATAGAAAATGCATAGGAACTCTAAATTGGTTCATTCCAGTTCCTAAATTTTTGTAATAATATTGTCTACCCATTAGTGCCTCTGTTCTAACATGACAAACACATTAAAATTATTCTTTCACTTAATCTTGTATTAAATGCATAAAACCTTAGAAAATCCATAACTTAAAATATATAACTCCAATTTTGATGATTCCAGTTCCTGTGATCTTATTTTAATGTCTAGTTTATTACTGTATATTCTATTTGCATGTTTGATGTGATGTTAATTTATGCTATACCATGTATGTATTGTATTGATGCGAGTAGACGAGCAACCCACTGTGGAACCTGGGCTTCAACAAGTTGAAGTAGCTGAGCAGGAGCTCGTTGAAGGCAAGTTGTGCCCTTGATCACTTCTTTTACCCATTCATGTTCTTATTATTCATAATGATCTGCATAGGATAATTTTGCTGGGACCCAATAGGATGCCCTAGATTTTGACTATCTTTATACCTTGCTTCACCACTGGTTTTACTACTAAAGTTTTGGGTAGTACATGCTATTGCTTTATGTGGATTTGGGTATAGAGATATTCATCACTCATTGTTACACTATTTATTGTTATATGTTTTATTATTCCTTGTTCATGTTAAGATCATTATGTTAATTGGAACATGGAGAACCACCCGGGAAAACAGTGCTACCACAAGGGTTTAATGGGACGCCCTTGGCTGATTAACTAGGAAAGCTAGGGGAGGGCTACCTTACTCGAAAGGGGCAAGGGCAGTAGGGGAGAGGTTAGTGCAGGGGGGTCCCTGGTTGATTTTGCTGCGATGGCGGTCAGCCAGGAACCCTGTACTGGATCTTCCTATAAACTGTAGCGGGTAGTCTGAAGCTAGTGGAACTTTGTAAAGGCCTCGAAGTGGTACCCTGCCTCGCTTCCTAGGTAGAGGTGTATGGAGTCTGATCAACTCTGTGGCAAATGGGTAACACGACTTGTGGGTAAAGATGCGCAACCTCTGCAGAGTGTAAAACTGGTATACTAGCCGTGCTCACGGTCATGAGCGGCTCGGACACTCACATGATTAAATTATGGAACTTAAACTTAACCTGTCATTTCATTGCATTTGGGATTATTTTATTATTACTTTTACTTATTATTACTATGGTTTGGTATTTACTTACACTTAGTAACTGCTAATAAAATTTTGACCAACTTGTAAAAGCAATGCTCAGCTTCAGCCTTTATTTCATTGATCAGCCTCACACTACATGAACTCCCACCTTTGGTGAGTTCATGCCACATTATTCCCCACGACTTGTTGAGCTATGATCGTATGTGAGCTCACCCTTGCTGTCTCACACCCCCCCACAGGAGAAGAACAGGTTGTTGAAGAGGAGCCGCCTAACACTGAGGAGTTCGATCTGATCTAGGTGGCGTTTCTCAGTCGACATTGGCGCCATCGATCCTTAGTTCGTTTTATATTTATCTTTATTTTGTAATAAGTCTTCCGCTATGTAATAAATACTCTGATGATTTATGACATTTATCTCTATACACTCTGTGATTATATATGTTGTCTTCTTGGCGCATGTATGAGATGCACCCGGCTTTGTTTCTTTAAAACCGGGTGTTACAGAAGTGGTATCAGAGGAAATGTTGACTGTAGGACGAAACCTAGATAGAAATGGACAACCCTTACCTACTTATCTTACTCTGATTCATTCTACACTCACCTTACTCTGATTCATTCCATACCTACCTTATCTTGATCCTGTCTCACCTTCTACTGTTCTACTCTGATCATTCTTACCTTTTCTACTCTGAGACAAGATGGATTTCACACCTTGGAATCCCTACCCCTATGACATTTTTAAGAGATAGGAAGCCTAAGACAAAATTAAAACTATTTTCTCTATTAAAAATATTGGTTGATTGTTCTGATGATCAATGTCTGATTTGCTTCTTTGATTGATTGAAATATTATATATGGACATTTTAGCATGTACCACTATAAGGCACTGTATTAGCTTTAGTAGGTGACACACTAATCTACTTAGCTAATAAGTCCCCCAAAGTAACATGATTGTAATTACTGCCTTGTCTACTGCTCTTTCTTACCTCATGTATCTAACTTAGGTGGTCAATACCAGGAAAGGAAAGATTATCACGCAACAGCAAACAGAAATGAATCCTCCAAATCCCCCACCTGTTGACACCGAGCAAGTGATCGCAACCCAAAGGCTGGTAATACAGCAATTGACAGACATGATGACCGAAATGCAAAACCAGATAAGACAAGAACGCGAGGAAATACGTCAGGCCCGTCTGGAGATACATCAAGAAATAAGGCAATCACGGTTGGAGAGACAACAACAAGAGCAACCACCATCTCCACCACCACCGGCTCCACCAAGCTACATAAACATATATGTAAATTACTACTATTTGTAGGATCTACATGTTCCTTTAGTTAGTATTCGGTATGATACCATTTTAGGAGGAATAAAAAGGTCTATTTGTCCCCATGTGATGCTAATAAAATTATGCGTCATGCTGAGATTTTGGGTTTGTGCAAATGTGTTGGACAATATGAGAAAACCCATGAGGGTAATTACACCTAAAGGGTCTGTTGTGGTGAATCAAAGGACACGTAGATTGACATTGGCCATTATGGGTAGAGAATTTGGAGTTACTGCTATAATATTGGAGCCAAGCAGTATAGAATGTTTGTAGAAGAGTTAAAAGAACTCAAGAAGCACTTAACGGAGTTGCAAGAGGCTGAGTACATTCGTCCGAGTCTTCACCTTGGAGAGCACCAGATCTGTTTGTACAAAAGAAAGATGGATCGCAAGGGATGTGCGTGGATGATAGGACTCTTAATGATGTTACAGTGAAGAACAAGTTTCTGTTACCCCGCATTAAGGATTTATTTAATCGGATGAGAGGAGCCAGGGTATTCTCGAAGATTGACCTCCGATCGGGTTACCATCAGATGAGGATTAGACCGTCAGATATTCCTAGGACAGCATTCTCGACTCGATATGGATCATATGAGTTTAACTGTTATGTCGTTTGGATTAACAAATGCACCAACCTATTTTATGGATCTGAAGAATAAGGTGCATGATCTGGACAGATTCGTCCATGGACGATATTTTTATTCCAAGAGTGATAGTGATCATAAGGAACATATGTGATTGGTACTACAGAAGTTACAAGATAATCAACTCTACGCTAAGTTCAGCAAGTGCGAGTTTTGGATTGGCGAGGTGCCATTTCTTGGACATATTATTTCTAATGGAGGAATAGCAGTGGGTCCTGCTAAGGTCAAGGAGATTATGGAGTGGAGAGTGCCCACTACAGTTACGGAGATTCGGAGTTTCTTGGGACTTGCAGGATATTATCGGAGATTTATTGAAGGATTTTCTAAGATTGCTAAGCCCATGACATCGCTTTTGGAGAAAGGAAGAGAATTCAAGTGGGATGAGGAATGTCAGGAGAGCTTTGATCAATTGAAGGAAAGATTGATGTCACCTCCAGTATTGATTATGCCAGATCTGCAGAAGGGATTTGACATTTATTGTGATGCATGTGGCCAAGGACTTGGATGTGTGCTTATGCAAGATGGTCATGTGATTGCCTATGCATCTCATCAGTTGAGGAAACATGAATTGAACTACCCCACTCATGATTTGGAATTGGCAGCGGTTGTGCATGCACTTAAGATTTGGAGACACTACATCATGGGAACCAAGTGCCAAGTATATACGGATCATAAGAGTTTGAAGTATATATTCACTCAGAAGGATCTCAATCTAAGGCAACGCCGTTGGTTGGAGCTCATCAAGGATTATGATTTGGAGATTCACTATCACCCGGGCAAGGCGAATTTGGTTGCAGATGCCTTGAGCCGGAAGGAGCAAGTTCACTCCGCTTTCGTTGTCCAGCTACCTGATGAATTAGCAAAAGACTTTGAGAGACTCAATTTGGGAATTGTTACTCATACTGAAGGAGTTACCATAGAATTGGAACCTACCTTGGAACAAGAAATTCGTAAAGGTCAGATTGGAGATGCTAAGATTCAGGAGATCAAGGATCTGATAACAGAGGGTAGAGGCCCAGAGTTCACGGAGGATGAGCAAGGTACTATATGGTTCAAAGATCGGATATGTGTTCCAGAGATCGATAGCCTTCGGGAGACTATATTGAAAGAAGCTCATGATTCTGATTACTCCATCCACCCTGGAAGCACTAAGATGTATCAAGACTTGAAGCGAAAGTATTGGTGGTATGGACTGAAAAGAGATGTGGCTGCTCATGTGGCTAAGTGTGATGTATGTCAAAGAGTTAAGGCTGAACATCAAAGACCCGCTGGATTATTGCACCCATTGAAGATACCTGAGTGGAAGTGGGAAGAAATTGGTATGGATTTTATTGTTGGACTACCCCGCACTCCAGCAGGATATGACTCTATTTGGGTAATTGTAGACAGATTGACAAAGGTGGCACATTTTATACCTGTGAGGACTAATTATACAGGAGCCAAGCTAGCAGAATTGTATATGACTCGGATAGTTTGTCTACATGGAGTGCCTAAGAAGATCGTGTCTGATCGAGGATCACAGTTTACTTCTCGGTTTTGGAAGAAGTTGCATGAGAGCTTGGATACACAGTTGAATTTTAGTTCAGCCTACCATCCCCAGACTGATGGACAGACAGAGAGAACCAATCAAGTGCTGGAAGATATGTTAAGAGCTTGTGCTCTCAAGCATGGTGGCAGTTGGGAGAAGAGCTTACCATATGCTGAGTTTTCTTATAATAATAGCTATCAGGCCAGTTTGAAGATGTCACCATTTGAGGCTTTGTATGGCAGGAAATGCAGGACTCCCCTGTATTGGGATCAGACTGGAGAAAGACAGTTCTTTGGGCCTGAGCTTATTCAAGAGGCGGAAGAACAAGTTCGACTGATAAGAGAAAATTTGAGAATTGCACAATCCAGGCAAAAGAGCTATGCTGATAATAGGAGAAGATTACTGGAGTTTAAGGAGGGTGATCATGTCTATTTGAAGGTGTCACCACTTCGTGGTATGAGGAGATTTAAAGTCAAAGGAAAGTTGTCCCCTCGCTTTATTGGACCCTTCTTGATCTTAAAGCGAGTGGGAGAAGTTGCATATCAACTGGAGTTACCCAATCATCTGTCAGATGTACATGATGTGTTCCATGTGTCTCAGCTAAAGAAGTGCCTCAGGGTACCTGAGGAGCAACTACCACTGGAGGACCTTAGTGTTCAAGATGACCTGACTTATGCTGAGTACCCTATCAAGATTCTGGACACTTTGACTCGAGTTACAAGGAATAAGGTGATTAAAATGTGCAAAGTTCAATGGAGTCACCACGGTGAAGATGAAGCAACTTGGGAAAGAGAAGAAGAGCTTCGTATAGATTTTCCCCACCTTTTCTCTAGTTCTTAAATCTCGAGGACGAGATTATTTTTAAGGGGGGTAGGATTTGTAATACTCAAAATTGTATAAGAGGATTATATAGTGAATTCCTTGTTTTATGTGCCATAATTGCATCATAAAAAGAGCATACATGAAAGTTGGAGGTGAATTAAAACAAAGGATAAAAAGAATATGCATCATGTTGGAGTTTTATATGTTTGCACATTAAATAAAATAATAAGGATAATAGCAAAGAGATAATAATTCTAAAGGTTGGATCAAACCTTAAATGAAAATTAAAGTTTGAAAATAAGAAAAAGAGAAGGGTTATAAAAATACATATATAAATAAAATATATATGAATAAATATATTCAGGATTGATATCCCTAATCTCACAAATATAAGTTGAAGTGGTGAGCCATAGAAATGTGAATTTAAGTTTGAATTCAAATTTAACTTGGAAATGGGAAAAGAAAATAGAAAATAAAATAGAAAAAAAACTAAAACCCTAATTGGGCCGTCGGCTGGGAATTTGGCCCACCGGGACTTCCTCACCGCGCGGCCCAGCTTACCAACGCCCGAGTGCGCCGACAGATGGGCCCGCCTCGTCAGCGTCCTCACGCACGGGCCGCGCTCGGTAAGTCTCTCGCCCGCGCTCCTTCTCACTGCAGTGTGGGCCCCGCCTGTCGGCGTTCTCCTCTCAACCGTAACCACGCGCGGACTCCTCGCCGTGGCGTGAATTCCGGCCGGATTCCGTTACTTGCGACCGGCGGCTCTGGGATAAGTACTCGGGCGCCTACGGCTCTTCTCCCATCCCACATTGCGCATCCACTAGACCACGTGATCTACACCGCGGTTGAGCCAGTCGTCGCCGGGCTCGCGGGGAGGGAGATTCCGCCGCCACTTCGAATTCGCGTCAACGCCGCGCGCCTTCATTCCACTCACCGGTAATCCACCGCAGTACTTGCCGCCTTTACCTTCTCAACGCGTTACCTCGGTAGATTGGAATAATAGCGTGGTTGGCATGGAGAATTACTCGTCGCTGACCACTGAGTGTCGCCGCCACCGTGGGTAGACGGTCTGGTGGTCGCCTCGGCCTCGATTCGCGGTCAGGAACCTTCGGCGTGGGACTCTGGTGCGTGTGGTCCCCTTGGCTGGCCTATTTGGTGACCGGACCTCGTCGAATCGCTCATCGGAGTATCCATCTCCGCCGTGAGCTTAGCTGTGCCGTGGGCAGGGTGTTTGCGCTGTGTCGCGGCTGGAGTTGAGGGGCGACATGGGTGCGGGCCGTTGCGAATCTCACGAGGGTCGAGTGAATTCGGGATTGGGGACTTGGTCGGCCGGAATTGCGCATACTCCGGTGAACCATCGCCGGGGAGCGGCGTCGGGTAGGTGCGAGTTGAGCTGGATTGGGGAGATGGCTCCCTGACCGTTGATACGAGATGAACGGACGAGATTAGATTCAAGTTACCCCTTCACCGTTTTGAATCCAGTGCGTCGATTCAGATCGGGTGGCTGGGACTTGATTTTTCCCCTGCCGTTGATGCTCGATCGAGCGGTCACCGGGATGGGATGTTAAGCGATACGCGCGATGTAATCGTGGCCGCTCATTTCGGATCTGACGGCCATTTTTAGACGATACCCCTTCGCGGGCTAGTTTTGCACAAGAGCCCTCGGGGAAAACGAGAATCAACCCGCAGTCTAATGTATAGTAGTCTGTGTCTGTGGAAATCTTGCGCTAGACACCCTGGCTTTTCTGGAAAATGAGGCCCAGTCCAGAGACTTAGAAAATCAGAGAAATAATATTAGAAATTCATTTTTAATACAAAAATAAATCTAGAAACTTGTATAATTCATAGAAAATGCATAGGAACTCTAAATTGGTTCATTCCAGTTCCTAAATTTTTGTAATAATATTGTCTACCCATTAGTGCCTCTGTTCTAACATGACAAACACATTAAAATTATTCTTTCACTTAATCTTGTATTAAATGCATAAAACCTTAGAAAATCCATAACTTAAAATATATAACTCCAATTTTGATGATTCCAGTTCCTGTGATCTTATTTTAATGTCTAGTTTATTACTGTATATTCTATTTGCATGTTTGATGTGATGTTAATTTATGCTATACCATGTATGTATTGTATTGATGCGAGTAGACGAGCAACCCACTGTGGAACCTGGGCTTCAACAAGTTGAAGTAGCTGAGCAGGAGCTCGTTGAAGGCAAGTTGTGCCCTTGATCACTTCTTTTACCCATTCATGTTCTTATTATTCATAATGATCTGCATAGGATAATTTTGCTGGGACCCAATAGGATGCCCTAGATTTTGACTATCTTTATACCTTGCTTCACCACTGGTTTTACTACTAAAGTTTTGGGTAGTACATGCTATTGCTTTATGTGGATTTGGGTATAGAGATATTCATCACTCATTGTTACACTATTTATTGTTATATGTTTTATTATTCCTTGTTCATGTTAAGATCATTATGTTAATTGGAACATGGAGAACCACCTGGGAAAACAGTGCTACCACAAGGGTTTAATGGGACGCCCTTGGCTGATTAACTAGGAAAGCTAGGGGAGGGCTACCTTACCCGAAAGGGGCAAGGGCAGTAGGGGAGAGGTTAGTGCAGGGGGGTCCCTGGTTGATTTTGCTGCGATGGCGGTCAGCCAGGAACCCTGTACTGGATCTTCCTATAAACTGTAGCGGGTAGTCTGAAGCTAGTGGAACTTTGTAAAGGCCTCGAAGTGGTACCCTGCCTCGCTTCCTAGGTAGAGGTGTATGGAGTCTGATCAACTCTGTGGCAAATGGGTAACACGACTTGTGGGTAAAGATGCGCAACCTCTGCAGAGTGTAAAACTGGTATACTAGCCGTGCTCACGGTCATGAGCGGCTCGGACACTCACATGATTAAATTATGGAACTTAAACTTAACCTGTCATTTCATTGCATTTGGGATTATTTTATTATTACTTTTACTTATTATTACTATGGTTTGGTATTTACTTACACTTAGAAACTGCTAATAAAATTTTGACCAACTTGTAAAAGCAATGCTCAGCTTCAGCCTTTATTTCATTGATCAGCCTCACACTACATGAACTCCCACCTTTGGTGAGTTCATGCCACATTATTCCCCACGACTTGTTGAGCTATGATCGTATGTGAGCTCACCCTTGCTGTCTCACACCCCCCCACAGGAGAAGAACAGGTTGTTGAAGAGGAGCCGCCTAACACTGAGGAGTTCGATCTGATCTAGGTGGCGTTTCTCAGTCGACATTGGTGCCATCGATCCTTAGTTCGTTTTATATTTATCTTTATTTTGTAATAAGTCTTCCGCTATGTAATAAATACTCTGATGATTTATGACATTTATCTCTATACACTCTGTGATTATATATGTTGTCTTCTTGGCGCATGTATGAGATGCACCCGGCTTTGTTTCTTTAAAACCGGGTGTTACATGGACCCATCCCGAGATGGGTACCAAACTGTGCTAACTAGACCATGCAGGTGCCTTGAGATGGACTGGAGACCATGGGAGAGCTTAAGACGGTTATCTAAAACTCTATGTTTAAGCTGTTAATTGTTTTGGTGTTTATTGACCCAAGGTTGAATTATTGTAAAACACTAATCCCATGTTCATCTCAAGTGAAATAAGGTGTATAGGTCCTGAATCATTATTGGTGAATCAAATAAAGGACTTTGATGAGAATCTCAACTTGCTCTGCAAAGGATGGTACCCGTGTATTTTAAGTACATAATTGCAATTTAGTATTGCTCTTAAGTTGGCTTGTTGTGCTACCTGTCTTTGGAGTAGTTATGCTTTATGATTGCCTGTGTTAAATGAATCATAATGATGTCTGCTTAATCATGACTGGTGCTATATAGGATATATCTTTTGAATCCTTCATGGGTAGCTCTTTCATTTGTTATATCCACAACGATTAACTCTCTTGGTGTATATGGATTAACCTGTAACTTTTTGTAAGTCATTCTATGTGCAAATATGACATTTTGTTTAGTCCATGTTCACATGGTTACCCTAGTTTGGTACTGTGTGAATTTCAAATCCATGTCGTGCCCTTTTGAGCTATGAGGTGCATGAGCAAAAGGAGCCCTAAATTGGTGATAACAAGTGCTCTCATAAAGGCAAAGGTATGGAAAACGGAACTGTGCAATTTTATTATCTTGAAGTTCCATTGATAGTGATCATAGCTGTGTTCTTGCATTTCATTGGTAGTATCATGGCTTAGGAGACTTATGCCTTAAAATGTTGTTTCTTTTGGTGTACCTAAAGAACCTTCTTAACTATGATGTGCTTAGACATGATCATGCTGTTTTTCAATTAGTATATGTGATGCAATGATAGTTAAGTATGAAGCATGTCTAAGTTGCGTGTAAATGTTATACTTCCTGTGAGTATTCAATTGGCTTAGATGCCACTAAGACATGCATTTTTGTATTTAGTCAACCTTTCATTTAGCCTTCAATTGGTGTTAAGTGGCTTTTCATTTGATATTCAAATTGGCATCGTTGTGTGATGAAAGTGATAGAGTATGCCTTGACCAAGGTATGTTGTGATCCCCTCTAGTTCTAAGAAAGCTAGAATGTGCAAAGTGCAAGTCATTCAAATACTTGATGCACAACTTGAGGGGGAGCACACATAACTTGTGTCTTTTGAGACTAACTGTTTCTTGAGCAATCTTGTATAGTCTCTAGGTGGAAAAGAGAAGATAAGCAAGAAATGGAGCAATCAGGACTTGGGTACCTCTGTAAGTCACGAAATTGGTATCTCAAGTTGTAAGTAAGTGCATATTCTTAGATTGCTCATGCTCTATAATATCTGGTGATAATAGATGTTTATTCTTAATATCATGGAGCTATGACAATAAATGAACTTTGCAATTGGTATCTTTCAATTGGTAGCCATGATAGTTTGCTTCAATTGACATCTTTTGATAATCATTAGAATAGAAGTTTCTTCTTGTGCCCAATACTATAACTTGTTCTAAGTTTGGTGTCTTAGCAACAAGAAAAAGTTAAGATAAAGAATCAGGCACAAGTGTGGAGAAGCTCTCGAGAGATTAAATACTTTCAAGATGGGAAGTACACTACAACATGGTAAAGGTACAAAAGGAAGTATTAATCTTTTTGCATATATGTATCTTACCTAAATGTTGATAGTGCATATGTTCAATAAGTAAGGGGGAGATTTGATAGTCGTTTTTCCTCCTTACACACCCTGCTGTCCCTTGACATCATCCTATGTTCTTGCTTGAGTATGGTTTTTGGTGTTTGATGTCAAAGGGGGAGAATTTGCGTATTAAAGCTTATCTCAACCTGAGAGGAAAGCTTATCCTAAGGGGTGATGTGTTAGTTTAAGCTTTGCTAGTATGTTATTCATATGCTTCTTGCAGTATTATATGTGTTGCATCATATGAACTAGTGTTTTCAATGCGATGAATTATTTGGCTTCTATAGTGTAATAGATAGTCATGTGGTTAATGGTGCTTTAAGATTGTTTTAAATTAGTATCTTAGTTTAAATTGGTATTAGTTTGAATTGGTATCTTAATGGTGAATAGTGGTAGGTTGATATTCCTGTGATATATCCACTAATTTGAATGGTGTTTAACTCTGATTATGTGCATTTGTGTGTATAGCATCATGGTTTGATTCTTGACACAATGCATCCTAAAAAGTGCCAAGGTGTAGAAATGCTTCGAATTGCCTAAGTATGTGCATATTGGCGTCTGAGGCCAAAATTATGTTTTTGAAGTAAGCACATATTTAGGGGGAGCATTCTATAAACTTAGAATTCAATTTGTGCTTCAAATCTTATTCTTATGTAAGCTTTAATTGTGTGGCCATCAATCACCAAAAGGGGGGAGATTGAAAGCTCTCTTGTGAGTTTTGGTGTTTGGATGACAACTCAATTAAAGGACTAACAAGTGTACTAAGTGTTGAACATGTGCTTAAGGTAAAGCTAACAAGGTTCAACAAGTGAACAAGTGTGATGGTCCAAGGACTAGATGATGATACATAATGGACATCACAAGTAAGATGGACATTGCATAAAGTGAGACTCGGGTGCGTAGCTCTGAGACAACTGATCAAGCCTAGGACGAAGGCAAGAGAAGCTTCGAAGTACCAAGTGCACGGGAGAAGGTCAAGGAGGCTCAGGAACCCAAAGCCAAGGGTGAAGAAGAAGGCTTGCAAAGTCAAGGGTGATCGAGTTGAGAAGAGCTATAACACACCAAGGATCACTACATAAGGACGTGACTTACAACCAATAAGGTAACAGCTACAGTTATGTGGTGTAAGTCATAAGGCTCAAGATCAAGCTCTAAGAAGGAGATCAAGGTCACTAGAAGGAGAAAAAGTGTTAAAACCAGAACTGGAAGCAGCCCAAAAGAGCTAAGTTCACCTTAATCTTTAGTTTGGGTTGTTCCTATGTTTGGAGATGTTCTATGTGACCTTTGCAGGATGTTGGAGCTAAGAAATATCAATCTAGATCAAGTCAAGCCGACTTAATGATTTATGAGTCCAACATCAAAGCTCAAGCATGTGAAATGCTATGGATGTAATAATTAAGAGAAGGTATGTTTCTAGACTTAGTACATTGGTTTTAGTGTGCTAATATACTTGTCTAAGTGTTAGAAACAGAAAGAAGAAGAAAAGGAAAGAGGTGCAAAAGGCTTGGCTGTGTACAGCCAAGGTTCTGCTCAGTCTGGGTACACCGGACTGTCCGGTGGCTCACCGGACAGTGTCCGGTGGTGCACCGGACAGTGTCCGGTGCGCCAGGCTGGCTCGAGCGAACTGGCCGCTCTCGGGAATTCACCGGCGACGTACGACTATAATTCACCGGACTGTCCGGTGTGCACCGGACTGTCCGGTGAGCCAACGGTCGGCCGGGCCAACGGTCGGCCGCGCAATCCGCGCGTGACGCGTGGCCGAGCCAACGGTCATATGGGGGCACCAGACTGTCCGGTGTGCACCGGACAGTGTCCGGTGCGCCAACGGCTCCAAGACAGCAACGGTCAACTGCGCCATTTTGGGAAGGAAATCGGGCACCGGAAGGTGTCCGGTGGTGCACCGGACTGTCCGATGCACCACCCGACAGAAAGCTGATATTGCCTTCCAAATGAAGTCCAACGGCTCCTAGGCCCCTTGGGTCTATAAAAGGGACTCCTAGGCGCCTCCAAGAAGTGTACAAGTGCAGCCAACAAGTGTAGACTTCACTGGAATCAATTTTCGCTCTCCCTCTTGTGTGTAACTCTATAGTTTGTGTAGAAGGCACAACTATAAGCCTTTAGAGAGAGGAGTAGTGCTGCTAAGAGCTAGAGCATGGTCTTGAGCGTATCGTTACTCTGCCGGGGTGCTGCCAAGAAGTTTGTAAGCAGCCGCGGTTCTATTGTAACCCCACTCAATAGTGAAAGGCTCTATCTGTCATACTGACAGATCTGAGCAAACGAAGGAAGGAGTTGAAATAGACTCCAAGCCCAGGTGTGGCTAACTCCAACGAGGACTAGGCAAGCATTTCAGGCTTGGCCGAACCTCGGGATAAATCCTTGTGTCTGTGTGCTCTGTTCTGTATTGTATCCTAACTCTCTGTCTTACTCGCCTTTATATCTGCACTTCAATACTTATCTGTGGTATAAGCTTGATTTGAAGTGCAGGACATTTTGAGACAGGATCTTCCATTCCGCTGCAACCTACTCGAAGAGTCTTCTCACTCCACTGCGTACTAAGTCTTCGAGTAGAGTAAGAATTTAAGTTTTAAAGTAATAAGTTTTATTCGCCTATTCACCCCCCTCTAGGCGACATCCAGATCCTGTTCCCGGGTCAAAGGGAACTTTCAGGTTTGGCTCCAAAGAACCTACATCCCCGTTGAGGAGTCTACTAAGGATAGGTCTCTTTTGACCCTTTCCCTCTCTCAAATGGTCACCAAGTCCGGTTGAGTTTTCTTCTCTTTCCTGGAGGACACCAAGTCCCATAAGGACCTCCACATAAAGAATCAAAGTCTCTTTCTAGCTCGTTACAACTTGAGAATGAGATTAGAAGAAACGAAGAAAGAAAGCTCAAGAGCACAAGAACCAAATGCAACACTCTCAAATGAGTCACTTTGTAATGCACTACAAATTTTCTAGCTCTAGATTGATGGATTTAACACTTAGGAGGAGTTGGGGTGCTCAGAGTTGTTTCACGTATTGAATGTGAGTTTGTTGTATATATTGTGTCTTCAATATGCTAATTGGGGTGTATTTGTAGCCCCCAACTGCCTAAATAGCCTTTACAGTCGTCGGGCAAAAACTGCACAGTCGAGTGGCACAACAGACCCCTACAGTGTCGGTCCGGTGCACCACCGAACGCTCTGACCTCTCCTATAGTAGGTTACCGTTCTGGTAGGTGGTTGCCACAGTAATTAGTCCTATGTGCCACAGGGCTGCCACGTGAGCGCCACGTCAGATCTTGCCGTTGAGATATGAAAACTAGCCATTGAACCTAGACAGTCCGATGCGCCATTGGATCGGTCCGAGTAGCCAAACAATTGAAGTCCAATTAACATTCTCTCTACGTAAGTGGTATGGTGCGACATCGAACCGGTCCGGTTTACTAGCCGCTAGTTGAACAAATTCAGTCTTCTCTACGTAAGTGGCCCGGTGCTCCCAGACTCAGACCGATTTTGGAAAACTTATCCAATTCTTCTCTAATCTAATTTGGCTGACTTTGAGGATGTTTCTAAGACTTAGACAAACATATCTAGTGGCAATCCAACTAGTCTAAGTTAGGAAACTTGGACAATTTAACTTCTCTAACTCATATTTATAGTTTGGCTCAAACTGGCTCCAAAAGAGTGAATTGTTGAAACTAAGCTATCCAACCCCTTTATATGCATTAAATAGGTCCCTATGGGTTATTAGAACTTATCCAATGTATAGAACTACTGCTAGTTCATATATTCCAAGTTTTACCTCTTTTTGGTTGGTTTTGACTGATTCTAACTTAGAAACTGTGAATTTGATCTTTTGAACCTGTGAATTGAAGACTTGGCAACTAGTTAGTTTGTATGGTTGTGATGGTCATCAAGTAACAAAATAAATATAATAATGGTTTAAGGCCATTTCCCTTTCATATAGCAAGCTACTTACTTGCAGGGGAGAAGATTATGTTATGATCAGTAGTAGAATTTATTATATCATGAACAAATAAAAAATTCTACAAAAAGTAAATTATTAGCTAAGGAAATAAGTATGAAGCTAATGGTTGGTAACTCGATCTACTCTAGGCGATCATCATCATTGAAGTTGAAATCATTATAACCTAACGGGGTGTCACTATCAGTAGAGGCATAAACATCCATGGAGACATGATTAGACTATTCAATAGTCTTATGTGTCTCAAGGAGGGGGCCTTCAGTCTTAGCATCTATAGGAGCCTAGACAAAGTGAACCTCTGACTTTTGGTGTTTCTTCCACTCTTGATGCATGTCAACGAGGTGTTTCTCAGTGGTGCATTGACGGAACCAGTGTTGCTGATACCCACACCTAAAATAGCCATTGATAACATGCTTTGATGCACTTGAATCACCCTTCTGGGATTGCCTTTGTATTTGCCTTTTTCATTGCCATGTCCATTGGTACCACTATTACTACTTCCATTTTGTTTTGTCTTTTTGAAATCCCCCCTCTTGGACCATGATTATTGTGGCGCCTATGACCCCTTCCTTTAGATGGGAATCTCTTCCTCTAAGACTAAAAGTTGGCATGTGCTTTAGGCACGACAATAATGTCAATAGGATGTTTCTAATAGTTTTGAGCCTTATCACCAAGAAACATGTTGATGAGGTCATATTACTTCGTGTACTTGTTGTGGTATAATAGTTGGAGGATTATGTTTATGGGTGGATGGTCTGAAGAGTTTTATCGATCATCTATAGGTATGTGTGTATCTATGTGGCCACAGAAACGCAATTGAGGGATAATGTGGTGGATGTCGTTGTTGTAAGCCTCCAAAGTATTAAAGTCAAGGAAGCGAAGGGTGGTCCATTCCTTGCATTTGTGGAAGCATGACATGCTTTTGCACACCAAAACACTCACACAACTTCATTCACATTACTAGAGGGTCTTTCATCTTTATATACTCCATCTTTAAGTCTGGATAGATGTGGCGCCTAAGGAAGATGTCAGCTTTTGCCTTCTTATGAAGCTATAGACTAGTGTCATGAAGTCCCAGCTGAATGATCGTCTTTCCTAGCTACATCAACTCTAGATGAAATTGGTAGTCATCATCCTAGGTCAAGTAGTTCTTGCTATTCAAAATAAGCTCTACGAAGTCAATTCTATTCGGCCAAAGTATGTCACGCAAAATTAACTTTAGGTTAATTAGGCATGTCGATCATCCATCGAAATAATTTAAATGGTCATGCGTAAAAACTAATTTTAAACATGTATTATTTTATTTGTTATTTTTAGTAGAAAACATAAAATAGGGAGCATGCATATAATTTAAATATGCAATAAAAATATTAAACAAATTTATCATAATTTATTTGGGTGCAATAATTATAGCAAAATCAATTCTACATAAAAGTGGAAACAACAAAATGGGTGAATTTTATAGCCCACAAGAAGCACAGGAACGTCCCCGCGTGATTCGTGGGCCGTCTAGTGGACTTGTAGTGGAAACTGGTTGAGGGTGGCCCAACATAGTATAGAAGGCGCATGTGGCAGCGCGTCAACATATGCGGCTAGCGACGAACATGGGCGCGGCTAGCGGAACTGCGACAGCATGCACGACGGGCACGAGTGGTGGGGGTAGCGGTGCAGTGGATATGAGTGGCGATAGCGACATGCGGGCGCAGAGAGCATGACTGACGTAGCGCGGCAACACATGCGATATGCGCAACTGGTGATATCGCTCGAGCGCGTGGTGGTGCGGCTTGTGACGGCAGAGGTGGCACATGGCCGCAAAATCAATCGTGCTTCTTGATTCTACGAACGGAGATGAAACCTATTACATAGTCCAGTTGGGTAAGGCCAGGACCTACGGCTTAACAGAGAGTTGATATAGATTGGATTCGCAATAACGCTAGGGTAGAGTAGTGTTGATAAGGTGTAGAGTAACATTGTCGCCACATATCTCATATTCGGACCATGAATCCTTCCATCAGCAATTGAGCCATATGAATTCCTTTCCAATGCGGCTTAAACACTAATATTCACAAGCTAATTATAAGAATCTTTTCTTTTCTATTTCCTTTGTAAGAACGGTATAAATTTATTATATAGGAAGCTAAAAATTTTAAAAATATATTTGTTATTAACTTATATAACCCGCTAGTGCTCTGGCTCATCTGAAAAACAGTTTCGGCTCTGACTTCTTGGCTTCTCTAGATAAGCTGGAGTCATTTTGCAATTTGTTTAGAAAACAACCTCTCATATGTTTCTTTTAAATGATGTATAAGGAAAAATGTAGGAGAAGTAGGTAAAAGCCCTGTTTTTTGTGCTTTAGCTTCTAATAAAAAAACGACTCCAGCTTTCGGTTTTACTTTTTGATAGGACTTTAAGATGAGCCTGAACTAGAGCCGTCGCCAGCGCTTAATCTATCCCCCGTGGAGCAACAACGAGTCACTTCTGCCCGAGCTGGGAGCATGCAGCCCAGGGACCAGGGTTCCAGGCCATGCAGCTATTCAGCTTTAAGGAAGAATAGGCCCATCCGATCGGACCAATGTTAGCTAATTCACAAGAGATCCATTCACTTGGTTTCGTAAATTATATTTTGCCTAGGCCATTCACTTTCAGGCTTAGCTGTCCGTTGTTTCGACCCAAGTTTCATTTTTCCCTATTTGGCTCGAAAAGCTATTTTTTAAAGTTGTTTGATTCTGTTATTGGTTTTGCAGTACATCTTTAGTACCTCACGAAATTAGAAAGATGAAGTGGGCGAGTACATGAGCCTAGAAAGCATCCTCATGGTGGCAAAAAAAAAACGAAAATACGTGAAAAGATTCATAAAAACTAAACAAACTCATACTATGTACGGTCGTACACTCAACCATACTATAGCCCAGGTATGGGGGCAGTTAAAAGGAAGAGATCCCTTGTTCCTGCAAACCCCATAGCTCCATCTTCTAGGCAGCTCTATGAAGCAGAAAACAGACAAAGGGACTATGTCTTTGATTATGAAGCGTATGAAGAGGAACCTAATTAATGGACGCCTTGACACGGCCTCGATAGAAATCATTACAAAGTCACAGAAAACAAGCAAGCAGAAAAGAAAGATAAGAGGAAGATGACAATAGCATGAACCCTGAAGCGAAGACCGTAGAAGTTGATTCACTGTAGTCCATATGAAGTTTGTGGAGGGCTGGAGGTGCATGCAGTAGGAGACAAGGAGAGAGGATAATTACATCAAAACACAAAAAAGGTTTCAGGTTTTATAAAAGACAAAAGTTTGTTATCCCTACCGTTTGCATTGTCTTAGCACAACATATTTTATATCAGGTCTATTATTTTCAACATAAGCGGTCAATATATATTAGAATTTTAGACATATTCAGTACCAGTTAATTTAAAAGTAACTAAATAACAATTTGTGGGATCGGATATAAGCATGTGCGATCCAAACATGACTAACACATATATAACACTAATCATAATAATTTTAATCAAATAAATTATAAGAAATTAAAGGATGGAAGCAACGGAAGCATACCCAACGACACTAGAGTCATTTATACTAGTCGACGGTGTAGTCCTTCTTGAAGCGGAAGAGCAGAAGTAGTTGCCTAGGATCAGCCAAACGGGAATACCATAAGATATAAGTTGAAGAGACATCAGAACTCCCGTAACTCATGTCACCATTGCAACATACGAAACTTCTGTCCTCACACAATCCGTAAACCTTAACATTACAAGCAAAAAAGGGAACTCCTAAAACTACTTGGCTTGAGTAGCAAAACACCTGATAGGATCTAGATGGTTATATGAAGGTGAATTACCTATAAAAATTAATCTAACAAAACTTATCATACGACCTAGAGACAAGATAAAACTTGTATGCCGAACCATATATATGTATTGAAGTGTCACAATCATCTGGGACTCAAATGTGATTCAAATACTAGTCTTAGGAGGCTAGTATACACATTTATATGTCAAATGTTTCTAGATCTGATTAAACGAGACAAACCTATACAGATAACGATCAACTTTAAGAGTTGGTCCATAATTCGGGACATATCATCAGAGTGGGGCTAAAGCAGCTCGATATTTACAGCGAAGCAAATTAGCGGTCCAACAGCCATATGTATGGTTGGCAACATCCATAACTCTTACCCGATCAACGATCTCCTTCTCTGAAAACAATAAATAAGCAATAGTGTGTATTTACGTACCTAGCATCCCACATTCACCCCACGGAATAGGGAAATCATATATAATGCATGGAGTATGTGAACCTCAGGATATTTTTATAGAAAAATCAGTTTTTGAAGCAAGGCTATTTTGTAAAAAAATTTATCATTTTCAAAGCGCATCCTCTCACAAAGGAGCAGGAAGTTTTTCAAAATAGAACCAAATCCCCTGGACTAAACCATCCAGGAATCTCGGTAGTTTTTCACCGGTTTTTATTTTCAAAAACAGTTACTGGACTTCCTGTCCACCATAGCTCAAGGCTCCACGCCGGACCTTTCAAAACCATTTTCAAAATATTTTGGAAAATAAAACACTAATTGTCAAATGGATGTCATAACTCATCCATATTCGTGGACGTGGACTATTCGAATAGATTTTTGAACTCTGCGCAGAGGTGTACACTTTACCCACTAGTCCGGTTTCTGCAATCTCACTGTCGTGACATATGTGATGACATGTATGTGCTTGTGTGTAGCACTACTCGCATAAGCAGTAAATAGAAAGGAAACATACACAAGTATAGAAAACATAAAGTACCCTGCGGAGGGACCGATGCTCAAGGCATCAGTGGCTCCATTTGCACAAGACATCTCGTGTGTATGCTCGATTAATCGTACTAATTCGATGCAGGCAGGTGTACGCAGTGCAATCCCTCGAACGGCGCCGATGACAAAACAACACTGGTCGAGCGGATGAAGCGAGCAGTCGCGAGTACACTCCCTAAAAACCTGATCGCCCGCACACCCGTGCAAGTGTACCTCTGCGGATGGCGAGTTCAGAGGTCTGCTCTCCCACTCTCTCTGTACTCGCAGAAGGTGGGACGGGGATATGCTGTTTACAACGCGTCTGAGAGATTGTGCGTCTAACCGGAAGAGCGTCCTCCTCCTCCATTCTTATACGCAGTCAGAGGTGTGACGGAACCTCCCAAGTCATTAGGCCCACCTATAGTTGTCCTTGTCCAACGGACCTCAGACAACCCTGCAGGTGCCCCTGAATCACTTGACAAGTTCGGTATCTGCTTTTCTTATCTTTCTTAAGAGCGTTTTACCCGTCACGCAGACATTACAAGCATCAGAGATACAAAAATGCGGAAGCAGTTACATAAACTTACCTTTATTTAAAAGTAAGACAGAGTTATATTATTACAGACCAGAAATATAATATATAAGTGCTGAGTATTATTATTACAAACCATGGGAGGCAAAAATCCCTCCCGATAAGTTTTAAACAAAAGTTCTATGGAGGATCCTTTCCTCCCGCAGCTTCACTCCTGGTGCTCTTCCTTTGGTACCACCTTAGAACAAAAGCAACAAAAGTTGGTTGCTTCCTCACCTAAAAATAACATGGGACAAAGCCCTGAGTATGGAATTACTCAGCAAGTCTTACTCGACTAAAGAAAAGACTCTCAAGGGTATGCTGGCTTTCAAGGAGTCAAGGTAAGGCTTAACAATAGTCAATGACTCGGTTTGCAGAAATACTTACTAAAAGTGGATCCTTAAAAATCCAATTTTACTTGTCAGGTTAAGTAAGATTACCTGTATCTAGAGTTCTTTCTACCCTAGTTCAATCACTTGACCTGCACTAGCCAATTTCTTATCAACCCTTCATCTTCACTGGAGTTCTACGTATAGGTCAGTGACCAAGTCTTCATAACCGCGAAGGTACGGCGATCCGAATCGATTATACTCAGCTGAGGATCTCCAATCACATGACATATGTAGCACTTAACCCTTACATATGTCAACTCGCCATCGGGGTTCTTAAGACCAGATCAGGTTCACGCCAACCGAGAGCACAGATACACCACCGTCCAGCCTCTTGCCACGGAGGGTACACGCTACTCTTGTCATCTCTCCACTCCCATTGCGTGGTATCTTATTCTGGTATTAGTCTGCCCGAGGCAAAGCTTACCCATGACGAGGTATGTGACCAGTTAAAGGGTCCTCGGTCATCAAGCCTACATCGACACGGTCCTTAATCGACTCAGACGGAAACACTACACCGAGACTCTCTTCTCGTGCAAGTCACCCGCCCAGTCTCAGCTTAATCATTTCAATCCCCAAAGTTTGGTACCTGGTAGAGGTACATCTTTTCTGATGTTGAACCCATCATGGCCATGATGGATCCACCATCAAGTTTTATTTTCAAAAACATCCCTCCCACTTTGCAACATGATCTTTTGTAAAAACAAAACATTTTGTTTTGCTAAAGCAAGACTAAGCATAGGAAAAACCTTTTGTAAAACAGGGATTCCAAGGAAGGTAATCAAATTCAAGGAAGGAAATGCAGGAATTGTTTTAGCAATCAACTCCTATCACCTAATGCATCAAGCAAGTGAGAAAGAGTTTAAAAGAATCAAGGAGGTGGCAAATGCACCGGGGCTTGCCTTGTTTTACTGGTGAGTCAGGCTCAGTTCCGCAGATGTCAAAATAGAAACAGTTGCCTGCCTGATGTTCCTCGGGTGGTGGTGGTGTCCTTGCTTCTTCTTCTACTTCCTCTTTGTTTTCTAAATATAATCATACATAATAATGAATGCCCATGTAATGCTCATGAGAGTGCAAAGATAATAAGAGTTTATTATCTAAAGTCTTGAATACAATTTTCCTTCACGGATCTCCGAGAACTTAGGGTTTCCGAAGTCATTAGTGAAGTTCACAGGACAGGGGTAGGGTTTTGGGTTCTAAGTATCAAACAAGGTCCAAATCATACCAAAATCTACCCAAGGCTTCTAAATAATAGTTAGGGGTTTCCTAAAAAGTTTGGGGATTTTTGGAATTATTATCTATTTTCAAAAAATCCAGAAACATGGTTTTAAGCTGTTTTAAATACTCTATAATTCCCTATTTGGACTAAAAATCAAGAAACTATTTTTATTAAATTCTATAAGAAATTAGGAACCTAGCAAAATTGGTTTGGTAGTTTTATGATTTTCTACAATTTTCTAGAATTATTTTAGCTCTGGCAGAAAAAGAAAAAGAAAAACAGTGAATAGTACTAGGCCGAAAGCAGTCCAAATCGGCCCACTCCCAGCAGAAGCGCGCCCGCGCGCGCCTGTGTTGATTTTGCAAACCAACCCCTGGCGTTCTGGATAACTTGAAGTGGGTTCCTCCACTGTTTCTGTGAGTCGCTGACAGTTTATAAGAAACCCCCCACGTTCTATTCCTTTACACATCCCGATCCACGACGGTGAACTGCATGGGGCAGAGCTCCGGTGAGCTTGTACCGGGCGATTCAGGCAACGACCGGCGTTCTACTTTGGTTTACACCTAATTCAGACCATAACCAGAGTTTCCCCTCAAGCAATTTCACTAATGGCTACCCAATTTGCTCTGGCCACGGTGACAGCGGAGACAATCCATGGAACAGCGTGTTCCCGGTGATCCATGGTGGTCTAGTTCAATCCGAGGGGTCGAGGAGCTTGAGGAGAGCCTAAGGATGCTAGAACGAATGATGGAGAAGCTTGAACTGACCTGGAATAAGCTGGCCGCGGTGAGGCTAAACCGAATGGAGTTCGAAAGTGATTTGGGGAGAATTCAAAATTAGAGCTCTCTGGTGGAGGATTTGAGGTGCAGGTGGGTGCGTTAGCTGCTTGAATACATGGCAGAGCCGAGAGGGTGCTCAATTTATAGGCCCAGTGAGCGGTGGCCGGGAATTCGAGCGACGCCGCGCGGCGGCCGGGGAAACAAGGAGGTACTAGCGCTTGCGATTAGTGTCCGGTTACCATGGCAATCTCTCCGGCGATCAACGGAGAGTTACAACGATTCACGGTGATGCGGTGGAGGTACCAGGGCACATGGCGTTCGGTCGTCGGGCAGCCAACTCCGGTAAGGATAACTTCGGCCGACCGCGCGGCAAGTGGGCATGATGGCCGGTCCGGCTAGTGTCGGTGTTTTGGGTCCGACCGCACACCCGGGGTTGCTCCTCAAGGTGTTTTTAGGAGTAGGACGGTGTCGACGACTGTAGCAAAATGGTTCGTGCCGATCGCACGAGGGACAGTGGACAAGGTTTACAGGTTCGGGCCGCTTGGAGATGCGTAACACCCTACGTCCTGGTATGCTCGGTGAATGTGGTTACAAGAGAGCTCTCTGGATCGAGAATACAGAGAGTTGACGTGGTGGCTAAGTAAAGGGTCGATCGTTCTGAAGGGGTGCTCCCTAGGCCTTATATACTCAACCGTGGGGCAGTACACGCGGATAAGATAACAATAAGTAGCTAAAAGATAGTGAACCTCTTGAGATTATCCCTACGTAACCCTCGCCGACTTATCCTCGCATGGCTTCGTTGCATGGAGGCTCCAGTGCGGGAAAGTCGGATCTCTGTTGCAGTCACTCGCTCGACGCTGTGGGCCGTCCGGGTTTGCACCAATCCGGCCTCATGTCGTTCTGCTTTGCTGGTTGTTTCTCCCCAGGCCCACGAAAGAATGACCTTACGATTTATTGGGCCCTTGGGCCTTTCGTGAGGTCCTTTGCTCTTTTAGTGGACCCAGGGGATATCTATCCCCCACAAGCCCCCGATCTTTGGGTTAATTTAGAGGTAATCAACCCGAAGATCCCAGGTCTAGCTTGTAGGTGATTTGAAGAAAGATGGCTTCCTGTTGTCTTCTCCTGCTCCGATCACTCATTGACCAAAGCCTAGTTCCGTGCCTGTGCCTTAGAGGTCAGCGTTCCAATTTGTAGGATTCTGAACTTCATTGGGTGCACCGGAGGTGCACCCAATGGGTGTAGCCCCCGAGCTTCGAGTAGATTTTAGAAAATAATCTACTCGAAGGTCTTCAGTAGGGATTATTTCCGTTTGTGTTCCTCCACTTTGGTTGAGGGTTGGCTTTTTAATCTGTCCCACGCTTTAGAAATCAGCACTATCTCGGCTTGGAATGATAATCCATGGGGTGCACCAGAGGTGCACCCAATGGGTGTAGCCTCCGACCTTCAAGTGGATTTTTGAGGATAATCCACTCGAAGGTCTTTCTTTTGCGTCTTTTTGCTGAAGATTATCCTTTCTGTTTGTAAAAAATTGGCATGATGTCATCCGCACTATGTCATCAATATTATGCTTCAGAGGTCAGCATGCATTTTTGTCTTTTGCAGCCGAGTTCGCAATCCATCCATATCTTGCTGGGTAGTGCAATTTATTTGCTCTGTGACTGATTGGACATTTGATGGACGTTCTCTGTCTAGTCTTCAAGTCGTTTCTGTCGACCATATTTTGTACTCCACTGGCTATATTTGGCTTCCCTCTAATTCTCACTGATATCTCATTTTTGTCCTGAGGCATTCACTGCGTGCCCTGCACAGATGTGACCAATTTGAAAAATATACTGATAATTCCTGGGCGTCCCCCCCAATGGGTGTGGGCAAGGGACGGCTTGGTACGCTGAGTGTTTTAGCCGGCTGCTTCTGAGTAGTAATGTGATGTGACGGCGAGTGTAATCATATCCTTCGCGCTGTTGACTGGAGTCCCAATGGGTGTAGTGTTGCGTGAAACGGCATCAGCCGCCTGACGTGTCTTCACACGGGTGGAAGTGCTTATTGAATGCTTTGCGACTGTTCAGTGACCGCGGTTGGAGGTGAGCGGTTGCCTTCTCCCTTTATAAATAACGCCGTTGCCTTTCTGGTTTTTTCACATCTCCTCGCTGTTCTTTACTGCTTCCTTCTCTTCTCTCCCGTCTGCTTCCGCCATGGGCAAGAGTAACAAGCGCAAACGCGAACCGACTCCTCCATCGGAGGATTTCGGTGACTCGGAATACTCGGAGGAGTTCTCCTCCGTGTCCGAGGGATCTCCGGCTCCCGTCTCTCCCCCGGCGTCGTCCGATGACTCGGACGACTCCCAGGGGATAGCCGCGGAAGTCTGGACATACATCCGGGCCATAGAGCGCTCCGGGCTCGAGGGCTCGGATGAGTCGGAGTACTCCTCGGATGAGGAGGACTCGGACGGCGGCGGCGAGGACGAGGACGACGACAACGACGACGATGACAACGACGACGGTGGCGACGGTGACGGCAATGGCAGCGGCAGGGGCAGCGGCGACGGCGGCAGGGACGGTGACAGCGGCAGCAGCAGGGGCAGCACCAAAGGTGGCAGCAGCAAGGGCAGCACCAAGGGCGGCGGCGGTGGCAGGGGCAGGGCCAGTGGCTAGACGCCACTGGTCTTCTTGGATATTAGTATAGTATAGTATAGTTAGAATAATGTAGTAGTAATGTAGAGTAGTATAGCGTAGTATAGTAGTAGTAATGTATTGTAGTAAGAGTAGGGAAGTATCAACTCGCGAAGAGTTGATTTGTAAGTTTATTAACTTCCCTTTGAATGAAAGAATGACGTTTGGCTTCTCTTTTGATGACTGTCCTGCTTATTTGTGAGTCTAATTCCTTTGAAGGAGTAAAATGAAATACTCGGGCATTGAACTGGAGTTTTCTGAAATGGTTGCCGAGTAACTTTGTAGGTGGTGTTGGCGCTTATAGAAGTAACTGTCGAGTAACTGAAGATTGTGTCGGCGTTTTTAGAAGCAACGCCGAGCAACTGATCATTGTATCAGCGTTTTAGAGGCAACGCCGAGTGACTGAATATGATATCAACGTTTTTAACGTCGATTGACTGGAAGTCGGCATCGGCATTTTAGAAGTAATGCCAAGCAACTGAACATGAAAACAGCGTTTTAGAGGCAACGCCGAGTGACTGGAGGTCAATGTCGGCATTTTAGAAGTAATGCCGAGCAACTGAATACGAAATCAGCGTTTTAGAGGCAACGCCGAGTGACTGGAGGTCGATGTCGGCATTTTAGAAGTAATGCCGAGCAACTGAATACGAAATCAGCGTTTTAGAGGCAACGCCGAGTGACTGGAGGTCGATGTCGGCATTTTAGAAGTAATGCCGAGCAACTGAATACGAAATCAGCGTTTTAGAGGCAACGCCGAGTGACTGGAGGTCGATGTCGGCATTTTAGAAGTAATGCCGAGCAACTGAATACGAAATCAGCGTTTTAGAGGCAACGCCGAGTGACTGGAGGTCGATGTCGGCATTTTAGAAGTAATGCCGAGCAACTGAATACGAAATCAGCGTTTTAGAGGCAACGTCGAGTGACGGCAGGCCGTCCGAGCCACTTTGAGGATGATGGCCGAGTGATGAGGTGGCGCATCAGTGTTCTGGGGATAACTGCCGGGTGACCACGTGGCACGCTGGTTTTGGAAATAACCGTCGGGTGATGACTGGGCACTTTTTGAAACAGTATCTGGCTCGAGAATATCCCATAAGAGCTGCGCTTTTAGCCATCTTTGCTTTTCGTGCCCTAGTTCTTGCATTCCCGCTTCCGAATCCTCTCTGCCGCTCGCCTCCACTTTGCTCGCTGGTAGAATTGAGATGGCGCCCAAGAGGAAGACCGCGAGCTCGTCTGCTGTGGTGATTCCTCCGATCGATCCCAACAGCCAGTTGCCTTTTGCAGGTAACCACATGTCCATCATTTCCGAAGCTGAACTCCTCCACCTCGTGTCCATCGGGGTTCTTCCTCCGCGGGAACTCTGTTCTTGGCGGATTTGCCACGGGACTACTGTCCCGACAGAGGATACCCACGAGTCTGTAGTTTACGCCCCTTTTCTTCTCCGTGGCCTTGGCCTTCCCATCTCTCCCTTTTTCCGCGGTCTCCTTGATTTCTACCACATTAACCTGACCCATCTGAACCCTAACTTAATTCTGCAAATCTCCATCTTTGTTCACTTATGCGAAGCCTTTCTTGGCGTGCTGCCGCATTTCGGCCTATGGAAATACCTGTACCATTGTCGCCCTGGGATGGCCGGGGGACAACATCAGTTGGTCGGAGGTGCCAGTTTGGAGATGCGCCGCGGGCGGAAGACTGAGTATCTTGAGATTCCCCTCAAAGATAGTATTAAGGGGTGGCGTTTAGAGTGGTTCATAGATGATAATTGTGGAAATTCTCTCCCCTCCCGGTCGGGAAGACAGCCAGACGTTCGCACCCCAAGCTGGACCGAGTCTTCCACGGATGAGGAGGTAGCTGAGGCGAGTGTGTTGCTAGCTGAAGTTGGACTGCTGAAAGAGAGAGGTCTAACTGCTGAAGTTGTGGTCACTGACTTTGTTTTCAAGAACATTCAGCCACTGAAAGATAGGGCCTATCCAGCTTATCTGTATCGAGGGCTAGCCGACTCAACTCGGGTTACCAACAGGAGAATCCCCTCTGCTGACTTGGTGAGCCGACTTGAAATGATTCTCAGGGGCAAGGTGTCCAATGTTGGTGCTCCAGTGGCGTACTCGGCCTAGAACTTGCCTCCTCCCAAAGCCTTCACCCTTTTCGTGTCAAATCCACCTGTGACTGATGGCAATTTGGGCCTTAGAGTGCGACCCTCTGCTGAAGAAG
Organism: Zea luxurians; assembly: GCA_029449295.1. NCBI lineage: Eukaryota > Viridiplantae > Streptophyta > Magnoliopsida > Poales > Poaceae > Zea > Zea luxurians. The sequence continues at coordinate 1,609,799 of JAOPSE010000132.1, forward strand.
TCAGTACTTTGGTTGCTTCGCTTGGGGAGATTCCTGATGACGAACGGCAAGTCCATTTTGAGGTGCCCCTGAACCCTAGTGATGCAGATATAAATGCCATGCTTGATCTGCTAGCTGAGGATTCTTCCGACGCTGCTCCTGCTGGTACATTGGCAATGGTGCCCCTCCGAGGGGTTGATACAACTTTAGATGTTCAGAGACCTGTCGGTACTCGCCCGAGGCGCCCTAGCCGAACCAATCAGCCTGAGCCTTCTGCTGATGAGCAAAAGAAGAAGAGAAGACGCCTCCGGCGAGTATCCAGTTTTGATGAGGATGCTGGTACCTCAGTTCCTGCTACTGAGGAAGTGCCTGCAACTAGACTTACTGACGCTGACCCCAATGGGTGTACCCAAACTGCTACTGATCCCAATGTGGGTGCTCCATCTGTTGCTGACCCCAATGGGTGTGCTGCTTGTGTTGTCACTGTAGAAGATGAGGAGGAAGAGAATGAGGCTCCTTTGACTCGGAAAAACAGTCGGCAGTTCGTCGCCAGCGGTGAAAGTAGTGGAGTTCCTTCTCCTGCTTTGTCTGCCCTCATTGGTCTGCAAGAACTGTCCCTGGCCAACTTTGATCAAACTCTTGAGGATATGGTCCCAGAAGACTTGTTATTAGAGCCAGTGGATGATGATGCAATGGAGGCTCGCGCTGCCGTGCCTGATGCTGGACTGAGGTCATCCCGTGCCTCGTCGACCTTAGAGCGCGATCTCGAGGGTCGGGAGACTGACTTGGATCATCCCGGTCCTATGGAAGTAGTTGAGGGTCCATCAACCTTAGAGGTGGTTACTGCAGAGAGCCTGGACCTCAAGAATGGTGCTGACACATGCCCAGCCCCCGAGGATGTCGCCGGGGATGACTTAGCTCAGGTGAAGAGTGTAAGCCACTGCCCAGCCCTCGAGGGTGCTTGTAAGTGCAATCAACCCTAATTGAGGGTTTTGGTGACTAATGACAAAACAAACTAAGAATCTAACAAGTTTGCTTCTAGTATGTACACAGTATTTCTACAGACAGGAGAAGCACAGATCTTACGAGCATAAAGATATATAGCACAGCGGATTTAAAATTCCACATCAAATGGCGTGCTCAAAATGCCAAGAAACAACGGCGGTGCAAAATTTATAACTTTTGAGTCATAGGAATCACCGTACAATTAAGAGGGATCCGCAACGGTTAAGTAAGTCGAAACGAGCCAAGTTCAAAATGATTTGAAAAAAAAAAAAAAAAAACTCCTTGGAGATCATTTTCCTTGATCATGAATGCTCTTGAGAAAAACAAATTTTACTTCCCCAAAGTCTTCCTCTTTTTGTTCCCTTCAAAATTCTCAAAGTTTGGTTTCAGCCCCCTGAAACCGGTTCAACCGGTCCTGAAACCGGTTCAACCGGTTTCGGTACTGTTCACCTGCCATCTCTGCTCTGACCTATCTGACAGTCAGAGCTGTCAGAAAAAGTCGCAGCAGATTTATTTTAAAATTCGGTTGAGCCTATTTTTGTCCCTACTCAGCCGGTTTTGAAACCGGTCGAGTGTCCGGCTGAGTAGCTCAGTGGACCGGTTTCTTCCTGGTAGAAACCGGTTCAACCGGTTTAGAAACCGGTTCAACCGGTTTTTGCCCACTTTCTCCCAACGGCTGCCAGCTTTTGGGGGATCCTTTATATACCCCCTCACACTCTCTCTCTCATTTACTTCGCCCCTCTCACGAATTCTGAGCTGACCAACCTCTAAACAAGAGCATTCATTTCACCTTTCACACCCGCAATCGCATCACCTTCAATCATTTGAAGGATCCTTGGTGTGAGGTGAACTCGATCGAACTCGCTGTCATTTTCATCTCAATTCTCCCTTTCTCTTGTTCTTGAGCTCGTTGCAAACTTAACCGTGTGCGGATTTGTTACTCTTGGAACCTTGTGTTCCTTGACGGTTAGAGGTTGCTTGGGAGTCTCCAAATTTGTGGACGACCCCAAGAAGTTTGTATCACCCGCTCCTTGAGCAGATTTGAGAAGAGATTGCCTTGACCTTTGTGGTCGGCTTGTGGAGGATTAGGGTTGGAAAAGACCCGGCCCTTTGTGGGTTCCTCAACGAGGAGTAGGACACCTTTGTGGTGGTTGCCGAACCTCGGGTTATATCGCGTGTTCTCGTGTGTTCTTGTCAAGCACTTTATATTCTGTGGTTGGCTCATATTATTCATTTAAGTAGCTTTTGTGTAGAGAAAATCTTCAGTTGTATTATTCACTACTTCACACTTGTTAAATAGATTATCTAATTTGAGTTGAGCGGGTTCAAACTTGTTCAGTTGTGATTAAAATCGACTGAACCGGTTTGCACCTGTGCAACTTTGATTTAACAATATTTCGACGTTTTTAGTGAAAATTTTCAGGTGTAGCCTATTCACCCCCCCTCTAGGCTACTTTCAATTGGTATCAAAGCCTCGTACCTCATTTTACGCTTAACCGCGTGAGGAAGCGATTATGTCTACTCAACGGGACCATGTGGATCCTATCCTCGAGGATATTCCCGTCACATCCTCCGGTGAGGAAGTGGACCCCAAGGTCCTCGACCTCGCCATGAAGATTGCCGAGAGGATGTTCCTCAAGATGAAAGAGGAAGATGCTAAGAAAAAGGCCGAAGAAGAAGAATCAAGAAGAAAGGCCGAAGAAGACAAAGGTAAGGGAACATTTGATTATAATGATGATCTAGTGAATCTTTTGGTGTCTAAGGTATTGAGCAAGGTAAGTCTCAACACTGAAGGATCATCTACCAAAAGCAAAGGTAATGACTTTAGCAAAGTTCAATTCGATTACTCTAGAAATTTTATTCCCAACTTCTCTTCCGCCCCACTTGGAAAGTTACCAACTCTTAGTGAGTTGAACTACGATGAGTGGGCCGACAAGATGAAGTCGCATTTAATCGGTGTGCATCCTAGTCTTTGGGAGATTGTTAATGTAGGTATGTATAAGCCCGCCCAAGGAGAAGAGATGACTCCGGAGATGATGCAAGAGGTTCATCGAAATGCTCAAGCAGTGAGCATAATCAAAGGAAGTCTTTCTCCGGAAGAATACCGGAAAGTTCAAGGAAGAGAAGATGCCCGTGACATTTGGAACATTCTTAAAATGTCACACGAAGGAGATCCCAAAGCTAAAAGACATAGAGTTGAGGCTTTGGAAAGTGAGCTTGCAAGATATGATTGGATAAAGGGTGAATCGCTTCAATCACTCTTTGATCGGTTGATGGTGTTGGTCAACAAAATAAGAGTTCTTGGAAGTGAAGATTGGAGTGACTCCAAGGTCACAAGATTGTTCATGAGAGCTTATAAAGAAAAGGATAAGAGTCTTGCAAGGATGATTAGGGATCGTGATGACTATGAGGATATGACGCCTCATCAATTATTTGCAAAGATTCAACAACATGAGTCCGAAGAAGCCCCTATCAAGTCAAGGGATTCTCATGCGTTGATCACTAATGAACAAGACAACGCCAAGAAGAACAAAGACCACAAAGCAAAGAAGGTGGTCGAGACCTCAAGTGATGAAGATAGCTCAAGTGATGAAGACACTGCTATGTTCATCAAAACATTCAAGAAATTTGTAAGGAAAAATGACAAGTTCCAAAGGAAAGGAAAGAAGAGGGCATGCTATGAATGTGGCCAAACCGGTCATTTCATAGCGGATTGTCCTAACAAGAAGGAACAAGAAGCTAAGAAGGAATACAAGAAGGACAAGTTCAAAAAGGGGGGCAAGACCAAGGGATACTTCAAGAAGAAGAAATATGGTCAAGCCCATATTGGTGAAGAATGGAACTCCGATGAAGAGAGTTCTAGCTCCGAGGAAGAGGAAGTGGTGGCAAACGTGGCCATCCAATCTACATCAAGCTCGCAACTCTTCACCAACCTACAAGACGAATTCTACACTCCAACTTGCCTCATGGCAAAAGGAGATAAGGTAACTTTATTTAGTGATGATTTTTCAAATGATGATGATGATGAACAAATTGCCATGAAAAATAAAATGATTAAAGAATTTGGCTTGAATGGATACAATGTGATCACCAAATTAATGGAGAAGCTAGATAAAAGAAAAGCAACTCTTGATGCTCAAGAAGACTTGCTTATCCTTGAAAAGGAAAGAAACCTAGAGCTTCAAGAATTGCTTCACAATAAAGATGAAATGCTAGATGTCTTGACTAAGGAAGTATCTTTAGTCAAGATAACTATAGAGAATAAAGATAAAGAAGTAATTAACATGAAAACCTCTATAGCTAATCTTGCAAATGAAAAGAATGCACTTGAAGCAAGCATATTAAGCTTGAATGTTCAAAAACAAGAACTTCAAGTGCAACTTGAAAATTGCAAGAACATCAATGCCTCATCTTTAGTGCTTGAATCTAAGACTAGCTTAAATGATAATTCTTGCAAACATTGTGCCAAATATCATGCTTCTTGTTGTCTAACTAACCATGCAAGGAAAAATAGCCCACAGGTGAAGGTCAAAGAAATTTTGAAAAGATGCTCTAGCAATGATGGGTTAAAGAAAGTTGAACCCAAGTACAAGTCTCTTAAGCCCAACAATGGAAGAAGGGGGCTTGGGTTCAACTCATCCAAGGAAAACCCTAGCACAGTGCATAAGGGGTGGAGATCCCCCAAGTTCATAGAGGGAACCACCCTATATGATGCCTTGGGGAGGATTCACTCCTCAAATGACAAGTCACCTCAGGTAAAAGTAAACTTGAGTTCCACAAAGAGTAAGATGAAGGAAGTGGGATCCTCAAGTGGTCAAAAATTTAATGCTCCTATTTCCCATTCATATCTTTGTGATTATATGTTGACTTGGGATTTAGGAAAATTGGTTGTGAAATATGTGGGTGCCTACACTAAACGAAAAGTAATGAAAAGAAGTGTGTGGGTACCCAAGGCTATAACTAACAATGTAGGACCCAATTCAATTTGGGTACCTAAAAGCATAGCCTAAACTTGTTTTGCAGGTCTACTCCTCTGGTGGGTCAAGTTGGGTGCTTGACAGTGGATGTACAAATCACATGACCGGGGAGAAAGACATGTTTCATACATTGCAACTAACTCAAGAAGCACAAGAAATTGTGTTTGGAGATAGTGGCAAAAGTAAGGTGATTGGTATTGGTAAAATTCCTATCTCAGACCAACAATCACTTTCAAATGTTTTATTAGTAGATTCTTTAAGCTATAACTTGTTGTCCGTTTCACAACTTTGTGGAATGGGTTATAATTGCCTATTTTCGGATGTGGATGTGAAGATCCTTAGAAGGGAGGACTCCTCAGTTGCCTTTACCGGTCGCTTGAAGGGCAAGCTTTATCTTGTTGATTTCACAACAAGTAAAGTGACGTCTGAGACTTGTTTAGTGGCAAAATCCGACAAGGGTTGGCTTTGGCATCGCCGGCTAGCCCATGTCGGTATGAGGAATTTGGCCAAACTTCAAAAGGATAATCACATCATTGGACTAACAAATGTTGTATTTGAGAAAGATAGGGTTTGTGGCGCATGCCAAGCAGGAAAGCAACATGGAGTCCCACATCAATCAAAGAATGTGGTCACAACAAAGAGGCCATTGGAGCTCCTTCACATGGACCTCTTCGGACCGGTGGCCTACATTAGCATTGGTGGTAGTAAGTATGGTTTAGTTATTGTTGATGATTTTTCTCGATTTACCTGGGTTTTCTTTTTAAGTGACAAGGGTGAAACCCAAGAAATTTTGAAGAAATTCATGAGGAGAGCTCAAAATGAATTTGAGCTCAAAATCAAGAAAGTGAGAAGCGATAATGGGACGGAATTCAAGAACACAGGTGTTGAAGAATTCTTAGGAGAAGAGGGAATCAAACATGAGTTCTCGGTGCCTTACACTCCACAACAAAACGGTGTTGTGGAAAGAAAGAACCGAACCCTAATTGAAGCTGCAAGAACCATGTTGGATGAATACAAGACACCTGACAACTTCTGGGCAGAGGCGGTCAACACCGCCTGTCATGCAATCAACCGTCTTTACCTTCATAAGATCTACAAAAAGACTGCTTATGAGCTTCTCACTGGTAACAAACCCAAAGTTGATTACTTTAGAGTTTTTGGTTGTACATGTTTTATTCTCAACAAGAAAGTCAAGAGCTCAAAGTTTGCTCCTAGAGTGGACGAGGGCTTCTTGCTTGGTTATGCATCAAATGCCCATGGATATCGTGTTTTCAACAATACCACCGGTCTTGTTGAAATAGCGATAGACGTGACATTTGATGAGTCTAATGGCTCGCAAGGGCACGTTTCTAATGACACTGCAGGAAATGAAGAACTACCTTGTGAGGCTATAAAGAAACTTGCAATAGGTGAGGTGAGACCTCAAGAAAGAGATGATGAAGAAGGAACCTTATGGATGACCAATGAGGTAGTTGATGTGGGTGCAAGGGTGGTGAGTGACAAAGTGTCCACCCAAGCAAACCCATCAACCTCAAGTCATCCAAGCAACGAAGAAAATCATCAAAGAATGCCAACAGTGGTAGAAAATGAACATGAAAGCATTGATGGTGAAGTGTCTCTTGAACAAGCAATTGATGAGGAGGAGCAAATACAAAGACATCCATCAGTTCCTCATCCAAGAGTCCATCAAACAATTCAAAGGGACCATCCAGTGGACAACATCCTGGGTAGCATCAGGAGAGGGGTAACAACTCGATCTCGTTTAGCTAATTTTTGTGAATTTTACTCGTTTGTTTCCTCTCTTGAGCCACTTAGGGTTGAAGAAGCATTGGGTGATCCGGATTGGATAATGGCCATGCAAGAAGAGTTAAACAACTTCACCAGGAATGAAGTCTGGTCCTTAGTCCAAAGACCCAAACAAAATGTGATTGGGACTAAATGGGTCTTTAGGAACAAGCAAGATGAACATGGTGTGGTCACAAGGAACAAGGCACGGTTGGTTGCCCAAGGCTATACTCAAGTGGAAGGACTTGACTTTGGTGAAACATATGCGCCGGTAGCAAGGTTAGAATCAATTAGAATATTAATTGCCTATGCTACTAACCATGATTTCAAGTTATACCAAATGGATGTCAAGAGCGCTTTTCTAAATGGACCACTTCAAGAAAGAGTATATGTGGAGCAACCACCGGGCTTTGAAGACCCAAAGAAGCCAAATCATGTTTATCTTCTTCACAAGGCACTCTATGGGCTTAAACAAGCCCCTAGAGCCTGGTATGACTGTCTTAAAGATTTTTTAATTAAAAATGGGTTTACTATAGGAAAAGCTGACTCTACTTTATTTACTCGAAAAGTTGATAATGAATTATTTGTGTGCCAAATATATGTTGATGACATTATATTTGGTAGTACTAATGAAAACTTTTGTAAAGAGTTTAGCAAAGTGATGACAAACAGGTTTGAGATGTCTATGATGGGCGAGCTTAAATACTTCCTGGGATTTCAAGTCAAACAACTCAAGGAAGGTACTTTTCTATGCCAAACTAAATATACTCAAGATATGCTCAAGAAGTTTGGAATGGAAAAAGCAAAGCACGCCAAGACTCCAATGTCATCAAATGGACATCTTGACCTAAATGAGGAAGGTAAACCTGTAGATCAAAAATTGTATAGATCAATGATAGGATCACTGCTCTATTTATGTGCATCTAGACCTGATATAATGTTAAGTGTTTGCATGTGTGCACGTTTTCAAGCAAATCCTAAAGACTGTCATCTTGTAGCCGTTAAGAGAATTCTAAGATACTTAGTCCACACCCAAAACCTAGGCTTATGGTATCCTAAAGGCTCCCTTTTCGATTTACTTGGCTATTCTGACTCAGATTATGCCGGTTGCAAAGTAGATCGAAAAAGCACTACTGGGACTTGCCAATTCCTTGGGCGGTCCTTAGTGTCATGGAGTTCCAAGAAACAAAATTGTGTTGCACTTTCCACTGCAGAAGCCGAGTACATAGCAGCTGGGGCATGTTGTGCACAGTTGTTATGGATGAAGCAAACCCTTAGAGACTTTGGTTGTGAGTTTAACAAAATTCCACTTTTGTGTGACAATGAGAGTGCCATAAAACTTGCAAACAACCCTGTGCAACACTCTAGAACTAAACATATTGACATTCGACACCATTTCTTGAGAGACCACGAAGCCAAAGGAGATATCGAACTATTTCATGTGAGCACCGAAAATCAACTAGCCGATATCTTCACAAAACCCCTTGATGAGACTAGGTTTTGTTTCCTTAGGAGTGAGCTAAATATCTTAGATTCTCGAAACGTGACTTAATAACTAAAATTTTGATAAAATTTGATGATTGAAAATTGATTGTTTGAGCAATTTGAAATGAGAAATATCACTTTTATCTTTAAAATATCTCATGTCATATTTGCTAAGTGCTATTACAGCCCTTACGGGCAATATCTGGAAACTGGTTGAGTAAACCGGCTGAGTAGGCCACTCAACCGGTTTCTCCCTGGTGGAAACCGGTTGAACCGGTATAAAAACCGGTTGAACCGGTTTCGGCCGTCGCGCCGTCAGTCTGTGCGCAGTCTGCGCTGACAGCTGCGCAGTCTGCGCTGTCAGTTTTGCAGTCTGTGCTGTCAGACTGCCAGGATTTTCGCGCAGTCAACACTGTTTTCTGCGCGCTTTTACTGCGCAGGTTGACTCGAAACCGGTTGAACCGGTTTTGAAACCGGTTGAACCGGTTTTCGACTTTTTGGCGGCCGACTCCTCTCCCTTTTATGTCTCTCCCTCTCTCTTTTTCCCTTCTCAGTCTCTTGTTTTTCCAGCCGCCGCCGCTCCCTCTGTTCTCTCTCTCACCTTCTCACTCTCTCGTGTCCTCACTTGTTTGGAAGTGTGGTTGGAGATCCGTTCTTCTTGGCGTGTCTCCACCATCTTCCTCCATCTTCTTGGGAGTTCTTGCCCCAAAATCTTCGGATCGAGGTATTGCTCTTTGTTATTTTCTTGTACTCGATCCTACGCGTTCTTGATTATCTTATGTATCATTCATTGGGTACATTTTAGTTTAAGTGATTGCAACACTTAGATTATCCCCATTTTGTCTCAAACATTGTTAGAGATTAGCTATTTGATGTTGTTCACTGTAGTTGAACCGCTCATATGAACGGTTGAAGTGCATGCTCAATGTCTTATGCGGTTCTTCTCCAACGTGTTTGATCCTTGCTCATCATAGGTTCTATTTCTTATTTATTAGAATGGTGCGAAGAAGGAACCCATCGGTGGTCGAGTCCGACTCCTCGGACGACCAGGAAATCCGAGAAGATTCTCCTCCTCGCTCTCGATCCAAGCGAGGGCGCGGAAGTGGCAATGTCTTGCCAGGTGCTGAGGCCTCCGGGTCTCATCATGCTCGCGGTCGGACGTCTCGGAATCCTTCCGGGCGGTCTCGACCTGCGGCAAATCCGCAGGCATGGGAGCCTGCCAGTGATGATGATGGGGGGAAGGACGATGATGTTGATCTTCCCCCGGCCCATGCTCCGGTGATTAGGGGTTTGGTCCTCCACCGTGCTGAAGCTCGGCGTGCTGGCAATGAGCCAGTCACTGACTTCACTGCCAGTGGAGGCTCGGCCCTTCTCCAGGATCTTCGTTTCCAGAATCCTGTATTGCGTATTCGCGATGCCAGGATCGATGGAAATCGATTTTGGACTCTTCACCATGTGGATTTCTACAACTCAGTCATTCTTCCCAAGAAGCATCAACCAATCCTGCATCAACGATTTATTAACTGGGAAGGTTGTGAAGCTATTGGTGATCCAGAGATGTCACAGGCACTGAGGGCCTGTGAAAGGAAACAGATGAAGGAGATCATGACATTCCAGTATGACTGGAATGATGAAGTCATTGCTCAATTTTATTCTACTCTCTGGATAAAGCTTGCTGATGAGGAGAGTCACTACAACTACCCATATCTGAACTTTTTCATTGAAGGTAGTTGGTACAAGGTGAGCTATCGTCGATTTGCTCACATTCTTGGCTTTTCTGACGAGGACATATCTGGAGATAAGATCAAAATTCATGATTTCCGGCAGCCCACAAGAGAAGAAGCCAAGGATCTTCATCTGTCTGAGTCTGGCAAGTATTGGGAGTCAACCAATGTTCATAAGTATTATCGTTATATCAACTCCCTCTGCAGGATGACCCTCATTCCTAAAGGGGGAAATCAGATGAACATCCTTGGGGAGAGCAAGGTCCTGCTCTCGTTTATGAAGCCCAACAGCTCAGAAAGGATAAATGTCTTTGACATGATTTGGCAGGAAATTATTCATGCTGCCTGCTTTCCTTTGAAGGGGTGTCTTCATGCTCCTTTCATTATGAAGATGATTGAGGTCGTGACCCAGTTCAGATTTGACAAGGGTACCCGACATCAGTCCTACACCCCTTTCTGGATTGATCCCAACAATCCAGCTGGGCGCCTTCGGAAAGCTCCTTCCAGTTCTCGTGGACATGCCTCTGCGGGTCCGTCTGCTGCTGCTGCTGGTGCTGGTGCTGCTGCTGCTGCTGCTGCTGGTGCCTCGCGCTCTTCCCCTGGCCGTGGATCTCCCACACCACGTGGTCGTGGTCGTGGTCGAGGTCGTGGTCGTGGGATGGGTGCCCGTTTGGCCCACGGGATTGCGACCTTCTTCTCCATGTGCCGCAATATAGCTGCAGACGTCCATGAGGTGGCTCGCCGTCAGAGGGAGACCGACGACAACCTGCGTCGTCAAGCTTCTGCGTTGGGTACTCCCTTTGCTCCTCGCTCTCCTGATGTACCTCTCCACCCTACTCCTCCAGATATCAATGAGTGGTACCAGCAGGCGTATGGGGTACCTTTCTCTACAGCTGATGACATCGAAGAAGAAGAGACTTTTGTTGATGATCCAGAGCAGTTTGTCCCGCCCTCGTATCATGGGGATCCGGGACAATCGTCGTCTTATCCTCCGCCCCAGGACCCTTCGGGCAGTGCTCCTCCTCCGGCCCAGTCTGGAGAGGAACACTTTGCCGCTGACCTGGCGCACCATTTCTTCGGTCCTCATCATCCTCCTCCTCACTGGTGATCATTTCGTTCGGCGGTTCTCTCTCTTTTTGGTTCTTATGCCAAAAAGGGGGAGAAAGTTTATTATGCAGTACCCCTATTTTTGTAATGAACTCTTGGTATGTAATAACTATGTGATGCATGCATGGCTTGAATGCCATAAACTCCATGGCTTGAATGCCATAAACACCTTTATGATGTGTTGAGACAAGCTCTCATTATTGTAATAGTTGTAGAACTTTTCTTTTCATATCATATGCTATGCAATAATGAGCTTGTATGTGCTTGTACTTTTTATTCATTTATGCTTCATACCTCATCTTTGTTGTGTATAGTGTTGACTATTCTCTCTCTAAATATGTTGCAAATTGACATATCAAGTCAATGTTAATATCGCAAAACTCATGCACATATTTAGGGGGAGCTACACATACACAAAAGGTTTTATATTGCAAATACTTTTAACTGTTAATTCTTATTTCCATTATAGTTTGTTTTGGCATCAATCACCAAAAAGGGGGAGATTGTAAGTGCAATCAACCCTAATTGAGGGTTTTGGTGACTAATGACAAAACAAACTAAGAATCTAACAAGTTTGCTTCTAGTATGTACACAGTATTTCTACAGACAGGAGAAGCACAGATCTTACGAGCATAAAGATATATAGCACAGCGGATTTAAAATTCCACATCAAATGGCGTGCTCAAAATGCCAAGAAACAACGGCGGTGCAAAATTTATAACTTTTGAGTCATAGGAATCACCGTACAATTAAGAGGGATCCGCAACGGTTAAGTAAGTCGAAACGAGCCAAGTTCAAAATGATTTGAAAAAAAAAAAAAAAAAACTCCTTGGAGATCATTTTCCTTGATCATGAATGCTCTTGAGAAAAACAAATTTTACTTCCCCAAAGTCTTCCTCTTTTTGTTCCCTTCAAAATTCTCAAAGTTTGGTTTCAGCCCCCTGAAACCGGTTCAACCGGTCCTGAAACCGGTTCAACCGGTTTCGGTACTGTTCACCTGCCATCTCTGCTCTGACCTATCTGACAGTCAGAGCTGTCAGAAAAAGTCGCAGCAGATTTATTTTAAAATTCGGTTGAGCCTATTTTTGTCCCTACTCAGCCGGTTTTGAAACCGGTCGAGTGTCCGGCTGAGTAGCTCAGTGGACCGGTTTCTTCCTGGTAGAAACCGGTTCAACCGGTTTAGAAACCGGTTCAACCGGTTTTTGCCCACTTTCTCCCAACGGCTGCCAGCTTTTGGGGGATCCTTTATATACCCCCTCACACTCTCTCTCTCATTTACTTCGCCCCTCTCACGAATTCTGAGCTGACCAACCTCTAAACAAGAGCATTCATTTCACCTTTCACACCCGCAATCGCATCACCTTCAATCATTTGAAGGATCCTTGGTGTGAGGTGAACTCGATCGAACTCGCTGTCATTTTCATCTCAATTCTCCCTTTCTCTTGTTCTTGAGCTCGTTGCAAACTTAACCGTGTGCGGATTTGTTACTCTTGGAACCTTGTGTTCCTTGACGGTTAGAGGTTGCTTGGGAGTCTCCAAATTTGTGGACGACCCCAAGAAGTTTGTATCACCCGCTCCTTGAGCAGATTTGAGAAGAGATTGCCTTGACCTTTGTGGTCGGCTTGTGGAGGATTAGGGTTGGAAAAGACCCGGCCCTTTGTGGGTTCCTCAACGAGGAGTAGGACACCTTTGTGGTGGTTGCCGAACCTCGGGTTATATCGCGTGTTCTCGTGTGTTCTTGTCAAGCACTTTATATTCTGTGGTTGGCTCATATTATTCATTTAAGTAGCTTTTGTGTAGAGAAAATCTTCAGTTGTATTATTCACTACTTCACACTTGTTAAATAGATTATCTAATTTGAGTTGAGCGGGTTCAAACTTGTTCAGTTGTGATTAAAATCGACTGAACCGGTTTGCACCTGTGCAACTTTGATTTAACAATATTTCGAAGTTTTTAGTGAAAATTTTCAGGTGTAGCCTATTCACCCCCCCTCTAGGCTACTTTCAGTGCTGCCGGGGATGATCCGGCTCAAGTGGGCAGTGCCAACTATAACCCAGCCCCCGAGGGTGCCCAAGTAGAGTCTCCTTCCTGTACTTCCATGGACGCTCACGCGGGATCTCCTCCACACTCTGGCTGTATGGTGGTAGCCCAGAATTTGGATCAAGGAGTCGCTTTAGAGGGCAGCGCCCCTGCTGACCGAGTGTTGGGCTCTGTTGAAGGTACTGAGTTGATCTCTGCTGATTCGTTGCAAACTGCTCCGGGTGGTGGCCTTACATCTGCTTATCAACTGGTCTCTCCTGATTTGGGGATACCTTCGTTCTTTTCCAACCTCCAGGTACTGTGATGTATTTTAGCTTGATTTTTACGTTGCCTGAACTTCTGTCATTATACTCATCTGTTCTCCTTATCAGGCTTTGGTGGATGGGATGGCTAGCCAGCTGAGGCTACAGGGTGCTTCTGCCCCAGAGGTAGCTTCATCTCTTGCATGTTGGAATCCAGTGTCACTTCAACGTCGCGTCTCTGAATTGGAGGCAAACAACGCTGGTTAGTGCTTTTTTGCTTCTCTCTGCCTTCGTTGTGGACTGCCTTACCTTCTGACCCCATTTTGTTTGATTATCTCTTGCTAGGAGTGACTCGGCAGATTTCAATTCTTGAGGAAAAACACTCCCGAGATCTGGCTGAATTGGTTCAGCGGTGCACTGACTTTGAGGAGAAGTACTCTCAGGGCCAAATTGAACTAGGTCAAGTCTCTGCTGCCTTGGATGACGCCAATGCCCTGAGTTCTTCTCTTCATGCTCAGCTTGATTCTGAAAAGGTAGTTTACAAAACTGTGCCTTGCCTTACTGTGCTCCTATTACTTGCTTAGTTTTTGAAGGAGCTGACTTTTGCTCGCAGGAAGAAAAGCGTATCCTTGCTGCTTCTCGTGACAATCTTGACAGATTATATCGTGATTCTAGCAACTCGCTGACCATCTTAGAGAGGAGTCACCGCTTTACCATGGAGGAATTGGACAGTCAACGTTGTAGGCTGCAGGAATCCGCGGACGAAGTGACTCGCCTCAAGCAATTGATATTAGCAAAGGATGCCACCATTAAAGAACTCCGAGCTTCCAAGAAATCCATTGTCCAGGAGTTAGAGACTGCTCGACTGGTTGCTAAAGTTGCCGAAGAAACTTCTGTTACTCTCAAAGCCCAGCGTGACAAAGCTATGGATAAGGCTATTCGGGCAGGACGAATACTGATGAGGAGACCCAGCGTGGTTGTTCCTGAAGACATAAGAGCTGATGTGAATGCTGCCCCTGATTCCTCGAGTCGCCCTTCTTCGTCGGTCGCTCCTGAGAAAGACTTTGCAAAATAAAGAAAAACTTTTGCGTGCTTTGAGTGCGCGGTTAGCATAATCGAGTATTTGTCAGAGGACATTAGTTCAGCGTTCGAATGATATAATGACTTTCTTATTGTATTAGAATTCATCAGTTCGTAAATTTATAGTAATGAAATGACGCATTATGAAATTTGTTTGTGGGATATGGAAGTCATCCCCTGAATTGTTGAGGCATGTTGCATCAGCTTAAGTCGTTGCCGATTTAAGTCCACTGCTCCGTTTGTAGGGCATAGTGGTCACCCCAAGTTAAGTAAGTATGAGCATGTTGCACCGCCTTAAGTCGTTGCCGACTTAAGTCGATTGCTCCGTTTGTAGGGTATAGTGGTCACCCCGAGTTAAGTAAGCGTGAGCATGTTGCACCGCCTTAAGTCGTTGCCGACTTAAGTCGATTGCTCCGTTTGTAGGGTATAGTGGTCACCCCGAGTTAAGTAAGCGTGAGCATGTTGCACCGCCTTAAGTCGTTGCCGACTTAAGTCGATTGCTCCGTTTGTAGGGCATAGTGGTCACCCCGAGTTAAGTAAGCGTGAGCATGTTGCACCGCCTTAAGTCGTTGCCGACTTAAGTCGATTGCTCCGTTTGTAGGGCATAGTGGTCACCCCGAGTTAAGTAAGCGTGAGCATGTTGCACCGCCTTAAGTCGTTGCTGACTTAAGTCGATTGCTCCGTTTGTAGGGCATAGTGGTCACCCCGAGTTAAGTAAGAATGCGAGTCAATCGTAAACGAGCTGAGCGTCTTTGAAATCTCTTCTTTATTGACGACATATTTCCACTTTACAGAATACATTGTTGCCCTAGCAGTTTTGAAATACAGCTAGGGATAAAACTTTCTGAGGTGCTCTATGTTCCAGGAGTTCCCAACTTCTGTGCCATCCATCTGAGTGAGGCGATATGATCCGGGTCTAGTGACTTCTGTTACTATGAAGGGTCCTTCCCATAAAGGTGATAACTTGTGCCGTCCCTCCCCCGTTAGAATTCGGCGGAGGACGAGGTCTCCTACTGAAAAGAACCGTTGTCGCATAGCCTTGTCGTGATAGCGCCTTAGAGTCTGCTGGTACCGTGCTGATTGGATTACCGCATTCAGCCGCTCTTCCACAAGTACATCAATGTCCTCCAGCCTGGTGGCCTCAGCTCCTGCTATGCTTTCGAAGATTAACCTTGGCGCCCCAAACTTGAGATCAGCAGGTAGCACTGCCTCCGACCCATAGACCATGAAGAAAGGAGTGTTTCCATGCAGGGCTCGGCTAGGTTGGGTTCTTAGGCTCCAAACGACATAGGGCAATTCCCTTATCCACTTGCCCGCAAATTTTTCATTCTTATCGAAGACCTTTTTCCTGAGTGCCTCCAATATCATCCCGTTGGCTCGCTCAACCTGCCCGTTGGCTCTTGGATGGGCTACAGATGCATACTTGATCTGAATGCTCTTTTGCTCGCAGAAGTCAAAGAATTCTGAACTTGTGAAGTTGGATCCTAAATCAGTTATGATGCTGTTTGGTATCCCGAATCTGAATATTATGTCTTGTATGAATTCCACGGCCTTAGCAGAGGTTAAAGAGGCAATGGGCTTGAACTCTATCCATTTAGTGAATTTGTCAATCGCTACCAATACATGAGTGTATCCCCCTTGAGCTTTCTTGAAAGGTCCAATCATATCCAGTCCCCAGCATGCGAAAGGCCAAGTTACTGGTATGGTCTGCAGTTGCTGTGCTGGCATGTGTTGTTGCTTTGACAAGTATTGGCAGGCTTCACACTTCTGAACTAACTCGGCTGCATCATTCTTCGCTGTCGGCCAATAGAATCCTGACCTGAAAACCTTCCCGACTAGTGTTCTAGATGCTGCATGTATTCCACGTTGCCCTGCATGGACCTCTTCCAGAAGTTGCTTCCCAGTGGTCGGGAGAATGCACTTCATGAGGATGCCTGATGCGCCCCTTCTGTACAGTATTTCCCCAATGAGTGTATAGTGAGCCGACTGTCTTGCAATGCGTTCTGCTGAATTCTTGTCGTCTGGTTCTTCTTCATTCTTTATATACTTAATGATCGGCCTTCTCCAGTCGTCAGAGTCTGACTCGGGTTGATCTATGATGTTGCACTCTTCTGTTTGACCCATTGAGATACTCGGCTGCAGAATTTCTTGCACGAAAACTCCGGGTGGTACCTGAGTTCGACTGGACCCTAGCTTGGACAGTACATCGGCTGCTGTGTTCCGATCTCTTTCTACATGAAGAAATTCCAGACCCTCGAATTTTTCTTCCAGCTTTCGGACGGCAGTGCAGTATTTTCCCATTGAATCGCTTGAGCAATCCCACTCCTTGTTTATCTGGCTGATGACTACCAGAGAGTCCCCGTATACCATTAATCTTCTGACGCCCAATGATATGGCAATGTTCAATCCATGGATCAAAGCTTCATACTCGGCTGCATTGTTGGAGGCCGGGAATAGCAACTGTAGGGCGTACTTGAGGTGTTCGCCTCCAGGCGCAGTGAAGAGAATCCCTGCTCCTGCTCCCTGCAGCTTCAGTGAGCCGTCAAAATACATTCGCCATACTTCTGCAGTCTCCGGGTTGTCGGGTACTTGTTGTTCGGTCCACTCTGATACGAAATCAACCAGTGCTTGAGTTTTGATGGCAGTGCGAGGTCGGAACTCGATGTCATGAGATCCCAGCTCACAAGCCCACTTGGCTATTCGACCAATGGCTTCCTTGTTGTGAAGAATATCCCCTATTGGAAAACTTGTAACTACTATGACTTTGTAGTCGTCAAAGTAGTGACGCAGCTTGCGGGCAGTTAGAAGTACTGCGTATAATAACTTCTGAACTTGAGGATACTTTTTCTTTGAGGGGCCTAGGACTTCACTAATGAAGTAAACAGGATGTTGTACTGGATAGGCATGTCCTTCTTCTACTCGCTCGACTACCAACGCGGTGCTTACCACGTGAGTCGTGCAAGAGATATACAGTAGCAAATCTTCAGCTGGTTGAGTTGACGTAGCTCGCCGGGGTGGTTTTAGTACTGGTGGTGTTGTCAAGAATTTTTTCAGAGCATCTAGAGCTTCTTGTGCTTCTGAAGTCCATTGAAACTTATCCACCTTCTTGAGTAACTTGTAAAATGGCAAACCTTTTTCTCCTAGCCTGGATATAAATCTGCTCAAAGCTGCCATACATCCAGTAAGTCGCTGAACCTTCTTTTGCGATCGAGGTGCTTCCATCTTCATGATAGCTTCAATCTTATCTGGATTAGCCTCAATTCCCCAGTGGCTGATGATAAGCCCGAGCAACTTTCCTGCTGGTACCCCGAAAACACATTTCTCGGGATTAAGCTTCCATCTATATCGCCTCAGACTGTTGAAAACCAGTTGTAAGTCTTCGATGAAGTTTTTTGAGTCCTGCGTTTTGATTACCACGTCATCCACGTAGGCCTCCACACGCTTGCCCCAGTGATCGGCTAAGCATGTTTGAATGGCTCTCTGGTAAGTTGCCCCAGCGTTTTTGAGGCCAAACGGCATGGAGGTATAACAGAAAGCACCAAACGGAGTAATGAATGCCGTTTTTTCTTCATCTTCCTTTGCCAGACTAATCTGATGGTATCCGGAATAGAAATCCAGGAAAGACAGCATAGAACATCCAGCGGTGGAGTCCACCACCTGATCTATCCTTGGGAGCCCGAAAGGATCCTTTGGACAGTGTTTGTTGAGATCAGTATAATCAACACACATGCGCCAATCCACTTTATTCTTTTTGAGTACAAGAACAGGGTTGGCTAACCACTCGGGATGTAATACTTCTCTAATGAATCCAGCCGCGACCAAGCGAGCTAACTCGGTGCGAATGGCTTCTCTCTTGTCGGGTGTGAAACGACGCAGTTTTTGCCGAATCGGTCTCGCCTGGGGATAGACCTTCAATTTGTGCTCGGCCAGTTCTCTTGGGACCCCCGGCATATCCGCAGGTTGCCATGCGAATATATCTCGGTTATCTTGCAGAAACTGGACGAGCGCGCTTTCCTATTTGTCGTCCAAGCTGGAGCTGATGATAGCCGTTTTGCGCTCATCAGCGAACCCCAGGTTGATTCTTTTGGTTTCTTCAGTCGGCCGCATAGAGGTCGCGGTCTGAGCTTCGCTTGCCGGTACTGCGAGGTCTTCCTCAGGCTTAGAGTTCGCCAGTGTGGAAGGGGCCGTCGATGGCTTGGCGGTGAGAGCTGCTTGAATAGCCACTCGGAAACACTCTGCGGCGCCTTGGAAGTCGGCGCGCACAGTTATGATCCCTTGCGGTCCTGGCATCTTCAGTATCATGTATGTGTAATGCGGAATGGCCATGAACTTGGCCAATCCAGGCCTCCCGATGATGGCGTTGTACCCGCAGTCGAAGTTCGCCACTTCAAACCTCAGGAACTCGGTTCTGTAGTTCTCCGGAGTTCCGAAGGTGACTCGCATGTAGATGTGGCCCAGCGGGTACTCCCCTTCTGTCGGCACGATGCCGAAGAAAGGAGTGTCCGACTCGCGGAGCTCTTTGAGGCGAACCCCTAAGCCTTGAAGTGTCCGGGGGAAGGTGACGTTGATGCTGCTCCCCCCGTCCACCAGCACTTTCTTTACCCGGCTTTCTCGGATCACCGGATCGACGAGGAGCGGATATTTGCCTGGATGGTCGAAGTTGAGCCATTGATCTCCCCGAGTGGAAGTGATCGGGTGTTCCGACCACCGGTATGGGGCGGGAGGACCGGTGGTTGCCACCAGTATCTGGCGGTTGTTGAGCTTTTGTTGTCTTTTGCTCTCCTGCGACCCATGTCCGCCGAAGATGACGTTGACCTCCCTGTCGATGCGTGGGAAAGCTCCTCCCCCTCCTTCCTCCTGCCGATGAGGTTGTCGTGGTTCATCTGGTCCTCCCCTCGGTGGAGGAGGAGGTAGAGGTTGGAAGGGTCGGCCATGCCCAACAGAGTGCTTGAAGTCCCGGCAGTTGCGAAGAGTATGGCACATGTCCTTGTGGTATGGGCATTGGGCGTCGAGGATGTCGTCCAGCGTGCGCTCGCCTCTGCGAGGTCCTCCTCGGGCGCGAGAGGCAGGTGGTCCAGCGGCGTGCACTTCTTCGCGAGGCCTCTTCTCCCAGCGTTTGTCGGGTGGCTGGTTCGCGTCGCGTCGTGGTGCTGCCGGTGCAGGCTTTGCTCCTCCGATGAGGTCCTGAGCTCGCTCGTCGGCGGTGATGTAGAGGTCGGCTTCCCGGAACAGCTCCTCGGAAGTAGTCGGCGCTTTCTGTAGTATGGCTCTGACAAAAGCCGAGTCGTTGGATCCTCTGTAGAAGTCCTCGATCACGGCCGCCTCCGTGACCTCGGGGATACGATTTCTCATGGTCTGGAACCTTTTGAGGTACGACCGAAGAGTCTCATCCCCCGGCGCTTGATGGATTTGAGGTCCCACGGTTGCGTTGGCTTGTCGGAGAGGGACTGGAAGTTGGCGGTGAAGCGTCGACTGAAGTCCCCCCAGTCGTCGATGCAGTGTCGGGGTAGATGTCGCAGCCACTGCAGCGCGTCTTGCCCAAGGACGATGGGTAAATAAGCGGTCATCACGTCTTCGGATGCCCCGGCAGCCCGGGCAGCGGTGGTGTAGACGGCTAGCCAACCCCCTGGATCCTGCTTAGGTTCATATTTGTCGACATTGGATACCTTGAAGTTGGGAGGTCATTGGACGGCCCTAAGGCACGGAGTAAGAGCGGACACTCCGCACGTGTCCTCCTGTCGTCGGGGACGATGTCTGTCCCGGGGAGGGGAGTTGCGATTGTAGTTCCTCGACCGTCCCCGGGTGGTTCCGCCAGTTGAGGCCGTTGCCGACTCAGTTCCGGTGGCTTGGCTCTGAGTCGGGATGCCATGATCCCTGTCGTACTCCTCCCGACGGCGAATCTCGTTCTCATGCCGCCGCTCGCGCGAAGCATTGATGGAGCTTCGCGTGTCTCGGCGACTGTTGATGGCGTGTCGTAGATCGTCCGGCGGGTGAGCAAGCGGTAGAAGATGGTTGGCCGCCTGGGTGAACAATCGTCAGTAGCCCTCAGCGTCAGGAGTTCGAGGAAGTCCATCAGCTATCCGAGCCAATACCCCTCCGACTTCGCTCGGTGTGTTCATAGCTCGGGCGAAGTCGGGCTTCAGGTTACGCCCAAAGAATGGATTCTCCCGGCGTTGCCTTGCATCTTGCTCAGCCTGTTCCTGAGCTCGTCGGTGATCACGTCGTTGGGAGTTCCTTCGTTCTCTGAAGACGCGTTCTTCCGGGGTTTCTCCTATCTCCGAGACCTCGTCTCGCGAGACAGGCTGTTCCGAATTCCGCTCTCCGGCCGCGTGATGTCGTCGAACGTTCCTGCGCCGGTTCCTCTGTCGTCGGGACTCTCGTTGAGGCGGTTCTTCCCCGGGTACGGTTGGCTCGTCGTCGGAGACGATAGGCGACTCCACTCTCCCGATGAAGAGGACGTCGGGGTAGAATGGCGCTGCTGTCGTGGTGAGCTTTTTCCCGTTCTCCTTTGAGGCATGAGGAACGGAAAGAGCAACTCGCTTCTCCCTGGTTTCCTTCTTCCTTGCGATCTGTGTCCACTCTTTCGACGGAGAGGTAGGCAGTGGAGTTCTCCGGGTCAGCGAGCCCTCAGCCCCCGACTTTCCGGAGGCGATCTTCTTCCGGAAAGCTGGAGGTTGTGTTTCTCCGGTATTTTCGGAGTTCGTTGGGAGAGACTTCTTTTCCGGCGGATCCGCGATACGGTGCAGAATTCCTTCTTCATCCGCTATGGATGAGATTGTTCCGAAGCAGAATACGGATCCGGGACACAGGGTGATCTTGCTGTAGAAGGTGACGGCCATTGAGCTAGCTTGGATCGTCGACACACCCCCTACCTGGCGCGCCAGCTGTCGGTGTTTTGGGTCCGACCGCACACCCGGGGTTGCTCCTCAAGGTGTTTTTAGGAGTAGGACGGTGTCGACGACTATAGCAAAATGGTTCGTGCCGATCGCACGAGGGACAGTGGACAAGGTTTACAGGTTCGGGCCGCTTGGAGATGCGTAACACCCTACGTCCTAGTATGCTCGGTGAATGTGGTTACAAGAGAGCTCTCTGGATCGAGAATACAGAGAGTTGACGTGGTGGCTAAGTAAAGGGTCGATCGTTCTGAAGGGGTGCTCCCTAGGCCTTATATACTCGACCGTGGGGCAGTACACGCGGATAAGATAACAATAAGTAGCTAAAAGATAGTGAACCTCTTGAGATTATCCCTACGTAACCCTCGCCGACTTATCCTCGCATGGCTTCGTTGCATGGAGGCTCCAGTGCGGGAAAGTCGGATCTCTGTTGCAGTCACTCGCTCGACGCTGTGGGCCGTCCGGGTTTGCACCAATCCGGCCTCATGTCGTTCTGCTTTGCTGGTTGTTTCTCCCCAGGCCCACGAAAGAATGACCTTACGATTTATTGGGCCCTTGGGCCTTTCGTGAGGTCCTTTGCTCTTTTAGTGGACCCAGGGGATATCTATCCCCCACAAGCCCCCGATCTTTGGGTTAATTTAGAGGTAATCAACCCGAAGATCCCAGGTCCAGCTTGTAGGTGATTTAAAGAAAGATGGCTTCCTGTTGTCTTCTCCTGCTCTGATCACTCATTGACCAAAGCCTAGTTTCGTGCCTGTGCCTTAGAGGTCGGCATTCCAATTTGTAGGATTCTGAACTTCATTGGGTGCACCGGAGGTGCACCCAATGGGTGTAGCCCCCGAGCTTCGAGTAGATTTTAGAAAATAATCTACTCGAAGGTCTTTAGTAGGGATTATTTCCGTTTGTGTTCCTCCACTTTGGTTGAGGGTTGGCTTTTTAATCTGTCCCACGCTTTAGAAATCAGCACTATCTCGGCTTGGAATGATAATCCATGGGGTGCACCGGAGGTGCACCCAATGGGTGTAGCCTCCGACCTTCAAGTGGATTTTTGAGGATAATCCACTCGAAGGTCTTTCTTTTGCGTCTTTTTTCTGAAGATTATCCTTTCTGTTTGTAAAAAATTGGCATGATGTCATCCGCACTATGTCATCAATATTATGCTTCAGAGGTCAGCATGCATTTTTGTCTTTTGCAGCCGAGTTCGCAATCCATCCATATCTTGCTGGGTAGTGCAATTTATTTGCTCTGTGACTGATTGGACATTTGATGGACGTTCTCTGTCTAGTCTTCAAGTCGTTTCTGTCGACCATATTTTGTACTCCACTGGCTATATTTGGCTTCCCTCTAATTCTCACTGATATCTCATTTTTGTCCTGAGGCATTCACTGCGTGCCCTGCACAGATGTGACCAATTTGAAAAATATACTGACAATTCCTGGGCGTCCCCCCCAATGGGTGTGGGCAAGGGACGGCTTGGTACGCTGAGTGTTTTAGCCGGCTGCTTCTGAGTAGTAATGTGATGTGACGGCGAGTGTAATCATATCCTTCGCGCTGTTGACTGGAGTCCCAATGGGTGTAGTGTTGCGTGAAACGGCGTCAGCCGCCTGACGTGTCTTCAGACGGGTGGAAGTGCTTATTGAATGCTTTTGCGACTGTTCAGTGACCGCGGTTGGAGGTGAGCGGTTGCCTTCTCCCTTTATAAATAACGCCGTTGCCTTTCTGGTTTTTTCACATCTCCTCGCTGTTCTTTACTGCTTCCTTCTCTTCTCTCCCGTCTGCTTCCGCCATGGGCAAGAGTAACAAGCGCAAACGCGAACCGACTCCTCCATCAGAGGATTTCGGTGACTCGGAATACTCGGAGGAGGAGTTCTCCTCCGGGTCCGAGGGATCTCCGGCTCCCGTCTCTCCCCCGGCGTCGTCCGATGACTCGGACGACTCCCAGGGGATAGCCGCGGAAGTCTGGACATACATCCGGGCCGTCGAGCGCTCCGGGCTCGAGGGCTCGGATGAGTCGGAGTACTCCTCGGATGAGGAGGACTCGGACGGCGGCGGCGAGGACGAGGACGACGACGACGACGACGACGACAACGACGACGGTGGCGACGGTGACGGCAATGGCAGCGGCGACGGCGGCAGGGACGGTGACGGCGGCAGCAGCAGGGGCAGCACCAAAGGCGGCAGCAGCAAGGGCAGCACCAAGGGCGGCGGCGGCGGCAGGGGCAGGGCCAGTGGCTAGACGCCACTGGTCTTCTTGGATATTAGTATAGTATAGTATAGTTAGAATAATGTAGTAGTAATGTAGAGTAGTATAGCGTAGTATAGTAGTAGTAATGTATTGTAGTAAGAGTAGGGAAGTATCAACTCGCGAAGAGTTGATTTGTAAGTTTATTAACTTCCCTTTGAATGAAAGAATGACGTTTGGCTTCTCTTTTGATGACTGTCCTGCTTATTTGTGAGTCTAATTCCTTTGAAGGAGTAAAATGAAATACTCGGGCATTGAACTGGAGTTTTCTGAAATGGTTGCCGAGTAACTTTGTAGGTGGTGTTGGCGCTTATAGAAGTAACTGTCGAGTAACTGAAGATTGTGTCGGCGTTTTTAGAAGCAACGCCGAGCAACTGATCATTGTATCAGCGTTTTAGAGGCAACGCCAAGTGATTGAATATGATATCAACGTTTTTAACGTCGATTGACTGGAAGTCGGCATCGGCATTTTAGAAGTAATGCCAAGCAACTGAACATGAAAACAGCGTTTTAGAGGCAACGCCGAGTGACTGGAGGTCAATGTCGGCATTTTAGAAGTAATGCCGAGCAACTGAATACGAAATCAGCGTTTTAGAGGCAACGCCGAGTGACTGGAGGTCGATGTCGGCATTTTAGAAGTAATGCCGAGCAACTGAATACGAAATCAGCGTTTTAGAGGCAACGCCGAGTGACTGGAGGTCGATGTCGGCATTTTAGAAGTAATGCCGAGCAACTGAATACGAAATCAGCGTTTTAGAGGCAACGCCGAGTGACTGGAGGTCGATGTCGGCATTTTAGAAGTAATGTCGAGCAACTGAATACGAAATCAGCATTTTAGAGGCAACGCCGAGTGACTGGAGGTCGATGTCGGCATTTTAGAAGTAATGTCGAGCAACTGAATACGAAATCAGCGTTTTAGAGGCAACGCCGAGTGACTGGAGGTCGATGTCGGCATTTTAGAAGTAATGCCGAGCAACTGAATACGAAATCAGTGTTTTAGAGGCAACGCCGAGTGACGGCAGGCCGTCCGAGCCACTTTGAGGATGATGGCCGAGTGATGAGGTGGCGCATCAGTGTTCTGGGGATAACTGCCGGGTGACCACGTGGCACGCTGGTTTTGGAAATAACCGTCGGATGATGACTGGGCACTTTTTGAAACAATATCTGGCTCGAGAATATCCCATAAGAGCTGCGCTTTTAGCCGTCTTTGCTTTCCGTGCCCTAGTTCTTGCATTCCCGCTTCCGAATCCTCTCTGCCGCTCGCCTCCACTTTGCTCGCTGGTAGAATTGAGATGGCGCCCAAGAGGAAGACCGCGAGCTCGTCTGCTGTGGTGATTCCTCCGATCGATCCCAACAGCCAGTTGCCTTTTGCAGGTAACCACATGTCCATCATTTCCGAAGCTGAACTCCTCCACCTCGTGTCCATCGGGGTTCTTCCTCCGCGGGAACTCTGTTCTTGGCGGATTTGCCACGGGACTACTGTCCCGACAGAGGATACCCACGAGTCTGTAGTTTACGCCCCTTTTCTTCTCCGTGGCCTTGGCCTTCCCATCTCTCCCTTTTTCCGTGGTCTCCTTGATTTCTACCACATTAACCTGACCCATCTGAACCCTAACTCAATTCTGCAAATCTCCATCTTTGTTCACTTATGCGAAGCCTTTCTTGGCGTGCTGCCGCATTTCGGCCTATGGAAATACCTGTACCATTGTCGCCCTGGGATGGCCGGGGGACAACATCAGTTGGTCGGAGGTGCCAGTTTGGAGATGCGCCGCGGGCGGAAGACTGAGTATCTTGAGATTCCCCTCAAAGACAGTATTAAGGGGTGGCGTTTAGAGTGGTTCATAGTTGATAATTGTGGAAATTCTCTCCCCTCCCGGTCGGGAAGACAGCCAGACGTTCGCACCCCAAGCTGGACCGAGTCTTCCACGGATGAGGAGGTAGCTGAGGCGAGTGTGTTGCTAGCTGAAGTTGGACTGCTGAAAGAGAGAGGTCTAACTGCTGAAGCTGTGGTCACTGACTTTGTTTTCAAGAACATTCAGCCACTGAAAGATAGGGCCTATCCAGCTTTTCTGTATCGAGGGCTAGCCGACTCAACTCGGGTTACCAACAGGAGAATCCCCTCTGCTGACTTGGTGAGCCGACTTGAAATGATTCTCAGGGGCAAGGTGTCCAATGTTGGTGCTCCAGTGGCGTACTCGGCCTGGAACTTGCCTCCTCCCAAAGCCTTCACCCTTTTCGTGTCAAATCCACCTGTGACTGATGGCAATTTGGGCCTTAGAGTGCGACCCTCTGCTGAAGAAGTCAGTACTTTGGTTGCTTCGCTTGGGGAGATTCCTGATGACGAACGGCAAGTCCATTTTGAGGTGCCCCTGAACCCTAGTGATGCAGATATAAATGCCATGCTTGATCTGCTAGCTGAGGATTCTTCCGACGCTGCTCCTGCTGGTACATTGGCAGTGGTGCCCCTCCCAGGGGTTGATACAACTTTGGATGTTCAGAGACCTGTCGGTACTCGCCTGAGGCGCCCTAGCCGAACCAATCAGCCTGAGCCTTCTGCTGATGAGCAAAAGAAGAAGAGAAGACGCCTCCGGCGAGTATCCAGTTTTGATGAGGATGCTGGTACCTCAGTTCCTGCTGCTGAGGAAGTGCCTGCAACTAGACTTACTGACGCTGACCCCAATGGGTGTACCCAAACTGCTACTGATCCCAATGTGGGTGCTCCATCTATTGCTGACCCCAATGGGTGTGCTGCTTGTGTTGTCACTGTAGAAGATGAGGAGGAAGAGAATGAGGCTCCTTTGACTCGGAAAAACAGTCGGCAGTTCGTCGCCAGCGGTGAAAGTAGTGGAGTTCCTTTTCCTGCTTTGTCTGTCCTCATTGGTCTGCAAGAACTGTCCCTGGCCAACTTTGATCAAACTCTTGAGGATATGGTCCCAGAAGACTTGTTATCAGAGCCAGTGGATGATGATGCAACGGAGGCTCGCGCTGCCGTGCCTGATGCTGGACTGAGGTCATCCCGTGCCTCGTCGACCTTAGAGCGCGATCTCGAGGGTCGGGAGACTGACTTGGATCATCCCGGTCCTATGGAAGTAGTTGAGGGTCCATCAACCTTAGAGGTGGTTACTGCAGAGAGCCTGGACCTCAAGAATGGTGCTGACACATGCCCAGCCCCCGAGGATGTCGCCGGGGATGACTTAGCTCGGGTGAAGAGTGTAAGCCACTGCCCAGCCCCCGAGGGTGCTGCCGGGGATGATCCGGCTCAAGTGGGCAGTGCCAACTATAACCCAGCCCCCGAGGGTGCCCAAGCAGAGTCTCCTTCCTGTACTTCCATGGACGCTCACGCGGGATCTCCTCCACACTCTGGCTGTATGGTTCGTGCCGATCGCACGAGGGACAGTGGACAAGGTTTACAGGTTCGGGCCGCTTGGAGATGCGTAACACCCTACGTCCTGGTATGCTCGGTGAATGTGGTTACAAGAGAGCTCTCTAGATCGAGAATACAGAGAGTTGACGTGGTGGCTAAGTAAAGGGTCGATCGTTCTGAAGGGGTGCTCCCTAGGCCTTATATACTCGACCGTGGGGCAGTACACGCGGATAAGATAACAATAAGTAGCTAAAAGATAGTGAACCTCTTGAGATTATCCCTACGTAACCCTCGCCGACTTATCCTCGCATGGCTTCGTTGCATGGAGGCTCCAGTGCGGGAAAGTCGGATCTCTGTTGCAGTCACTCGCTCGACGCTGTGGGCCGTCCGGGTTTGCACCAATCCGGCCTCATGTCGTTCTGCTTTGCTGGTTGTTTCTCCCCAGGCCCACGAAAGAATGACCTTATGATTTATTGGGCCCTTGGGCCTTTCGTGAGGTCCTTTGCTCTTTTAGTGGACCCAGGGGATATCTATCCCCCACAGCTAGCGATCGAGGTTCATCCCTCCACTGATCTTTTCACTCATCCCTGGTGTTATCCAATCCTTACTGAGCACGAATCTCCCAGACGAAACTCGGATCTCGGCGCGAGTTCACCGGCGACGAATAGGGGGATGAATTTGGATCTTTGTCAGTTACTGTACAATGGGATTCCTATTCAGTGCGCCTGACAGTCTAACTTGCAGGGCCTGGATCTCAAATCTTTACATAATAACTGACTAATCTGCCTGTATCAAAGTTGTTACCCAATGATTCAGCTACAATCTTGCTATAGCAACTATAGCCAAATTCCTACTAGATCAAGGTTGAATCTTAATCCAAAGATGGCTCGGTTACACTGTCAGTTCTGATTTCAGACTAAGGGCAGCCTGACAGCCCATCTTTGAACACATTTTTCTTCAAATTTTTCATAACAACAATGTTTAATCCCTTAAACAAAGTTGTTCTCTAAACATAGCTCTATAGATTTGATGTGGTGACCCTAGGCAAATTCACAATAGTTTTGGATCTACAGAGCCCTAAAGTCAGCCCTTCAACATTATTTTCAGACTTAACAATATGGTCACACAAGTGGTGTTTTTGCAAATAGGCCCAAAACTCAGAGTTTAAGTTGCAAATCTTCATAATTGTGAACCATATGACTCAAGACACCTTATTATCATGGTTTTTGCACTTTGGTCAAAAAGTGCACTAATTTTGCACATAGCCCCCTAGGGTTTAGGTTTAGGGTTTTTCCAAGGTTCCAATTAGGGTTTCTTGTACTCTTAGGGTTTGGATCCCACTTGAGTTCATCCATGGAGACATTTTATGACTTTTTCAATTGAATTTTAGAGTTTTCTCTTGTTTAAGCCTTATTTGTTCTATTATACCCAATCTAGAGTTCATTTCCCTACTTCAGGGTTTTGTTTGCAAAAGGTCATATCAATACAACTTGTTTGAAATTTTTGCCTAGTGAATGCACTCTAGGTATGTCAAACATATGAAATGCCAATGCTTATGATGTTATGCTCAAGTTTTAGTGACAGTAACACCAGGGGTGTTACAAGAGGGAGGGGAGAAGGGCAACTGACAGTAACGGCCGCGGTCCGATCTGCCACGAGTCTCGACCACAGCCCGCAACGGGGCGCGCGTGTGGCAGTCCTTCATCCTTTTCTTAACTTCTCAATAGATACACCAATAGTCTATTTATTTAAGTTGATTGATTTGTCCCTTAAACTTCCAACATGGTACTTAGTACACCATAGGCCATAGCATTAAATTAGGCTATTAACATTGACTATTATTGAATATTAATAACATTGACTATTATTGAATATTAATTTGAGCCAAACCCACATTAATCCAACAAAATATAAAAACATGAAATGGTTCGGTGCAATATAAATCTATTATTTTAGAACAAACTAATATAGATTTATGCTAACTTGATAATTGGTTTGTTGTTAGTTATTAATATGAAGACATGATGATTTGAAGAACAATTGTTTATTGCTTTGAATGCTACTAAAATTCTTTTAGAATGACTTGTTTTATCAGTTTGGGTAGATCGGTAAAACTGAACTCGAATTATTGGATTTCCGAAATTTTAGGTAATATTTTTTTGAATAAAAATCAGATAGCAATTTAGAATAGCCGAATTTTTATTTATCTGAATTATCGGATCTAAGAGCATCTCCAACAATGCCTCAAACTAATGCCTCAAATTGAAATATGGGGCTCTACACAGGAAAAACCACTCCAACAGTGCCTCAATTCATAAAATTTTGTCAAAAAACTATAGGGCACCCTCTCAAGTGCCTCAAATATACTACACCGTAGTGGGCTGCCCTATAATCTAGATTTGAGGCTTTACTGTTGGAGCGGGATGTTTTATTGGTGCCCTAAATTCTATAAAATTTACTTATTTTTAAATTATAGGGCATTTTTATAAGTCACGTTGTTGGAGATGCTCTAAATATTTTGGATAACCCCTAGCTTTGGGTATCCGACCAACATGGTGGTTGGCTTCAGTAGCATAGGTACATATGGCCATCAAGCTCGTGGCCCACGAGCTCGACACAAAATCCGTTATTTGAATCCGATCCGAGCTCGTTCTAGCCTGGCTTTATGTGGGCCTAGGCCTAGCCCGGTACGAGAAACGTACTAGGCTCGTTCAACGTTTTTGTCCGTTGGGCTAGCCCAGGCACGGTGTTTACGGCACGGTTGGGTCTATCCTATATCGAGCTCGATCAGAGAATTGAGCCTATCGGAAAGACTGAATAATTATTCTGGTCTAATCGCACCATGCTTACACGGGTTGTGTTTCAACGGTTCAGGCCCGTGCTGGGTCATCCTTTGGATATCTCTAAGCATAGGCACGTGGATGCGCAACATGTATCGTCCGCAGCTGCATGCGAGCGTTTAAAATTTCAGCGTCATCAATCGAGACTCCGAGAGCGCATGAGAATGCACACATAGATATACGTGATCAAGCGGCCAAACCGCCAAACACTTATTTTGCAGGTCCTCATCTACAACTACAAAACACGCATACAATACGCGATCTGCATGGGATAGCCCGATGCCATCCATACATACTTAATATCATGGGCGAAGCTAGGTTGTACCTAGCGGATATAAATGCACCCCCTCAAAAATGTAAATTCTATAAATGCAATTAAAATTTCAGTATAAATGCAACCCTAGAAAAAATTGGTATATATCTACTAGACCAATTACATCTTTCTCAATTTTGCTCTAGCTTCACTACTGTGTAATACGTAAGCTAACTCGATTCTCACATCAGCAAAACAGAGAGAAAGCAACAGGTGAAGTCAAGTCAAGCAAAGCAAGCCACGGGAACAAGAGCTGGGCTGGACCGCACGGAATGCTGGAATTCGTTTGACCGCGGCCGGGCAGACCGACAAGGAAAGCGACCCAACATTGCCCACATCAGCTGTGCTGCTCGTTGCACACGACTACAGGAGTTCATCACCGCCGCCGGGCATATATGCCTGTGCGAATGTGCCTGGTGTTGTTTTAGACCGTCTCGAGCTGAACTTGCACGCAGTTTTACACTATAGAATTTACTATTTAGAAAGTAAAATTTAAAATAGTGTCAAGGATGTAGGATAAGGAATCCGCTGGAGATGACGAGAAGACCTAGCTAGGGAAACTTCCACTAAATTTCACCCCAGTTTTAGCAATGTGGTTAGGGTCTATTGGTTCTATGAATTAAAGATTAGTCCCTCTATTTTAGTCATGTTTAGTACCTACATTGCTAAACAATGAGACTAAATTATGTACTAAACTGCTTTAGTCCCTAGTCTTCAAGACCTAACTAAAAGATGCTAAACCATATTAATTCCGCTTTTTACTCCTCAAATTATTTTAGTTGGACTAATGTAAAGAAAATGATAAGGTGCATTTTGGTCTTCTTATCAGTTATTTAATGTGTTCTGAATACTTTTAGTCACTGAAATCAATGGTAGGGACTAAACATTAGTTTCTAAACTAAACTTTAGCTCTTGGACTAAAGGAACCAAATAGGCCCTTGGATTATCTCCACCAGCTTATTCATCCACATACTTAAATTCAAACTCTACTCTGCGAAGTGCAGTCTACAGTACAAAACAATGTAAAACAATGTTTTAAATAAACATATGGATAAACTTCTGGACACGGATTTAGAGTCACACGTGTGACCACCAGTCATGTTGAGTTGTTGACTTAAACGTCAAATATTGTATTTTTGACTTTCGAGCATACTAGTTGTACTATCTTATCTCTTTCTTTGCGATCTCCTATGGTTAATTTGCAACCGTTCAAATATCTATACACTTAAAAAAAACTTATGGGGGACTCGTCCACCGGAAGAACAACCCAACATGTGACTTATAAGACCATAAATATAGGATATAAAGTGGCATTTTTAGCCTATGACATGTAACTAGTCATTGCCCCTCACTGAGTAATCATAGGGCACAAATCATAGGGCACCAAACATGTTGGTACTCACCAGACGCTAGCACCTGACACGTCCGGTATAAGTTTCAACAACTAGTTTTTGAACTAGCCATTATTATACTAGTATCAGGTGCACTATGACTAGTGCTCACAGATATGATATCCTGGCACCCGTGGATAGTGATATCCTGGTCCAAGACTTAATAGAACTAATAGAGTACTCATACCAATAAGGTGCATCTTCTTTTTCGGAAGCCTATCTCGAAAAACATCTGGGTAAGCGTGCTTGGTCAAGAGAAATCTTAGAATGGGTGACCAATCGGGAAGTCTTCTCGGGTGCGCATGAGTGAGGATAAAGTGTGCATAAAATGCTCGTGTTGGTCTGTGGGAAGGATATATGGTCCTAGAGGGCTGCCAGGAGTTAGTACCACTGGTCCGGGAGTGGACGGGGTGTTACAAATGGTATCAGATCCATCCCTCGCGGTTTCACGGGTGTGTGTGGGCTATGGGTTCGGGTATATGGCATGTGGCGCATGTGGGCTCGAAGTGGTCCCATGACATGGCATATGATGGCACTAGACATACAGACGTGGACAAGAGGGGGAGGTTCCTGGCTTGGGGTTGACCGACGAGGATGTCGGTCTTCTAAGGGGGTGGATTGTGATATCCTGGCCCAAGTCTTAATAGAATTAATAAAGTACTCATACCAATAAGGTGCATCTTCTTTTTTAGAAGCCTACCTTAAAAAAACCTCTAGGTTAAGCGTGCTTAGCCCAGAGCAATCTTAGGATGGGTGACCAACCGAAAAGTCTTCTCGGGTGCGCATGAGTGAGGACAAAGTGTTCACAAAAGACTCGTGTTAGTATGTGAGGATGATATATGGTCCTAGAGGGCTGCCAGGAGTAAATACCACCGGTCCAGGATTGGACGGGGTGTTACACCATACCAGACACGTCTGGTAGAGCATTGCCTCCAAGAATACAACTAGAGACCTCTCCGAGTTTTCTATTCGGTGGAGGCTCTAGTGTACCACCAAACACGTATGGTGCGTATACTGGCTCCACATACTCGTTGTAACCTTCTCTAAATATAGTGTCTGGTGGAGAGTCCGGTGCACCACTGGAAGTAGGTGAGTGCATCATGTTCCCACACTCATCGCAACTTGCAACCTTCTCTGATGTCGAGTATACCATCGGACCTGTTTGTGGAATGCATTGGTTCTCTATGCTCGTTACTACCTTTTTTGAGTGTCGTATCCGATGCACCATTGGATACGTCTTATAACTGTACTGACTCCTCATACTTGTTGCAACATTATCTGACTGGTGTGTTTGGTTCACCATGATTGATGTACACCAAACACACAAATGTTGCTTCTCTTGTAAATAAAGTTCATCCATATCAGGTGCCCCAAATTCGATATGTGTGGTGCACCTGCACCACCACAAAACCATACATTTGAAAAAAAAAACTACATGAGTTAGGTTTGATTTCGAACTTTTTTTAGATTTCATAGAGCTACCTAGTACTAGATTTCACAAGTATGCATCACTATTCATCATTAGACTTACCTAGATCAAACTACTCATACATGCCCCTCTTTTATAATATGGCCAAAGGAAAAAAAACAAAGATCCTATCACTGATCTAAGTGTCCACTGTCCACCAACTGCATTCGACACTTAAAACTACCCTATTCTTAAACTTCTTGCTCATCCTTTGAAAGCAAAATTGAATATCAATGATAAAGGCATGAAATACATGTACATCCAATTAATCACTATTATCGTGATCTAAATTATATTGCCTGCAAATTTAAACGCACGTTAGACATAATAATCTAGTGTCCACTTTATTCACCGAAACCCAACTAGATGTCCAGATGCTTTTAATGTGGTGTTTCTCATAAATTTTATTTTTTTTTGTTATATATTAGCTTCCTATTAACATACTCGTGGATGGTCCAAAACTCACATGTCAACTGTGGAGTGCGGGTGTGACGTTGCACTTGTGGATCTTACTAAGGATGGACACAACTAAATATTGTTGGCGTTGTTAAGGACGGATTTTTACTCTATCCATACCAAACCTGACATGTTGTCATCCAAGCTTTCCATATTGTACCTCTATTGTTGTAGATGTCACGACCCACGCTATATGCATAGGAAAGATTACGCCTCTCTAACTCTAAGTAACATCACAATTGGTAAATAACGCCATCACGCTTAAAAATTAATTGTTTTTTTAATAATACAGCACATATATAAATTTAAAATGTCATGATATTATCACGGGCATATAGTTCTAGTTGAATAATAATTAACTATGTAATATAACAAGTTACTAATATATGGCGTGATATGAGCAGCTTTAATGGTCTATTTGGTTGCTTGTATAACTCGTATCCAGATCGTCGCAGTGCAGTTTGTTTTGTTTGGTTGCCTATGCAGGTCCACATGCAAGCTAGCATTATACTCAAGACAAACCTAACATGCATCAAATTATTCAACCAAATTCTGCGCATCCAACTATATGCACCCTTCCTCTCACGTACACCCGGCCTGCTATAGCCTATAGCCCAAAGACAGTCTGTCCACTTATGCTTACTGATCATCTCTATATCAAACTCTAGCTACTCTGTAATACAATACAAAACAGTATTTTGTATAATCATATACACGATCCGTTTGCCATAGTCTTACGCAAAAATCAACCACACATACAAAACATTGTGCAACTTTATATCAAGACTAACCAAACAATTGTGTTTCCTTTTCAGATTATTAAGAGTATGCTGGATAACCTCTAATACCGAATCATGTATTGTACTACCTCAGTTATTATCTCTACTACTTATTAAGTAAGCAATAGTAGTCTGTCGTTCTGCCCTCCCCCGTTCCGCGCGCAGAAAAAAAAAAACCATGGCTGCTCAGGAATCGAACCTTGGATCTATTGAGCAGAATACCCCTGTAGCCAACATGACTCATGTTGAATTGTGTACAACTTCAACTAAGACGTCTTTTGTGTTTAACCAGCCGTCCACTCTGTATGCTCATTGAGTCTAGAAAAACATTTATAGCTTAGCCCCTGATCTTTCTGGAATTTGGGACGCAGTCCAGGAAATAAAGAAAATAGGGAAAAGGAGTTTAGAAATTGATTTTTAGTTTAAAAATAATTGCAGAAACCCATTTAATTCATGGAAATTTTATATTAAATCCAAATGAGTTCATTCCAATTTCTATAATTCTATAATATTATTTTTATCACATAATACCTCTGTTTTGTCATGAAAACAACAATAAAATTGATTTCCTAATTAATCCTATATCAAATACATAGAAACTTTGGAAATTTGTAACTTCCCCATTTTAATTCCAAATTGAACCGTTCCAGTTGTGTTAGTCTCGTATGAATATTTACTACACAGTAACAACATTGATTATATCATGTTTCATACTTTTATAATTAGATATTTATTTATCCTATGTTAATTGGGTTAATCTATGTCTATTGGATTAATTTATTTAATATATTAATATAGTATTCTAACTTTATGGTTATACAATGTTTAACCATTAGTCTTGCAAACACACACTTACCTTTTTGTTTAAGCAAAAGTGTATGGTGGTACGTGTCCGATGACTAACGATGTACGAGGAAATTTCTTCTGGTATGTGTGAAACGTGCTCTCCAATAATGAGACCATGCAAATCATGACATATATCGAAGTCTGTATGATACTGATGGTTGCAATGTAGTGATGAAATAGATAGATTATAAATAACAAAATTTATGTATGGCTAGAATCACAAATTGATTATGAAACATTTTCGCATAACGGTATAACACATATTTTGTATATAAGTTATCGTAGTATACTGGTATTATATATTCCCGTTGCAACGCACGGGCATTCAGCTATCATGTATAGAAGTCTGCACGGTACTTGTGGGGGATAGATATCCCCTGGGTCCACTAAAAGAGCAAAGGACCTCACGAAAGGCCCAAGGGCCCAATAAATCGTAAGGTCATTCTTTCGTGGGCCTGGGGAGAAACAACCAGCAAAGCAGAACGACATGAGGCTGGATTGGTGCAAACCCGGACGGCCCACAGCGTCGAGCGAGTGACTGCAACAGAGATCCGACTTTCCCGCACTGGAGCCTCCATGCAACGAAGCCATGCGAGGATAAGTCGGCGAGGGTTACGTAGGGATAATCTCAAGAGGTTCACTATCTTTTAGCTACTTATTGTTATCTTATCCGCGTGTACTGCCCCACGGTCGAGTATATAAGGCCTAGGGAGCACCCCTTCAGAACGATCGACCCTTTACTTAGCCACCACGTCAACTCTCTGTATTCTCGATCCAGAGAGCTCTCTTGTAACCACATTCACCGAGCATACCAGGACGTAGGGTGTTACGCATCTCCAAGCGGCCCGAACCTGTAAACCTTGTCCACTGTCCCTCGTGCGATCGGCACGAACCATTTTGCTACAGTCGTCGACACCGTCCTACTCCTAAAAACACCTTGAGGAGCAACCCCGGGTGTGCGGTCAGACCCAAAACACCGACAGCTGGCGCGCCAGGTAGGGGGTGTGTCGACGATCCAAGCTAGCTCAATGGCCGTCACCTTCTACAGCAAGATCACCCTGCGTCCCGGATCCGTATTCTGCTTCGGAACAATCTCATCCATAGCGGATGAAGAACGAATTCTGCACCGTATCGCGGATCCGCCGGAAAAGAAGTCTATCCCAACGAACTCCGAAAATACCGGAGAAACACAACCTCCAGCTTTCCGGAAGAAGATCGCCTCCGGAAAGTCGGGGGCTGAGGGCTCGCTGACCCGGAGAACTCCACTGCCTACCTCTCCGACGAAAGAGTGGACACAGATCGCAAGGAAGAAGGAAACCAGGGAGAAGCGAGTTGCTCTTTCCGTTCCTCATGCCTCAAAGGAGAACGGGAAAAAGCTCACCACGACAGCAGCGCCATTCTACCCCGACGTCCTCTTCATCGGGAGAGTGGAGTCGCCTATCGTCTCCGACGACGAGCCAACCGTACCCGGGGAAGAACCGCCTCAACGAGAGTCCCGACGACGGAGGAACCGGCGCAGGAACGTTCGACGACATCACGCGGCCGGAGAGCGGAATCCGGAACAGCCTGTCTCGCGAGATGAGGTCTCGGAGATAGGAGAAACCCCGGAAGAACGCGTCTTCAGAGAACGAAGGAACTCCCGACGACGTGATCGCCGACGAGCTCAGGAACAGGCTGAGCAAGATGCAAGGCAACGCCGGGAGAATCCATTCTTTGGGCGTAACCTGAACCCCGACTTCGCCCGAGCTATGAACACACCGAGCAAAGTCGGAGGGGTATTGGCTTGGATAGCTGATGGACTTCCTCGAACTCCTGACGCTGAGGGCTACTGACGACTGTTCACCCAGGCGGCCAACCATCTTCTACCGCTTGCTCACCCGCCGGACGATCTACGACACGCCATCAACAGTCGCCGAGACGCGCGAAGCTCCATCAATGCTTCGCGCGAGCGGCGGCATGAGAACGAGATTCGCCGTCGGGAGGAGTACGACAGGGATCATGGCATCCCGACTCAGAGCCAAGCCACCGGAACTGAGTCGGCAACGGCCTCAACTGGCGGAACCACCCGGGGACGGTCGAGGAACTACAATCGCAACTCCCCTCCCCGGGACGGACATCGTCCCCGACGACAGGAGGACACGTGCGGAGTGTCCGCTCTTACTCCGTGCCTTAGGGCCGTCCAATGGCCTCCCAACTTCAAGGTATCCAATGTCGACAAATATGAACCTAAGCAGGATCCAGGGGGTTGGCTAGCCGTCTACACCACCGCTGCCCGGGCTGCCGGGGCATCCGAAGACGTGATGACCGCTTATTTACCCATCGTCCTTGGGCAAGACGCGCTGCAGTGGCTGCGACATCTACCCCGACACTGCATCGACGACTGGGGGAACTTCAGTCGACGCTTCACCGCCAACTTCCAGTCCCTCTCCGACAAGCTGGCGCAACCGTGGGACCTCAAATCCATCAAGCGCCGGGGGGATGAGACTCTTCGGTCGTACCTCAAAAGGTTCCAGACCATGAGAAATCGTATCCCCGAGGTCACGGAGGCGGCCGTGATCGAGGACTTCTACAGAGGATCCAACGACTCGGCATTTGTCAGAGCCATACTACAGAAAGCGCCGACTACTTCTGAGGAGCTGTTCCGGGAAGCCGACCTCTACATCACCGCCGACGAGCGAGCTCAGGACCTCATCGGAGGAGCAAAGCCTGCACCGGCAGCACCACGACGCGATGCGAACCAGCCACCCGACAAACGCTGGGAGAAGAGGCCTCGCGAAGAAGTGCACGCCGTTGGACCATCTGCCTCTCGCGCCCGAGGAGGACCTCGCAGAGGCGAGCGCACGCTGGACGACATCCTCAACGCCCAATGCCCATACCACAAGGACATGCGCCATACTCTTCGCAACTGCCGGGACTTCAAGCACTCTGTTGGGCATGGCCGACCCTTCCAACCTCTACCTCCTCCTCCACCGAGGGGAGGACCAGATGAACCACGACAACCTCATCGGCAGGAGGAAGGAGGGGGAGGAGCTTTCCCACGCATCGACAGGGAGGTCAACGTCATCTTCGGCGGACATGGGTCGCAGGAGAGCAAAAGACAACAAAAGCTCAACAACCGCCAGATACTGGTGGCAACCACCGGTCCTCCCGCCCCATACCGGTGGTCGGAACACCCGATCACTTTCACTCGGGGAGATCAATGGCTCAACTTCGACCATCCAGGCAAATATCCGCTCCTCGTCGATCCGGTGATCCGAGAAAGCCGGGTAAAGAAAGTGCTGGTGGACGGGGGGAGCAGCATCAACGTCACCTTCCCCCGGACACTTCAAGGCTTAGGGGTTCGCCTCAAAGAGCTCCGCGAGTCGGACACTCCTTTCTTCGGCATCGTGCCGACAGAAGGGGAGTACCCGCTGGGCCACATCTACATGCCAGTCACCTTCAGAACTCCGGAGAACTACAGAACCGAGTTCCTGAGGTTTGAAGTGGCGAACTTCGACTGCGGGTACAACGCCATCATCGGGAGGCCTGGATTGGCCAAGTTCATGGCCATTCCGCATTACACATACATGATACTGAAGATGCCAGGACCGCAAGGGATCATAACTGTGCGCGCCGACTTCCAAGGCGCCGCAGAGTGTTTCCGAGTGGCTATTCAAGCAGCTCTCACCGCCAAGCCATCGACGGCCCCTTCCACACTAGCAAACTCTAAGCCTGAGGAAGACCTCGCAGTACCGGCAAGCGAAGCTCAGACCGCGACCTCTATGCGGCCGACTGAAGAAACCAAAAGAATCAACCTGGGGTTCGCTGATGAGCGCAAAACGGCTATCATCAGCTCCAGCTTGGACGACAAATAGGAAAGCGCGCTCGTCCAGTTTCTGCAAGATAACCGAGATATATTCGCATGGCAACCTGCGGATATGCCGGGGGTCCCAAGAGAACTGGCCGAGCACAAATTGAAGGTCTATCCCCAGGCGAGACCGATTCGGCAAAAACTGCGTCGTTTCACACCCGACAAGAGAGAAGCCATTCGCACCGAGTTAGCTCGCTTGGTCGCGGCTGGATTCATTAGAGAAGTATTACATCCCGAGTGGTTAGCCAACCCTGTTCTTGTACTCAAAAAGAATAAAGTGGATTGACGCATGTGTGTTGATTATACTGATCTCAACAAACACTGTCCGAAGGATCCTTTCGGGCTCCCAAGGATAGATTAGGTGGTGGACTCCACCGCTGGATGTTCTATGCTGTCTTTCCTGGATTGCTATTCTGGATACCATCAGATTAGTCTGGCAAAGGAAGATGAAGAAAAAACGGCATTCATTACTCCGTTTGGTGCTTTCTGTTAGACCTCCATGCCGTTTGGCCTCAAAAACGCTGGGGCAACTTACCAGAGAGCCATTCAAACATGCTTAGCCGATCACTGGGGCAAGCGTGTGGAGGCCTACGTGGATGACGTGGTAATCAAAACGCAGGACTCAAAAAACTTCATCGAAGACTTACAACTGGTTTTCAACAGTCTGAGGCGATATAGATGGAAGCTTAATCCCGAGAAATGTGTTTTCGGGGTACCAGCAGGAAAGTTGCTCGGGTTTATCGTCAGCCACCGGGGAATTGAGGCTAATCCAGATAAGATTGAAGCTATCATGAAGATGGAAGCACCTCGATCGCAAAAGAAGGTTCAGCGACTTACTGGATGTATGGCAGCTTTGAGCAGATTTATATCCAGGCTAGGAGAAAAAGGTTTGCCATTTTACAAGTTACTCAAGAAGGTGGATAAGTTTCAATGGACTTCAGAAGCACAAGAAGCTCTAGATGCTCTGAAAAAATTCTTGACAACACCACCAGTACTAAAACCACCCCGGCGAGCTACGTCAACTCAACCAGCTGAAGATTTGCTACTGTATATCTCTTGCACGACTCACGTGGTAAGCACCGCGTTGGTAGTCGAGCGAGTAGAAGATGGACATGCCTATCCAGTACAACATCCTGTTTACTTCATTAGTGAAGTCCTAGGCCCCTCAAAGAAAAAGTATCCTCAAGTTCAGAAGTTATTATACGCAGTACTTCTAACTGCCCGCAAGCTGCGTCACTACTTTGACGACCACAAAGTCATAGTACTTACAAGTTTTCCAATAGGGGATATTCTTCACAACAAGGAAGCCATTGGTCGAATAGCCAAGTGGGCTTGTGAGCTGGGATCTCATGACATCGAGTTCCGACCTCGCACTGCCATCAAAACTCAAGCACTGGTTGATTTCGTATCAGAGTGGACCGAACAACAAGTACCCGACAACCCGGAGACTGCAGAAGTATGGCGAATGTATTTTGATGGCTCACTGAAGCTGCAGGGAGCAGGAGCAGGGATTCTCTTCACTGCTCCTGGAGGCGAACACCTCAAGTACGCCCTCCAGTTGCTATTCCCGGCCTCCAACAATGCAGCCGAGTATGAAGCTTTGATCCATGGATTGAACATTGCCATATCATTGGGTGTCAGAAGATTAATGGTATACGGGGACTCTCTGGTAGTCATCAGCCAGATAAACAAGGAGTGGGATTGCTCAAGCGATTCAATGGGAAAATACTGCACTGCCGTCCGAAAGCTGGAAGAAAAATTCGAGGGTCTGGAATTTCTTCATGTATAAAGAGATGGGAACACAGCAGCGGATGTACTGTCCAAGCTAGGGTCCAGTCGAACTCAGGTACCACCAGGAGTTTTCGTGCAAGAAATTCTGCAGCCGAGTATCTCAATGGGTCAAACAGAAGAGTGCAACATCATAGATCAACCCGAGTCAGACTCTGACGACTGGAGAAGGCCGATCATTAAGTATATAAAGAATGAAGAAGAACCAGACGACAAGAATTCAGCAGAACGCATTGCAAGACAGTCGGCTCACTATACACTCATTGGGGAAATACTGTACAGAAGGGGCGCATCAGGCATCCTCATGAAGTGCATTCTCCCGACCACTGGGAAGCAACTTCTGGAAGAGGTCCATGCAGGGCAATGTGGAATACATGCAGCATCCAGAACACTAGTCGGGAAGGTTTTCAGGTCAGGATTCTATTGGCCGACAGCGAAGAATGATGCAGCCGAGTTAGTTCAGAAGTGCGAAGCCTGCCAATACTTGTCAAAGCAACAACACATGCCAGCACAGCAACTGCAGACCATACCAGTAACTTGGCCTTTCGCATGCTGGGGACTGGATATGATTGGACCTTTCAAGAAAGCTCAAGGGGGATACACTCATGTATTGGTAGCGATTGACAAATTCACTAAATGGATAGAGTTCAAGCCCATTGCCTCTTTAACCTCTGGTAAGGCCGTGGAATTCATACAAGACATAATATTCAGATTCGGGATACCAAACAGCATCATAACTGATTTAGGATCCAACTTCACAAGTTCAGAATTCTTTGACTTCTGCGAGCAAAAGAGCATTCAGATCAAGTATGCATCTGTAGCCCATCCAAGAGCCAACGGGCAGGTTGAGCGAGCCAACGGGATGATATTGGCGGCACTCAGGAAAAAGGTCTTCGATAAGAATGAAAAATTTGCGGGCAAGTGGATAAGGGAATTGCCCTATGTCGTTTGGAGCCTAAGAACCCAACCTAGCCGAGCCCTGCATGGAAACACTCCTTTCTTCATGGTCTATGGGTCGGAGGCAGTGCTACCTGCTGATCTCAAGTTTGGGGCGCCAAGGTTAATCTTCGAAAGCATAGCAGAAGCTGAGGCCACCAGGCTGGAGGACATTGATGTACTTGAGGAAGAGCGGCTGAATGCGGTAATCCAATCAGCACGGTACCAGCAGACTCTAAGGCGCTATCACGACAAGGCTGTGCGACAACGGTTCTTTTCAGTAGGAGACCTCGTCCTCCGCCGAATTCTAACGGGGGAGGGACGGCACAAGTTATCACCTTTATGGGAAGGACCCTTCATAGTAACAGAAGTCACTAGACCCGGATCGTATCGCCTCACTCAGATGGATGGCACAGAAGTTGGGAACTCCTGGAACATAGAGCACCTCAGAAAGTTTTATCCCTAGCTGTATTTCAAAACTGCTAGGGCAACAATGTATTCTGTAAAGTGGAAATATGTCGTCAATAAAGAAGAGATTTCAAAGACGCTCAGCTCGTTTACGATTGACTCGCATTCTTACTTAACTCGGGGTGACCACTATGCCCTACAAACGGAGCAATCGACTTAAGTTGGCAACGACTTAAGGCGGTGCAACATGCTCACGCTTACTTAACTCGGGGTGACCACTATGCCCTACAAACGGAGCAATCGACTTAAGTCGGCAACGACTTAAGGCGGTGCAACATGCTCACGCTTACTTAACTCGGGGTGACCACTATGCCCTACAAACGGAGCAATCGACTTAAGTCGGCAACGACTTAAGGCGGTGCAACATGCTCACGCTTACTTAACTCGGGGTGACCACTATGCCCTACAAACGGAGCAATCGACTTAAGTCGGCAACGACTTAAGGCGGTGCAACATGCTCACGCTTACTTAACTCGGGGTGACCACTATACCCTACAAACGGAGCAATCGACTTAAGTCGGCAACGACTTAAGGCGGTGCAACATGCTCATACTTACTTAACTTGGGGTGACCACTATGCCCTACAAACGGAGCAGTGGACTTAAATCGACAACGACTTAAGCTGATGCAACATGCCTCAACAATTCAGGGGATGACTTCCATATCCCACAAACAAATTTCATAATGCGTCATTTCATTACTATAAATTTACGAACTGATGAATTCTAATACAATAAGAAAGTCATTATATCATTCGAACGCTGAACTAATGTCCTCTGACAAATACTCGATTATGCTAACCGCGCACTCAAAGCACACAAAAGTTTTTCTTTATTTTGCAAAGTCTTTCTCAGGAGCGACCGACGAAGAAGGGCGACTCGAGGAATCAGGGGCAGCATTCACATCAGCTCTTATGTCTTCAGGAACAACCACGCCGGGTCTCCTCATCAGTATTCGTCCTGCCCGAATAGCCTTATCCATAGCTTTGTCACGCTGGGCTTTGAGAGTAACAGAAGTTTCTTCGGCAACTTTAGCAACCAGTCGAGCAGTCTCTAACTCCTGGACAATGGATTTCTTGGAAGCTCGGAGTTCTTTAATGGTGGCATCCTTTGCTAATATCAATTGCTTGAGGCGAGTCACTTCGTCCGCGGATTCCTGCAGCCTACAACGTTGATTGTCCAATTCCTCCATGGTAAAGCGGTGACTCCTCTCTAAGATGGTCAGCGAGTTGCTAGAATCACGATATAATCTGTCAAGATTGTCACGAGAAGCAGCAAGGATACGCTTTTCTTCCTGCGAGCAAAAGTCAGCTCCTTCAAAAACTAAGCAAGTAATAGGAGCACAGTAAGGCAAGGCACAGTTTTGTAAACTACCTTTTCAGAATCAAGCTGAGCATGAAGAGAAGAACCCAGGGCATTGGCGTCATCCAAGGCAGCAGAGACTTGACCCAGTTCAATTTGGCCCTGAGAGTACTTCTCCTCAAAGTCAGTGCACCGCTGAACCAATTCAGCTAGATCTCGGGAGTGTTTTTCCTCAAGAATTGAAATCTGCCGAGTCACTCCTAGCAAGAGATAATCAAACAAAATGGGGTCAGAAGGTAAGGCAGTCCACAGCGAAGGCAGAGAGAAGCAAAAAAGCACTAACCAGCGTTGTTTGCCTCCAATTCAGAGACGCGACGTTGAAGAGACACTGGATTCCAACATGCAAGAGATGAAGCTACCTCTGGGGCGGAAGCACCCTGTAGCCTCAGCTGGCTAGCCATCCCATCCACCAAAGCCTGATAAGGAGAACAGATGAGTATAATGACAGAAGTTCAGGCAACGTAAAAATCAAGCTAAAATACATCACAGTACCTGGAGGTTGGAAAAGAACGAAGGTATCCCCAAATCAGGAGAGACCAGTTGATAAGCAGATGTAAGGCCACCACCCGAAGCAGTTTGCAACGAATCAGCAGAGATCAACTCAGTACCTTCAACAGAGCCCAACACTCGGTCAGCAGGGGCGCTGCCCTCTAAAGCGACTCCTTGATCCAAATTCTGGGCTACCACCATACAGCCAGAGTGTGGAGGAGATCCCGCGTGAGCGTCCATGGAAGTACAGGAAGGAGACTCTGCTTGGGCACCCTCGGGGGCTGGGTTATAGTTGGCACTGCCCACTTGAGCCGGATCATCCCCGGCAGCACCCTCGGGGGCTGGGTAGTGGCTTACACTCTTCACCCGAGCTAAGTCATCCCCAGCGACATCCTCGGGGGCTGGGCATGTGCCAGCACCATTCTTGAGGTCCAGGCTCTCTACAGTAACCACCTCTAAGGTTGATGGACCCTCAACTACTTCCATAGGACCGGGATGATCCAAGTCAGTCTCCCGACCCTCGAGATCGCGCTCTAAGGTCGACGAGGCACGGGATGACCTCAGTCCAGCATCAGGCACGGCAGCGCGAGCCTCCGTTGCATCATCATCCACTGGCTCTGATAACAAGTCTTCTGGGACCATATCCTCAAGAGTTTGATCAAAGTTGGCCAGGGACAGTTCTTGCAGACCAATGAGGGCAGACAAAGCAGGAGAAGGAACTCCACTACTTTCACCGCTGGCGACGAACTGCCGACTGTTTTTCCGAGTCAAAGGAGCCTCATTCTCTTCCTCCTCATCTTCTACAGTGACAACACAAGCAGCACACCCATTGGGGTCAGCAACAGATGGAGCACCCACATT
Source organism: Zea luxurians (assembly GCA_029449295.1). NCBI lineage: Eukaryota > Viridiplantae > Streptophyta > Magnoliopsida > Poales > Poaceae > Zea > Zea luxurians. The sequence goes on from JAOPSE010000132.1 coordinate 1,654,568, forward strand.
GGGATCAGTAGCAGTTTGGGTACACCCATTGGGGTCAGCGTTAGTAAGTCTAGTTGCAGGCACTTCCTCAGCAGCAGGAACTGAGGTACCAGCATCCTCATCAAAACTGGATACTCGCCGGAGGCGTCTTCTCTTCTTCTTTTGCTCATCAGCAGAAGGCTCAGGCTGATTGGTTCGGCTAGGGCGCCTCGGGCGAGTACCGACAGGTCTCTGAACATCCAAAGTTGTATCAACCCCTGGGAGGGGCACCACTGCCAATGTACCAGCAGGAGCAGCGTCGGAAGAATCCTCAGCTAGCAGATCAAGCATGGCATTTATATCTGCATCACTAGGGTTCAGGGGCACCTCAAAATGGACTTGCCGTTCGTCATCAGGAATCTCCCCAAGCGAAGCAACCAAAGTACTGACTTCTTCAGCAGAGGGTCGCACTCTAAGGCCCAAATTGCCATCAGTCACAGGTGGATTTGACACGAAAAGGGTGAAGGCTTTGGGAGGAGGCAAGTTCCAGGCCGAGTACGCCACTGGAGCACCAACATTGGACACCTTGCCCCTGAGAATCATTTCAAGTCGGCTCACCAAGTCAGCAGAGGGGATTCTCCTGTTGGTAACCCGAGTTGAGTCGGCTAGCCCTCGATACAGATAAGCTGGATAGGCCCTATCTTTTAGTGGCTGAATGTTCTTGAAAACAAAGTCAGTGACCACAGCTTCAGCAGTTAGACCTCTCTCTTTCAGCAGTCCAACTTCAGCTAGCAACACATGTAAGGAAAATAGACCCCGGGCCTTTTGGCTAATTGAGTTTTGGTGTTTGATGAACAACACAATCCGTGAACTAATAAGTTTTCTAGTGTTTGTGTTTGTAGTTCACAGGATGCGAAGAGAATTGGACCAAGGCAATGAGGATGCAACACCTCAAAAGAAGACATAAAAAGATGCATAGGAATCCAATACTCAAGAACAAAGAAGCCCGAAGAAATCAGCGAAGAAATCCAAGATGAGGGCTGTCAGCCAGCGCCTGGTGGTGCACCGGACATCGCTGTCCGGTGTGCACCGGACTGTCCGGTGAGGCACCGGACAGTCTGCGCAGAGAGGCCACGGACAGGCGCTCTCTGGCTGTAGCACCGGACTGTCCGGTGTGCACCGGACTGTCTGGTGTGCCAACGGGCAGACGACAACGGTCGGATCCAACGGTCGGATCCAACGGTCGACTGCTACAGGCGCCAACGGTCGGCTGACGTGGCGTGCACCGGACATCTACTGTTCAGTGTCCGGTGGTGCACCGGACTGTCCGGTGCACCCGACGACAGAAAGCTGCTGCTTTCTGTCCAACGGCTAGTTTGGAGTGTGGAGGCTATAAATACCACCCCAACCGGCCATTCTCAAGTGTGAGAGCCCAAGCAACATACCAAGACACATAGTGCATATTTCCAAGAGCTCAAACACCCAAGTGCTTAATAGAATCACTCGGTGATTAGCGTAGGTGCTTTGCGAAGTGCTTAGGTTAGTTAGACCGCTTTAGCGCTTGCTCTAGGTGAACCCTAGTTAGTTGAGTGAGTTTTGTAAAACCACACAACCCCTCGGCTTTTGCGTGAGTCGTTGTAATTGTACCGAGTGGGGCGAGAGTCTTGCGAGACCGTGACAACCGCGTTTGTGTCACGGCCGCCACCGTGTACCGGAGGGAACGAGGCCCGCGGCGTTTCGGCCGAAAGCTCGATAGTGGAGACGGCGGGGAGCGTCCGAGAGGAGCCGGAAGCGGAGCACCACTTGCGCGTGGAGAAGGCCCGCGGCTCTCTACGGAGTTACTCGACCGTGGTGCTTGGCCCTCGCGTGGGCTTCCCTTTGCGTAGGGGCACCAACGAGGATTAGTCGGGACCTTGCGTGGTTCCGGATACCTCGGTAAAAATACCGGCGTCATCCACGAGAGTTTGCTTCTCTACTTAGCTCTTTACATTCCGCATTTACATTAAGCATTTAAGTTTCAATCTTGTAGTCATACTCATTTAGTATAGATTGAAACTTAGCCTTTTGCGGTAGAGATAGCAACACTTAGACAAAACCTAGTTTGCACATTCTAGTTTTGATTATTTGCATAGGTTTTGCTCTAGGGATTTAATTGTGGCCTAGTTTAGTAAAAGTTTTAGAAGTCCTAATTCACCCCCCCTCTTAGGCGTCACCCGTTTCCTACAAGTGGTATCGGAGCCCGGTTTGGCTCATTTGAAACGCTTTAGCTTCACCGCTAAAAGAGCCGACGCTTTTTAGAGGAAGGGATGGATACCCATAGGCCACCACACTTCGACGGCACTAACTTCCCATATTATAGTGCTAGAATGGCTTGTTACCTAGAGGCCGTTGATCTAGGTGTTTGGAGAGTCACTCGTGACGGGATGAAACCCCTCAAGAATCCCGAGAAACCCACCACGAGTGAGGAAAAAGAAATTCACTTAAATGCTAGAGCCAAAAATTGCTTGTATGAATCTCTTAGCATGGATATTTTTAATCAAGTATTTACCTTAAAAACTGCTAATGAGATTTGGCTAAAATTGCATGAGCTCCATGACGGCACATCCAATGTCCGTGAGCAAAAACACTGCCTAGTCTTAAATGAGTATAATTCTTTTGCCATGAAAGATGATGAGCTTGTTAGAGACATGTATTCTCGTTTGAATCTAATAATCAATGAGCTCAACTCTATTGGCATTAATAAGCTAGGTGATGCGAACATTGTGAGGAAGATTATCTCCCTGCTACCACAACAAAGATATGGGAGCATCATCACCATCCTTCACAACATGGAGGACTTGAGCAACATGACCCCGACCATTGTGATTGGGAAAATCGCGGCCTTTAAGATGTCACGAAAAATGAATCGGGGAGAGGAGCCAACTTCCTCAAGACCATATGCTTTTACATGTGATGAAAGGAAGGACAAAAAGAAGGCTCCCACTCCAAGTTCCTCAAGTGAAGAAGAGGAAGAAGAAGAAAGTGATGATGATGAAGATAATCAACCATGCACATCATCCTCCGAGGACGAAGAAACAATCCGACGCGTCGGAAAGGTAATGAGGATGATTCGCAAGATTAATCTAATGGGTGTGCCCCTGCAGGTCGAGGATCTTCTCTTTAACATTGACAGGAAAAAACAAAGGAAGAGAGGATGCTTCGCATGTGGGGAGAAGGGCCACTTCAGGGACAACTGTCTAAATATGGTCAAACCCAAAAAGGAGAGGAGCAAAGGCAAGGCGCTAACAAGTGTTAGAACTTGGGATGATTCTTCAAGTGAAGATGAACCTCCAAGGACGCGCAGCCACCGGTCCTCATCACGCTCATCACGGTCATCACACAAATGCCTTATGGCAAGAGGTAACAAAAGCATTCCATCCTCTAGTGATGAAAGTAGTAGTGATGATGAAGGTGAGGGAAAGCCCTCTATAGATGAGCTTGCGAAAGCCGTAGAATTTTTCCAGGATGTCTGCACTAAGCAAAAAGCTCAACTTAAAACTTTGAAAAATAAGTTGGTTAGCTCTCAAAATGATTACAAAGGTTTGCTAGAAAAATTTGAAACTTTTGCAAACTTAAACTGTGAGCTATCAACTAAAATTGAGCTATTAGAATCTAGTGCTCCATCCACTGCTACCGATGATAGCCTTATTAAAAAGAATGAAAAACTTAAGGCTAAGTTAGCTAGCTCCCAAGAAGCTATTGAAAATTTGCTAGAGAAAATGGAAATTCTTAGCATACACAATAATGAGCTAACTACTAAGTTAGAAAACATTGGTAGCACCCCAGCAGCATCTTTAATTGAAATGCCTGAAATAATTAAGAAAGATGCTTCTACTTCCTGCTTTGATTTAATTAATGATTCTAACCCCTGCAACCAAGTCGTTGTTGAGAATATTGTTGTAGAGACATGTTCGGATGAGGTTGCAAAGGAAAATGAACAATTAAAGCAAGAAGTGGCTCACCTTGGCAAGGCTTTGTATGACAAGAAAGGCAAAGCCAAACAAGTCCGACCTCCACAGGATAACACCACTGTGGGAGTGAACAAGCCTGTAGAGGGAGAAACTGTGATTTGTAGGCTATGCCACAAGGAAGGCCACAAGTCTTTCCAATGCAAGGCGATGACCGGGGATAAACAAAGGCAAAAGCTCAAGCAAAAGCCATCAAGCAAAATCTCCAACACCTACATAAAAAAGGTGAACAAAAAGGATGCTACACCATATTTAATCAAGAAGAAAAGGAACGGAAAGGTGATAGCAATCAAGGCCAACAAGCAAGCCAACAAAGGAAAAGGGGCCAAACGCATCTGGGTGCCAAAGGAGATAATCTCAACCATGAAAAGCACCAAGAAGGTTTGGATCCCGAAAGGGAAGTGAGTGGACCGAAGGTCTTCGGGAAATTTGGAGACTTAGCAAAGTTGGGATGTATATCATGGGGTACATCATATTGGATCAAGTTTATTGCCAAGTGGGTTAGTAAAAACTTTGGACCCAAATTTCCCACCCATGACTAAGGTAACTAGTTTTATTGTATTCTTCATTTTTAGATATGCGTATCTATTTACCTTGTATCTAGTTTACCTTTCTTGCCTAGTATTACATGTGTTATGTACTTTTGTTTAAAATCATGCATACTAGGTAAATCACATGGTAGGATTGCTTGCTTTCAATTCATATACTTAAGCAAACCTACATGGTTTAAAATGTTTATTTAAGCACGGCACGTAGCTTTTATATCACTCCATAGTAAATGATGCATAAATTGAAAATTTTGATTTCTACAAAGTGTATCATTTAACTTATATGTGCCAAAGTTTGGATTATAGATAATTTGCCCCTCTTGATATCAAATCAAAGTGCATGTCTCCTACAAGTATTCAAAACTTGTATGCACACCTTTAGGGGGAGGTTACTCTATAATCTAATACTTTGAGACTAACATCTTTTCAAGTCTATTTCATGTGATAGTCTCATTGTAAGGAAAATACAGTCCCCGGAGAAAGACAACAATCTTCCACTGCAAAATCTCCAAGAACTCTCATGTCTCTCAAGCTCGCCATTGATCTTCAATTGGTATCTTTTTGAGACTACATTCAGTATCATTTACATGTCTTCTCCAATATTTGATTAGACTATATTTCATATCATATGCTTCCATGTTGCTAAAAATGCATAAGTAGTTAACTCATATTCTGTTACCTATGCATAAGGGAAGTTAGTCTTTTCAAATCATGTCTTGCACCTCTAATTTTTCACATGTTTTTTTTCCTAAGTAGAGGATCTCTGTCAAGGGGAGTATTTCTTCATCTCTTAAGGGGGAGAAAAACTCTTTCTAAAGGAGACAACTCATTTAGGGGGAGTAATCTTTTGAGGACTCCTTCAAGTGGTATCATTCACATAATTTAATTTAATATCCTTCTAGTGATATCATTTGATACAATTCTTGATGAGGGCAAGCTTTTATTTACTTCCTACATGCTTTTAATGTCTTCCTTTTCGGTGGTTGATGCCAAAGGGGGAGAAGTTTAGGGACCAAAGCAATGAAAACTATATCAAACACCACCAATTTAAAATTTTATATCTACAAATGGCTTTTTAAATGGTTTTGGTTATTTGGTCCAAAAATAGGAAGTAAGTGAATTATGGAGTTAGGGGGAGGCTTAAGTCCATAATATCACATTGTGGGGACAAATCATGCATCTTAGCAAGTCGATTGCATATTTTCACTCAAATACTTGTATTATTTGCTTGCTTTGGTTGTGTTGTCATCAATCACCAAAAAGGGGGAGATTGTAAGGAAAATAGACCCCGGGCCTTTTGGCTAATTGAGTTTTGGTGTTTGATGAACAACACAATCCGTGAACTAATAAGTTTTCTAGTGTTTGTGTTTGTAGTTCACAGGATGCGAAGAGAATTGGACCAAGGCAATGAGGATGCAACACCTCAAAAGAAGACATAAAAAGATGCATAGGAATCCAATACTCAAGAACAAAGAAGCCCGAAGAAATCAGCGAAGAAATCCAAGATGAGGGCTGTCAGCCAGCGCCTGGTGGTGCACCGGACATCGGTGTCCGGTGTGCACCGGACTGTCCGGTGAGGCACCGGACAGTCTGCGCAGAGAGGCCACGGACAGGCGCTCTCTGGCTGTAGCACCGGACTGTCCGGTGTGCACCGGACTATCCGGTGTGCCAACGGGCAGACGGCAACGGTCGGATCCAACGGTCGACTGCTACAGGCGCCAACGGTCGGCTGACGTGGCGTGCACCGGACATCTACTATTCAGTGTCCGGTGGTGCACCGGACTGTCCGGTGCACCCGACGACAGAAAGCTGCTGCTTTCTGTCCAACGGCTAGTTTGGAGTGTGGAGGCTATAAATACCACCCCAACCGGCCATTCTCAAGTGTGAGAGCCCAAGCAACATACCAAGACACATAGTGCATATTTCCAAGAGCTCAAACACCCAAGTGCTTAATAGAATCACTCGGTGATTAGCGTAGGTGCTTTGCGAAGTGCTTAGGTTAGTTAGACCGCTTTAGCGCTTGCTCTAGGTGAACCCTAGTTAGTTGAGTGAGTTTTGTAAAACCACACAACCCCTCGGCTCTTGCGTGAGTCGTTGTAATTGTACCGAGTGGGGCGAGAGTCTTGCGAGACCGTGACAACCGCGTTTGTGTCACGGCTGCCACCGTGTACCGGAGGGAACGAGGCCCGCGGCGTTTCGGCCGGAAGCTCGATAGTGGAGATGGCGGGGAGCGTCCGAGAGGAGCCGGAAGCGGAGCACCACTTGCGCATGGAGAAGGCCCGCGGCTCTCTACGGAGTTACTCGACCGTGGTGCTTGGCCCTCGCGTGGGCTTCCCTTTGCGTAGGGGCACCAACGAGGATTAGTCGGGACCTTGCGTGGTTCCGGATACCTCGGTAAAAATACCGGCGTCATCCACGAGAGTTTGCTTCTCTACTTAGCTCTTTACATTCCGCATTTACATTAAGCATTTAAGTTTCAATCTTGTAGTCATACTCATTTAGTATAGATTGAAACTTAGCCTTTTGCGGTAGAGATAGCAACACTTAGACAAAACCTAGTTTGCACATTCTAGTTTTGATTATTTGCATAGGTTTTGCTCTAGGGATTTAATTGTGGCCTAGTTTAGTAAAAGTTTTAGAAGTCCTAATTCACCCCCCCTCTTAGGCGTCACCCGTTTCCTACAACACACTCGCCTCAGCTACCTCCTCATCCGTGGAAGACTCGGTCCAGCTTGGGGTGCGAACGTCTGGCTGTCTTCCCGACCGGGAGGGGAGAGAATTTCCACAATTATCAACTATGAACCACTCTAAACGCCACCCCTTAATACTATCTTTGAGGGGAATCTCAAGATACTCAGTCTTCCGCCCGCGGCGTATCTACAAACTGGCACCTCCGACCAACTGATGTTGTCCCCCGGCCATCCCAGGGCGACAATGGTACAGGTATTTCCATAGGCCGAAATGCGGCAGCACGCCAAGAAAGGCTTCGCATAAGTGAACAAAGATGGAGATTTGCAGAATTGAGTTAGGGTTCAGATGGGTCAGGTTAATGTGGTAGAAATCAAGGAGACCGCGAAAAAAGGGAGAGATGGGAAGGCCAAGGCCACAGAGAAGAAAAGGGGCGTAAACTACAGACTCATGGGTATCCTCTGTCGGGACAGTAGTCCCGTGGCAAATCCGCCAAGAACAGAGTTCCCGCGGAGGAAGAACCCCGATGGACACGAGGTGGAGGAGTTCAGCTTTGGAAATGATGGACATGTGGTTACCTGCAAAAGGCAACTGGCTGTTGGGATCGATCGGAGGAATCACCACAGCAGACGAGCTCGCGGTCTTCCTCTTGGGCGCCATCTCAATTCTACCAGCGAGCAAAGTGGAGGCGAGCGGCAGAGAGGATTCGGAAGCGGGAATGCAAGAACTAGGGCACGGAAAGCAAAGACGGCTAAAAGCGCAGCTCTTATGGGATATTCTCGAGCCAGATACTGTTTCAAAAAGTGCCCAGTCATCACCCGGCGGTTATTTCCAAAACCAGCGTGCCACGTGGTCACCCGGCAGTTATCCCCAGAACACTGATGCGCCACCTCATCACTCGGCCATCATCCTCAAAGTGGCTCGGACGGCCTGCCGTCACTCGGCGTTGCCTCTAAAACGCTGATTTCGTATTCAGTTGCTCGGCATTACTTCTAAAATACCGACATCGACCTCCAGTCACTCGGCGTTGCCTCTAAAACGCTGATTTCGTATTCAGTTGCTCGGCATTACTTCTAAAATGCCGACATCGACCTCCAGTCACTCGGCGTTGCCTCTAAAACGCTGATTTCGTATTCAGTTGCTCGGCATTACTTCTAAAATGCCGACATCGACCTCCAGTCACTCGGCGTTGCCTCTAAAACGCTGATTTCGTATTCAGTTGCTCGGCATTACTTCTAAAATGCCGACATCGACCTCCAGTCACTCGGCGTTGCCTCTAAAACGCTGATTTCGTATTCAGTTGCTCGGCATTACTTCTAAAATGCCGATGCCAACTTCCAGTCAATCGACGTTAAAAACGTTGATATCATATTCAGTCACTCGGCGTTGCCTCTAAAACGCTGATACAATGATCAGTTGCTCGGCGTTGCTTCTAAAAACACCGACACAATCTTCAGTTACTCGACAGTTACTTCTATAAGCGCCAACACCACCTACAAATTTACTCGGCAACCATTTCAGAAAACTCCAGTTCAATGCCCGAGTATTTCATTTTACTCCTTCAAAGGAATTAGACTCACAAATAAGCAGGACAGTCATCAAAAGAGAAGCCAAACGTCATTCTTTCATTCAAAGGGAAGTTAATAAACTTACAAATCAACTCTTCGCGAGTTGATACTTCCCTACTCTTACTACAATACATTACTACTACTATACTACGCTATACTACTCTACATTACTACTACATTATTCTAACTATACTATACTATACTAATATCCAAGAAGACCAGTGGCGTCTAGCCACTGGCCCTGCCCCTGTCGCCGCCGCCGCCCTTGGTGCTGCCCTTGCTGCTGCCGCCTTTGGTGCTGCCCCTGCTGCTGCCGCCGTCACCGTCCCTGCCGCCGTCGCCGCTGCCCCTGCCGCTGCCATTGCTGTCACCGTCGCCACCGTCGTCATTGTCGTCGTCGTCGTCGTCCTCGTCCTCGCCGCCGCCGTCCGAGTCCTCCTCATCCGAGGAGTACTCCGACTCATCCGAGCCCTCGAGCCCGGAGCGCTCGACGGCCCGGATGTATGTCCAGACTTCCGCAGCTATCCCCTGGGAGTCGTCCGAGTCATCGGACGACGCCGGGGAGAGACGGGAGCCAGAGATCCCTCGGACCCGGAGGAGAACTCCTCCTCCGAGTATTCCGAGTCACCGAAATCCTCCGATGGAGGAGTCGGTTTGCGTTTGCGCTTGTTACTCTTGCCCATGGCGGAAGCAGACGGGAGAGAAGAGAAGGAAGCAGTAAAGAACAACGAGGAGATGTGAAAAAACCAGAAAGGCAATGGCGTTATTTATAAAGGGAGAAGGCAACCGCTCACCTCCAACCGCGGTCACTGAACAGTCGCAAAGCATTCAATAAGCACTTCCACCCGTCTGAAGACACGTCAGGCGGCTGACGCCGTTTCACGCAACACTACACCCATTGGGACTCCAGTCAACAGCGCGAAGGATATGATTACACTCGCCGTCACATCACATTACTACTCAGAAGCAGCCGGCTAAAACACTCAGCGTACCAAGCCGTCCCTTGCCCACACCCATTGGGGGGGACGCCTAGGAATTATCAGTATATTTTTCAAATTGGTCACATCTGTGCAGGGCACACAGTGAATGCCTCAGGACAAAAATGAGATATCAGTGAGAATTAGAGGGAAGCCAAATATAGCCAGTGGAGTACAAAATATGGTCGACAGAAACGACTTGAAGACTAGACAGAGAACGTCCATCAAATGTCCAATCAGTCACAGAGCAAATAAATTGCACTACCCAGCAAGATATGGATGGATTGCAAACTCGGCTGCAAAAGACAAAAATGCATGCTGACCTCTGAAGCATAATATTGATGACATAGTGCGGATGACATCATGCCAATTTTTTACAAACAGAAAGGATAATCTTCAGCAAAAAGACGCAAAAGAAAGACCTTCGAGTGGATTATCCTCAAAAATCCACTTGAAGGTCGGAGGCTACACCCATTGGGTGCACCTCCGGTGCACCCCATGGATTATCATTCCAAGCCGAGATAGTGCTGATTTCTAAAGCGTGGGACAGATTAAAAAGCCAACCCTCAACCAAAGTGGAGGAACACAAACGGAAATAATCCCTACTGAAGACCTTCAAGTAGATTATTTTCTAAAATCTACTCGAAGCTCGGGGGCTACACCCATTGGGTGCACCTCCGGTGCACCCAATGAAGTTCAGAATCCTACAAATTGGAATGCCGACCTCTAAGGCACAGGCACGAAACTAGGCTTTGGTCAACGAGTGATCGGAGCAGGAGAAGACAACAGGAAGCCATCTTTCTTCAAATCACCTACAAGCTGGACATGGGATCTTCGGGTTGATTACCTCTAAATTAACCCAAAGATCGGGGGCTTGTGGGGGATAGATATCCCCTGGGTCCACTAAAAGAGCAAAGGACCTCACGAAAGGCCCAAGGGCCCAATAAATCGTAAGGTCATTCTTTCGTGGGCCTGGGGAGAAACAACCAGCAAAGCAGAACGACATGAGGCCGGATTGGTGCAAACCCGGACGGCCCACAGCGTCGAGCGAGTGACTGCAACAGAGATCCGACTTTCCCGCACTGGAGCCTCCATGCAACGAAGCCATGCGAGGATAAGTCGGCGAGGGTTACGTAGGGATAATCTCAAGAGGTTCACTATCTTTTAGCTACTTATTGTTATCTTATCCGCGTGTACTGCCCCACTGTCGAGTATATAAGGCCTAGGGAGCACCCCTTCAGAACGATCGACCCTTTACTTAGCCACCACGTCAACTCTCTGTATTCTCGATCCAGAGAGCTCTCTTGTAACCACATTCACCGAGCATACCAGGACGTAGGGTGTTACGCATCTCCAAGCGGCCCGAACCTGTAAACCTTGTCCACTGTCCCTCGTGCGATCGGCACGAACCATTTTGCTACAGTCGTCGACACCGTCCTACTCCTAAAAACACCTTGAGGAGCAACCCCGGGTGTGCGGTCGGACCCAAAACACCGACAGTACTGTTGGTTGCAATGTAGTGATGAAATAGTTAGATTGAAATAACAAAATTTATGTATGGCTAGGATCACAAATTAATTACGAAATATTTTCACATAACAGTATAACACACATTTGTTCATAAGTTATCATGATATTAAATGTTTCTGTTGCAACGCACGGGCACCCACCTATATGTGTTTATGTCTACATCTATGACAGGAAACACATCTACTACATCTCTTTCCAAGCTCACTTGCTACCATTGCACAATACGTAGTAGTAGATAAGTATCACCGAGATTCTTGAATTATATTTTTGGATGGAGGTAATATTATTTAAAGAAGAGCTTTGCATGCTATTTCTTTTGTTTGAATAATGCATTATACTTAAATTCCCTTTTTTGCATGTGTGACATTTTTTCTTCGTAATATTTTTTTTCCATGGATCAGTCTTGTGAGTCATTTTCATAAACCAACGCCAAGCATGAATCCATGTTTCCTACTTCAAACCCCGAACAAACTCCATGAGCAGGAGGCACTCGCGTTGTCGTTGCTCATCGATGACGAGAAGAAGCTTGGCGACTGTCAGTTCGACCTCTAAAAGCAGTCTTATGTGGTCGCATGCGCTGCTATGTACGACAAGCTCCCGCGAAGCCGCCGTTTGGACGCGGTCCAGAGCAGCTGCACCGCGTTGTCCATCGTTAAGCAAGGGGGCCTCATGGTTGTCGCCAACGTCGATGACTCTCGGGTTGTTCTGGACACCGCATCCGACGACGACGCCATCACGCCGTCCAGCTCATCGTCCACCTGAAGCCCAACATGCCACGTAAGTCGCTACTGACCGGACATGAATTCTTGTGCGCTGGGACGATGGACGTTGCTAACGTTGTGTGAGTGTCCTCGAACATGATGTATGTAGTGGAATAGCGCATCCGGTGGTGCAACGGCCAGGGGTACTACCTCGCTGATGAGCCCGGGGTGCACTTCGTTTGGCAGCCCAACCAAGAGTCATCGGTACTCGTCATGTCGCGTGCGTTCGATGACTACTATATCGAGGATTGTGACGTCATCTTGGCGCCAGAGGTGACACAGAGGAGGATCGACAACAGTGACCAGTTCGTCATCCTCGCCACCGTCAGAGTAGCTTTTGTGTCGGCCTGCCTTTAATTCTCTTCGGAAACACATACACACTTACCTTTTTGTTTAAGCAAGAGCATATGATGGTGCGTGTCTGATGACTAATGATGTACGAGGGAATTTTTCCGGCATGTGTGGAACGTGCTCTCCAATGATGAGACCATACAAATCGTGGCATATATCGAAGTCTGCATGATACTGATGGTTGCAATGTAGTGGTGAAATAACTAGATTAAAATAACAAAATTTATGTATGGCTAGGATCACAAATTGATTCTGAAACATTTTCTCATAACAATATAACACACATTTTGTATATAAATTATCGTAGTATACTGGTATTATATATTCCCGTTGCAACGCACGGGCATTCAGCTAGTTCAATTTGAAGCACTATAAAGAGACGAGTATCACAAGATTGCAACTTTTTCCACGTAGAGAGAAGTGGCATTCTGGAACTGTATGAAATCAGTCAGTACAAATTTTGACTGCAATTAAGTTAGTTTTACTTGTACGTCCAGCTGGAGTGTTTAATTTGGAGTGATTTGAAGAGTTTGTCTGGTTAGATGGTCTGAGTAGCATTTCTCAGGTCCTGGATTTGACTCTCCTTAGGAATGAATTTTAGATTGTGGTTAAAAAAAAATTCCCTCGTCTGTCCCACATCAAAGCACCGGTCTAAGGCTTGGTCCTGATCGCGATCGTTTCTCACATGAGCTACGGCGTCGCTGTGTATAGGTGGGACAGAGATTCAAAGGTTTTCTCGGACTACGTGAGAATATCTTCTTAATATAATGTTCGGGGGCTGTCTTACTCGCGCATGTCGAGTTTTTAGAAAAAAAAAATATGAAAATAGATATTAGTTATATTTTACGTGTACAAATTACACATAAATCAGCAGTCGAATTTTAAATAGTTAACTGGAGGCAGTATTTTTTTTAGCCAAATAGGTTTAATTTTTATATGTGAAACAATTGCATTCAGAGAGTAGCACTTGTAGTGACAGCAACAGGGCATATCTATAGCACTTCGAGATAGGCTTGAGAATTGAACAGAAGAATATGTTTTTGGGTGACTTGCATTGGGTCCTTGGTCCACTATGTATATATAGAGCTTAGGCAAGGGAGATGATAAAACAACAGAAAAGAATCTTTGGCCCTGGATCCTGAGATATCTCAAAGCTCAGTCGTCAGAATCAGGCATTATTGCCCTCTACAAAGTATTCAGTGAGCCTACCATCCAATGACAAGATCACGATAAACTTGTAATGTAAGCAAGCGAATAATGGGCTGCGTACTCTCTCCGGCGCGGCCGGCCTAAACTATAAATTATTATCCTAACTTTTTAAGAGACAAAACATCTCGACTCTCATCAAATGTATATAATAAAAGTATAATATTTATGATATCAAATAAGCTGAATAGGAGGCTTAATTAGGTACTACTAGTACAAGCTCTAGTAGTTATATTTGCCCCAATCCAAAAAAAAAAAACCAGTACTTTTTATACCTGCCTCAACAAAAGCCATATTCCGTGATCATTAGCTCGAAAGGCATGCAACAAGACGGCTTTTGTTGGAGGAAAAAATGGACAAAAATCACAAGTGGTGTTATGTGTAAGAGCACCACCATCTGTTTAACGCCATTGGATCGAGTGGATGGGAGCAGCAGTCACCTACGCATTGGCTTGTCCTAGTTTCAAAATCCCAGAGAAAGGATTCCAGCCTTTTGTGCGTATAAAGTGGCCGACTAAATAGTTAGGTTTACATATTATACAACATTTTACACGCACACGATCGACGAAGTGGGCTACTAGTCATGAATTTAATTAACCTAGTGCACGTACGCTGCTATAATTTCTATTTATATTTGAGTATATATAGAATATAAAACATAAATACATGTATACTTTATTACTTAGGTGGGTGTAAATATAAGTTTAGGACCAACAATCATGGTTCAAATCCGTGGAACCGCGGAAACTAGTGTTTTACATAGTAGATTGATATATTGGTTATATAGCTCGTGCTAACATTACGATCCCGCGTATGGGAGGGAAGGGGTTGATGACAACGACAGCGACGCTAATGAGGGACAGAAGGCGGTGGGGACGCGGAGGGAGGCTGAGGACGGTGAGGACATGGATGGACGATGGACGATCCGAATAATATTGTTCATTAGTGCTAAGTAGTGAGTGAGTCATTAATCTTGATGGTGTGTTAAGTTTAGATGTAATTTGTTTTATAGATATAATGAAGGTTATAGATATGAGGTGATTTAGTGGGGTGAATTTTATAAATTTTAAATAGATGGATTATATATTGGTATAGTTTCGTAAGCGGTGCGGTCCTGCAAGTGTGCAGAAACAGGAAAGTTCGATTCGTGCCGCGAAAGACTACGCAAGGCCGAATCGGCTAGCCCTGCAAGCACGCACAACTTGGCCGCCCAAAAGAATTTGCTTTCGAATTTGAGGTCGTTTATAAATTTTGAAAAAGCCGCGTGCAGTGTGTGCCGGAATCATATGCCCGTTCTCTTTTGCGCGCTCGGCTTTTTGGCGGTTAGGGTTCTCCACCGGCGAATGGATATCTCGTTGGATGCACTTGAATTTGAGGACAAAATCGAGATCAGTGAGTTGCGCATCCGGTCCCGACAGGACTGAACAATTGATCAGGGGCGTCCAGAATAGCAAGAAATCTACCATCAAGATGGCCGTCCATTTGGTCTTGCAACCATCAGAGATTTGTTGCGTTCTTTTCCTAGTATATGCTCACATCTTTGGTCGAACTAATTCCTTCCGAATTTTGACCGCATGGAGAGCGAGCAAGAGATCTCCAATGAGTTATTCTTTTTACAAAATGTTCCCCGTTTTATTATTGGGAAAAAAAGAAAACTGCAGATGTGACGTTAGAGGCAATTGCATTTTGGACAACAAACAACGCGCTCCGTTAGAGATAGACACAAAATACACGAGATTATATTAGAAAAGGAAGAGAATGCATTAAATGGCAACTTAATCAATTACAAGATGTTTGTAATCTCATTTTTTGTGAAGCAACTGTTTGAGATGGCATTATTACGAAGCCCACTGTTTGTAGTCCCAAAAATGCAATTGTCTCGACGTTAGAATAGTCAATTAGAGGGGATTGATGATTACATAAGCTTAAAAATAATTATTGCACCTTTATAAATCAGGATAGATTGTTGTTACGCTAGTAACAACGTTGCTGGCTAAAATTCGTAACTCTGATTAATCTCAAAATCTAATAGATTAAACTAGATAAATATATAGAACTAATCTAATTGAAATCACGTCTATCGGACTTCTAGATCTAAAGTTATTAACAAAATAAGAATGATGTTCCAGATGCTAACGAAATTTAATCAATATCTAATTTTAGAATTAAGTAATAATCAGAAAAGATTAATATCCCAAACTTTGTAGATCAATAAATAGATGCTCCGGCAATGACCTAGATTAATCAAATGAACAGTAATAATTGAAGAAAGCAAACCAATCTAAGATCAAAACTAGATAAGCAATGCTCGGAATACGGCTAGACATGACCCTATGGACTCGTATGACGAATGAACGGGACAGTACGCCATGCTTGAAGTACGGCTACACTCGACCCTTCGGACGACACGAGAAGGACTATGCCATCCTAGAGCAACCAACCATGCTCTCGCTAGCAGAATACAAGTCTTCAGTGAAAGGTTCTATCCTTGAGCTATAAATCCCTTCCATCTATACAAGTACACCAAGTAATACTACGATCAGCACTACACTAAACTAGAGCACGATCCTGAACCAGTATAAACCCTCTGTCTCAACCCACGTCCGAGTCTCAACGATTCACTATTCGGTGTGAGTCCACGCTAGCATCCCCACCGAACACAAATCTTATTGTCACCAGTTTCTGGAACCACAACGGGAACCACAACATGTGTCTTTGTGTATTGTATAGGATTTTGAGCAATTTGTTCATCCTAGCTAACCAATATAGCATGGCTTGCCCTAAACTCAAATTCAAATGATCAAATGAATTTAAACTAATCCTTTGAGATTCCACACCACTACTTTTGAATTTTTGGGGGTTTGTCCTTGCACATGCCATGCACCCACGATGATTTATCTTGATATTAACATCTTAGAAAAGGCATTAGCACCTTAGTTGTGTGGTCATCATTGGTAAAACCCCTTACGCGGTTTGGTTGCACTTCCAACAACATTATCATTGAGTTGACAACATTTTGGCCTAATAGATATGGAATCATAATAGCTAAGGCACACCACATCAATGTTCCGAGGAAGAAAAGAATACTCTCTCCATTCATAAATATTGGTCGTTCAAAAATATTGGTCGTTCTCATTTTTCAAGTAGTTAAATATTTTTAACTTTGACCATATTTATATAAGAAAATATTAATACTTTTAGTAAATAATTAGTATTATTAGATAGATCTTTGAGTCTATTTTGTATTAAAATTATTTGAAGATACAAATGTGTTGGGTACCGTAATTAGGGGTACCCCCAACACTCCTAAACACGGCTGAAAAACGTCTTCAGAACAAACCGTAAAGACTGATAAGCACGGTTCAAGTCAAGGCCTCGTCTGCCAAGGGACGCGATCTCACCTCGCCCGAGCCCGGCCTCGGGCGGGAACAGTAGTCCCGGGCGGATTCACGCCTAGCCCGAGGGCCTCCACAGGCGGTGGGCGCACCCTCGGCTCGCCCGAAGCCAAGCTCGGGCAAACTTTGTCGTGCAGCGACCTCGGCCAAATCGCCTTACCAACCGACCGTATCGCATGCGCATTTAATGCGGGGATCGCCTGACACCTCAGTCGGCAAGGTCGAAGTGACCGCAATCACTTCGCCCCTTTACTGATCGTTCTGACAGGGAAACAACACTATTCACCCTGTTCCGACTACTGTGCCAACCACCAGGGAAAGACTAACAACAGTCACGGCCTTTCCCGAGTTCGGCCTTAGGCGCAACAGGGAGCTCTGCCTCGCCCGACCCCAGGCCTCGGCCTCAGCTTCGGCCTCGGGAGAAGGTCTCCGCCTCGCCCGACCCTGACCTCGGCCTTAGCCTCGGCCTCGGGAGAAGGTCTCCGCCTTGCCCGACCTCGGCCTCGGGAGAAGGACTCCGCCTCGCCCAACCTCGGCCTTGGACCGACTACGCTATAGGGGATACATCATTACCCTACCTCTAGCTAGCCGCCTCAGGCTACGAAAGAACAAGACCGGAGTCACATCTAGATTACTCCGGCCACAGGTAATGATGGTTCCCCGCGTGCGTCCGTGACGTCGATGGTTCTCAGCTCCCTACGGAAGCAAGGAAACGTCAGCAGGATCCAGGCCGCACCGCCAGCTGCGCTTCTACAGGACTCAAGCACTTCTCCGCCGGCCACATTAGCACATAGCTACACCCCCATTGTACAGCTGGACCATCTCCTTGTATCTATAAAAGGGGATGTCCAGGGCCTTCCTAAAAGGCAGGGAAAGAGGGCGAGCAGAGGCGAGTAGAGGCAGGCAGAGTGGGAGAGATGCGGAGGAGGCTAACTCAGACAACTCAAGGTCGAACCCTCTCTCTCTCTCGCGAAGCTTGTAACCCCTACTGCAAGCACCCTCGGTGCAAGATAATATAAGCCTCATTCCCCCTCTTGTGTTCCATCTTGCATCAACCCATCTGGACAGGGGCACGCAACACAAAATTCACTAGTCGGTCTGGTTGAGGGTCCCCCGGGTCCGAAACGCCGACAGTTGGCGCGCTAGGTAGGGGCACGCTGCGTGTTGACAATACTTTCCCGTTGAGTTCCAGATGGACAATCTTCAGCAGCCTCTTCAGCCCGGGACGGTGTTCCGCTTCGGAAGTCTCGAGTTCATGCCCCCGACGGCGGCTATGACATGGTACTGCTCCCTCCGCAACACGACAACAACGACGGTCGTCGGCTCGCCCGACGGAGACGAACTCGACAACGACATCTCCACGTGACGGAAGAGGAACACTCGGGTCAACCCCGCCACCCTCCTCACCGGAGGAGACGGAGATGGGGCAAACATGGCCAGGCGGGAGGCAGCACCTCGACGGCTGTCGGACCAGAGCGAGTCGACGATGCCGACACCCCTGCGGGGGACATGTCGGGTGTTATCCTCGCACCTGAGACAACGACGGGTGTCGCCTCCCAGCAAAACGCCAGCCCCAGGCGGACTGATGATGCCGGCACCCTTGCGAGGGACTTGTCGGGCATTAGTCTCGCACCTGAGATAACAACACATTCCACCTCCGATGCAACTTCACCACCGTCTACCAACCAACAGGTACCTTCAGTTTTCCATCCCGTTCCCTTTAGATTCAGCTTCGACCCACCAAGCGACCCCGCTTCGGTGAGCGCTTTTGTGAGGGCATATCCTAACCTTCCGGGGTACCATATGTGGCCAACTTGGGATCGACTGACGGCCGTCTCAACCTCCGGACCCGCGGGTTCCGAGGAAGAGGACGACCCCGACATCAGTTGGGATTTCTCCGGACTCCGTGATCCCAGTGCCATGCGTGACTTCATGTCCGCATGTGACCACTGCCTCTCTGGCTGCTCTGATGATGGTCACAGCCTTGACGACGAGGGTTGCAACCCAACTCATGAGTGCTTCCACATCGATCAGGAAGATCACGACGGAGACCACCACCCCGGCATGCCAGGAGGCGACGGCGCCCTTGCACCTGCATCTCGTGTTGAGATCCCGTGGGAGCTAGCTGTGGCCTAGGTCCCCAAAGGGGACCAGGGCTCATGGCTCGAGCAACTCCGTGAGATGCAGGCTAAGCTCAACGAAGAAGCGAGGCGACTTGTGCAGCTCCAACAAAACATCGAGCAAGAATGGACAGGCCGAGCGCTCACCGAAGGAGCGCGTCATCGGGCCCGGGACGTCCAGCGCCTCATTATTAACGATGCCAGGGCGATGCCACCCCCGGCCTTCAACGGGGCTAGCCAGAACCTAGCTGCGGCAACAATGTTGCTTCGGACGATGCCGGAGCCATCCACCACCGAGGGGCGACGTATCCACGGCGAACTCAAGAATCTCCTAGAAAACACCACAGCCCGACGAGCCGAGAGCTCTACCTCCCGAAGGCGAGGGTGCCCCTCGGAGCATCACGCAGCGTCCTCCCGACACATGCACGAGGCCTCAGTCCACACCGAGCCTACAAGAGACGAGACACCTACAGCCAGGGATCGCCTCGGCGACGATCAGCGCCGCCGCGACCGACGAGCCCGCCTCGAGGAAAAGGTGCGCCGAGGCTACCACCCTAGGCGCGGGGGACGCTACGACAGTGAGGAGGATCGGAGCCCCTCACCCGAACCACCAGGCTCACGGGTCTTTAGCCGAGCCATACGACGAGCGCCGTTCCTGGCCCGGTTTTGGGCCCCGACTACCATCACCAAGTACTCGGGGGAGACGAGGCCAGAGTTGTGGCTCGCGGATTACCGGCTGGCGTGCCAGCTGGGAGGGATGGACGACGACAACCTCATCATCCGCAACCTTCCCCTCTTCCTCTCCGACGCTGCCCGGGCCTGGCTGGAACATCTGCCTCTTGCTCAGATCTTCGGCTGGGACGACCTAGTCAAGGCCTTCGCTGGAAATTTCCAAGGTACGTACGTGCGCCCTGGGAACTCATGGAACCTCCGGAGCTGCCGCCAGCAGCCCAGGGAATTCCTGTGAGAGTACATCCGACGGTTTTCAAAGCAGTGCACCGAGTTGCCTAACATCACTGACTCGGACGTCATCGGGGCATTCCTCGCCGACACCACTTGCCCGGACCTGGTAAGCAAACTGGGGCACAAGACACCCACCAAGGCAAGCGAACTGATGGACATAGCCACCAAGTTTGCCTCTGGTCAGGAGGCGGTCGAAGCCATCTTCCAGAAGGACAAGCAGCCTTAGGGAAGGCAGGAGGAAGACGACCCCGAGGCATCCGTCCAGCGTGGCACGAAGAAGAAGACCAGGAAGAGGGTGCAAGCAAAACACAACGCCGTTGACGCGGATCTCGTCGCTGCAGCCGAGCACAGGAATCCTCGGAAGCCTCCGGAGGAGCCAATGTGTTCGACAAGATGCTCAAGGAGTCGTGCCCCTATCACAGGGGTCCCATCAAGCACACCCTTGAAGAGTGCGACATGCTCCGGCGTTACTTCAATAAGGCTGGACCCTCGGCGGAGGACGGCAGGGACCCAGGCAACAACAAGAAGGGAGGCGACAAAGAAGAGGAGTTCCCGGAGGTCCACAACTGCTTCATGATCTACGATGGATAGGTGGCGAACGCCTCGGCTCGACACCGCAAGCAAGAGCGCCGGGAGGTCTGCTCGGTGAACGTAGCAATGCCAGTCTACCTAGACTGGTCCGACAAGCCCATCACCTTCGACCAAGGTGACCACCCCAACTACGTGCCGAGCCCAGGAAGGTACCCGCTCGTCGTCGACCCAATCATCGGCAACGTTAGGCTCTCCAAGGTCCTCATGGATGGAGGCAGCAGCCTCAACATCATCTACGCCGAGACCCTAGAGCTCTTGGGGGTTGATCAGACCGAGATCCGGGCTGGTGCAGCACCCTTTCACGGGATTGCACCCAAAAAGCGTATCCTGCCCCTCGGACAGATTGACTTGCCTATATGCTTCGGAACTTCCTCCAACTTCTGAAAGGAAACCCTCACCTTCGAGGTAGTTGGGTTCTGAGGGACCTATCACGAGGTGCTGGGAAGACCGTGCTACGCCAAGTTCATGGCCATCCCCAACTACACTTACCTCAAGCTCAAGATGCCTGGCCCCAAGGGAGTCATCACCGTCGGACCCATGTACCGCCACGCTTACAAGTGCGACGTGGAATGCGTGGAGTACGCCGAAGCCCTCACCGAGTCCGAAGCCCTCATCGCCGACCTGGATTGCCTCTCCAAAGAGGCGCCCGACGCGAAGCGGCACGCCGGCAACTTCGAGCCAGCCAAAGCAGTCAAATATGTCTCTCTCGACCGCAGCAACGACGTCAGCAAGAAAGTCAGGATCGGCTCCGAGCTCGACCCCAAATAGGAAGCAGTGCTCGTCGACTTTCTCCGCGCAAACGCCGAAGTTTTTGCGTGGAGTCCCTCGGACATACCGGGCATACCGAGGGATGTCGCCGAGCACTCACTGGACATCCGAGCCGGAGCCCAACCCGTGAAACAGCACATGTGCCATTTTGATGAAGAAAAGCGCAGAGCCAAAAGCGAGGAGGTCCACAAGCTAATGGCTGTAGGGTTTATCAAAGAGGTATTCCATCTAGAATGGTTAGCTAACCCTGTACTCATAAAGAAAAAAGGTGGGAGGTGGAGGATGTGTGTAGACTACACTGGGCTAAATAAAGCATGCCCCAAGGTTCCCTACCCTCTGCTTCGCATCGATCAAATTGTGGACTCCACCGTTGGGTGCGAAACCCTGTCTTTCCTCGATGCCTATTTAGGCTATCACCAAATCAAGATGAAAGAATCCGACCAGCTCGCAACTTCTTTCATCACACCTTTTGGCATGTATTGCTACACTACTATGCCCTTTGGTTTGAGGAATGCAGGTGCGACATACCAAAGGTGCATGAACCATGTGTTCGGAGAGCACATCGGCAGAACGGTCGAGGCTTACGTCGATGACATCGTTGTCAAAACAAGGAAAGCCTCTGACCTCCTCTCTAACCTTGAGGTGACATTCAGGCGCCTAAAAGCGAAGAGCGTAAAACTCAATCCTGAGAAGTGTGTCTTCGGAGTCCCCCGAGGCATGCTCCTAGGGTTCATCGTCTCCGATCGAGGCATCGAGGCCAACCCAGAGAAAATCGCGGCCATCACCAACATGGGACCCATCAAAGATTTAAAAGGAGTACAAAGGGTCATGGGATGCCTTGCGGCTCTGAGCCGCTTCATCTAGCGCCTTGGCGAGAAAGGATTGCCCTTGTACCGCCTCTTAAGGAAGGCCGAGCGCTTCACTTGGACTCCCGAGGCCGAAGAAGCCCTCGGAAACTTAAAGGCACTCCTTACTAACGCACCCATCTTGGTGCCCCCCGCTACGGGAGAAGCTCTCTTGATTTATGTCGCCGCAACCACTCAGGTGGTCAGCGCTGCGGTCGTAGTCGAGAGACGAGAAGAAGGGCATACACTGCTCATCCAGAGACCAGTCTACTTCATCAGCGAAGTGCTATCCGAGACTAAAATCCGCTACCCGCAAATCCAGAAGCTGCTGTACGCAGTGATTCTGACACGACGGAAGCTGCGACACTACTTCGAGTCTCATTCGGTTACTGTGGTATCATCTTTCCCCCTGGGAGAGATCATCCAGTGTCGTGAGGCCTCGAGTAGGGTAGCAAAATGGGCAGTGGAACTCATGGGCGAAACACTTTCATTTGCCCCTCGGAAGGCCATAAAATCCCAAATCTTGGCCGACTTCCTGGCTGAATGGACTGACACCCAGTTGCCAACGGCCCCAATCCAGACCAAACTTTGGACCATGTACTTCGACGGGTCGTTGATGAAAACCGGAGCAGGCGTGGGCTTGCTCTTCATCTCACCCCTCGGAGAACATGTGCGTTACGTAATACGCCTCCATTTTCCGGCGTCAAACAACGTGGCCGAATACGAGGCCTTGGTTAATGGGTTGCGCATCGCCATTGAGCTAGGGGTTTGGTGCCTCGACGCTCGTGGTGACTCGTAGCTCGTTATTGACCAAGTCATGAAGAACTCTCACTGCCGCGACCAAAAAATGGAGGCCTATTGCGACGAAGTTCGGCGTTTGGAAGATAAGTTCTATGGGCTAGAACTCAACCATGTTGCTCGACGGTACAACGAGACTGCAGATGAGCTGGCTAAGATAGCCTCAGGATGAACAACGGTTCCCCCAAATGTCTTCTCCAAGGACATATATCAACCCTCCGTCAAACTCAACGACGCGCCCGAACCCGAGGGGACCTCGGCCCTGCCCGAGGTACCCTCGCTGCCGAGGGTGAGGCCCTGCATATCGAGGTGGAGCGGAATGGGGTCACACCGGTCCCAAACTGGCAGACCCCATACCTGGAATATCTCCTCCGCGGAGAGCTGCCCCTCGATAAGGCCGAAGCTCGACGACTGGCTCGGCGCGCCAAGTCGTTCGTTTTACTGGGTGATGAAAGGGAGTTGTACCACCGCAGCCCCTCAGGCATTCTCCAACGATGCATATCCGTCGCCCAAGGACAGGAGCTGTTACAAGAAATACACTCGGGGGCTTGCGGTCACCATGCGGCGCCTCGGACCCTCGTAGGAAACGCTTTCCGACAAGGTTTCTACTAGCCAACCACAGTGGACGGCGCCACTAGGATTGTACGCTCCTGCCGAGGGTGTCAATTCTACGCGAGACAAACACACATGCCTGCTCAGGCTCTGCAAACGATACCTATCACTTGGCCTTTCGCTGTGTGGGGTCTGGACCTCGTCGGTCCCTTGCAGAAGGCACCCAGGGGCTTCACGCACCTGCTGGTCGCCATCGACAAATTCTCTGAGTGGATCGAAGTCCGACCCTTAACCAGCATCAGGTCCGAGTAGGCGGTGGCATTCTTTACGAATATCATCCACCGCTTTGGGATCCCAAACTCAATCATCACTGACAACGGCACGCAGTTCACTGGGAAAAAGTTCCTAGATTTCTGCGAAGACCACCACATCCGTGTGGACTAGGCCGCCGTAGCTCACCCAATGGCAAATGGGCAAGTGGAGCGCGCCAATGGCATGATTTTGCAGGGGCTAAAACCAAGGATCTACAATGACCTCAACAAGTTTGGCAAGCGGTGGATAAAAGAGCTACCCTCGGTGGTTTGGAGTCTGAGGATGACGCCGAGCCAGGCCACGGCTTCTCGCTGTTTTCCTAGTCTATGGGGCCGAGGCCATCTTACCCACGGACTTGAAATATGGTTCCCCGAGGACAAAGGCTTACGACGACCGAAGCAACCAGAACAGCCGAGAAGATTCATTGGACCAGTTAGAAGAGGCTCGGGACGTAGCCTTGCTACACTCAGCGCGGTATCGGCAGTCCTTGCGACGCTACCACGCCCAAAGGATTCGGCCCCGAGGTTTCCAGGTGGGAGATCTGGTGCTTCAGCTACGACAAGACGCCCGAGGACGCCACAAGCTTACTCCTCCCTGGGAAGGGCCGTTCATCATCGCCAAAATTTTGAAGCCCAGGACATACAAGCTGGCCAACGATCAAGGCGAGGTCTACGGCAACGCTTGGAACATCGAACAACTATGTCGCTTTTACCCTTAAAATGTTTCAAGTCGTTTATGTACCTCGGTCCCTTTACATGTACAAATAAAAAGTCTAGCTGTCAAGGGAGGATCGGCCTTGCCTCAGCAAAATCCGACCCTCCCTCGGAGGCTAGAAGGGGGGAACCCCCTCTGCGTCAAAATTTTCCTCAGAAAAGTTTTCTACCAAAACGTCTTTCGTGCCTTTCGACTATGTCGATAGCGGAATCCCAAAAACGAGCGAGTGAGACCTTGAATGGCATGGCCGACTGAGCCGAGGGACTCCTACGCCTCCGGGATACGGATACCTCACTCATCACCTTCCGCGAAAGGCAGCTCACGCTCGGATAAGTGATTCTGCTACCGAACAAGTCCTAACGCTCGGGTAGAAAACGACTTTCGTACCATTTCGACTATATCGATAACAGAATCCTAAAAACGAGCGAGAGAGACCGTGAACAGCAAGGCCGACCGAGCCGAGGGACTCCTACGCCTCTGGGATACGGATACCTCACTCGTCACCTTCCACGAAGGGTAGCTCACGCTCGAATAAGTGACTCTGCTACCGAACAAGTCCTAATGCTCGAAACAAGAGGAAAGGAAACACAGCTCTAAACTCCGACATTGAAAATGTTTAGGCCTCAGCAGCCGCAAGAAACATACGCATACTTAAAACAATCTGTTCCTGCAGGCTCAGACATCAGCAGGGGGAGGAGCAGCACCCTCGGCGTCGTTTCCGCCCTCGGCAGAATCTGGCCCGGCCTCAGACGGTGACACAGGCGGAAGGACCTCCACCTCAAAGGAGGAAGCCAGCACCGCGCTTAGGCCCTCGACAGCCGCGTCAAGCCTCTGGACCTCGGCTAAGGCAGCCTCCTCTTCGTCTGGTAAGCAGTACCCCTTGCTGACCCGCTCCAGATCCACGTCATAGTGGGAGGCGAGCACGGCGAAGGCCCGCCTAACGCCGTGGTGCAGCGCCCCGTGGAGTCTGCTACGCACATGGCCGCCCAAGGCCCACAGGTGACTCTGGGGGGAGCTACCCGAGGGGACGTCGTCGAGGCCAAAGGCCCGGCAAAAGGCCGAGATAGCCTCAGACATGGCCACGCGGTCGGCCTCCTTCTGCTCAGCCACCTGGGCAAGCGCCTTGCAGTTCTTAACGAACTCGTCGAGAGCCGCCTCGAACCCTGAAGACAGCCGAACGATGTTCTTCAGACACGAGGGAAAGATGAAGCTAAACCAAAGTCGCAAAGCAGGCGAAACGTACCCTCGGCCCGGGCACGCCGCTGCAAGACCATGCCTTAGGCAGACCGGGCAGACCCGACAGCCACGGCCAGGCCCTCCGCAAGGGTCCCGACCCGAGCGGTCGCCTCGGGGTCTAGAAAGGGGGAACCCCCTCTGCGCCAAAACTTTCCTCGGAAAAGTTTTTCTACCAAAATGACTTTCGTGCCTTTCGACTGTATCGATGGCGGAATCCTAAAAACGACAAGAGAGACCTTGAACGGCAAGGCCGACCGAGCCAAGGGACTCCTACGCCTCTGGGATACGGATACCTTACTCGTCACCTTCCGTGAAAGGTAACTCACGCTCGGATAGGTGATTCTGCTACCAACGAACAAGTCTTAATGCTCGAAACAAGAGGAAAGAAACACGGCTTTACACACAAATACCCAAAATGTTCAGGCCTCGGTAGCCACAGAAAACAAACACACGTACTTGGGATAACTATGCTACGTAGACGTCAGCAGCACCCTCGGTAGCTTTCCCGACCCGCAGCAGATACCTCGGTACTTGGAGCAATTACATTTTGCTCTTACATTCCCTTACAAACGGGACCCAACTCCATTCCCGCAGGAATGAACTACCTCCACACTGGAGGGGCTACAAGATAACGAACTCCAAGCGGCTTGCCAGCACCCCAAACCCACGCTCATGGAAGGGGATGAAACTGACCACGTACCTTGGCGGCGGAGTCGGGTCGGCCTCGCTCCCGGGGGCCATCCACTCAGGCTGCGGCCCACCGGAGAGAGGACGGAGCAAACCGTCGGAAACAAGGGCCTCCAGATCCTCCACAGTAATGATGGAGAAAGGCCACAGGTCGCACGGCGGAACGACGGTCGCCTTGTCAGCCATCGTCGAGCGGAAGCGGTGGAGGCGGAGGGGATTAGGTGCGCGGTTTTCTCTTCTCTGGCCTTTCTCTTAGGTTGCGGAAACCAAAGCAGAAGGCAAGCGCAAACGGCAGGGTAGAGAACCACCGCCGGCCCCTCTTCCGAGTATATAAAGGCCCGGGCGAGATCCACCCAAAACTTCGCCCGAACCCGTCGCGAAATTCAAACTCGAAGGTGAAACGGTTTTTCTGTTCCTCGAACGACTCGCGCACGTGCAACAGATGCCTCGCGAATCGCCCATCCCGTCGCATTAACTCCCTGGCACGGCAAGCGACACCTCTGGCAGGCGAAGCGGGCACCGTTTCACCTCCGTCATGATGACCGTGTCAAAAAAGGTGCACCGCATTATTTAAATTCATATCCTTTTCCTTTCTCTCTCTCTCTCTCTCTTGCCACAGGGATCGGGAATGGGGATATTTCGGAAAAGGATCCTTCTCAGTGAAGGAAACGGGCCCCGAGCCCTCCTACTGATCAGGGGTTCGAAGGTTGCGCCCTGCGGGGTTCGGCAACCGCCCCAGAGCACTCGGGCTCCGAGCCCTTTACTGATTAGGGGTTCGAAGGCTGGCCCCTCGGAAGGGTCCGACAGCCGCCCCAGAGCACGCAGAGTCAGGGATGACCCTAGGTACGTCCGTTACATGGCCGAGGCTCGGGCTGCGCTCCCGAGGTACCCTAGGACATATCCGAGACCAGCGGGAACGATTTTGTAATGGAATCCCACCGGAGGGAGGCACCGAGCCCTCGGACCCTATCAAATGGGCTCGGGTCCAGCAAATCACCTGTAGGTACTTTTGGAGCGTGCCTCTAGGCCACTAGCCGACCCTTATCGAATAGGGCTCGGGCGTCCACTCGGATTACCCGTTAGCAACTCACTGGAAACACCATGTTCAGCGCCCACCGAGGGTAACATGGCGCATTCCCCCCTCCTCCTTGCGGAAAGGCGACGAAGGGGCGTATAATAAAAGCCGAGACGGTCCTCGATCGTCCTCTCGCTCTGTGCAGAGGCTCGGGGGCTGCTCTCGCACCAGGCTACGGCCTGATTGTTGACCACGTCAACAAACCAGCTTGAAAACTCGGAGCCTGACCATGCACCCGGGCTGCGGTTAGGCCGCGTGAGGGGACAACAAGGCCGACCGAGGAATCACAAGAAAAATTAAGACCTCAGAGGAGTCAAACCACTCCTCCGAGGCCTCGGGGGCTACACCCGACAGGTGCGCTCGCGCGCACCCATCGGAACAAAATATAACCGAGAAAGGCTGGTCCCCTTACAAAAAATCCGGCAGAACCTCAAAGCGAGTGCCTACACTCCCTTCGAGGCTCGGGGGCTACTGTCGGGTACCGTAATTAGGGGTATCCCCAACACTCCTAAACACGGCTGGAAAACGTCTTTAGAACAAACCGTAAAGACTGATAAGCACGATTCAAGTCAAGGCCTTGTCTGCCAAGGGACGCGATCTCACCTCGCTCGAGCCCGGCCTCGGGCGGGAACAGAAGTCCTGGGCGGATTCACGCCTCGCCCGAGGGCCTCCACAGGCGGTGGGCGCACCCTCGGCTCACCCAAAGCCAAGCTCGAGCAAACTTGGTCGTGCAGCGACCTCGGCCAAATCGCCTTACCAACTGATTGTATCGCATGCGCATTTAATGCGGGGATCGCCTGACACCTTATCCTGACACGCGCGCCTCAGTCGGCAAGGTCGAAGTGACCACAGTCACTTCGCCCCTTTACTGATCGTTCTGACAGGGAAACAACATTATTCACCCCGTTCCGACTACTGTGCCAACCACTAGGGAAAGACTAACAACAGTCACGGCCTTTCCCGAGTTCGGCCTCGGGCGCAACAGGGAGCTTGAAAGTCGCCTAGAGGGGGGTGAATAGGGCGAAACTGAAATTTACAAAGTTAATCACAACTACAAGCCGGGTTAGCGTTAGAAATATAATCGAGTCCGAGAGAGAGGGTGAAAAACAAATCGCAAGCAAATAAGGAATAAGACACAAGGATTTGTTTTACCGAGGTTTGGTTCTTTCAAACCTACTCCCCGTTGAGGTGGTCATAAAGACCGGGTCTCTTTCAACCCTTTCCCTCTCTCAATCGGTCACTTAGACCGAGTGAGCTTCTCTTCTCAATCACACGGGACACAAAGTCCCCGCAAGGACCACCACACAATTGGTGTCTCTTGCCTTGGTTACAAGTGAATGAATCTCAAGAAAGAATGAGAAAGAAAAGAAGCAATCCAAGCGCAAGAGCTCAAATGAACACAACAAATCTCTCTCTGTAATCACTAGAGCTTTGTGTGGAGTTGGGAGAGGATTTGATCTCTTTGGTGTGTCTTGTATTGAATGCTATAGCTCTTGTAAGGTGTAGAAATGCAGAAACTTGGATACCATTGAATGTGGGGTGGTTGGGGTATTTATAGCCCCAACCACCAAAATGTGACCATTGGAAGTCTGCTGTCGCATGGCGCACCAGACAGTCCGGTGCGCCACCGGACACTGTCCGGTGCGCCAGCCACGTCAGCCAGCCGTTAGGGTTCGACCGTTGGAGCTCTGACTTGTGGGCCCGCCTGGCTGTCCGGTGGTGCACCGGACAAGTCCTGTAGACTGTCCGGTGCACCACCCGCGCGTGCTCTATCCTCTACGCGCGTAGACGCGCATTTAATGCGTTGCAGTCGACCGTTGCGCGCGAAGTAGCCGTTGCTCCGCTGGTACACCAGACAGTACGGTGTTACACCGGACAGTCCGGTGTTACACGGTTAATTATAGCGGAGCAGATTCCTGAAGCTGGCGAGTTCAGAGTTGCTTCTCCCTGGGGCACCGGACACTGTCCGGTGGTACACCGGACAGTCCGGTGAATTATAGTGGAGTGCCTCTGAGAATTTCCGAAGGCGAAGAGTTGAGCTTGAAGTTCCCTGGTGCACCGGACAGTCCGGTGCGCTAGACCAGGGCTGCCTTCGAGTTGTCTTTTGCTCTCTTTGTTTGAACCCTTTCTTGGTCTTTTTATTGGTTTGATGTGAACCTATGGCACCTGTAAAACTTATAATCTAGAGCAAACTAGTTAGTCCAATTATTTGTGTTGGGCAATTCAACCACCAAAATCTATTTAGGAAAAGGTGTAAGCCTATTTCCCTTTCAATCTCCCCCTTTTTGGTGATTGATGCCAACACAAACCAAAGCAAATATAAAGGTGCAGAAATGAACTAGTTTGCATAATTTTAAGTGCCAAGGTTACTTAGAATTGAACCAATAAATATTCTCATAAGATATGCATGGATTGTTCTCTTCATATTAAAATTTTGGACCACGCTTGCACCACATGTTTTGTTTTTGCAAATTCATTTTGTAAAATCTTTTCAAAGTCATTTTGCAAATAGTCAAAGGTGAATGAATAAGATTTTGAAAAGCATTTTCAAGATTTTAAATTTTCTCCCCTTGTTTTAAATGCTCTTCCTTTGACTAAACAAAACTCCTCCTTAATGAAATCCTCCTCTTAGTGTCCAAGAGGGTTTTAGATATTATTTTTGAAGAGGTTATACCAATTAGAAATTATATCACAAATAAGATACCAATTTGAAAATCTCTTTTGAAAAACTTCTTTAAATACAAATTGAAAATTTTTGAATTGGTGTGGTGGTGCGGTCCTTTTGCTTTGGGCTAATACTTTCTCCCCCTTTGGCATGAATTGCCAAAAACGGAGTCATTAGAGCCCTTTTAGCTACTTTCTCCCCCTTTGGTCAAAACGATAGGAGTGAAGATTATACCAAAGTGGAGAGTGATGCGGAGCGACGGCGAAGGATGAATAATCGATGGAGTGGAGTGGAAGCCTTGTCTTCGCCGAAGACTCCATTTCCCCTTTCAATCTATGACTTAGCATGAAATACACTTGAAAAACACATTAGTCATAGCAAAGAAAGATATATGATCAAAGGTATATTCATGAGCCATGTGTGCAAAACATCAATAAAAATTCCTAGAATCAAGAATATTTAGCTCATGCCTAAGTTTGGTAAAAGTTTGTTCATCTAATGGCTTGGTAAAGATATCGGCTAATTGTTCTTTGGTGCTAACATATGCAATCTCGATATCCCCCTTTTGTTGGTGATCCCTTAGAAAATGATACCGAATGGCTATGTGTTTAGTGCGGCTATGCTCAACGGGATTATCCGCCATGCGGATTGCACTCTCATTATCACATAGAAGAGGAACTTTGGTTAATTTGTAACCATAGTCCCTAAGGGTTTGCCTCATCCAAAGCAATTGCGCGCAACAATGGCCTGCGACAATATACTTGGCTTCGGCGGTTGAAAGAGCCACAAAATTTTGCTTCTTTGAAGCCCAAGACACCAGAGACCTTCCCAAGAACTGGCAAGTCCTCGATGTGCTCTTTCTATTAATTTTGCACCCTGCCCAATCGGCATCGGAATAACCAATTAAATCAAATGTGGATCCCCTGGGGTACCAAAGGCCAAACTTAGGAATATAAACTAAATATCTCAAGGTTCGTTTTATGGCCCTAAGGTGAGCTTCCTTAGGATCAGCTTGGAATCTTGCACACATGCATACGGAAAGCATAATATCCGGTCGTGAAGCACATAAATAGAGTAAAAAACCTATCATCGACCGGTATACCTTTCGATCTACGGATTTACCTCCCGTGTCGAGGTCGAGATGCCCATTTGTTCCCATGGGTGTCTTGATGGGCTTGGCGTCCTTCATCCCAAACTTGTTTAGAATGTCTTGAATATACTTCGTTTGGCTAATGAAGGTTGTGACGGAACCTCCCAGGTAATCAGGCCCACCTACAGTTGTCCTTGTCTAACAGACATCAGACACCCTGTAGATGTTCCTAAGTTACTTGACAAGCTCGGTATCTTTCCTTACCTCACCAGGAACGTTTCACCCGTCTTGCAGACATTACAGACCATCGGAGATGAAGAAATGCGGAAGCGAATTACATAAACTTACATTTATTACCAAAAGTAAGCTCGAGTTAATTTATTACAGACCAGTCTAAAAGCGAGTGCATAAAAGTAATAATTATACAAACCAGGGAGACACAAACTTCTCCCAAAAGACTAAAAACAAAAGACCCTAGATGGAGGACCGAGTCCTCCCGCACTTCAGTCTTGGTTTTCTTCTTTGGGAACCACCTTAACATAGAAGCAGCAAAAGTCTGCTACTTCCCCACCTAAAAACAACAAAGGGAAAAACCCTGAGTATGGGATTACTCAGCAAGTCTTACCCGACTAAGGAAAAGACTCTCAAGGGTATGCTGGTTATATGGGAGTCAAGGTAAGGCTTTTCAGGAATCAAGACTCTGTTTTGCAGAAATGCTTACTAAAGTGGATCCTTAAAAATCCAATTTTATTGGTCAAGTTAGGTAAAATTACCTGCACTAGAGTTCTTTCTACCCTAGTTCAATCACTGGTCCTGCACTAGCCAATTTCTTAACCAAAAACCCATCATCTTTAGTGGAATGCTACGTGTAGGGCAGTGACCAAGTCTTCATAACCGCGAAGGTACGGCGATCCGAATCGATTATACTCAGCTGAGGATCTCCAATCACACGACATATGTAGCACTTAACCCTTGCATATGTCAACCCGCCACCGAGGTTCTTAAGACCGGATCAGGTTCACGCAAACCGAGAGCACAGATACACCACCGTCCAGCCTCTTGCCACGGAGGGTACACGCTACTCTCGCCACCGCTCCACTCCCATTTCGTGTTATCTTATTCCGGCCTTAGTCTGCCCGAGGCAAGGCTTACCCATGACGAGGCATGTGACCAGTTAAAGGGTCCTCGATCATCAAGCCTACATCGAGACGGTCCTTAATCGACTCAGACGGAGACACTACACCGAGACTCTCTTTCTCGTGCAAGTCACCCGCCCGGTCTCAGCTTAATCTTTTCAACCCAAAAACTTGGTACCTGACAGAGGTACATCTTTTCCGATGTTGGACCCATCATGGCCATGATGGATCCACCATCAAGTTTTATTTTCGAAAACAACCCTCCCACTTTGCCAAACATCTTTTGTAAAACAAATCCTTTTGTTTTTCTAAAGCAATACTAAGCAAAGTAAAACCTTTTTGTAAAAACAGGATTTCAAGGAGGGTAATCAAGATCAAGGAAGGTAATGCAGGAAGTGTTTAATCAATCAATTCCTATCACCTAATGCAGCAAGCAAGTGAGAAAGATTTTAAAAACATCAAGGAAAGTGGCAAATGCACCGGGGCTTGCCTTTGTTATCAGAGGTGTCCTGCTCGGATCCACAAATATCGAAATAAAAGCAGTTGTCTGCTTGAGGATCAGAGGTGGGTGGTATCCCCTCTTCAGAAACTTCCTCTTCTTCTTCGTGCTCTAATATAACCATATACATGCATAAGAATGGATGTCATGGAATGCTCATGGGGATGCAAAGATAGCATAAACTTGTTATTTATGTCTTGAGTACAACTTTCCTTCACGGTACTCCGAGAACCTAGGGTTTCCGGAGTCAGTAAAGGAGTTCATGGAGCAGGGGGGGGGTGGTTTTGGGTTTAATGATCAAACAAGGTCCAAATCAAACCAAATTCTACCCATGGCTTCTAATTAATGTGAAAAGCTCACATAAAAAGTTTGGGAAATTTTAGACTTAATAATTATTTTCTAAAAATCCAGAATCAATGGTTTAGGCTATTTTAAATGCCCTAAAATTCCCTGTTCAAACTATAAATCATAAAACTATTTTTATTAAATACTATGGAAAATAACAAGTCTAGGAAAATTGGTCTCATATTTTTAGGATTTTCCTACCATTTTCTACAGTTTTTCAAAGTTCTGCTGAAAAGGAAAAGAGGAAAATAGGAACAGTACTGGGCCGATTTCAAGTCCAGCGGCCCAGGCCCGCGCGAAATCACGCGCGCGCCCGCGCCCGCGATGGAGGTTTTGCGCAGAGACCCCCGGCTTAACAGCTAAACCGAAATAGGTCCATTCACTATTGTGTTAAGTCGCTGACAGTTCACGAAAAGGCCCTCGGGTTTCTGTCAATTCACAACCGCACGTCCCCGACGGCGTTCGCGCACGGCCGCGCTCCGGCGAGCCAGCAGACCGGCCGAACGGGGCAACGGCTGAGCTCTCCGAGCAATAGAAACGGAATTGGATCGACTCTAAGCATTTTCCCCAAACTAATTTGGCTATTGATCATCTAGGGGACTCTGGCCACGGTGGCCGTGAGTGAATCAGCAACATGATCGTGTTCCCGGCGATGGGCGCCGGTCTAGTTCAATTAAAGGGGTCGAGGAGCATCACAGAGGCATGAGAATGCTCAAACGAGGAAGCAAAGGGCGGGTACTGACCGGAGTTGGGCTGGCGACAGTGAACTCAACTCTACGGCGGCGGAAAACCGAATTGGGGGAAACGAGAAATTCAAGCGCACGAGTGGATGATTGTGGCCGATTAGCGGTGGCTGGATGCGTAAGGATATGGTGAAGCTCACGGCGGGGTCAATTTATAGAGCCCCGAAGCGGTGGCACTTAATTTGATCGCGATGTGTCGACGGCCGGAGAGGAGGAAGAAGCACTAACTTCGTGAGTACGTGGCCAACGACGTGGCAGTAACTCCGGTGAGCCACGGAGGGTTCAGAGGAGGTCACGGCAACACGGTAGAAACGCTAAGCCACGCGGCGCAAGGCTAGGAGGCGGCGGTCACCGGTGTTCTTATCGCTCTCCGCCGCGGTGATGCATGTACGGTGGCCGAACTTGTTTATGGCCGGAGTTATCCACGGCGAGGATCTTTACGTGACCCCAAAGTGTTATCCAGCCAAGCCAAGCTCGGATCACGGCAACCGCGGCACGAATCACGGCGGAGGGTGCCGTCGGTGGTGAGGACAGCCGCGCTGGCAGTCTGATCCACGCGCGCGCACTGTACCATGGGATACTTCATCAGACAGCCTGACAGACGATGTTTTGGGTCAATTTTCTTCCAAAATCCTGTGGCAACACCCCCAAGTCACTGCATCAAAGTTGTAGTGCTACATACCAGCTACAATTCGATTATAAGGATCAAGCTGAGTTGAGCACTGGATCCAAATCAAAATCGAGCTCAAAGTTCACCCCATAGCACTGCAACTCTGAAATTCACTTCAAGCAGTCTGACAGCCAGTTTTGGATTGGGTTTTTCTCCAAATTTCACATAACAACTAAGTTCACAACCTTAAGCAAAGTTGTTCTCCTATAATGGGTCTTCAACTTTGATGTGGTGACCTAGGGCAAAAACCCTATATTCTGAAAGATACAAGGCTCCAAAGTTGAGCCCATTCACTGATTTTTCAGACTTAGAGCAAAACTCAAGGGAGGTCCATTTTGCATTTTGGTCCAAAACTTAGGGTTTGGCCTTCAAGTCCACATATTTGTGATCCAATTGACTTAAAACACTTATTTGACTTGGTTTATGCACTTTAGCCCAAAAGTGGACTAATTTTACACTTAGGTCCCTAGGGTTTGGTTTTAGGGTTTCCCAGGGTTCCAATTAGGGTTTCTGGTATTCCAGGGGTATAAGTGGGATTCAACTTTATTCTTGGAGTCATTTTATGACTTTTACCCTAAAGCCTTTAGGTTTTCTTAACTTGGGTTAAGTTTTACCCCCCTTTAACCACTAGTTAGGGTTAAGTCCTTTAACCAGGGTCCTATTTGTAAAACATTAAAGCAATACAACTTGTTTGAAATTTTTACCTAGTGAATGCACTCTAGGTGTGTCACACATATGTAATGCCAATGCTTATGATGCCATGCTCAAGTTTTAGTTATAGTAACACCAGGGGTGTTACATCCTTTCCCCCATAAAAGAATCTCGTCCCGAGATTTAAAGTCCTAGGGTGAGTAATGGAAAAGGAAATGTGTCATATCTTTATTTCCTTATTTTTGGTATAAGGCAGGGGTGGTGTGGGGGTTCATTCCTTTATTACACAGCTATACAAACTTTACAACTTACAAGAGGCTAGAAAGCCTGGGAAATTCTTATTTAAGAAATCTTGGGTTTCCCATGTAGCCTCATCTTCCGAATGCTGGTTCCACTGTATCTTATAAAACTTGAGAGTCTTTCTTCGGGTAACCCTGTCCTTTTGATCCAGAACTCGAATAGGATGTTCCGAGTATGTTAAGTCCGGTTCCAGGACAACATCTGTCACTTCAATGGTTCGATCGGGAACCCGTAGACACTTCTTCAATTGTGATACATGGAACACATTATGCACAGCAGACAATGTTTCGGGAAGTTGAAGTTGATATGCCACTGGCCCATACCTTTGAAGAATAGGAAATGGACCAATGTACCTAGGTGCAAGTTTTCCCTTTACCCCGAAACGCGATACTCCCTTCATTGGTGAAACCTTTAAGTAGACGTAGTCTCCTTCTAAGAAGTATAAGGGCATTCGCCGTTTGTCTGCATAACTCTTCTGACGAGCCTGTGCCTTCTTCATATTATGTACTACTTTCTGAACCTTTTCTTCGGTTTCTTTTACCATATCAGGCCTAAAGAAATACCTTTCACCAGGTTCAGACCAATTTAGCGGAGTTCGACACCGTCGCCCATATAAAGCTTCAAAAGGTGCCATCTTGATACTTTCCTGATAACTGTTATTGTATGAAAACTCCGCCAAAGGTAAACATTCATCCCATTTCTGCGAGAAATCCAGGACACATGCCCGTAGCATATCCTCGAGTATCTGATTCACTCTCTCAGTCTGTCCACTGGTTTGAGGATGATAGGCCGAACTGTGGAGTAACTTAGTACCCAAGGAT
Source organism: Zea luxurians (assembly GCA_029449295.1). Classification (NCBI taxonomy): domain Eukaryota; kingdom Viridiplantae; phylum Streptophyta; class Magnoliopsida; order Poales; family Poaceae; genus Zea; species Zea luxurians. The sequence goes on from JAOPSE010000132.1 coordinate 1,691,138, forward strand.
TTATGAAGTTCTTCCCAAAATTTGGATACGAACTGAGGTCCACGATCCAACACTATGGTCTTTGGAATACCATGCAAACTGAGAATACGGGCAATGTATAACTCCGCATAGGTAATGACAGGATATTTTACTTTGACAGGGAGGAAGTGGGCGATCTTTGTGAGTCGATCAATAATAACCCAAATAGAGTCATACCCTTTTGCGGTCCTGGGCAATCCCACAATGAAGTCCATGCTTATGTCTTCCCATTTCCATGTTGGGGTTGGCAAAGATTGCAATGGACCAGCAGTTTTCATGTGTATGGCTTTGACACGTCTGCAAGTGTCACACTTAGCCACATAGCGTGCAATTTCAATCTTCATCTTGGTCCACCAGTAATGTTGTTTTAGATCATGATACATCTTAGTGCTTCCCGGATGAATGGAATAGCGACTAAGATGCGCTTCATCTAAAATTTGCTGGCGGAGTTCTTCATTCTTTGGCACTACTATGCGGTTATTAAACCATAACACACCTTGATCATCTTCCTTGAAACATTTGGCTGTTCCAGCCCTTATCTTCTCTCGTATGTGCTTCATGCCCAGATTATCCTTTTGAGCATCAATTACCCTTTGCAAAATGGTTGACTCAAGCTTTAGCTGATTTAGAGTCCCTTGTTGGATTATCCCCAGGTTTAACTTCTCCATTTCTTGACATAAAGTGTTTTCGGAGGTCTTTACCAGAAGACAGTGGCAGGAAGTCTTACGACTCAATGCATCTGCCACCACATTGGCCTTGCCTGGGTGATAATGGATCTCCAGTTCATAGTCTTTAATGAGCTCAAGCCATCGTCTTTGCCTCATATTTAACTCTGACTGGGTAAATATATACTTCAAACTTTTATGATCTGTATATATGTGACAGATATTTCCCAGCAGATAGTGACGCCATATTTTCAGGGCATGAACCACAGCAGCTAGCTCGAGATCATGTGTTGGATAATGCTCTTCATGTCGGCGTAACTGCCTTGAAGCATACGCAATTACTCGGCCCTCTTGCATCAGCACACAGCCGAGTCCACTGCCTGACGCATCACAATATACATCAAAAGGTTTAGTGATGTCCGGTTGAGCCAATACCGGAGCAGTGGTCAATAGTGTCTTCAGTTGCTCAAAGGCTTCATTACATTTAGAAGACCAATGGAACTTAGTATCATTCTTCAATAAACTTGTGATTGGCTTCACAAGCTTAGAGAAATCAGGTATGAATCTGCGATAGTATCCCGCTAGTCCAAGAAAACTCCGGACTTGGTGAACAGTTGTTGGAGGTTTCCATTCCAGAATATCCTTGACCTTGCTAGGATCTACCGCAATTCCTTTAGCTGATAACACGTGCCCCAGAAATTGAATTTCTTCCAGCCAGAACGCGCACTTGCTGAACTTAGCATACAGCTGATGTTCCCTCAGACGCGTCAATACAATCCGTAGGTGCTGAGCATGCTCCTCTTCATTTTTAGAGTATATCAAAATATCGTCGATGAAGACCACCACGAACTTGTCTAACTCGGGCATGAACACCGAGTTCATCAAATAGGTGAAGTGGGCAGGAGCATTAGTGAGCCCGAAAGACATTACCAAGTACTCAAACAATCCATACCGCGTAGTAAATGCGGTCTTCGGTATATCCTCGGGCCGAATACGAATTTGATGATAGCCCGACCTGAGATCGATTTTGGAAAACACCCTCGCCCCAGTCAGTTGATCAAATAAGATGTCGATCCTTGGAAGAGGGTACTTATTCTTGATAGTGACCTCATTTAGGGGCCGATAGTCCACGCACATGCGCAAGGTTTGATCCTTCTTCTTCACAAAGATGGCGGGACAACCCCATGGGGACGAGCTTGGCCGGATAAATCCCTTATTCAGCAGATCTTGTAATTGAATCTTCAATTCTGCTAACTCATTAGGGGGCATACGGTACGATCTTCGGGAGATGGGAGCCGTACCGGGCTTTAGCTCAATTACGAATTCTACATCTCTTTCAGGGGGTAGTCCAGGCAAATCTTCCGGAAATACATCTGGAAACTCACATACTACCGGAATGTTTTTGATCTCCGGTACAATGGCTTCAAATATTCTACCAGAAGCTTTGGCTGGATTGGTTTTGGGGAGAGACAAGAGAATTTCTTCTTGATTATAACTCAACCTGACGGTTCTGAGTTCAGTGTTGAGAATTGCCTTGTGTTGAGTTAACCAATTCATCCCCAAAATTACATCTATATCCTGGCCTCTTAGAACAATCATGTTAGCAGGAAAGTTCCGTCCGGCCATAGTTACTGGCACTTCATAGGCCACTTCTCTAGTAAAAATATGCCCCCCAGGTGAATGAATTTTAAATCCCTCTTTTGATTCATGACATGCAATGTGATGTTGCTCCACAAATGTCTTGCTAATGAAGGTATGCGAAGCACCAGAATCAAAAAGAATAATTGCAGGGTGACTGGCCACAGGGAACGTACCCATCATCACCGGCTCTCCCTCCGGTGTGGTAGCCACTTGCGTGTAATATACTCGCCCCGTTTTCTTGGTATTCTTGCCCGAAGTACTTCCCTTGCCTGAAGCAGAATTCCCCGATCCTTGCTGATTATTAGCCTGATTTTGCCGAGGATAGGGGCAATCTTTAATAAAATGTCCAGATTTGCCACAGTTAAAACATCCAGTTGAAGAACTTGGCAGAGCAGGGAATCGAGTGCCTGGGGCACCCGGCTGACTTTGGACAGTAGGAGCTTTGTTGGGACGAATAATTATGGGCTGCTTGAAAGGGAAAGATGGTGCACTTGAACGGTTCTGGTTAGAGGGCCGGAGAATGAACCGTTGCCTCTTTACCGGGCCCTGACTAGGCCTATCACCACTGAATCCCTTACTTTTCCCAGAATTTGCATATTTGGCTTCCACAGATAGGGCTGTGCTGACTGCCTTGCCGTAGGTGAGATCAATACATGTAGCCATTTTTCGCTGCATTCGGTCATTCAGACCTCTCATAAAACAATTCCTTTTCTTCAAGTCTGTGTTCACCTGATCAATTGCGTATTGTGACAGGTGATTGAATTTGTTGAGATACTGGTTAACAGTATCTCCCCCTTGTTTCAGTTTCATAAACTCTTCTTGTTTCATGTGCAACACTCCCTCAGGAATATAGTGCTCGCGGAATGCTGCTTTAAACTCGTTCCATGTAATTTGATGGTTGTCCGGTTGGATGGCCACAAAGTTCCCCCACCAAGTACTGGCAGGGCCTCGGAGTTGCTGTGCCGCAAACAATGGCTTCTGGGTTTCCGAACAACGAAGAAGGCCAAATTTCTGTTCAATGACTCGTATCCACTCGTCAGCTTCGAGCGGGTCTTCTGCTTTGATGAAGAGAGGCGGACGAGTCTCGGAGAAATCCAGATAAGTGGTCTCACGGGGACCTTGTGGAAAACCTCTTCCTGCTTGTTGCTGGAGCTGTTGCTGACCCGCCATTTCCCGAAGGAAGCGGGTATTGTCGGCTGTAGCATTTACCAAGGCAGCAATTGCCTCGGCAAGGGTGGGTGGAACGGGAGGTGGATTCGGGGTAGCATCCCGACCCCCGGATGTTCCGGCTGCATCCTGTCCGCGAGTCCGGGTCGGCATCTGAGGCAAAAACATTTGAATAAACATAATGTGCCAAAGAAAACCTTCCGTTTTACATTACTATAAAGAGTAATGGTACAGACTCGATATTATACCACAGGATACATTACCCATTTTACAAAAGTTTAACCTATTATACAACAGTACACCCTACAATACACTACTCTACTTTTATTACACCATTAGTCCTGCTTTCCGTTGCTTTTGGCGGCTTCATTGTCAGGTGTGGGAGTCCAGACGTCAACCAACCTCAAAGAAGGAGGGGGTTCAAAAAGATCTAACTCCCCACCCAACGCGCGTCCCGCAACGTGAGAGGGTCCGGCTTCCGCCTCAGCAGAGTGTGCAGGCTCACTAGGGTGTAGTTGCGAGTAGAGCACATGGACTTCCTCATGCAATGTATTGCAGTAAACCTGCAGGTTGTCGACAGCTGAGCTGAGTTCTTTAATTCGGGCCTGAGCCCTTGCTTCCTTAGCACATACCAACATATGTGACTGTACTGCCCAGTCAAGTGCCAAGTCCCGATCAGCCAGCTGATCCTGCAAGTGACGGATGTCCCTTCTTAGTTCATTTATTCTATCTCCGTCTGCAATCCAGGCATTGGTCCTGTGTCGCAGCGTTGCTTGAAGTCGACTCACTTCGGCTTCCAGATCTCCTATGGGGTGATTACTCCCACTGCTACTGCTTTCGTGTCAAGGGGCCAGTTGATGCCGGGGTACTCCAATTGGTCCCGTTGACTTGCGTGCCGTTAGCCTTGTGCGTGGCGGCATCTTTCTAAGGGGGAAAACTCATTAGTATAGTTCTTAGCATGATGCATGAATAAATACAGAATCAACCTTGGTTGATTCAACCTTCTATACGTTGCACTCTTCCTATCTGGTCTTTAAGATAAACTCTTCAGAATACTTAGGTAAGAAGAGAAAAGAATCTTTAGGTAAGACTTTTAAAAATCTTTTGAAGATGCCTTATAATATCTGCAAAGAAGGGCTACGCTCCGATACCAGCTGTGACGGAACCTCCCAGGTAATCAGGCCCACCTACAGTTGTCCTTGTCTAACAGACATCAGACACCCTGTAGATGTTCCTAAGTTACTTGACAAGCTCGGTATCTTTCCTTACCTCACCAGGAACGTTTCACCCGTCTTGCAGACATTACAGACCATCGGAGATGAAGAAATGCGGAAGCGAATTACATAAACTTACATTTATTACCAAAAGTAAGCTCGAGTTAATTTATTACAGACCAGTCTAAAAGCGAGTGCATAAAAGTAATAATTATACAAACCAGGGAGACACAAACTTCTCCCGAAAGACTAAAAACAAAAGACCCTAGATGGAGGACCGAGTCCTCCCGCACTTCAGTCTTGGTTTTCTTCTTTGGGAACCACCTTAGCACAGAAGCAGCAAAAGTCTGCTACTTCCCCACCTAAAAACAACAAAGGGAAAAACCCTGAGTATGGGATTACTCAGCAAGTCTTACCCGACTAAGGAAAAGACTCTCAAGGGTATGCTGGTTATATGGGAGTCAAGGTAAGGCTTTTCAGGAATCAAGACTCTGTTTTGCAGAAATGCTTACTAAAGTGGATCCTTAAAAATCCAATTTTATTGGTCAAGTTAGGTAAAATTACCTGCACTAGAGTTCTTTCTACCCTAGTTCAATCACTGGTCCTGCACTAGCCAATTTCTTAACCAAAAACCCATCATCTTTAGTGGAATGCTACGTGTAGGGCAGTGACCAAGTCTTCATAACCGCGAAGGTACGGCGATCCGAATCGATTATACTCAGCTGAGGATCTCCAATCACACGACATATGTAGCACTTAACCCTTGCATATGTCAACCCGCCACCGAGGTTCTTAAGACCGGATCAGGTTCACGCAAACCGAGAGCACAGATACACCACCGTCCAGCCTCTTGCCACGGAGGGTACACGCTACTCTCGCCACCGCTCCACTCCCATTTCGTGTTATCTTATTCCGGCCTTAGTCTGCCCGAGGCAAGGCTTACCCATGACGAGGCATGTGACCAGTTAAAGGGTCCTTGATCATCAAGCCTACATCGAGACGGTCCTTAATCGACTCAGACGGAGACACTACACCGAGACTCTCTTTCTCGTGCAAGTCACCCGCCCGGTCTCAGCTTAATCTTTTCAACCCAAAAACTTGGTACCTGACAGAGGTACATCTTTTCCGATGTTGGACCCATCATGGCCATGATGGATCCACCATCAAGTTTTATTTTCGAAAACAACCCTCCCACTTTGCCAAACATCTTTTGTAAAACAAATCCTTTTGTTTTTCTAAAGCAATACTAAGCAAAGTAAAACCTTTTTGTAAAAACAGGATTTCAAGGAGGGTAATCAAGATCAAGGAAGGTAATGCAGGAAGTGTTTAATCAATCAATTCCTATCACCTAATGCAGCAAGCAAGTGAGAAAGATTTTAAAAACATCAAGGAAAGTGGCAAATGCACCGGGGCTTGCCTTTGTTATCAGAGGTGTCCTGCTCGGATCCACAAATATCGAAATAAAAGCAGTTGTCTGCTTGAGGATCAGAGGTGGGTGGTATCCCCTCTTCAGAAACTTCCTCTTCTTCTTCGTGCTCTAATATAACCATATACATGCATAAGAATGGATGTCATGGAATGCTCATGGGGATGCAAAGATAGCATAAACTTGTTATTTATGTCTTGAGTACAACTTTCCTTCACGGTACTCCGAGAACCTAGGGTTTCCGGAGTCAGTAAAGGAGTTCATGGAGCAGGGGGGGGTGGTTTTGGGTTTAATGATCAAACAAGGTCCAAATCAAACCAAATTCTACCCATGGCTTCTAATTAATGTGAAAAGCTCACATAAAAAGTTTGGGAAATTTTAGACTTAATAATTATTTTCTAAAAATCCAGAATCAATGGTTTAGGCTATTTTAAATGCCCTAAAATTCCCTGTTCAAACTATAAATCATAAAACTATTTTTATTAAATACTATGGAAAATAACAAGTCTAGGAAAATTGGTCTCATATTTTTAGGATTTTCCTACCATTTTCTACAGTTTTTCAAAGTTCTGCTGAAAAGGAAAAGAGGAAAATAGGAACAGTACTGGGCCGATTTCAAGTCCAGCGGCCCAGGCCCGCGCGAAATCGCGCGCGCGCCCGCGCCCGCGATGGAGGTTTTGCGCAGAGACCCCCGGCTTAACAGCTAAACCGAAATAGGTCCATTCACTATTGTGTTAAGTCGCTGACAGTTCACGAAAAGGCCCTCGAGTTTCTGTCAATTCACAACCGCACGTCCCCGACGGCGTTCGCGCACGGCCGCGCTCCGGCGAGCCAGCAGACCGGCCGAACGGGGCAACGGCTGAGCTCTTCGAGCAATAGAAACGGAATTGGATCGACTCTAAGCATTTTCCCCAAACTAATTTGGCTATTGATCATCTAGGGGACTCTGGCCACGGTGGCCGTGAGTGAATCAGCAACATGATCGTGTTCCCGGCGATGGGCGCCGGTCTAGTTCAATTAAAGGGGTCGGGGAGCATCACAGAGGCATGAGAATGCTCAAACGAGGAAGCAAAGGGCGGGTACTGACCGGAGTTGGGCTGGCGACGGTGAACTCAACTCTACGGCGGCGGAAAACCGAATTGGGGGAAACGAGAAATTCAAGCGCACGAGTGGATGATTGTGGCCGATTAGCGGTGGCTGGATGCGTAAGGATATGGTGAAGCTCACGGCGGGGTCAATTTATAGAGCCCCGAAGCGGTGGCACTTAATTTGATCGCGATGTGTCGACGACCGGAGAGGAGGAAGAAGCACTGACTTCGTGAGTACGTGGCCAACGACGTGGCAGTAACTCCGGTGAGCCACGGAGGGTTCAGAGGAGGTCACGGCGACACGGTAGAAACGCTAAGCCACGCGGTGCAAGGCTAGGAGGCGGCGGTCACCGGTGTTCTTATCGCTCTCCGCCGCGGTGATGCATGTACGGTGGCCGAACTTGTTTATGGCCGGAGTTATCCACGGCGAGGATCTTTACGTGACCCCAAAGTGTTATCCAGCCAAGCCAAGCTCGAATCACGGCAACCGCAGCACGAATCGCGGCGGAGGGTGCCGTCGGCGGTGAGGACAGCCGTGCTGGCAGTCTGATCCACGCGCGCGCACTGTACCATGGGATACTTCATCAGACAGCCTGACAGACGATGTTTTGGGTCAATTTTCTTCCAAAATCCTGTGGCAACACCCCCAAGTCACTGCATCAAAGTTGTAGTGCTACATACCAGCTACAATTCGATTATAAGGATCAAGCTGAGTTGAGCACTGGATCCAAATCAAAATCGAGCTCAAAGTTCACCCCATAGCACTGCAACTCTGAAATTCACTTCAAGCAGTCTGACAGCCAGTTTTGGATTGGGTTTTTCTCCAAATTTCACATAACAACTAAGTTCACAACCTTAAGCAAAGTTGTTCTCCTATAATGGGTCTTCAACTTTGATGTGGTGACCTAGGGCAAAAACCCTATATCCTGAAAGATACAAGGCTCCAAAGTTGAGCCCATTCACTGATTTTTCAGACTTAGAGCAAAACTCAAGGGAGGTCCATTTTGCATTTTGGTCCAAAACTTAGGGTTTGGCCTTCAAGTCCACATATTTGTGATCCAATTGACTTAAAACACTTATTTGACTTGGTTTATGCACTTTAGCCCAAAAGTGGACTAATTTTACACTTAGGTCCCTAGGGTTTGGTTTTAGGGTTTCCCAGGGTTCCAATTAGGGTTTCTGGTATTCCAGGGGTATAAGTGGGATTCAACTTTATTCTTGGAGTCATTTTATGACTTTTACCCTAAAGCCTTTAGGTTTTCTTAACTTGGGTTAAGTTTTACCCCCCTTTAACCACTAGTTAGGGTTAAGTCCTTTAACCAGGGTCCTATTTGTAAAACATTAAAGCAATACAACTTGTTTGAAATTTTTACCTAGTGAATGCACTCTAGGTGTGTCACACATATGTAATGCCAATGCTTATGATGCCATGCTCAAGTTTTAGTTATAGTAACACCAGGGGTGTTACAAAGGTGCCCTCTTGGAGTTGCTTCACTTGAAATCCTAAGAAGTACTTCAACTCCCCCATTATTAACATCTCGAATTTCTGTGTCATGATCCTACTAAATTCCTCACATGTAGATTCATTAGTAGACCCAAATATAATATCATCAACATAAATTTGCCATACAAACAAATCATTTGCAAGAGTTTTAGTAAATAAAGTAGGATCGGCCTTTCCGACTTTGAATCCATTAGCAATAAGGAAATCTCTTAGGCATTCATACCATGCTCTTGGGGCTTGCTTGAGCCCATAAAGCGCCTTAGAGAGCCTATAGACATGGTTAAAATACTCACTATCTTCAAAGCCAGGAGGTTGCTCAACATAGACCTCTTCCTTGATTGGTCCATTGAGGAAGACGCTCTTCACGTCCATTTGATAGAGCTTGAAGCCATGGTAAGTAGCATAGGCTAACAATATACGAATGGACTCAAGCCAAGCTATGGGTGCATAGGTTTCACCGAAATCCAAACCTTCGACTTCTGAATATCCCTTGGCCACAAGTCGGGCTTTGTTCCTTGTCACCACACCATGCTCGTCTTGCTTGTTGCGGAAGACCCACTTGGTTCCTACAACATTTTGATTAGGACGTGGAACCAAATGCCATACCTCGTTCCTTGTGAAGTTGTTGAGCTCCTCTTGCATCGCCATCACCCAATCCGAATCTTGAAGTGCTTCCTCTACCTTGTGTGGCTCAATAGAGGAAACAAAAGAGTAACGCTCACAAAAATGTGCAACACGAGATCTAGTGGTTACCCCCTTATGAATATCGCCGAGGATGGTGTTGACGGGGTGATCTCGTTGGATTGCTTGGTGGATTCTTGGGTGTGGCGGCCTTGGAACTTGCTCATCCTCCTTGTCTTGATCATTTGCATCTCCCCCTTGATCATTGCTGTCGTCTTGAGGTGGCTCATCTTGATCTTCTTCTTCATCATCTTGAGCCTCATCCTCATCTTGGGTTGGTGGAGATGCTTGCATGGAGGAGGATGGTTGATCTTGTGCTTGAATGGGCTCATCGGATTCCTTAGGACACACATCCCCAATGGACATGTTCCTTAGCGCGACGCACGGAGCCTCTTCATCATCTGATTCATCAAGATCAACTTGCTCTACTTGAGAGCCGTTAGTCTCATCAAACACAATGTCATAAGAAACTTCAACTAGTCCAGTGGACTTGTTAAAGACTCTATATGCCCTTGTGTTTGAATCATATCCTAGTAAAAAGCCTTCTACAGCCTTAGGAGCAAATTTAGATTTTCTACCTCTTTTAACAAGAATAAAACATTTGCTACCAAAGACTCTAAAATATGAAACATTGGGCTTTTTACCGGTTAGGAGTTCGTAAGATGTCTTCTTGAGGATTCGATGTAGATACAACCGGTTAATGGCGTAGCAGGCGGTGTTGACCGCCTCGGCCCAAAACCGATCCGAAGTCTTGTATTCATCAAGCATGGTTCTTGCCATGTCCAATAGAGTTCTATTCTTCCTCTCCACTACACCATTTTGTTGTGGTGTGTAGGGAGAAGAGAACTCATGCTTGATGCCCTCCTCCTCAAGGAAGCCTTCAATTTGTGAATTCTTGAACTCTGTCCCATTATCGCTTCTAATTTTCTTGATCCTCAAGCCGAACTCATTTTGAGCTCATCTCAAGAATCCCTTTAAAGTCTCTTGGGTTTGTGATTTTTCCTGCAAAAAGAACACCCAAGTGAAGCGAGAATAGTCATCCACAATAACAAGACAATACTTACTCCCGCCGATGCTTATGTAAGCGATTGGGCCGAATAGGTCCATATGGAGGAGCTCTAGTGGCCTGTCAGTCGTCAAGATGTTCTAATGTGGATGATGGGCGCCAACTTGCTTCCCAGCTTGGCATGCGCTACAAATCCTGTCTTTCTCAAAATGAACATTGGCTAGTCCTAAAATGTGTTCTCCCATTAGAAGCTTGTGAAGATTTTTCATCCCAACATGTGCTAGTCGGCGATGCCAGAGCCAGTCCATGTTAGTCTTAGCAATTAAGCAAGTGTCGAGTTCAGCTCTATTGAAATCAACTAAGTATAGCTGACCCTCTAACACTCCCTTAAATGCTATTGAATCATCACTTTCTAAAGACAGTGATACCTACATCAGTAAATAGACAGTTGTAGCCCATTTTGCATAATTGAGATACGGAAAGCAAATTGTAATCTAATGAATCAACAAGAAAAACATTGGAAATGGAATGGTCAGGTGATATAGCAATTTTACCCAATCCTTTGACCAAACCTTGATTTTCCATCCCCGAATGTGATAGCTCGTTGGGGATCTTGGTTTTTCTCATAGGAGGAGAACATCCTTTTCTCCCCTGTCATGTGGTTTGTGCACCCGCTATCGATGATCCAACTTGAGCCCCCGGATGCATAAACCTACAAAACAAGTTTAGTTCTTAATTTTAGGTACCAAAACAGTTTTGGGTCCTTTAACATTAGATACAAGAACTTTGGGTACCCAAACACAAGTTTTTGATCCCTTGTGCTTGCCCCCAACATACTTGGCAACTACTTTGCCGGATTTGTTAGTCAAAACATAAGATGCATCAAAAGTTTTAAATGAAACATTGTGATCATTTGATGCACTAGGAGCTTTCTTCTTAGGCAATTTAGCATGAGTTGATTGCCTAGAACTAGATGTCTCACCCTTATACATAAAATCATGATAGGGCCAGAGTGAGACTTCCTAGAATGAATTCTCCTAATCTTATGCTCGGGATAACCGGCAGGGTACAAAATATAACCCTCGTTATCCTGAGGCATGGGAGCCTTGCCCTTAACAAAGTTAGATAATTTTTTAGGAGGGGCATTAAGTTTGACATTGTCTCCCTTTTGGAAGCCAATGCCATCCTTGATGCAGGGCGTCTCCCACTATAAAGCATACTACGAGCAAATTTAAAATTTTCATTTTCAAGTTCATGCTCGGCAATTTTAGCATCTAATTTTGCTATATGATCATTTTGTTGTTTAATTAAAGCCATATGATCATGAATAGCATTAATGTCAACATCTCTACATCTAGTGCAAACAGAAACATGCTCAATGGTAGATGTAGAGGGTTTGCAAGTTTTTAGTTCAACAATCTTAGCATGTAAAATATCATTTTCACTTCTAAGATCAGAAATGGAAGCATTGCAAACATTTAACTCTTTAGCCTTAGCAATTAATTTTTTATTTTCAAATCTAAGGCTAGCAAGAGACGCATTTAATTTCTCAATCTTAGCAATAGAAATAGCTTGATCATTTCTAAGATTGGCATATGAATCATCACAAACATTTGAATCAACCTTAGCAATTAAACTAGCATTTTCATTTCTAAGGTTGGCAATCAAATCATGACAAGTGCTTAGTTCACTAGATAATTTTTCACATTTTTCCCTTTCTAGAGCATAAGCATTCTTAACCTTAACATGTTTCTTATTTTCCTTAATTAGGAAGTCCTCTTGGCTATCCAAGAGTTCATCCTTATCTTGAATAGTGCTAATCAATTCATTTAACTTTTCTTTTTGTTCCATGTTAAGGTTGGCAAAAAGGGTCAACAAATTATCCTCCTCATTACTAGAATTGTCTTCCTCACTAGAAGATGCATATTTAGTGGAGGATTTAGATTTAACCTTCTTCCTTTTGCCATCCTTTGCCATGAGGCACTTGTGGCCGACGTTGGGGAAGAGAAGTCCCTTGTTGACGGCGATGTTGGCGGCGTCCTCGTCGGTGGAGCTCTCGTCGGAGTCCCACTCGCGGCACACATGGGCATCGCCGCCCTTCTTCTTGTGGTACCTCTTCTTTTCTTTTCTTCTCCCCTTCTTGTCGTCGCCCCTGTCACTGTCACTAGAAATAGGACATTTTGCTATAAAGTGACCGGGCTTACCACACTTGTAACAAACCTTCTTGGAGCGGGGCTTATAGTACTTCCCCCTCCTTTGCTAGAGGATTTGTCGAAAGCTTTTGATGATTAAAGCCATCTCCTCATTGTCGAGCTTTGAGGCATCGATGGGGAGCCTACTAGGTGTAGACTCTTCCTTCATCTCCTCCGTTGCCTTGAATGCGACGGGTTGTGCCTCTGGCGTGGAGGAAGTGCCTTGCTCGATGATTTTCTTTGAGCCTTTAATAATTAGCTCAAAGCTCACAAATTTTCCTATAATTTCTTTGGGAGACATTAGCTTGTATCTAGGGTCACCTCGAATTAATTGAACTTGTGTAGGGTTAAGAAAAACGAGGGATCTAAGAATAACCTTGACCATCTCATGGTCATCCCATTTTGTGCTCCCGAGGTTGCGCACTTGGTTCACCAAGGTCTTCAAGCGGTTGTACATAGCTTGCGGATCCTCCCCTTGGTGAAGCATGAAGCGACCGAGCTCCCCCTCGATCGTCTCCCGCTTAGTGATCTTTGTCACCTCGTCTCCTTCGTGCGCGGTGTCACACCCGGTTTTGGGAAGGCAAACCGAATGCGAACTATGTACGTGCCAGGATCAGAACTCACGTACACAGCGATTACATAAATGAAAATAGTCGCACAATGCTCGAATAATAACATAAAAGAGTATTAACTTATTACATCACAGAGTCATAGACATCCACATAGTCATCAACTTAACAGTTAAATCAAAGTGCTAGCGAAACGCAGTAAAGATAAGGCCTTCACAGGCAGCTGACTGGGGGTTGCCGCCAACCCACACCTAGAATTCATCGTAGTCTTGGAACTCCTGGAAGTCTCCTTCCACGGCTTCGCCTTCTCCTGAGCAGTGGTTACAATGCGGACAACCTGGTGTTTTGTGGTAAAGCAAGGATGAGTACACATCAACGTACTCAGCAAATGTCCCGTTTGGCTGAGGTGGACTAGCTTTATGTGGGGTTAGGCTCAAGCAGTTGCTTTTAGTTGGTCAGGTATTTATCATTAGTAGAAGCCAGATTTTAGCATTAACCAACCCATGAACCATTTCCTCATCGAGGAACCACATCATCATATTCGAACCAAAACCATAACATAATCCTTGTATCTCGAACCATCTGTATCTCTAATCAAAGAGGATCCCAAGGCTGCTCTTAACCGTGAGCACGGCTGATATATCAGTTTCACTACCCTCTGCAGAGGTCGCACACTTTACCCATGAGCCATGATTCCCTTTCTACCCGGGGAGAGCTAGTCCCCATTGACCACTACCTAGGTGGTCCGGCAGGGTATCACTACGTAGCTTTTACAAAGATTCCCTAGAGGTCATAGCTGCCCGTTAGGTTTCTCCAGTTTGATAAACACAGTACCCCTCCCCACAGGAGAGTGACTAACAAAAAGCAAAACGAAAGAACCTCGGCACTCAGCCTCGGCAGAGCAAGCACTGTGCCTGGACCCCATTGACGGCACGACGGCGAAGCAACTACACCTCTAGTTCCTCTAATTAATTAGCTAAGGGCGCCCCATTTCACCCTCATGGTTGCACTGTTATCCCGGGTGGTCTCTCAACGAACAGGTCCTTACGGAGAGGTACTCAGGAAACAGCCTGAGCCCCCTAGAGTATCACAAGATCATCAACATCATCAGGATAACAGTATCATAAATATTCACATCATGTTCATTGATTAAGTTAAGGCAGTAGCAGAATGCTAACCATAATAGCCCATAAGGTCATCAAGGATAAAGTAAAGTGTAAAGCTAGTCAATCCTTAGGTTTCAAGTAAGTAATGCGGGGTAGTAAGTTATAAGTGAATAGGACATAATGGGTCAGAGGACACTTGCCTTCACCAAACTGCTGATCAGAAACTTCCTCTGCAACTCCCTCGGGAAACACAGACTGCTCGTTGTCTACGTAAAGTAATCATTCATTCTATGCACTTGGGAAATAACAAACAAAAGCAATATACCAAACATATGCAGCAGAGAGATCACAAGTTCATAATAGAAAAGGATTGGTACTCTAGTATTCCCTAGGTCTAGGGTGGAGGACTATACCGAGTGATTCACTATCCACTAATCAGTTCTAAGTCAGTGGTGGGGGTTAAATCATTACATAGTGTTAAGTCCATAAACTTAAGTGCTCCAACTTTTATTAAAATCTACTATCTTTTATTTATCTCAAATAGGGTTCCCATAACATCAATTTTACCCTAATGATCAACTATTAATTGGGACATAGAAACAGCAGGGAAACATTGCATAAACAGATAGATAATAATATTATGAACATTTTGCAATTTGAAGCACCTAATTTGGAGTTCATATGGCAAAGTTATGAATTTTACAAGTTTAGGGGTTAAAAATATACCCTAAATACTTATTTTGAATTAAATAAAAGGTCCGAGGACCTAACTGCGAAGATCCAGGGACGGCGGGTCAATTTACAGAAAACCGGGGGTCTCTTTAAGAATTTGCGCGGGCGAAGGGGTATCGGGCCTTCATAGCCGTTGGATCTCAAATCAACGCCCGAGATTAGATCGCGGGCGGGCGCGCGAGCGCGCGGCGGCCTGAGCGGCTGACAGGCAGGACCGGGCGGGCAGCACGGGGCGGACGGCTGACAGGCGGGACTGGGCGGGCAGCGCGGGGTGCAGGCGGGCTGACAGGCGGGGTCGGGCGAGTAGCGCGGGGCGCAGGCGGGCTGACAGGCGGGGCTGGGCGAGTAGCGCGGGGCGCAGGCGGGCTGACAGGCGGGGCCCAGCGGCAGGGAGGCGGGGCGCGGGGGAAACGGCTCTGGGCCGTTGGATCTTGGGCGGACGGCTAGGATTGGACTTGGCCTATTTAAAACGGGGCCGCCCGATCTGAGATGGACGGCGGGGATGGGGCGGCTGGCTTCTGTCTCCTTCCCCAGCCAGCTGAGGTGGCGGCGCCCGTCCCCGCGGCGGAGGAGCTCGCCGGAGACAAGGGGCGCGGGGGCCCTGCGGGTCCTTGGGGCGATCTGAATGGCCGGGGAGGTTGGGGAGGGCGCGGGGAGTCTTCTGGTGGGGACTGGGTCGGGGCAGGGGCACCGGAGGGGGCGGTTCACGGCGGAGCGGCTCGGCGGCGGCGTTAAGCAACTCCGACGAGGAATTAAGCGCGACAGAGTGCAATAGAGGGGAAGGGAGAGGGCATGGGAGGTTCCTTACCTCAAGGCGAACTCCAGGGACTCCTCGGTGGCGGCAAAGGCGCGACGACGGCCCGGGTCGACGGTGGCGGACCCCGGCGACTGCACGGTGGACGGCGGGTGAGCGCGGGCAGAGGGAAATAGGGAGGGGAAGGGAAAATTGGAGCGCGTCCCGGGTTGTGGACGTCGGGGCGGAGCTCACCGTGGCAGAGGGCACGGCGGGGCTCCAACGGCGACGGAGGAACGAGCTCGGGCGGCGGCGGTTTAATGGCGGCTGCGCTTTGGCGTGCGCGCAGCGAGGGGAAGGTGAGGGAGGGGTCTGCGGGTGCGCAAATGAGGGAGGGGGAGATGGCGAGCGAGGTTCGGGGCTCAAGTGGCCAAGGGCGAGGTGGTGGCGAGCCCCACGCGCGACGTGGGCGCGGAGTCCGCGGCACGCGCGGACCGGGGCGGCGGTTACGCGAAGACGGAGGAGCTGACAGCCGGGGCCCGCGGGCAGAGAGAGAGGGGAAAGCGGGCGCGGGCGCGGGGAAAACGGCTGCGCCGACGGGTGGGGCCGGGCGAGCAGAGAGAGGGGAAAGCGAACGCGGGCGCGGGGAAGGCGGGGCTGACAGGCCGGGCCCGCGGCGCAGAGAGAGAGGAGGGGCGGGCGCGGAGACGGCGGCCGCGCTGACGGGCGGGCCCGCCAGGGCAGAGAGAGCGGGGGGGGGGGGGGAGGGCGCGCGCGCGGGATGGGCCTGATGGGCCGAAAGGCCGAGAGGGCGGGGGGAAGCGGGCTTCTTTTCCTTTTTCTTTTATTCTGGTTTTTGTTTTCTCTTTTCTTTTTATTTTCTCCATTTGATTCAAATTCAAATGAGCCACAAATTCAAATTAGACTTTCCAAGAGTTATGCATCAAACAAAAGTGAAATCTAGGGTTCAACATGATGCAACAATTCATACTCCCTTGAAGTTTGAGCTAATAGACTATAGTTACAAATAAAATAACCACTTTTCTCCTATAGAAATAAGAGAGAGAAGATTGGGGAAGGATGAGAAAAGGGAAGTAACACCTGAATTTGTGAATATGAGCAAAGAAATTTTATACCCCCAAATTCAGGGTGTTACAAACCTATCCCCCTTAAAAGAATCTCGCCCCGAGATTCAGGGTTGGTCAGCAAAGAGTTCAGGGTATTTGGCCTTCAGATCATCTTCTCATTCCCAGGTTGCTTCTTCCTCCGAGTGGTGACCCCATCTGACTTTGCACATTCTGATGGTATTCCTCCGGGTGACTCTGTCTGCAAACTCCAGAATCTGCGTTGGCTTCTCTATGTATGTCAGATCCTCCTGGACTTCCAAACCCTCCACTGGCAACTGTTCTTCTGGTACTCGCAGACACTTCTTCAATTGCGACACGTGGAACACATTGTGCACTGCCGACAAACTTTCTGGTAGGTTGAGTTGGTAGGCCACTTCTCCACGCTTTGCTTGAATCTGATATGGTCCAACGTACCGGGGTGCTAACTTGCCTTGAACTCCGAACCTTCTGACTCCCCTGATAGGTGACACCTTCAGATAGACGAAATCCCCCACTTCGAAACTCAGTTCTCTTCTCCTTCGGTCCGCATAGCTTCGCTGTCTTGACTGGGCTATCTTCAGGTTCTCCCAAACCATTTTGATGTTCTCTTCGGCTTCAAGCAGGATGTCGGGGCCAAACACCTGTCTCTCTCTAGGCTGGTCCCAATGCAGCGGAGTCCTACAACTCCGCCCATAGAGTGCCTGAAACGGTGACATCTTCAAGCTGGCCTGGTAGCTATTGTTATAGGAGAATTCTGCATAAGGTAACCTTTTGTCCCATCCTGACTTGTCTTGCAACGCACAGGCTCTCAGCATATCTTCTAGGATCTGATTAGTTCTTTCAGTCTGACCGTCTGTCTGCGGGTGATAAGCCGAGCTGAAGTTCAAATGGGTGCCCAAAGCTTCTTGTAGCTGCTGCCAAAAATGAGAGGTGAACTGCGTTCCTCGATCTGACACTATCTTCTTCGGCACACCATGAAGGCAAACTATCCGTGACATGTATAACTCAGCCAACGTTGCTCCGGTATATGTGGTCTTCACAGGTATGAAATGGGCCACCTTTGTTAAGCGGTCCACAACCACCCAGATGGAATCATAACCGGCCCGGGTACGAGGTAGGCCAACTATAAAATCCATCCCAATCTCATCCCACTTCCACTGAGGAATCCGCAATGGCTGCAACAATCCAGCTGGCCTCTGGTGCTCTGCTTTGGTTCTCTGACAGCTATCACAGATGGCGACATATTCTGCGATTTCTCTTTTCATGCCATACCACCAAAACCTCCTTTTTAAATCCTGGTACATCTTTTCACTTCCCGGGTGTATGGAGTAGGCTGTCTCATGAGCTTCCTTGAGGATCAGTTCCCGAATAGGTTTGAGGTCGGGGACACACAATCGGTCCTTGAACCATACTACTCCCTCTTCATCCTCTCAAAAGTCTTTGCCTCTTCCTTCTAAGATTAGCTGCCGGATCTTGTTGATGTTTTCATCATCCTTCTGCCCTTCTTTGATCTCCCGCTCTAGGGTGGGCTCTAATTCCACTGTTACTCCTTGCATACTGTTCAGGAAACCGAGACTCAGTCTGTCGAACTCCTTGGCTAACTCATATGGCATTGGGTACGTGGCCATCATATTGACTTGACTCTTCCTGCTCAGAGCATCTGCAACCACATTGGCTTTGCCTGGATGGTAATGTATCTCCAACTCATAGTCTTTGATCAATTCCAACCATCTTCGCTGTCTCATGTTTAACTCTGACTGGGTGAATATGTACTTCAGACTTTTATGATCTGTGTAGATGTCGCACTTCTGTCCATACAAGTAATGTCTCCAGGTCTTCAAAGCATGAACTACTGCTGCCAACTCTAGGTCATGTGTGGGATAATTTTTCTCATGGATCTTCAGCTGTCGAGATGAGTATGCTACAACTCTTCCTTCTTGCATTAGCACACATCCCAATCCAGTGTAAGAAGCATCGCAATACACTGAGAATGGCTTGTGAACATCAGGCAGGACTAACACCGGAGTTGTAGTCAATCTATTTTTCAGTTCTTCAAATGCTTCCTGACACTTTTGGGTCCACTTAAACTCAACTTTCTTCGCTAGTAACGCTGTCATTGGTCTAGCAATCTTTGAGAAGCCTTCGATGAAACGCCTGTAATACCCAGCCATTCCAATGAAGCTCTTGATCCCACGAACATCCTTTGGTGCTTTCCAGTTCAGGATATCTGCTACTTTCTTTGGATCCACTGCCAACCCATCCTGGTTTATGATGTGACCCAGAAACAGGACTTCATGAATCCAGAACTCGCATTTGCCCAGCTTGGCATACAGCTGATGCTCTTGAAGTCTTTGCAATACCATCTTCAAATGCTCTACATGATCTTCCTCACTTCGAGAGTATATGAGAATATCATCAATAAACACTACCACAAACTTGTCCAGATAATCCATGAACACACTGTTCATCAGGTACATAAAGAAGGCTGGCGCATTGGTCAAACCGAAGGACATAACTGTGAATTCATATAACCCGTACTTGGTGATGAATGCCGTCTTTGGTATGTCCGAGGGTCGGATTCTGAGTTGATGGTAGCCTGACCTCAGATCTATCTTCGAGAATACGCTGGCACCTCTGAGCTGGTCGAACAAGTCTTCTATCCTTGGCAGGGGGTACTTGTTCTTGACAGTGACTTCATTCAAGGCCCTGTAGTCTATGCACATCCTTTTGGTACCATCTTTCTTCTCTACAAACAACACCGGAGCGGCCCAAGGCGAGGTACTTGGTCTGATGTAACCCTTCTCTAACATCTCATCTATCTGCTTCTTGAGTTCCACCAATTTTGGTCCAGACACTCGGTAGGCTCTTTTGGAGATGGGGGCGGTACCAGGGATAAGCTCTATGGCAAATTCGACTTTTCTCTCGGGTGGCATGCCCGTTAGCTCCTCGGGAAATACGCCCGGAAAGTCCGACACAACCTTGATAGTCTCGAGCGGGTTGGGCTCCTTACTATCAACTGAAATCTGGTGACAGACACCCTCCGCTGATTTAGGCATCCTTAGCTCGGCCACTACCTCTTCTCCTGACAGGACTTCAATGTTACGGTCCTCTTGTCACAGCTAACATTCGCTTCATACTTCATTAACCAATTCATCCCTAGAATGACATCTATCCCAGGGGTGTCTATTACTATTAGATCACTGGGGAACCCTATCCCCCTTATTTCCACCCTTATATTTGAGCATATTTTATCTGTTTGCACCTTGCCACCAACCGAATTAATCCTCATGGGCGGCATCATTGCCTCTACTGAGATGTTATGCAATTCTACCCAGGTTGCAGTGACAAATGAATGAGTTGCACCAGTATCAAATAGCACTTTCGTGGGATGAGATTCGACTGAGAACATACCTACTGCCACATCTGGTGCATCCTGGATCGCTTCGGCCTCCAAGTGGTTCACCTTTCCACGGTTGTACGCTTGGTTACGATTGCCTGCTGTCGGCTGCAGTACACCTTGCCTTGTTGGAGCATTGGGGTTGGTCTGCTGCTGCGCCGCCTTCTTCGGGCATTGCATCGCCCAGTGGCCTTGTTCTCCACAGTGGAAACATCCTCTGCCTCCTCCTTGTGCTGGGGCTGCTTGGTTGCTCTGGTTTGCTGCTGGGGCAGGAAGGCGAGGTGCCTGGTTGTTCTGCTTCTGATACTGATTACCTCCCTGTTGGCTGTTCGGACGATACTGCTGCTGCTGCTGTGGGTGCTGCCTCTGAAACTGCTGCTGATGCGGACGCTGGTTCTGATTCTGATATCCCTGTGGCTGACCAGGCCTGCCTTGCTGAGATGAACTGCCTGAGAAACGTGGACGGCTGATGCCTCCGGACTGGGGTCCACTCATCTTACGCTTCCGATCTTCCATATCCTTACGCTTCTTCTCAGTCATAACCGCCCTATCGATCAGGTGCTGGAAGGTGGGGAAGGTGTGATTCATCAGCTGGTAATGCAGGGGATCCACCAAACCTCTCATGAACCTGTACTGCCTTTTAGCATCAGTGTTGACATCCTCAGGTGCATAACGAGATAGCTGCAGAAACTTGTCTCTGTATTCACTAACAGACAGGGGTCCCTGCTTCAGAGCCAGAAACTCCTCCTTCTTCACGATCATCAGTCCCTCCAGCACATGGTACCTGCGGAAACTCTCGCTGAATTCTTCCCAGGTGATGGCTTCGGGGTCAGCATGTGTGGCGAGGTAGGACTCCCACCAGGACTGGGCTGCTCCCCTTAGCTGACGGGGACCATACAGAACCTTCTCCCTGTCGTCACATTGGGCGGTGCGCAGTTCTCTTTCCACTGCGTGCAGCCAGTCTTCTGCATCCATGGGGTCAACAGAATGGGCAAAAGTAGGAGGGTGCCCTCTCATGAACTCACCACGCTTATCCCGTGGCATCTGGGGCATCTGCACTTGCAACTGGGGTTGGGGTTGCTGTTGAGCCTGCTGCATGGCTGCAGAGTCTACCCAATAGCCTGCACTGCCTGAGTCTGCATCAAGAACATCTGCTCCACTATCATCGGGGGTGGCGGGGGAGGCTGCCTCTGTTGTTCCTCCTGCTGGTCATGCTGCTCTTGCTGAGCACGCCTGTTGCATCGGCGCCTGTTGTCAGACATCTGTGGAAGACATTCATACATCAGCGTTGATCTTACAATCCTCCAGCATAAGAAAAGAGAATACAGAATTCTTCATGACACTGAGTGAACAAAGAGCTTCACTGATCCTCATTATGATTCAACACAGCTTCTCAGATAGAAAGGAAAGTAGAAGTAAATGGTTTCCCAACTAAGCTACTGACTTTATTAACATTACTAGCTAGGCCAAACTGCAGGGGAAACCCACAGGTTGGCAACAGTCATTACAAAGATTCAAATCCAGCACAAGTTCACCATAACAAGCATGCAAGCAACTGGTAAGCAAACTAAACTGAATGGAAGCAGCTGATAAGCAAACTAAACTAAATGGAAGCAACTAATAAGCAAACTAAACTAACTATTTAAGACTGAGACATCTGACTTAAGAATTATTACAAACTTCGACGCTAATGATCTAAGGATCCAGATCTATCCTGGTCTTACAGGCAGGGGAACCATAAGTGTGGTGACCACGTGGCGGCGAGCGGTATGGGTGCTGAGTCCCAACAGGAGCGGGAGAACCACCCTCCTGGTGATGGCGCTCTGCCAGCTCAGCACGCAACTCCGCAATCTCTGTTCGAGCCCTGCTCAGCTCGTCCAGAGAGTGATCCAGCTCAGTGTTAAGCACTGCGACTAGGTTGACCGCGCTGCTCAACCTAGGGTTAGCCTCACCAACAGGTGAGACAACCACACTCTCTGTGCTGCCAGTAGGGCGGCGGGGGTAGTACCAAAGGTTAAGACCGTCGGCCACGCCACCGAACAAAGAACAGTACTGGGAGAGTGCGCGTCGTGCTGCATCCTGCATAGCCGCCTCTGCAGTGTCCCTCTCGGAGATGGAATAGTGCTCCGAAACGGCCTCCGCACCCCGGAGGTCATCCTCCGGACGGCGAACTAGGCAGGTAGCCTCCCAGCGGTCCGGGTACCTCCCGCGACTGTGCTGGTAGACTACACAACGATACTCGATCGACCAGGTATGCCGGTCAAAAGCCTGGCGCAGCAAGGTGTCGAGTGCGTCGTGGAAGTGACAACCGCGAGCGGCGTCACGGGTGATGGGTCGGGCGACCCATCCTTCCGCCTCCTGCGGCTCAGAAGACTCCGTGCTGTGGTCTGAGTCGTCGTCGTCGGGGTCTCCTCCAAGACCTCCTCCAGTAGCTCCTCCAACAGCCGGGGCGTCCCGCGGTGGTGCAGGGGGCGCCTCCAGCTGGGCAACAGAGGAACGGGGCCTCACGGACTCCACCTCTTGCTGGGGTGGGGAGGAAGAGCCCTGCTGCTCTCTGTGCTGGCGCCGGCATTCCTGCTCCTCACGCAGGCGGTGGTGCAGTCTCTCCAGGTGACTCGACTGACCGGACACGGTGCGGTGCAGAGGACGCTCCGCAAGTCGAGACGGCAGGAAAGGAATCACCGACTTACGTGCAGTGTGTCTAAGACGAGCCATCTACAAAAGACACCGTAAGCATAAGAGTAAGAGCAGAACTAATATGACAAGTGAATAAACCATAGACAGAATAAGATAAAAATTTTAACAAGGTATGATATAGTATATATATATAGGTAGTAAAACATAGGGTTGGTCGAGGTGACCGACTTTTGAAGTAACATCAGAGGTCAAGGTGAGAGGGAAGGTCGATAGTCCTTAGTACGACCAGTGCTACTCTAGGTCAGCGGTCCTACAGTCAGCACGGCTCTGATACCACTTATGTCACACCCGGTTTTGGGAAGGCAAACCGAATGCGAACTATGTACGTGCCAGGATTAGAACTCACGTACACAGCGATTACATAAATGAACATCGTCGCACAATGCTCGAATAATAACATAAAAGAGTATTAACTTATTACATCACAGAGTCATAGACATCCACATAGTCATCAACTTAACAGTTAAATCAAAGTGCTAGCGAAACGCAGTAAAGATAAGGCCTTCACAGGCAGCTGACTGGGGGTTGCCGCCAACCCACACCTAGAATTCGTCGTAGTCTTGGAACTCCTGGAAGTCTCCTTCCACGGCTTCGCCTTCTCCTGAGCAGTGGTTACAATGCGGACAACCTGGTGTTTTGTGGTAAAGCAAGGATGAGTACACATCAACGTACTCAGCAAATGTCCCGTTTGGCTGAGGTGGACTAGCTTTATGTGGGGTTAGGCTCAAGCAGTTGCTTTTAGTTGGTCAGGTATTTATCATTAGTAGAAGCCAGATTTTAGCATTAACCAACCCATGAACCATTTCCTCATCGAGGAACCACATCATCATATTCGAACCAAAACCATAACATAATCCTTGTATCTCGAACCATCTGTATCTCTAATCAAAGAGGATCCCAAGGCTGCTCTTAACCGTGAGCACGGCTGATATATCAGTTTCACTACCCTCTGCAGAGGTCGCACACTTTACCCATGAGCCATGATTCCCTTTCTACCCGGGGAGAGCTAGTCCCCATTGACCACTACCTAGGTGGTCCGGCAGGATATCACTACGTAGCTTTTACAAAGATTCCCTAGAGGTCATAGCTGCCCGTTAGGTTTCTCCAGTTTGATAAACACAGTACCCCTCCCCACAGGAGAGTGACTAACAAAAAGCAAAACGAAAGAACCTCGGCACTCAGCCTCGGCAGAGCAAGCACTGTGCCTAGACCCCATTGACGGCACGACGGCGAAGCAACTACACCTCTAGTTCCTCTAATTAATTAGCTAAGGGCGCCCCATTTCACCCTCATGGTTGCACTGTTATCCCGGGTGGTCTCTCAACGAACAGGTCCTTACGGAGAGGTACTCAGGAAACAGCCTGAGCCCCCTAGAGTATCACAAGATCATCAACATCATCAGGATAACAGTATCATAAATATTCACATCATGTTCATTGATTAAGTTAAGGCAGTAGCAGAATGCTAACCATAATAGCCCATAAGGTCATCAAGGATAAAGTAAAGTGTAAAGCTAGTCAATCCTTAGGTTTCAAGTAAGTAATGCGGGGTAGTAAGTTATAAGTGAATAGGACATAATGGGTCAGAGGACACTTGCCTTCACCAAACTGCTGATCAGAAACTTCCTCTGCAACTCCCTCGGGAAACACAGACTGCTCGTTGTCTACGTAAAGTAATCATTCATTCTATGCACTTGGGAAATAACAAACAAAAGCAATATACCAAACATATGCAGCAGAGAGATCACAAGTTCATAATAGAAAAGGATTGGTACTCTAGTATTCCCTAGGTCTAGGGTGGAGGACTATACCGAGTGATTCACTATCCACTAATCAGTTCTAAGTCAGTGGTGGGGGTTAAATCATTACATAGTGTTAAGTCCATAAACTTAAGTGCTCCAACTTTTATTAAAATCTACTATCTTTTATTTATCTCAAATAGGGTTCCCATAACATCAATTTTACCCTAATGATCAACTATTAATTGGGACATAGAAACAGCAGGGAAACATTGCATAAACAGATAGATAATAATATTATGAACATTTTGCAATTTGAAGCACCTAATTTGGAGTTCATATGGCAAAGTTATGAATTTTACAAGTTTAGGGGTTAAAAATATACCCTAAATACTTATTTTGAATTAAATAAAAGGTCCGAGGACCTAACTGCGAAGATCCAGGGACGGCGGGTCAATTTACAGAAAACCGGGGGTCTCTTTAAGAATTTGCGCGGGCGAAGGGGTATCGGGCCTTCATAGCCGTTGGATCTCAAATCAACGCCCGAGATTAGATCGCGGGCGGGCGCGCGAGCGCGCGGCGGCCTGAGCGGCTGACAGGCGGGACCGGGCGGGCAGCGCGGGGCGGACGGCTGATAGGCGGGACTGGGCGGGCAGCGCGGGGCGCAGGCGGGCTGACAGGCGGGGTCGGGCGAGTAGCGCGGGGCGCAGGCGGGCTGACAGGCGGGGCCCAGCGGCAGGGAGGCGGGGCGCGGGGGAAACGGCTCTGGGCCGTTGGATCTTGGGCGGACGGCTAGGATTGGACTCGGCCTATTTAAAACGGGGCCGCCCGATCTGAGATGGACGGCGGGGATGGGGCGGCTGGCTTCTGTCTCCTTCCCCAGCCAGCTGAGGTGGCGGCGCCCGTCCCCGCGGCGGAGGAGCTCGCCGGAGACGAGGGGCGCGGGGGCCCTGCGGGTCCTTGGGGCGATCTGAATGGCCGGGGAGGTTGGGGAGGGCGTGGGGAGTCTTCTGGTGGGGACTGGGTCGGGGCAGGGGCACCGGAGGGGGGCGGTTCACGGCGGAGCGGCTCGGCGGCGGCGTTAAGCAACTCCGACGAGGAATTAAGCGCGACAGAGTGCAATAGAGGGGAAGGGAGAGGGCATGGGAGGTTCCTTACCTCAAGGCGAACTCCAGGGACTCCTCGGTGGCGGCAAAGGCGCGACGACGGCCCAGGTCGACGGTGGCGGACCCCGGCGGCTGCACGGTGGACGGCGGGTGAGCGCAGGCAGAGGGAAATAGGGAGGGGAAGGGAAAATTGGAGCGCGTCCCGGGTTGTGGACGTCGGGGCGGAGCTCACCGTGGCAGAGGGCACGGCGGGGCTCCAACGGCGACGGAGGAACGAGCTCGGGCGGCGGCGGTTTAATGGCGGCTGCGCTTTGGTGTGCGCGCAGCGAGGGGAAGGTGAGGGAGGGGTCTGCGGGTGCGCAAATGAGGGAGGGGGAGATGGCGAGCGAGGTTCGGGGCTCAAGTGGCCAAGGGCGAGGTGGTGGCGAGCCCCACGCGCGACGTGGGCGCGGAGTCCTCGGCACGCGCGGACCGGGGCGGCGGTTACGCGAAGACGGAGGAGCTGACAGCCGGGGCCCGCGGGCAGAGAGAGAGGGGAAAGCGGGCGCGGGCGCGGGGAAAACGGCTGCACCGACGGGTGGGGCCGGGCGAGCAGAGAGAGAGGGGAAAGCGAACGCGGGCGCGGGGAAGGCGGGGCTGACAGGCCGGGCCCGCGGCGCAGAGAGAGAGGAGGGGCGGGCGCGGAGATGGCGGCCACGCTGACGGGCGGGCCCGCCAGGGCAGAGAGAGCGGGGGGGGGGGGGGGGGGAGGGCGCGCGCGCGGGATGGGCCTGATGGGCCGAAAGGCCGAGAGGGCGGGGGGAAGCGGGCTTCTTTTCCTTTTTCTTTTATTCTGGTTTTTGTTTTCTCTTTTCTTTTTATTTTCTCCATTTGATTCAAATTCAAATGAGCCACAAATTCAAATTAGACTTTCCAAGAGTTATGCATCAAACAAAAGTGAAATCTAGGGTTCAACATGATGCAACAATTCATACTCCCTTGAAGTTTGAGCTAATAGACTATAGTTACAAATAAAATAACCACTTTTCTCCTATAGAAATAAGAGAGAGAAGATTGGGGAAGGATGAGAAAAGGGAAGTAACACCTGAATTTGTGAATATGAGCAAAGAAATTTTATAGCCCCAAATTCTGGGTGTTACACGCGGTTTTGAGCACGTCCCAAATTTCCTTTGCGCTCTTCAACCCTTGCACCCTATTATACTCCTCTTGACTTAGAGAGGCGAGGAGTATAGTGGTGGCTTGGGAGTTGAAGTGGTGGATTTGGGCCACTTCGTCCGAATCGTAGTCCTCATCCCCTACGGATGGTACCTGTACACCAAACTCAACAACATTCCAAATGCTTGTGTGGAGTGAGGTTAGATGATGCCTCATTTTGTCACTCCACATATTATAATCTTCACCATCAAAAACCGGTGGTTTGCCTAATGGAACGGAGAGTAAAGGAGTACGTTTGGAAATACGAGGGTAGCGTAGGGGGATCTTACTATACTTCTTGCGCTCATGGCGCTTAGAAGTTATGGACGGCGCGTCGGAGCCGGAGGTTGATGGTGATGAAGAGTCGGTCTCGTAGTAGACCACCTTCCTCATCTTCTTTTTCTTATCGCCACTCCGATGCGACTTGTGTGAAGGGGATTTCTTCTCCTTCCCCTTCCCTTTGTTGCGGGACTCTTCCGATGAAGCCTCCCCGTGGCTTGTAATGGGCTTCTCGCCGGTCCCCATCTCCTTCTTGGCGTGATCTCCCGACATCACTTCGAGCGGTTAGGCTCTAATGAAGCACCGGGCTCTGATACCAATTGAAAGTCACCTAGAGGAGGGTGAATAGGGTGAAACTGAAATTTACAAAGTTAATCACAACTACAAGCCGGGTTAGCGTTAGAAATATAATCGAGTCCGAGAGCAAGGGTGAAAAACAAATCGCAAGCAAATAAGGAATAAGACACAAGGATTTGTTTTACCGAGGTTCGGTTCTTTCAAACCTACTCCCCGTTGAGGTGGTCACAAAGACCGGGTCTCTTTCAACCCTTTCCCTCTCTCAATCGGTCACTTAGACCGAGTGAGCTTCTCTTCTCAATCACACGGGACACAAAGTCCCCGCAAGGACCACCACACAATTGGTGTCTCTTGCCTTGGTTACAAGTGAATGAATCTCAAGAAAGAATGAGAAAGAAAAGAAGCAATCCAAGCGCAAGAGCTCAAATGAACACAACAAATCTCTCTCTAATCACTAGAGCTTTGTGTGGAGTTGGGAGAGGATTTGATCTCTTTGGTGTGTCTTGTATTGAATGCTATAGCCCTTGTAAGGTGTAGAAATGCAGAAACTTGGATACCATTGAATGTGGGGTGGTTGGGGTATTTATAGCCCCAACCACCAAAATGTGGTCGTTGGAAGTCTGCTGTCGCATGGCGCACCGGACACTGTCCGGTGCGCCAGCCACGTCAGCCAGCCGTTGGGGTTCGACCGTTGGAGCTCTGACTTGTGGGCCCACCTAGCTGTCCGGTGGTGCACCGGACAAGTCCTGTAGACTGTCCGGTGTGCCACCCGCACGTTGTCACACCCGGTTTTAGAAGGCAAACCGAATGCGAACCATGTACGTGCCAGGATTAGCAATTCACGTACACAGCAGTTACATAACATGGACATCATCACACAGTGCTCAAATAGTATTAAAAAGGGAAATAATAGTCAATTACATCATAAGTCTGAGACATCCACATAGTCCTTACAATAAATCAAAGTGTGGAAACGAAACGTAGATAAGCGCAGCCTTCATAGGCAGCCGACTGGGGGTTGCCGCTAACCCACACCTAGAACTCGTCGTAGTCTTGGAACTCCTGGAAGTCTCCTTCCATGGCTTCATCTTCTCCTGAGCAGTGGTTGCAATGCTGACAACCTGGGGGAGGGGGGGTTTGGTGTGTAGAGCAAGGGTGAGTACACATCAACATACTCAGCAAGTATCCTGTTTGGCTGTAGTGGACTAGCTTTATGTGGGGATAAGTCAAGCAGTTGCTTTTAGTTGGTTAGATTATTATTTACTAATAGAATGCCAGGTTTTAGCATTAACCCAAGTTATTAGCCCGATGTACCCTTTCCAAATGGAAAGAATACCACTTACCAGCACCATAGTCATAACCAAAACCATCAGTCTCATTGCCACTGGTAAACCAAAGTGTCTCTGATCAAGTACCACTAATCACTGGAGCTCCCTTGGCCGCTCATAACCGCGAGCACGGCTGATATATCAGTTTTCAAACACTCTGCAGAGGTTGTGCACTTTACCCACAAGCCGTGATTCCCTCTTGCCTCGGGCCGATCAAACCCTTAAACACTACCAAGGTGAATAGGCAGGGTCTCACTACGTAGCCTTTATAAAGATTCCCCGGGGCTATAGCCGCCCATTAGGTTTCCTAAATGTACCGCACTCCTCCCAAAGGGACGAATCAACCTTGGCAGAGCGAGCCGCATACACCGAGCCCCATTGACGGCACGACGGCGAAGCGAACTACACCCCGGATCCTCTAATTATTCAGCTAAGGGCACCCCATTCCACCCTCATGGTTGCACTGTTTTCCCGGGCGGCCATCCATAGAACAGGTCCTTACGGAGAGGCACTCGAGAAACCGCTCGAGCCCCCTTAAAGGCCACAAGTACAACATCATAATAAGAGAAGGGAAAACAGCGTATCATGGATAATCTCATCATGTTCATTGATTAGAGTTGAGCAATAGCATAAAGCTAAACAATAATAATCCAACCCAGATAGGTAAACAAGGATATGGATAACAAAAGCTAGTCAATCCTTAAGTATAAATGTGTAATGCGAGAGGTGAATTAAAGAATGAATAGGACAGAGATAGGTCAAAGGACACTTGCCTCCACCAACCGACTGCTGCTCAGGGGCTTCTCCTGCGGGTTCCTCGGGCTCTTCAACCGGATCGTTCTCTATGCGATTGCAAGCATACATACATCCATCCATTCAAATTAGGAAACAAACAGTACACCATACAAGGGAACAAATAAAGTAAATATGCATAGAATATCACATACGATAATGAATTTACCTTGGTTAGAAAGAAATGGGGAAAGGTCTCGCGAGAGTTAAAGCTTATGCCCGAGACGCACTACGGGTAAACGAATAACTAAACGTTACGTGCTCTAGTTCCAATTGGTTCTAACAAAAGAATTAGCTACATGCACTAATGTAAACGTGACCACTTTTAGTAGATTAACATTGAATGAGATAGACGATTAGCTATACAAATTAACTAACGTAACCAATTTCCAAATTGAGACTCCTATCTTATTAATAAAAACACGTGATTAGCGCGCATAGGACACGGGGGGGGTAGACGGGGCGTCTGGGGGTAGACGGGGGCACGACGGGTCGTGCCAAGGCACGCGCACTACGCGAGGCCGCACGCACACGCCACGAACTAGCCGTGCGCACGTCGGGGCCGCGCGCTAGCCGAGCTCAAGACCGCGCGCCATAGGCACGCTGGGCCGAACTCGAGGCCACGCCGGGGCCGTCACGGCACGAGCAAGGCACGGCGGGGCGAGCGGGCAAGCACGCCGGGGCAAGCGAGCACGGGCGAGCGAGGACGCGGCCGGGCGAGGACACGGCCGGGCGCGGGGGCGGGTGGCCGAGCCGGGGCGCGACGGGGGCGGCCGAGCCGGGGCGCGACGGGGCGGCCGAGCCGGGGCAGGGCGGCCGAGCCGGGCACGGGACGGGGACGGGGCGGGCTCGCCGGAGCGAGGCCGGACGAGGGCGGGGAAGGGGTGGGCTCACCGGAGCGAGGCTGAGCGCGGGGAAGGGGCGGGGCGGGCTCGTCGGAGCGAGGCGGCGCGGGGGTGGGCGCGGGTTCGCCGGGGGGGCGAGGCAGGGCGGCCGAGCCAAGGCTCGGTGGGGGCGAGGCCGAGCTCGCCGGGGCCGGGCGCGGTGGGGCCGGGGGCGGCCGAGCCAGGGCGGCCGGGGCACGGGCTCGCCGAAGGGCGGCGCGCTGGGGCCAGGCGGGGTCGGGGCGGGGCGGCCTTGCCGCGCCGAGGGGCGGGCGCGGGCCTGGGGTGGCGCGCCGGGGAGCGGCGTCGGCGGGCGGGGGAGGGGGAAGGGAGGAGAGGGGGGCTCACCATAGGGGGCGGCGCGGCGGCGGCGCCGGTGGGGGAAGGGGCGGCGGCGGCGGCTAGGGTTAAGGGAGAGGGAGTTGGGGAGGGGGAGGGGTATGACAGGCGGGGCCCGCGGGGAGGGAATTTTGGAAAAAGAAAAAAAGGGGGGAGGGGCGGTTGGGCCGGCTGGGCCCAAAGGGGGGAGGGGGCGCGGCTGGGCCGGCTAGGCGGCCCACGGCGGGGGGAGGGGGCGGCTGGGCCGCCGCGGGGCCCACGCGGGAAGGGGGGGAAGGGGGGCGACTGGGCCGCCAGCGGGGCCGGCCGAAAGTGGGGGAGGCGGGGGGCGGCTGGGCCGCTAGCTGGGCCGGCGCGAAGGGGGAGGGGGCGGCTGGGCCAAAAGGGAGAAGGGGGGAGAGAAAAAGAAAAGGCTTTTCTTTTTCTAATTTCCATATTTTCTTATATGCCTAATTTTTATATGCCTAATTCTTCAATTCACTCAACCACAAACAAAAGAGTGCATAATCCGGCATGATGCAACAACCAAAAATAGTTCTAGGTTTTGCTTACACAAGATGTCGAGCTAATTCTCGCTATAACTTTTGGAAAAGATCAAGGCTTAGCGAGAAGAAAAGGGAAAAGGAAAGAGTAACGCCTGAATTTGGTGAGAGAAAAGAAGAAAAAAAATTCTACCCCCAAATTCAGGGCGTTACAAACCTATCCCCCTTAAAAGAATCTCGCCCTCGAGATTCAGGGTTGGCTAGCAAAGAGCTCAGGGTATTTAGCCATCAGATCATCTTCACGCTCCCAGGTTGCTTCTTCCTCCGAGTGGTGATTCCATCTGACTTTGCACATTCGGATGGTCTTCCTTCGGGTGACTCTGTCTGCAACCTCAAGGATTTGCACTGGCTTCTCAACGTAGGTCAAGTCCTCCTGGACTTCAAGACCTTCCACTGGCAACTGCTCTTCTGGCACACGCAAGCACTTCTTCAACTGAGACACATGAAAAACATCATGCACTGCGGACAGATTCTCTGGTAGGCTGAGTTGATAGGCCACTTCTCCACGCCTTGAGAGAATTTGGTACGGACCAATGTAGCGGGGTGCTAGCTTGCCTTTGACTCCGAACCTTCTGACTCCTCTGATCGGTGACACTTTCAGATAGACAAAGTCTCCGACTTCGAAACTCAGCTCTCTTCTTCTTGTGTCTGCATAGCTTTGCTGCCCTGATTGCGCTATCTTCAGATTCTCTCGGACCACCTTGATGTTCTCTTCAGCTTCAAGTAGAATGTCTGGCCCAAACACCTGCTTTTCTCCAGGCTGATTCCATTGCAACGGAGTTCTACAACTCCTTCCATAAAGCGCCTGAAAAGGTGACATCTTCAAGCTGGCCTGGTAACTGTTGTTATAGGAAAACTTCGCATAAGGCAACTTCTTATCCCATCCGGAATGATCTCGCAACGCATAGGCTCTCAACATGTCTTCAAGAATTTGATTGGTCCTCTCAGTCTGACCGTCTGTCTGCGGATGATATGCTGAACTGAAATTCAGATGTGTGCCCAAGGCTTCATGCAACTGCTGCCAGAAATGAGAGGTGAATTGAGTTCCTCTGTCTGATACTATCTTCTTTGGCACACCATGAAGACAAACGATCTGAGACATGTACAACTCTGCCAATACTGCACTACTGTAGTTGGTCTTGACAGGTATGAAGTGGGCTGACTTGGTCAAATGGTCCACCACTACCCAAATGGAGTCGTAGCCGGCTCGAGTGCGAGGCAATCCGACTATGAAGTCCATGCCGATTTCATCCCATTTCCACTGAGGAATTTGCAACGGTTGCAACAATCCAGCTGGTCTCTGGTGCTCTGCCTTGATCCGTCGACAACTATCACACATAGCCACATACTCTGCGATTTCCCTCTTCATTCCGTACCACCAGAATTTCTTCTTCAGATCCTGATACATCTTCTCACTGCCAGGGTGAATCGAATAGGCTGTCTCATGAGCTTCCTTAAGAATCAACTCCCGAATAGACTGGACATTGGGAACACACAAGCGGTCTTTGAACCATATCACACCTTCTGCATCTACCCGAAAATCTTTGCCTCTGCCATCTAGAATCAGTCACCGGATCTCACTGATCTTCTCATCATTCTTCTGCGCTTCTTTGATTTCCCGCTCTAGGGTAGGTTCCAACTCAACTGTGACTCCTCGCGTATTGTTCAGAAATCCGAGACTTAACCTGTCAAACTCCTTGGCCAACTCGTAA
The DNA here is from genome assembly GCA_029449295.1 of Zea luxurians. Lineage (NCBI taxonomy): Eukaryota > Viridiplantae > Streptophyta > Magnoliopsida > Poales > Poaceae > Zea > Zea luxurians. The sequence goes on from JAOPSE010000132.1 coordinate 1,724,291, forward strand.
GGCATCGGACGAGCGACCATCAGATTGACCTGACTCTTCCTGCTCAAAGCATCTGCCACTACGTTTGCTTTGCCTGGATGGTAATGAATCTCCAACTCATAGTCTTTGATCAGCTCTAACCATCTTCGTTGCCTCATATTCAGCTCTGACTGAGTGAGTATGTACTTCAGACTCTTGTGGTCTGTGTAAACATTACATTTCTGTCCATATAGATAGTTCCTCTTTGTCTTCAATGCGTGAACCACTGCTGCCAACTCTAGATCATGGATTGGGTAATTCTTCTCATGAACCTTCAGCTGTCGGGACGAGTAAGCCACAACTCTTCCCTCTTGCATCAACACACATCCCAAACCAGTGTAACAAGCATCACAATACACCGAGAAGGGCTTGTGCACATCAGGCAAGACTAGGACAGGCGCTGTAGTCAACTTCTCTTTCAGCGCTTCAAAGGCCTCTTGACATTTCTGGGTCCACTTGAACTCGACCTTGTTGCCTAGCAACGCTGTCATTGGTTTCGCAATCTTCGAGAACCCTTCAATGAATCACCGATAATATCCGGCCATTCCAATGAAACTCTTGATTCCTCGAGCATCTGTTGGCGCTTTCCAGTTCAGAATGTCTGCCACTTTCTTCGGATCCACAACCAATCCTTCTTTGTTGATTATGTGACCCAAGAACAGGACTTCATTGATCCAGAATTCACATTTGCTCAACTTTGCATACAACTGGTGCTCTCGCAATCTCTGCAATACCATCCTCAAATGATCTGCATGCTCTTCTTCGCTTTGAGAATAAATCAGAATGTCATCAATGAATACCACCACAAACTTATCGAGATAGTCCATGAATACACTATTCATCAGATTCATGAAAAAGGCTGGCGCATTGGTCAAACCAAAAGACATCACAGTGAACTCATACAAACCATACTTGGTAATGAATGCCGTCTTCAGAATGTCTGAAGGTCGGATCCTGAACTGGTGATAACCTGACCTCAGATCAATCTTGGAGAACACACCGGCTCCTCTCAACTGGTCGAACAGATCTTCTATTCTGGGCAAGGGATACTTGTTCTTGATGGTAACTTCATTCAAAGCTCGATAATCGATACACATCCTTTTGGTGCCATCTTTCTTCTCCACAAATAGGACAGGGGCGGCCCAAGGCGAGGTGCTTGGCCGGATGTAACCTTTCTCTGACAGCTCATCAATCTGCTTCTTAAGCTCAACCAACTCTGGTCCGAATATTCGGTAAGCTCTCTTAAAGATAGGGGCGGTTCTAGGAAGAAGTTCTATGGCAAACTCAACTTTCCGCTCTGGTGGCATACCCGGTAAGTCCTTTGGAAACACATCTGGGAACTCGGACACAACCTTGATACTCTCAATTGGGTCTGCTTCACTGCTATCGACAGCTATCTGATAACAACTTCCTTTCTTTGGCTCAGGCGGGACTAACTCGGTCACCACTTCCTCTCCTAGTGGGGACACCAACTTGATTGTCCTTTTATCACAACTGATAACTGCCTGATACTTATCTAGCCAATTCATCCCTAGGATTGCAGGATTACGGGGAGGCTACGCTAGCGCAAAACAAAATTTTCATCCCCATAATACCAAGAACTACTGCGGTTATAGGTCATGGAATTACCACTAGACGCGCAGAGCAGCGGAAGACGTCTCGATGTAGACGAACGCGTCGAGCAGTGCCGTGTAGTCGCCGGCGTTCTTCACGTCCTCGCACGGTTCGTCCAAGTGCTCCAGATGCAGCACCTCCGAGGTATCCACACGTACAGGGAGGAAGCGCCGCGTACCGAACTGCTAGGTTCGCGACGGCGGCTTGGCGAGGGCGAGAGGCGAGCGGCGGCTGCTGGTTTGCAGGTGGCGAATTAGGTTATCTCTTAACCGCGCCCCGCCCCTCATTATATAGGCGTTATGGTGGGCTTCTGACGCCGAGGCCCATCATTAACCCTAAAGCCCAGTCTAATTTCGGATCTAATCCGAATTAGGCTTCCTTCCCCTTAATTGTGTGACCCTATAGGTTCACGTACAAATAGACATAGCCCGAGTACTCTTACTTGGCCCAATAATTGACAGCGGCCTCTAGCAAGACATGTCAACTCCTATGTGTACGTAAAGATCATATCAGACGAACCATTGCGACATTAAGTACATGCTGTTCCCTTTGTCTCACGATATTTGGTCTGGCTCTAAGCTGACCTCTCTTTCTCGATACTGTGAATTGGAATCCTTTCAATGGTTAACTCTTAACCCTAGCACGACCATGCATTTCTTGATCCAATCACTCGAGGGGCCCAGAGATATCTCTCTCACAAAGAGAGGGACAAATTCCATCTTGACTGACCATGCCTCATAGCATGCTTCCTGACAAACCCAAAACTACCTTTATAACTACCCAGTTACGGGATAGCGTTTGATAGTCCCTAAGTAAGTCAATTCACATCTTGAGAACATGCGACAATCTCAGGTCTAAGGATACAGTATTCATGTTGCAAGAAGAGAACTATATTACAATATCTCACGTTGGGTCGGTCCAGCCTCATGTCATACATGCGCCCACATTATTAATTTAACATCTCCATGTTCATGACTTGTGAAATGTAGTCATCAACTAATACATGTGCTAGTCATCGACTCTGACTAGGGACATCATTTAGAATAACCATATAAGTAAAGAATCTCACAAACAATTCACATAATTGCTAATCAATACAAGGTGCCTTCCATGGATATTCAATTAAGCAATATATATATCATGGATACAAAGAAATATGCTCATCTCTATGATTATCTCTAGGGCATATTTCTAACAAGGATGACATCTATTCCCTGAGTACCCATTACTATAAGGTTGGCGGGAAACGCTATCCCCCTTATTTCCACACATACATTCAAACAAATGCTATCGGCTCGAATTCTACCACCGGCTGAGTCAATTTGAATGGGGGTTGACATGGTAGTAATTGGAATATTATGTGCTTCTACCCATGATGCAGTAATGAAAGAATGCGTTGCTCCAGTATCAAATAACACTTCTGCAATATGGGAGTTGACTGGGAACATACCTACTATCATGTCGGGGGTATCCTGAACTGCTTCAGCCTCCAAGTGATTCAGTCTCCCATGATTGTAACGTGGCTGAGAGCGGTTGCCTGCTCCAGGCTGACACACGTTCTGCTTTGCTGGGGCATTGGGGCCTGACTGCTGCTGGGCTGCCTTCTTCGGACATTGCATCACCCAGTGGCCTTGCTCTCCACAGTGGAAACATGCTCTGTTTCCAACCTGAGCTGGTGCTGCCTGACTGTTCTGCTGGTTTGCTGGGGCAGGAAGACGAGGTGCTTGCTGATTCTGCCTCTGAAACTGACCTCCTGACTGATTGCTCTGACGGTTCTGGTACTGGTGCTGAGGATACTGCCTTTGGAACTGCTGATGCTGCTGAGGTGGACGTTGGTTCTGCCTGAACTGCTGAGGTTGATTGCCTGAGAAACGAGGACGATTGCTGCTTCCAGGCTGGGGTCCACTGATCTTACGCTTACGATCCTCCATCTCCTTACGCTTCCTCTCCGTCATGATTGCTCTGTCAATCAGGTGCTGGAATGTCGGGAAGGTGTGATTCATCAGCTGATAGTGCAGAGGGTCAACCAAGCCTCTCAAGAAACGGTATTATCGCTTGGCGTCGGTGTTGACATCTTCAGGAGCATAGCGGGACAACTATAGAAACCTGTCTCGGTACTCACTGACAGACGATGACCCTTGCTTGAAAGCCAAGAACTCCTCCTTCTTCACTGTCATCAGACCTGCAGGAACATGGTACTGACGAAAGCTACCTCTGAACTCTTCCCAAGTGATGGCGTCGGGGTTGGCATGGGTGGCGAGATAAGACTCCCACCATGATTGGGCTGCTCCTCTCAACAGACGGGGACCATACAGGACTTTCTCCCTGTTATCGCACTGAGTGGTATGCAACTCCTGCTCCACAGTGCGCAACCAATCTTCAGCATCCATGGGGTCAGAAGAGTGAGCAAACGTTGGGGATGACCTCTCATGAATTCAGCACGCTTGTCTCTGGGCATCTGAGGCATCTGAGGTTGAGGTGGGGCCTGCTGCTGCTGCTGCTGCTGAATGGCGGCCAGAGTCTGAACGATGGCTTGAACTGTCTGAGTCTGCATCAGAAACATCTGCTCGATAGACATCGGGGGCGGGGGCGGCAGATGTTGTTGCGGAGGCACCTCATCCGGCTGAGCGGCTCGCTCCTGCTGAGCACGCCTTCCTCCTCTGCGCCTGTTCTCTGACATCTGCAGAATGCAACCACACATCAGAACTGATCTGGCAAATCTTGTAGCATAAGAAAAGAGTATAGAATTCTTCAACAGCACTGAACAGATGAGCATCTTCACTGATCTCCAACACAGACCACACAGCTTCTCAGATAAAGAGGAAAGTGGAATAAAAGGTTTCCCAACTATATGGCTAACTCCATTAACATATAACAGGTAAACCATAATGCAGGGGATACCCACACTCTGGTGACAGTCATTACAAAGATCCAAACCAAACATAGTTCATCATGACAAACATAAATGCACAGGATATAGCAAACTACCCTGTCTAACTAAGACTAACTAAGAGCGAGACTAACGCTAAGACTGTAGCTTCTACGTATATATTTTGTATTAATTACAGGATCCGACTCTAACGATCTATGGTTCTAGATTTATCTTGGTCTTGCAGTCGGGATTGCCATAAGGCTGGCGTCCACGCCGAGGTGAGCGGTACGGGTGCTGAGTCCCGACGGGAGCGGGGGAACCATCGTCTAGGTGACGACGTTCAGCGCGCTCAGCCCGCAGCAGGGCGATCTCAGCACGAGCCCTACTCAGCTCGTCTAGTGCATGGTCCAGCTCCGTGTTTAGCACGGCGGCTAGGTTGACTGTGCTGCTCAACCTAGGATTGTCCTCACCGACAGGTGAAACAATCACACCTCTTGTGCTGCCAGATGGACGGCGGGGGTAATACTTCAGGTTGAGACCGTCAGCTACCCCACCGAGAACCGAGCAGTAGTGCAAAAGCGCACGCCGTGCAGCATCTTGCATGGCCGCCTCAGCTGAGTCCCGCTCAGAGATGGAATAGTGCTCTGAGCAGACCTCAGCACCCTGGAGACTGTTCTCCGGACGGCGCACCAAGCAGGTCGCCTCCCAGCAGTCCGGGTAGACCCCGCGACTATGCTAGTAGACCACACAGTGATACTCGATGGACCAAGTACGCCGGTTAAGTGCCCGACGTAGCAGGGTGTCGAGCGCATCGTGGAAGTGACACCCGCGAGCAGCGTCGCGAGTGATGGGTCGAGCAACCCATCCTTCCGGCTCCTGGTCAGTAGGGAAGTCGGTGTCGTGGCTCGAGCTATCGTCGCCACCTCCGTCGTCTGGGTCTCCTCCAGCAGCTACTCCAGAGGCTGGGGCGCCCAGTGGTGGTGCAGGGGGCGCCTCTAGGGGAAGCACAGGAGAGCAGCTCCTCATAGACTCTATCTCCTGCTGGAGCGAGAAAGAAGAGCCCTGCTGCTCCTGTCGTCGACGTTCCTGCTCCTCATGCAGGCGGTGGTGCAGCCTCTCCAAATGGTTGGACTGTCCGGCCACGGGACAGCGAAGCAGACGCTCAGCAAGGCGGGAGGGTAAGAAGGGGATGACGGACTTTCGTGCAGTGTGTCTAAGACGAGCCATCTACAAAAGACATCGCAAGCAAAAGAGTGAGAACAGAATTAATATGACCAGCAAATAATGAATCATGAATAAATGAAGGATTAGAATAAAACATAATTTTCAGCAAGGTATAATATACAGTAGAACATAGGTTTGGTCGGTATGACCAACTTTTGAAGGGATATCAAAGTCAAGGCAGGGACAAAGGTCTATAGTCCTTAGAACGACCATTCTATTCTAGGTTAGAGGTCCTACAGTCAGCACGGCTTTGATACCACCTATGTCACACCCGGTTTTAGAAGGCAAACCGAATGCGAACCATGTACGTGCCAGGATCAGCAATTCACGTACACAACAGTTACATAACATGGACATCATCACACAGTGCTCAAATAGTATTAAAAAGGGAAATAATAGTCGATTACATCATAAGTCTGAGACATCCACATAGTCCTTACAATAAATCAAAGTGTGAAAATGAAACGTAGATAAGCGCGGCCTTCACAGGCAGCCGACTGGGGGTTGCCGCTAACCCACACCTAGAACTCGTCGTAGTCTTGGAACTCCTGGAAGTCTCCTTCCACGGCTTCATCTTCTCCTGAGCAGTGGTTGCAATGCTGACAACCTGGGGGGGTTTGGTGTGTAGAGCAAGGGTGAGTACACATCAACATACTCAGCAAGTATCCTGTTTGGCTGTAGTGGACTAGCTTTATGTGGGGATAAGTCAAGCAGTTGCTTTTAGTTGGTCAGATTATTATTTACTAATAGAAAGCCAGGTTTTAGCATTAACCCAAGTTATTAGCCCGATGTACCCTTTCCAAACGGAAAGAATACCACTTACCAGCACCATAGTCATAACCAAAACCATCAGTCTCATTGCCACCGGTAAACCAAAGTGTCTCTAATCAAGTACCACTAATCACTGGAGCTCCCTTGGCCGCTCATAACCGCGAGCACGGCTGATATATCAGTTTTCAAACACTCTGCAGAGGTTGTGCACTTTACCCACAAGCCGTGATTCCCTCTTGCCTCGGGCCGATCAAACCCTTAAACACTACCAAGGTGAATAGACAGGGTCTCACTATGTAGCCTTTACAAAGATTCCCCGAGGCTGTAGCCGCCCGTTAGGTTTCCTAAATGTACCGCACTCCTCCCCAAGGGACGAATCAACCTTGGCAGAGCGAGCCGCATACACCAAGCCCCATTGACGGCACGACGGCGAAGCAAACTACACCCCGGATCCTCTAATTATTCAGCTAAGGGCACCCCATTCCACCCTCATGGTTGCACTGTTTTCCCGGGCGGTCATCCATAGAACAGGTCCTTACGGAGAGGCACTCGAGAAACCGCTCGAGCCCCCTTAAAGGCCACAAGTACAACATCATAATAAGAGAAGGGAAAACAGCGTATCATGGATAATCTCATCATGTTCATTGATTAGAGTTGAGCAATAGCATAAAGCTAAACAATAATAATCCAACCCAGATAGGTAAACAAGGATATGGATAACAAAAGCTAGTCAATCCTTAAGTATAAATGTGTAATGCGAGAGGTGAATTAAAGAATGAATAGGACAGAGATAGGTCAAAGGACACTTGCCTCCACCAACCGACTGTTGCTCAGGGGCTTCTCCTGCGGGTTCCTCGGGCTCTTCAACCGGATCGTTCTCTATGCGATTGCAAGCATACATACATCCATCCATTCAAATTAGGAAACAAACAGTACACCATACAAGGGAACAAATAAATTAAATATGCATAGAATATCACATACGATAATGAATTTACCTTGGTTAGAAAGAAATGGGGAAAGGTCTCGCGAGAGTTAAAGCTTATGCCCGAGACGCACTACGGGTAAACGAATAACTAAACGTTACGTGCTCTAGTTCCAATTGGTTCTAACAAAAGAATTAGCTACATGCACTAATGTAAATGTGACCACTTTTAGTAGATTAACATTGAATGAGATAGACGATTAGCTATACAAATTAACTAACGTAACCAATTTCTAAATTGAGACTCCTATCTTATTAATAAAAACACGTGATTAGCGCACATAGGACACGGGGGGGGGGGGGGGTAGACGGGGGCACGACGGGTCGTGCCAAGGCACGCGCACTACGCGAGGCCGCACGCACACGCCACGAACTAGCCGTGCACACGTCGGGGCCGCGCGCTAGCCGAGCTCAAGGCCGCGCGCCATAGGCACGCTGGGCCGAACTCGAGGCCACGCCGGGGCCGTCACGACGCGAGCAAGGCACGGCGGGGCGAGCGGGCAAGCACGCCGGGGCAAGCGAGCACGGGCGAGCGAGGACGCGGCCAGGCGAGGACACAGCCGAGCGCGGGGGCGGGCGGCCGAGCCGGGGCGGGGCGGCCGAGCCGGGCACGGGACGGGGACGGGGCGGGGAAGGGGCGGGGCGGGCTCGCTGGAGCGAGGCGGCGCGGGGGCGGGCGCGGGTTCGCCGGGGGGGGGCGAGGCGGGGCGGCCGAGCCAAGGCGCGGCGGGGGCGGGGCCGAGCTCGCCGGGGCCGGGCACCGCGGGGCCGGGGCAGCCGGGGCGTGGGCTCGCCGGAGGGCGGCGCGCCGGGGCCGGGCGGGGTCGGGGCGGGGCGGCCTTGCCGCGGCGAGGGGTGGGCGCGGGCTCGGGGTGGCCCGGCGCCGGCGGGCGGGGGAGGGGAAGGGAGGAGAGGGGGGCCTCACCGGAGGGGGCGGGGCGGCGGCGGCGCCGGGGGGGAAGGGGCGGCGGCGGCTAGGGTTAGGGGAGATAGAGTTGGGGAGGGGGAGGGGGCGGCTGGGCCCAAAGGGGGGAGGGGGCGCGGCTGGGCCGGCTGGGCGGCCCACGGCGGGGGGGGAGGGGGCGGCTGGGCCACCGCGGGGCCCACGCGGGAAGGGGGGGAAGGGGGGGCGGCTGGGCCGCCAGCTGGGCTGACCGAAAGGGGGGGGAGGGGGGGCGGCTGGGCCAAAAGGGAGAAGGGGGAGAGAAAAAGAAAAGGCTTTTCTTTTTCTAATTTCCATATTTTCTTATATGCCTAATTCTTATATGCCTAATCCTTCAATTCACTCAACCACAAACAAAAGAGTGCATAATCCGGCATGATGCAACAACCAAAAATAGTTCTAGGTTTTGCTTACACAAGATGTCGAGCTAATTCTCGCTATAACTTTTGGAAAAGATCAAGGCTTAGCGAGAAGAAAAGGGAAAAGGAAAGAGTAACGCTTGAATTTGGTGAGAGAAAAGAAGAAAAAAAATTCTACCCCTAAATTCAGGGCGTTACACGCGTGCTCTGTCCTCTGCGCGCGCAGACGCGCATTTAATGCGTTGCAGTTGACCGTTGCGCGCGAAGTAGCCGTTGCTCCGCTGGTACACCGGACAATCCGGCGTTACATCAGATAGTCCGGTGAATTATAGCGGAGCGGATTCCCGAAGCTGGCGAGTTCAGAGTTGCTTCTCCCTGGGGCACTGGACACTGTCCGGTGGTACACCGGACAGTCCGGTGAATTATAGTTGAGTGCCTCTGAGAATTTCCGAAGGCGAAGAGTTGAGCTTGAAGTTTCCTGGTGCACCGAACACTGTCCGGTGGCACACCGGACAGTCCGGTGCGCCAGACCAGGGCTGCCTTCGAGTTGTCTTTTGCTCTCTTTGTTTGAACCCTTTCTTGGTCTTTTTATTGGTTTGATGTGAACCTATGGCACCTGTAAAACTTATAATCTAGAGCAAACTAGTTAGTCCAATTATTTGTGTTGGGCAATTCAACCACCAAAATCTATTTAGGAAAAGGTGTAAGCCTATTTCCCTTTCAGAGCTCCGCCTCGCCCGACCCCAGGCCTCGGCCTCAGCTTCGGCCTCGGGAGAAGGTCTTCGCCTCGCCCGACCCTGACCTCGGCCTCAGCCTCGGCCTCGGGAGAAGGTCTCCGCCTCGCCCGACCTCAGCCTCGAGAGAAGGACTCCGCCTCGCCCGACCTCGGCCTCGGACCGACTACGCTACAGGGGATACATCATTACCCTACCTCTAGCTAGCCGCCTCAGGCTACGAAGGAACAAGACCGGAGTCACATCTAGATTACTCCGGCCACAGGTAATGATGGTTCCCCGCGTGCGTCCGTGACGTCAATGGTTCTCAGCTCCCTACAGAAGCAAGGAAACGTCAGCAGGATCTATGCCGCACCGCCAGCTGCGCTTCTACAGGACTCAAGCACTTCTCCGCTGGCCACGTTAGCACATAGCTACACCCCCATTGTACAGTTGGACCATCTCCTTGTATCTATAAAAGGGGATGTCCAGGGCCTTCCTAAAAGGCATGGAAAGAGGGCGAGCAGAGGCGAGCAGAGGCAGGCAGAGTGGGAGGGACGCGGAGGAGGCTAACTCAGACAACTCAAGGCCAAACCCTCTCTCTCTCGCGAAGCTTGTAACCCCTACTGCAAGCACCCCTGGTCCAAGATAATATAAGTCTCATCCCCCTCTTGTGTTCCATCTTGCATCAACCCATCTGGACAGGGGCACGCGGCACAAAATTCACTAGTCGGTCCGGTTGAGGGTCCTCCGGATCCGAAACGCCGACAAAATGTTTCTAATATATTCTATAAATCTAGTCAAACTTTAAAATTTTGACTAGCACAAACACTATAACGACAGATATTTGTGGACCGAAGGAATACAAGTTAGGATATATAGCCCCACTTGGTAGCTAGATATGTGGGCATACGATAGGTGTGATTTGCATATAGTATGTGTGATGTAACCCCCCTGTGCTGCGGTGGTAGGAGAGCCAAGAAAATCGGCCATGTCGATCCTGTTATGCTGCGCTGATAGGAGAGACACTGCAGGGGACGAGATCGTCTGCAGTCAGCCAATACGACCTGCCTCTGCAGTCACGCGATCTGTGCCGTTTGTTGTGGATCCAACCGTTAACAGCTCTCAGGCTCTCCATTTCTCTGTAAGCTGGATGTTGGCCCAACAAATTTGGTCCACTCAATCACTAGCAAGGAGGCAACAGGAGGCGTTTGGCGAAAGTCACGAACAGGTGGTGGACCTCCGGCCACTCTGACCGGCGCAGCTAACAGGCCAGGAATGCCATTAGAAGCGATCTTCAGAGTACAACAATTGGCACAGTCAAAAGAGTTTTATTTACGGCAACAGAGCACTTGTGGCAACAAACAACCAAACATTTTTGCATCACCAGATTCTAGCAATCAAAGAGCAGTACTTAACATATATGGGTTCACTTGAATTATAAAAGCAAAAGCTATTCCAACCAAGTTCTGGTACTAGAATTCAGCATTCAGGTGGCAACAAAGCATCAACAGCAACAGAGAACTCAGCTATGCTCTCCACCAAGCTTTGTTATTAGAATTCAGCATCAAGATCGTTACTGACTCCACTCTGCCAAATTAAAAAAACAAGTGAACTCTATGGAATGGAGAGGAATTTTGAATAGTCATAATTTTGAAATATTACCATCAGTAGTTGAGAGAAGGTATTGATAGAGGAATATGAATCAGACATCCCTTCCTTGGTCCAAGCAATCTTGTTGGTATTATTTTGCACCTCCTGTACTGATGTAGCAGCTTCATCCAGTGCCACTTTTATAGTTTCTTGTTTCTTCTAATAAAAGATAATCATGTTTTAAAATATGAATGGACATAATTCAATTCAACTAAAGAAAATAAAATATTTTGTGCTGTTTTATACCTTTGATTCAGCAGCTTCGCCTTTTTTATGTCCCTTCTTTGCACTTTTATGTTTTTTATCCAACCAAGTTCTTCTACGCTTTGCAGTTTTTGTTTCCACCTCCTTTTTATTTAGACGAGCTGCACTCACCAAGTCAGCTATGAGATTAACATTTGTGGGAGCAATGGGAGCATCCACAGTACTAGTACATCCATTGATTTCTTCTTCCACTTGCTTGCTAAGGATGGCTATTGTGTTGTTTACTAGCAAGGTGCATCTAGGATGGCTGGCAGCCCGATGTGCCACATGGAGAAAATTGCGAGTCATATTTTTGAAACATAACATTTCATCTAACCTTGGATTCTCTATTATGTTTCGACCTTGATTGTCATGTATAGTTCCACCGCGCGCTTCCCTTGTCCATCGCTTCAATACATACTGTGTTGGAAGTGATTTTATATTCATCAAATCAAGGACTTTTAAAGCATGTCCACACAATATTCCAATTCGGTTGAACTGTCTACAGCCGCATGAGCTAGTTTGCTCTAATAGATCACCAATGACTTTGTACTCCTTCTCAAAGGTAAAATTTTCATCAAGGCTACCGATCGTTACGAGATATTCATTGTTGCCTTCCAATACCTTGGTGCATGCAACCATTGACCTTTCATACTCACCTTGAAAAGCTTCAAATATAGGTGGTGTGTACAGCTTGCTAGTTTGGATTAGCATAGGTGTCCTCATTTTGATTCTAGGCATTTTTTTCCTTGATTCAAATTCAGCATTTAGCTCATTATTTCTTTTATCTTGCACAAGCCTTTCGAAATGCTTAAAAAACCTAATGATATCAAAATCACATTTGAAATGCCTCTTTAAGTCACTATTCAAACTCTCACTTAATTGTGTGCTTCTCATCCCTAAAGTGAACACATCCTGCATATAGCATTCTGCCCATTTCTCTTTCACCTTGTATATGCTATCCAACCAACTTTGCTTGGTCGTCTTTGTTCTCATGATGTTAAATGCATGCTCAAATGTGGCCTCATCTTCGTACTCGTACATACATGCACTAAAATCTGTGAGAATACTTGATTCTTTCTCGCTGACTTCAGCTGTATGATCAGGAGAAGTATTTGATTCTTCTTTGCCAAGTTGAACTAGATGTTTGACAGCATTTTGCATAATGTGAAAAGTGCACAAACCATGCCAGGCATCTACAAACACTTCCTTAACTGCTTTTCCCATTGCAGAATCCTGATCAGTATATATTGTTTTAGGTTGCTTGCCATTGTTTGTGGCAAGTGAAGAATATGATTGTGCTCTAAAATCAGATCTAACACTTTATAATTTCCCTTCTCCCGGTCCATTACAACACCCATCCGAACTTGACAATCAGTTCTTGTTTCAGCTCTTGGACACTTTGTTAGATGATCCCTTTTATCTTTCAATCTATGACCCTCATTTGCACAAACATATCTGCAGGACCTAACCTTCCCATCTGACTTTCTTTTGTTTGTGTACATTTTCCTAACCTCAAAGCCCTTTAGACCTCCATAACCAACCCAAAACATCCAAGCCTCTTCTATTGTACCGAACTCCATTCCAACTCGAGGTACTAGAACAGGCAATAAACCTTCCCTACAAGGATTTTGTATTTGGGGGTAAGCTAAACAACACAAGTTTAAAATGGTCCAACAGTAGCTAAACAATAATAGGCTTATTACTGGATTATCAATAGGTTTATTACATACCTATTCCCTTCCATTTCAGATGCGTGGATTTCCTTTTTGATGCAACAAGCTGAAGTTGGTGTCCCCTTTGATCAATTCCAAGTTAATCTGATTTCTAATGGGAAGAAAATAAGAGAACGCCATACCCATGAGAACGTCCATGAGTTCGTATTGATGTAAAGAGACCACAATGCAATCAAAGTATTAAAGAATAGATGGAATTCATGAGATGATCACCTGTGCGGATGTGCATCAAATGGAGGACGGCAAAGCTGCGGCACAAGTCGCCGTCGCGCCAAAAATACCTAGCTTCAGCGCCAGCTGTGGCTAATGACGTTAGAGCCAATTTATTGGGCCGGGAATTAATGGGCCGGAAGCTAGCTGTGAAGGACAAAGCGCATAGAAGCCAGTAGCTGTTCGATGTGTGATAAACGGCACGGATTGCGTGACTGCAGAGGCAGGTCATATTGGCTTACTGCAGACGATCTCGTCCCCTCTGCAGGCCTTGTGGAAACTAGCCCAAACGGTTTTTGTTCCTAGTCCGAGTTAATTTAGTTTCCGAATTAATTTTAGATTTATTTTGATATGGGAAACTTGAAAATGTATTTTTGAGTTGTTTTCTATTGGAATGGTACCATCACATTTTTATATATATGAGAGAATCACTGTCGATTGATGATCCCAACTTTCAATCATCAAAAACACATCTACCATCTCCTTTTACCCTTTTTTTCTCTAAGTAGCTGTTAGTCTTGTCTCTGAGCGATATTCAGTAGTGGCTGTGCTGATACTAGAGCAACATTTCTATATGTTAATGGCTTTTAATGGGAAACGTTCAAGAGGCTACCACACGAGAAACACGCTCAAAATCGACATAACCGATTTTTGGGTTGGTTTTGTTGATCCCATGCTAATGATATCCGTGTGTTGCGACGGACCTAGTAAAGCAGTATGGTGAACGTCATCCCAAAAATATATCTATAAAAGATTTAATACCAAAGTGAATATATGTTCCACATATCGGATATTATATTAATTTAAATAAATATTATAATTTATCTTAGCTAAAAGGTCGAAAAATGTATAAATTAAAAAGGAGTCCGACCTTTTTTTATAGCTTGCTCGTCCTCTCTAGATAGCGAGGTGGTACTATATAGTAGCATTGCGCTTCATGCGGCTTCCTGTTTTATTAGATTCAGGTGGTTTCTCACGGTCTATAGATAACAGCCTAATAATAGTAGGAAAGTAGATGAATTAGGATCTATTTTAACATTAAGGTATATGATATACTCCGTAATTGCTAATAACAAAAAAAGACCAAAAAAGACACTTGTTTTCTCTAGTTATTGAAAAACCATGTCTCCAAATATATAAACTATATGCAAAAGAGACGATAAATCAGGATCTATTTCGCATGAAGAATGTGAACCGTGGTGAGATTTGATGACGGGGAGTTGGGGACGCACGGCGCCAAGCTCACTACTGCAACTGGCTGCTAGCTACTCGCAATCCGATCCATGGCGATCGCCACTAGATTCGGCGGATTTGTCTGTACAAAAGTGTCACTACTTAGAGACGGTCTCTAGCTCGTTTGACAGCGGCCGGAGTGGGTGAGGGGTGCTTGGTCCCTAGTTCGCATTTAGGATGCCCTAGCCCGAGCCCCAGAGAAGAGCTAGGATAGGGATCAGAGATGGCCAAACGGGCCGCCCGGTCCGACCCGGGCCCGGTGAAGCCCGACCTGTTTTGAGCATGGTTAGAAAACCAGGCCGGGCCGTCTAAGCACGCGAGCTCAATTTCCTGTCCGAGTCTGGCCCGCAGCGGGCCTAAACGGGCCGGGCCGCGAGCCCGGCACGATTTGGTTCTATACGGGTCCGGGCCAGGCTCAAACAAGAAACTAGGCACGGTAGGCTTACTCGGCACGGCCCGTTTACCTCTAAGCCCGTTAAGCCCGCTTTTTTACACTAAAGTGTGTTTACCGGTCCGCATAGCCCGCTTTTCGCCCCACTTTTTTCGTGCTAAACGGAAAAAAAGTGGGGCGAAAAGCGGGTTATGCGGACCGGTAAACACACTTTAGTGTAAAAAGGCGGGCTTAACGGGCTTAGAGGTAAACGGGCCGTGCCGAGTAAGCCTACCGTGCCTAGTTTCTTGTTTGAGCCCGGCCCGGACTCGTATAGAACCAAATCGTGCCGGGCTCGCGGGCCTCGTGCTTATTGACCGTTTATAGTAGGGATGCCATTAATTGCCATGCCGCTGTTGGAGCCGGGAGAATTGCTGTAGATCCGGCGACTAGCCGAGACATTTCGCTGCGGGCCGCCGGCGTTCGGCGGGACGACACGTCGGGCCTGCCTGCCCCCGCGTGCGTCCGAATGAGTTAGGCGACAGTGGTGCGTGTGCGTCGACCTTGCCAGGTCGTCGTTATTTCTTTCAGCTGCCTTTCAGATGACGACGATGTCTGCGCTGCGGATGATAGAGCGAGAGACAGAGAAAAAAAATGGGACGGTGTCTGGTGCGCCAAAAGGGGATATATGGCCGCCTTCAGGCTCGCGATCTCAACCGACAACAGGAGCAGATACCCGGGATTTCTTGGAGATTGCGGTGCGAATTTCCTGCGCCTCCGTCCATGCCCTGCACAGGTGTGTTTCGGCGTGGCGCTTGTCCTTGGAAAGGGATGTTTGCATTAGGAAAACCGGCGGGAGCAACTAACGCGCGGGTCACGACTGCAAGCAGGCTGTGTCCTCTCCTTAATGGATTATTAGGTGCTGCTGGTCTCTTATTTTAGAAAAAATGGAAGTTTTATTCTGGTTAATTAGTGCATACGTTACGCATAACATCGACCTTTTCCCCCCATTCTCTATTCCAGCCTTCGGCTTATAAAGACAAGCTCATAAAAAACACAAATTTGAGAGCACAAATTGTCATCTGAACAATCCGGTGCAGCTCACACCCTGTCTGGATGTAGATGTTTTTCATCAGAATAACAAGTTTTCAGCTCAATCATTTGGCCATGTAATGTCGTTCTTCTGAACGAAAAAAACTTGTAGAGATTGTATACTAGTTTCGTCACAACTGCTCTATCAGTACGTACGCTGACTGATCATCTACATCGACTGATGATGATGCGAACGACCAAGCTATACAGCCTCTCTTTTTTGTTGCCGTACCAACTGATGTATACTTTTCTCTTTTTTTGGGGGGAACTTTACATTTTCCCTAGGAGTTGGACCGACGACTGTCTGCTTATTCTATTCAAACCGTGCGTTGTTTAGGCGCAATAATGTGGTGTAGTGCAGTAGTACTACTATTCAGGAGGCGCTGTTATTTCTGTAATGTGTCTCCGATCCGAGGTATTTAAATTTCTCTTATATATATATAGTAGTAGTAGCAGGCAGCAGCAGCATAGATGAAAAATGCAAGAGGAAAAAAGGAATAACAAACCAGGGCCCAGCAGGTGCATTTTCAAAATCTTTGGTTCCCAATGATTGAGTCATCTTTGCGAGCACCGTGCGCGCGAATCTTCCCTGCCGGAAGCTCCTATAAATACGGCCCACCCCGAGCTGCAGCTCATACCACAGCACAAACGCAACGCGACGCACCAAGCTCTGAGAGTCGCAATGGAGAGATCAGCTGAGAGCTGGTGGGTGCTTCCCATGACCTTGATCCCGGCCATCTCCGGCGAGCAACACGGTAACATGGCTACCGTAGCCACTAGCTTCGCCTACCTCGCCATCTTCGCGTGCCTCGCATGGGCGGGCGCGTCCCTGCTCTACTGGGCTCACCCAGGCGGCCCTGCGTGGGGCAAGTACTGGAGGGCGAGGGGGAAGAAGCCGTCGGCGGCGATCCCGGGGCCTAAGGGGCTCCCGGTGGTCGGCAGCCTCGGCCTCATGTCCGGGCTGGCGCACCGCTCGCTGGCCGACGAGGCGTCGCGCCGCCCGGGGGCCAAGAGGCTCATGGCGCTGTCGCTCGGCCCCGTCCGCGCGGTCGTCACGTCCCACCCGGACGTGGCCAAGGAGATCCTCGACAGCCCGGCGTTCGCCGCCCGCCCCCTGAACCACGCCGCGTACGGCCTCATGTTCCACCGCTCCATCGGCTTCGCCGAGCACGGCCCGTACTGGCGCGCGCTCCGGCGCGTCGCCGCGGGCCACCTGTTCGGCCCGAGGCAGGTCGAAGCCTTCGCGCCGTACCGCGCGGCCGTCGCCGACGGCATCGTCGCGGCCCTGCTGCGCGCCGGCTCCGGCGGCGCCGTCGTCCAGGTGCGCGGCCTCCTGCGGCGGGCGTCGCTCTACTACATCATGCGGTTCGTGTTCGGCAAGGAGTACGACGTGTCACGCGTGGTGCCGCCGTCCGGCGGGGAGGAGGTGGAGGAGCTGCTCGAGATGGTGCACGAGGGGTACGAGCTCCTGGGCATGGAAAACCTGTGCGACTACTTCCCGGGGCTCGCCGCCCTCGACCCGCAGGGCGTGGGCGCACGGTGCGCCGAGCTCATGCCGCGGGTGAACCGGTTCGTGCACGGCGTCATCGAGGAGCACCGTGCCAAGGCGGTCGCCGGTGGAGACGCGCGTGACTTCGTCGACATCTTGCTCTCCCTGCAGGAGAGTGAGGGGCTCGCCGACGCCGACATAGCCTCTGTGCTCTGGGTAAGAAAAAACTCATGCACTTAACTAGAGGGCAGCTGAGGCGCTGAGCTAGTAGTATTAGGCTACCAACTTATTAACACAATGAATACATACACTGATACACGTCTAGCTACTTCTACACCAAAATTACACGAAGGGTTATAAAAAAAAGTTTTGCTGAAGAGCGTGACAAGCTAATTAAAATCATGCAAAAATACTTTTGCTCAGATCGTATCTGAAAAAGGAGTAGAGAAAGCATTAATTAGAATCGAAAACAGTGCATGCGTACGTGCAAAAATTCTACCAACTTTTCGTCTTTATCTCTAACCTTTATTATATTTGATTATCTACAAAAAGAATCCCATAAACGGATGGCTAGCTGCATCAGACACTAAGCACTAGTAGAAACTAAAGTAAGTTAGCTGCCCCTTGTATTCA
Source organism: Zea luxurians (assembly GCA_029449295.1). Classification (NCBI taxonomy): domain Eukaryota; kingdom Viridiplantae; phylum Streptophyta; class Magnoliopsida; order Poales; family Poaceae; genus Zea; species Zea luxurians. Next base: position 1,742,449 of record JAOPSE010000132.1, read on the forward strand.
TCAGGAGATGATCTTCAGAGGAACGGACGCCATGGCGGTGCTCATGGAGTGGACCCTAGCTCGCCTGGTCCTCCACCGCGACGTCCAAGCCAAGGCGCACCGTGAGCTCGACAAGGTCGTCGGCGGGGACAGCCAGGCCACCGAGTCCGCGGCGCCGTACCTGCAGGCGTTGCTAAAGGAGGCTCTCCGGATGCACCCGCCGGGGCCCCTCCTGTCGTGGCGCCACAGGGCCATATCCGACACGTACGTCGACGGCCACCTCGTCCCGGCGGGCACCACGGCCATGGTGAACCAGTGGGCTATCAGCCGCGACCCCGAAGTGTGGGACGCACCGCTCGAGTTCCGGCCCGAGCGGTTCCTCCCCGGCGGCGAGGGCCAGGACGTGTCCGTGCTCGGCGCCGACGGCCGCCTCGTGCCGTTCGGGTCCGGCAGGAGGAGCTGCCCCGGAAAGTCCCTGGCCATGACCACCGTGACCTCCTGGATGGCCACGCTGCTGCACGAGTTCGAGTGGCTGCCAGTGTCAGACGACACAGGCGACGTCGACTTCTCGGAGGTGCTCCGTCTGTCCTGCGAGATGGCAGTGCCGCTGGAGGTCCGCGTGCGCCCGAGGAGCAGCGTGTGAATGAAGTGCTGCCTGCCGATAGCCATGACACACCCCCATTGTGCAATGTGTAGCAGTGAGCCTAAGCGTTCTGTTAGTGAACTGTGAATAAGCAGCTGGTGAGGACTGTGCACACCAGCTCAGCTCAGCCTTTGGTTCAGGGTTTCAACTTGCCCGTGTATATCGTATATTTAGTGTGACCGTGAGTATTAAGTTATCCGCAAAAGGTGTACAAATCACAAAAGCTATCGAATGAAGATTGTGTGAAGTGGTGTCATATACTGGACTTGTCGTGTCTATAAGGATTACAAGGATGTGTTTAGTTAGATGTACAAGAAGTGATGGAAAAGAGCGGGCACAGTTTCTAGAGTTTAGATGAGAGTTACGTGAGAGCGTGATAAACACCAGATTAATTTTTAGTGGCAACATGATTAAAAAAATCGAGGAGACGGTATCAGTCTGCCTCATCCTATTTTGACGATGAATATGTACCTGCAGAGCCATTGCGCATGTGCAACAATTGAGACGGCACTGCACACGGCCCTAATTAAAATTCTGGAAGGCTCAATTTTTTTTACCTCAATAGTAGGCTTAAACAGTATACATCAGTAAGCAAACTAAAATACCATCTACGTCGAGCCCAGCTAGCAGCCAAATTGTTGCTCTTCCGAGACGCACCTATTAATATATACTAGTATAATATTTCATGATATTGGTTGGGAAGGACGAGGCCGTACCCTCAATACAATTAATGGTTGAGCGAAGTAAATCAGTCATATGGACCCTCCCAAGAAATATCAATAATAAATAAATTGAATATCAAAACGAGCATATTGTCTATAGACCAAATATTAAATTGGTAAGAATAAATATTACACTTTATTTTAGCCAAAAGATCGAGAAAGATATGAGTTGAAAAAGAACTCAATCCCTAATTTTATAGAGTCCTCCTTCAGCTAGCGCGGTGTTTTACTATATGTGTACGGTTTCATGTCGTATTGGTCTTGGTGGCTTTTCACAATCTATATATGGTGTAACAGCCTTGATGACTTATACTCAAGACATTAGTTACATATAAACACACGGTATGACTGTCAATTAAAGACCCACAACATTTTCCACTGAACCTATGTCCTTTTATTTTTCTCTTAGACACACGCATTAAACACACAATTCATGGACTGTAAAAATGTCTCTGGCTATTGCATAATAATCTGATAGAAGAAAACATGCCTCAACAATTATCAAACAGAGGCCATGCAGAGATTCATGATGTAGCATGCATGAGCCATGCATGAGTTGAGCGGTGTCCAGTATCGTCTTGTGTCATGCACAAGGGATGGTTAATTCTGATCCAGCTACGAGAAACATATGAGCTAATGAACCCAATGTCTCGAACAACAGTCGTCCATGCTTTGCATCGGAAGGCCACCAACCATCTTCATCTCGTTTGCAACTGGTCTAGCTTTGGCGAAACAATACACGCTCAACTTCGAATGGAGTTACAATAAAATGCTCACCAAGGACCCGTCGCTAGCGTGCGACGGCCTTGTAGCTCCTTGAAAGTCGCCTAGAGGGGGGTGAATAGGCAAAACCTGAAAATTATAACTTTAAACCCCGACTAGATCCCTTGATTAGTGGTTAGAACAAGATGCACAATTATTGAAGTATAAAACTAAGTCTTTGCTTGTAAAGAGTGTTGCTTTCAAAGAATGCGGAATTGACAAATTAATACAACTAATAAATTTGTGGAGAATGAAGCAAGAGGGCCTAGATAAGAAGAACAACAACAGAAGTTCTTTCTTGCAAGGTGTTGCTTCTCTAAATGAGAATTTAACTTGAAGCAACACAAAACAACATTAGCAAGGGATAGTGCAAGAGAACTTAGAGAGGAAGAAAACAAACAAATCACAAGCAATAAACACAAGTGACACGGGTGATTTGTTTTACCGAGGTTCGGTTCTCGAGAACCTAATCCCCGTTGAGGAGTCCACTAAGGACGGGTCTTTTTCAACCCTTTCCCTCTCTCTACCGATCACCAAGACCGGCAAGCTCTTCTTCTTTATCTCAAGGATCACTAAGACCCCGCAAAGACCACCACACTCTTAGGTGTCTCTTGCTAGCTTTACAAGCCTCCAAAACTTTGGAGGAAAATGAATGGGAGTCAAAACTCCACGCTCAATTGATCACAAGATGTAGCACACGCTTTCTCTCAATGATTCTCACAAGGCACTAAGGCTAAACTCACACGAGTAGCTCTCTTTTGCTTGATCTCTCTTTTGTGGCACTTGTGTTGCTTGTGGTGGCCTAAATCTTGTGTATGAGATAGATCAATGAATGGAAGTGGTTGGGAGGGCTTGGATATGTCAACTATATGCCTTGATATGTTGCTTGAGCTCCCACACCTTGAAGTGGCCGGTTGGGGTGGTATTTATAGCCACCAACCATCTTGTAGCCATTGGAGAAGGCTGCTGTCGATGGGCGCATCGGATAGTCCGGTGCACCAGCCACGTCACCCAATCGTTAGGGTTCTGGAGCTTGTGACCATTGGAGGCTTTGTCTTCTAGTGGCATCGGACAGTCCGGTGCGCCTTTGACGAGCGGCTCTGACTCTGCGCGCACTGTTTCTTCACTATTCACTTCATCAGTCGCTTTTGCAGTCGACCGTTGCACCGAGTAGCCGTTGCTCCGCTGTCACACCGGACAGTCCGGTGGCACACTAGATAGTCCGATGAATTATAGCGGAGCACCCTTAGAGAAACCCGAGAGTGGCGAGTTCATTTCTGTACGGCCCTGGTGCACCAGACACTGTCCGGTGGTGCACCGGACAGTCCGGTGCGCCAGACCAGTGCACACTCGGTTTCATGCTCCTTTGAATTTGAACCCTATCTTCAATCTTTTATTGGTTTGAGTTGAACCTTTATGGACCTATAGAACATGTATTCTAGAGCAAACTAGTTAGTCCATTATTTGTGTTGGGCATTCAACCACCAAAATTAATTATAGAAAAGCTTTGACCCTATTCCCCTTTCACTCCTCACTCCTGAGGAAGCACTTCTCCTAGCCGCTAGCAATGACATGTGATGCTTCGTCTCTCTTCTCCGCCACAGCGCTCGTGACGATGGCGCTCATCATGCTCATCGGCGACGGCAGCACTATGTGCCACGTCGTGCGGCATCTTGCTCACACCCTGACCCCCATCGCTCCTGTCGCCATCTCGGGCATTCCTGTTGTGCCAAAGCCGCTTATCGTTCCCGTGGCCACCCTTCCACTCATGCTCATCGTACCTACGATTCCTGCGGTGGGCGTCGTGCCACAGATCCATGTGGTGTCGAACACCGCCGCGCTACCCCCTATGTTGGCTGCAGTACCCACCATGATGCCAAAAGTGATGCTGTCGCCAATGCTCATCATTATGCCGAAGGTTGGCGCCTTGCCGCCAATGCCCGTCGTCGTTCCTAAGGTTGGTGACTTGCCGTCGATGCCCTCCATCCCGGCAGTGTCGGTCTCCATTAGGTCCCACGAATGCGACACGAACTCGGTGGACAGGCCTGTGAAGATGCTCGTGGAGTCAGTGAGCCAGAAACTTAGATGTACGTATGTGCATATCTTGGAGGACGTAGGTGAGTCGGAGTAGCTGGAGAGCATCAGTCCACCCACGATGAGCAGATCCACCACCGCTATCGCTTCAGGGGCCTCGGTACGATTTTTTGTAGCTAGGTTGGTGGGCGGATTAGGATAAGTAAAACGTCTCCACCCCACAGCTGTTGAAACCGTTTTCCTCACGTTTCTATGCATGGAAGACATGGCAGACACGACGTGTGTGGGTCTGCTGAAACCACTTTCCCCGTTCCCTATGGAGCGGCGTGCATGGGTTGTTGGGCTCCTATCGCGGTGCATTTAGCATGGGCCCACTTGTCGTGCCGGTTGTTGCTATGAATGGAAGACATGGCGTGTGTGGGTTTGTGTCATTGTGTGGGTGACTAAAGCGCTCGCGCGCCGTGCGGTGCGTGGATTCGCCGAGGACGGGGAGTGGATAGACGAATTGGATTAGATGCGATCGATGTGAAGAGAATGTGTCTGTGGGCCATTTCAAACAATATAAGGGGTTATTTGTAAAAATATGGCGCGGGGCAACCGTCGAAACTAGTGCTTTAATATAGCAGAGATATTTATTTATGTATTTTATTACAAATAATTTCGTAAAAAGGGCTATCGACAAATTTATTATGAAGAGTCACAAGTGTTATCTAGTATTTTTTTGCACTCATGTATTCTATTACAATATAATTTTGAATATTTTTTTAGAAAATAGAATCTGTTTTGAAGTTTAGTACAAGGTCTTCAAATTTGTCGGCTCGACCCTATGTACCTATTGACTCTGTAGTTGTGTTCACCTACGGGTTGAAACGCATATACTGGAGGGGTCTAATAGAAATGAAAATTACGAAAACCGAAGAAAATCCGCTAAAAATTACATTTTTCATAGAATTTTAGGTAAATTTTAAGAATCTAAACAAAATAGAATAGAAATCACTAGTAAGTACATTTAACGGAGGCCACCGATAGAAATGAAAATCACTGTTTTTTTTGTATAAATCGGTGAAATTCTAAACTCTGATCTACAATGATCTTCTCCTCTAATCTGCATCCTACCTGTGTGTTAATGTATAGATAGTCAAATAGATCGCATAGCTAGGCATGACTCAGATCTGGCAAAGCATGTCACCATATAAATGGCAAAGCATGTCACCATATAAATCAGGTTGACACATGAGAACAATACAATTGACTCATTAAACAATGTTGTACCTATCCAAAGGTTGCACCTATGGCGTAAGTATGACCCTATAAGCCAGGGTGGATCTGAAGGGGGCTAGAGAGGCAGCCCCCATAGAACTATGAAACTCTATTAAATATAGAGGTGAAGAGTAGAAGAGGAAGAAGGAAAAAAATAGCCCCATACTCTATTGGAGAAAGAAGTAGAGGGTAGAGAAGAAGAGACGAGGAAGAAGAAGGGAGAAAAATGTGTCCCTCTACTAGTTTGTGTTGTCTCTACTGATAGTCACTATAAAATCAGCCCCTCCTTTAGTTCAATCCTAGATCCACCACTACCTATAAGGCTCGAGACAGATTGGATAGACCATTGCATGGCAAGCCCGACATGCCTGAGGCTGCCCAATCTTGTTGTACCATCGCTGAGGGTGTGCCCCACTCCTTGCCCCAGTGCGTATTAGGGAAGGGCGTTGCGCTGCCTAGAGCAAATCGGAGAGGAGACCATTGATCAGTGGCTATCACTAAGATGAGGAACTGAGAGAGAAGGAATGCCCCTATGTAAGTTGCATGCATCGAGGGACACAAGAGATGCGACATGTAATACCTTCGGTGTTAGTCACAAATTATGGAGTGGGTTTTGGATTTAAACAATACATATCAAGTGGTAGTCAATAGGACAACAACTTAGTTCGCACATCTTTCAAAGTAGTGACAAGGTATTGGGATCAATTCGTCAAAAATAAGGCTTAATTTTTTTAAAGATAGAGGCAACAGTTTTTTCTTGTGTGCTAGCCTTTTTCAAAAGTATGTATAAATGGTGTGGGTCGGTTCTCTTCTATATGCCTAGCATAAATCTTTATCTATCTTGATTATTGGAGAAGGATTAGGAAGTTTGGAATTTAAAAGTAACATGGAATGGTAAGTTAGATCTTTCTAGAATTGTTTTGTTAAGTGAACGAGAACATGAGTTATCAAGCAAACCTTGATTTTATGCTTAATAGCATCTAAATGACTTCTACAACAAAGTCATGTAGGGTTGGTGTTGATCAAGTACCAAGAAAAGGCTTTAATAAGTCTAAAGCCTCAAATTTACTATGATACTACTATGATTATGGTAAAAATTTGGGGGTTTTCTAGTTTTAATGTTTATCAAAAAACAAAAGTTGTATATGAAGTCAAGTTATACAAGCTTTGAGAGAGCATCTAGACCATCAAGTGTTCTGGTGATTTATGACAACATATGATTATTGCCACTAACATGTTTGGGCGAAGTATGGTTCCTATTCTCCTATATATTATGGATTTTATTTAGTTTTTTGAAAGGAAAAAAGACAAGATTAAGGATGGGCTAGTTCCAAGTGTCGATTAGAGTTAAGAATCACTTGGAGTAGTTTAATATGTTGTTTTCCTTTGACATATTATAAAGGGGGTATGAACTAGTAGTTTAACTTAAATAATTCTAATGAGTTTAGTATGGTGCACACTAGCTGTCTATTAGCTCTATGTGTCTTATGAGATGACCCAAAACAAGTAAGGATCAAAACCCAATACCATGATTTTGAATTTGGACAAGAGGGAAGGGTTTTGAGGCACTAGACCCTGTGTTTCTATGTCATCAGACCATAGTGGATTGGTCCAACGCCTCCATGTAGATAACCTAAGAGCGCTCGACAATCTAAACATGTGAACAGTATCTCATCGAACTAATATGTTGGGTCCAACAGTCTATCTGATCATACCTGAGAATTCTAGGGGCACATCGCACGGGTCTAACAACATGCATTGGACCACATGGTCGCACTATTTTAGCTAGGGTTTTGGCTAAAGGTTCTTGGACTACGTGATCAGATGTCTTGTTAGACTAAAGTGAATGGTTCTAATAGGTGATAAAAAGTGACTATACAAGTTATGGTGGGCATTGGATTGGTCCGACAGAGGGCACTAGATAATGCGCTCAAGGATGAGGTCCAAACAACTAGTGCTATCACGGTAGCACAACAATTACTGTTGTGTCTCATTGGACCCTGTGGGTTGGTTCGATGGCGGTGGTTGGACGGTCTAGCAGTCATTAACTTTATCTAGGTTAGTAGTAATGGCTAGTTAGCCGATTAAGGGCTACAAATACCCCATTAATTGGTCAAACACAAGTGCCCTTGCCCCCATTTAATAGCCAAAACAACCCATATAATGTGAGATAAGAAGGTATTGCATATATAGTGAGGGACTTGAGAATGACATTTTGCAAGACTAGCTGCTTCATAAGCGCAAACAAGTATGGTTAGCGTCCACCCATTATTCTCATTGGTCTTGAGAGTCAAGTGAGAGTTTGTGCTTATTACTCTTGGTGATTGTATCACCTAGACGGTTTGATGGCGATCAGAGTGTGGTGATGATCCAAAGGATTATGGGCGATCTAGCTCAGGAAGTGTATATGGTTGTGAGTGGTTCAGCATGTTAAAGTAGTGAAGAAATAGCTTGTAGAGAGCACTTGGTCCTTGCACAAACAAGGGGAACCAACACGCATGCCTATAGGGGCAGATCTAGTGGGTGGTCCATATGAGCCATGACACACCCTAAGAACATGGAAGAGCAGCTAGCTTAGTGGTTGTTAGGGACTTGTTCTCAAATGCTATGAATTAAGAACAAGGCAACACAAAAAGAAGTTAATGGTTAATGGCCTTCGTCCTTCGAAGCATTATTTCCCTTAGGATATAATGATCTTCGGCTTGACAGAAAGCAAAGATACGAGTGTGCGCACGAGCGAATACAAGTCAGCGTGAACAGTACGAGGGTACTGTTCACCTATTTATAGGAACAGGACGCAGCCTATGTGAAATTACATTCATGCTCATGACATTCACTATTAACTCAAGAACAATCTGTCAAGGACCAGATAGCCTTTTCCCCTTTAGGTCGGTTACATTATCCATCACTAAGCCAAAGCATCTTTACGAGTAGCTTCGGAACTGGTTCGACCTTCTCCCAGACCACACTACCAAGTCCGAAGGTCCCTGTAATCTCTACTACTTTTTAAGACGGTAAGGGTAGCCTGCCATTTTCTGTTCTACCTTTTTTCAAAATGTGGTATGGCTCAAAAAATAAAATCTGCAAGAATTGTGAATCGAACTCAAGACCTGCTGCTAGATTAGAGACAACATATCCACCACACCATGTCTTATTTTGATGTTATAGTAGAATATATGAGAGTTATTAAAAGTAAGGTATCGCTGATGCCACACTAAGCCATAATGGCTCCTCCACCGCTGTTGTCCGGCAAACCATCACATTCTGTGACGCGGGACGTCGAGCAACTCCTGACTTAGGGCACTCTGGTCCCATGTGACAAAATCCCCCATTCCCATTCAGCCATTCCTATCGTGCAAGCCATCACACACTCCGGACGTTGGGCCCACATTGCAGAATACGGGCGCCCACGTGACAGCCACCCTTAGTTTTGCACACACCGGACCCACATCTGCTCCGCAAAAAGTTGCCTCAATTTGACAGTGGCAGGAGCATTTGACCATGATTGCTTTCTCTAAAGAAGGAAAGCTTATAAGCTGGTAGAAGCTATGTTGGCTAGCCGGTATGGTCATAAAAATGTGCAAGCCGTGACGACGACATAGGTCGCGTGGGCTGTGTTTCTTTGGTGCGGCCCAAGTAGCTGCCAGGAGGCCGCACGCTTCTTACCCTGACCCAACTTGGCTTTAGGGTCAGTCTCCCTTGCTTTCTCTGCCCAGCGAGCCCTCGCCCTCTAGCTCTTCCTGCTAGCGCCGTCTCTGTCCCGTGCTCTCCTGTTCATCGTCGATCTCAGCCATCTCAGGAGCACACGCTCACTCCCAAACGCCCGCGCAAAGGAATCCCCCACGATCTCCCTCCAAACTGCCCACTCCCTCCACGATCTCCCCCTCTAGCTCATGATCCCTCCGCCCGCCCCACCCCTCGCCTGCCACGCCCACAGGCGCAACAAGCCAACAACCCACACTCAGCCCCGCTACCCCGATCCGTCGCCATAAATCCGCTACCTCCTCCTCGAGTCCTGCTTGATCGCCCCATGCTCGACCGGTCGACCTGACGGAAGGGCAGCCCTGACCATGACCACAACGCGATGTGCGACGAGTGAGGGCGGTGGCAGGGGTTGCGACCAACGATGGAGAGCCACACAAAGAAGCCCGTCGGTGATGTTTTCCTCAAGGTTCGCTCGCTCATTCCTTCCTTCCTTGTGCTATTGGCATGTGATCCTAGCTAGCGCTCTCTTGATTTCATCCTTATCCACGTGAATCCTAGATCACACTGCATGCAGATTGGATTACTGGAAGGCCAGACCAGCTGCTCGCATTCACTGGTGCACGGTGTGGGAGCTAAGAGCTCTGTTCCTATGGCCGGGCCCCACCTCTCTTGGGCCCTTATGCAGATACGCAGAGGTAGTGTCCCCTAATTTGTTTGTTATGTCCCCTAATTTGTTTGTCAGAGCTACTTGAGGATGTCAATGAGGTATGGCTCCGCTGGTTCATCAGTATTCAGTAATTACAAGGCATTATGAGTTAGCATGCTCCCTCCTGCTAAGCTAGCTAAATGTGGTTATCAGGTCTCAATAAGTATCCATTTTTAAAAGTATAAATTGTTATAGCCATACATGCAAGTCTTTATTTTGGAAATACCCAAAGGTTCTGAACCTGCATTGTGCTAACTCGTCAATCATTCCTGAAATGCGATTCCTTTTTTTCATTAAGAGTTCGGTTGGACAAATTAAGATGGATTGAGATCTTAGTTGTTAAGGTAGAAGCAAAAGCACCACCACTGAATCTTGTTCTTTAAACAGTGATAGCAGCAGTTGCGGTCTTCGATATCTTAGTGTGTTACTTGGTGATAGCAGCAGCTGTGATCTCTAATATTCTAGGGCATGTTTGCCTCCCTCTTCTTAACTTAGAGATCTAAAAGCTTTAGAATGTTTTAGCTTTCTTTTGATGTCCAAATCTCTAATGTAAGGTGGGCTAAAGGTTAAAGCCAACTTTAGACCACCTGATGCATATAAGGAAGAAGGGTCCACATGCACCATTCTCTGTGGCATAGCAAAATCGAGCTCGATGTCCTTGAAGATTGATCGAGATAATATTAGTCAGTACTGAATTTAATTTTAATGACAAGTTTGTATTGGGTAGGATAATAAGGGATATGTTACAGGTTGTTGGTTTCTTGGATGAATATGCTGCTGCATAGGGTTAGGCCTAAAAGGAGAAACAGAACAGGATTGGTTTTTGTAGATCTCCTCCCCTCATCTCTCCATGGGATTGGAATATATATAACTTTGTGAGTTTATATGGAAAGCAATAGATATTGTTTATTTCCTCTCTTCTCTTCTCTCCTCTCCTCTCCTCTCTATGCCATATTACTGCTTTTAAACTAAGGCGACACTGCTAGAGGCACTATTATATGTCAAGTTCATATATTAAGAATTTGAACTCTAGCCTATTGATGATGATAATTGTTCATTGTCTGAAATTCCTCTATTTGTCCTCTATATATGTCTGAAATTCCTAAACAACATTATGTCCATGTTCGTGTGTTAATATTTTTTGGTCATTATGTCATGAGTTTGTGTTAATAATCTAAATACTAAAGCATGTGGTAGGCACCATTATTTCTAAAATTCCTATACACATTGCTTATGATTGTTTGAGGATTACATCTGTCTTGAGTTTTTATATTAATAATCTGAATAGTAAGGTTCGTTATACCTTGTAACACCTGAGTTTAGTTGTTGGCTCTGAACTCTGAAAAAAATATTTTTTTACCAAATACAACATCAGATGTAATTTTACTACTGTGATTAAGTTGTATCACATATTCACAGTAGTATTATTGCGTTCTTCAAGCAAGTCAATTACAGTGAGCTTTTAGTCATGAATTTACAGTAGTCTATGAAAGATCATTTTTGAATTTTTGCCTTTAAATTGTCTTGTTAAATCTTGTATACAACACTACTAGGTGAGTGCTCGTGCATCACAGGCCCGAGTTTCTCTTCAATGTCATCCCGGACGGCTCGTGGATGTCGTCCTCCATCTCATAATAGTATAACACACATTTGTATATATAAGTTATCGAGTTATTATATGATCCCATTGCAACGCACGAGCACTGAGCTAGTAGCATATTATACTTGGAAAGCATGTTAGTCATGTTTTTGAGGACCTTTGGAAGACGAAGGCCCCCAGCCCCTCATAGTATTAATTTGTTAAAAATAACGAATTTAGACTGCGACTTGAATAAAGGCCTTAAGCTGAAGGTCCGAAAAAACACCTTCCCTTCGCTAGAATAGCGACAGTCAATGATAGGCGGGTCCCGCCAAGTTGCAAGGCTCTGAGCGTATAAATATGAACCCACAGCAGCGGTATTTGATGCGCTATTTTGGCTATTTGCGTTATTTTCTCAAATTTCTGACCCTTGCTCAATAGCTCTCGCTTGATTTTCAAGTTTTTAGAGCTTCGGTTCAAAGACGTGTTTTTGCTCCATGTCTGGGGAGAAGATGTCTGAAGAAAATAAGATAACTGAGGAAGAGAAGCTTTATGAAAAGAAGAAAGCTGTAGATCCTTTCATTTCTGGGTTTTTAGAATCCATGACAAAGACGAACACAGAAAAGATTACAAGAGAAATACTGGCTGAACTGTCTGAGGATTTCGACGACAGCGATGAATATGATGCAGAAAGTGGAGACGAAGATTCTGAAGATCGTCCATGGCGACCGAGCCATACCATCTTCGGGAAATTGACTATCAAAGAGAGTCACGTTGATGCTATGAGAGGAAGATACTTCCGCGACATGACTATTGTGAGGGTTGGAGGAGACAGCACTGCTCCTGTTCCTAAAGCAAATGAGGTGGTTATCTATCGAAGCTTTTTGAATGCAGGGCTTCGGTTTCCATTAAGCAGGTTCTTGGTTGAAGTGCTAAAGACATTTCAAATTTTTCTTCATCAACTTATGCCTGAAGCTATAATCAGGATGGGCTTGTTTGTTTGGGCTGTGAGAAGCCAAGGGTTGGAACCCGGCGCAAAAAGTTTTTGCAGCATGCACGAGCTCCTGTACGAGACAAAGGCCACCGGGAAGGAGCAGTATCACAACAACTTCGGTTGTTACGGATTCGTTGCTCGATCCAATGCAAGCCATCCAGTTCCCACATTCCGAAAGAGATGGCCTAGAGTCTGGATGGAAGAGTGGTTTTATGTTAAGAATGATCTAATTGAAAGGGAATATGAAAGGGAAATAGGCTTACACCTTTTCCTAATTGATTTTGGTGGTTGAATTGCCCAACACAAATAATTGGACTAACTAGTTTGCTCTAGATTATAAGTTTTATAGGTGCCAAAGGTTCACAATAGACCAATAAAATGACCAAGAAAGGGTTCAAACAAAGAGAGCAAAAGACAACTGAAGCGTGCCCTGGTCTGGCGCACCGGACTGTCCGGTGTGCCACCGGACAGTGTCCGGTGTACCAGGGAACTCAGCTCCAAACTCGTCACCTTCGGGAAAATCAGAGGGCGCTCCGCTATAATTCACCGGACTGTCCGGTGAGGCACCGGACAGTGTCCAGTGGCGCACCGGACTGTCCGGTGTGCCAGCGGAGCAACGACTACTTCAGCTCCAATGGTCGACTGCAACCGCATTCAATGCGCTACAGTGCGCGCCAGAGTCAGAGCAGCGTCAGAAGGCGCACCGGACAGTCTACAGTACTTGTCCAGTGCACCACCGGACAGCCAGAAGACCCCACCTGTAAGAGCTCCAACGGTCGAACCCTAACGGCCGGGTGACGTGGCTGGTGCACCGGACAGTGTCCGGTGGCGCACCGGACTGTCCGGTGCGCCCGTCGACAGCAGCCTCCACCAAACGGCTAGTTTGGTGGTTGGGGCTATAAATACCCCAACCACCCCACCATTCATTGCATCCAAGTTTTCCACTCTCCAACACCTTACAAGAGCTATAGCATTCAATTCTAGACATAACCAAAGAGATCAAATCCTCTCCCAAGTCCGAAATCACTCCAAATCAAATAGTGACTAGAGAGAGTGACATTTGTGTTCATTTGAGCTATTGCGCTTGGATTGCTTCTTTTCTTTCTCATTCTTTCTTGTGATAAACTCAATTGTAACCGAGGCAAGAGACACCAATTGTGTGGCGGTCCTTGCGGGGACTTAGTGTCCCGTGTGATTGAGAAGAGAAGCTCACTCGGTCTAAGTGACCGTTTGAGAGAGGGAAAGGGTTGAAAGAGACCCGGTCTTTGTGACCACCTCAACGGGGAGTAGGTTTGCAAGAACCGAACCTCGGTAAAACAAATCCTTGTGTCTCACTCCTTATTTGCTTGCGATTTGTTTTTTACCCTCTCTCTCTCGGACTCGCTTATATTTCTAACACTAACCCGGCTTGTAGTTGTGATTAACTTTGTAAATTTCAGTTTCACCCTATTCACCCCCCTCTAGGCGACTTTCAATTGGTATCAGAGCCCGGTGCTTCATTTGAGCCTAACCGCTCGAAGTGATGTTGGGAGATCACGCCAAGAAGGAGATGGTGACCGGCGACAAGCCCGCTACAAGCCACGAGAAGGCTCCATCGGGAGAGTCCCGCAACAAAGGGAAGGAGAAGGAATCCTCTTCCGTCAAGTCGCATCGGAGTGGCGACAAGAAAAAGAAGATGAGGAAAGTGGTCTACTACGAGACCGATTCTTCATCGCCATTCACCTCCGGCTCCGACGCGCCGTCCATAACTTCTAAGCGCCATGAGCGCAATAAGTATAGTAAGATTCCCCTACGCTACCCTCATATTTCAAAGCGTACCCCTTTACTTTCCGTTCCACTAGGCAAACCACCGGTTTTTGACGGTGAAGATTATAATATGTGGAGTGACAAAATGAGGCATCATCTAACCTCACTCCACACAAGCATTTGGAACGTTGTTGAGTTTGGTGTACAGGTACCATCCGTAGGGGATGAAGACTATGATTCGGATGAAGTGGCCCAAATTCATCACTTCAACTCCCAAGCCACTACTATACTCCTCGCCTCTCTAAGTCGAGAGGAGTATAATAAGGTGCAAGGGTTGAAGAGCGCAAAGGAAATTTGGGACGTGCTCAAGACCGCGCACGAAGGAGACGAGGTGACCAAGATCACCAAGCGGGAGACGATCGAGGGGGAGCTCGGTCGCTTCATGCTTCACCAAGGAGAGGATACGCAAGTCATGTACAACCGCTTGAAGACCTTGGTGAACCAAGTGCGCAACCTCGGGAGCACCAAATGGGATGACCATGAGATGGTCAAGGTTATTCTAAGATCCCTCGTTTTTCTTAACCCTACGCAAGTTCAATTAATTCGAGGTGATCCTAGATACACGCTAATGTCTCCTGAGGAGGTTATAGGGAAGTTTGTGAGCTTTGAGCTAATGATCAAAGGCTCAAAAAAATCATCGAGCAAGGCGCCTCCTCCACGCCCGAGGCACAACCCGTCGCATTCAAGGCAACGGAGGAGAAGAAGGACGAGTCTACATTAAGTAGGCTCCCCATCGATGCCTCAAAGCTCAACAATGAGGAGATGGCTTTAATCATTAAAAGCTTTCGACAAATTCTCAAGCAAAGGAGGGGGAAGGACTACAAGCCCCGCTCCAAGAAGGTTTGCTACAAGTGTGGTAAGCCCGGTCACTTTATAGCAAAATGTCCTATTTCTAGTGACAGTGACAGGGGCGACGACAAGAAGGGGAGAAGAAAGGAGAAGAAGAGATATCACAAGAAAAAGGGCGGCGATGCCCATGTTTGCCGGGAGTGGGACTCCGACGAGAGCTCCACCGACTCCTCCGACGAGGACGCCGCCAACATCGCCGTCAACAAGGGACTTCTCTTCCGCAACGTCGGCCACAAGTGCCTCATGGCAAAGGACAGCAAAAAGAAGAAGGTTAAATCTAAATCCTCCACTAAATATGCCACCTCTAGTGATGAGGCTAATTCTAGTGATGATGAGGATGATTTATTTACTCTTTTTGCCAATCTTAACATGCAACAAAAGGAGAAGTTAAATGAATTGATTAGCACCATTCATAATAAGGATGAACTCTTGGATAGCCAAGAGGACTTCCTAATTAAGGAAAATAAGAAGCATGTTAAGGTTAAAAATGCTTATGCTCTAGAAGTAGAAAAATGTGAAAAATTATCTAGTGAGCTAAGCACTTGCCATAATTTGATTGCCAACCTTAGGAATGAGAATGTTAGATTAATTGCTAAGGTTGATTCAAATGTATGTGATGATTCATGTGCCAATCTTAGAAATGATCATGCTATTTCTATTGCTAAGATTGAAAAATTAAATGTCTCTCTTGCTAGCCTTAGAAATGAAAATAAAAAATTGATTGCTAAGGCTAATGAATTAAATGTTTGCAATGCTTCCATTTCTAGTCTTAGAGATGAAAATGCCATATTACATGCTAAGATTGTTGAATTAAATTCTTGCAAACCCTCTACATCTACCGTTGAGCATGTTTCCATTAGCAATAGATGTAGAGATGTTGACATTGATGCTATTCATGATCACATGGCTTTAATTAAACAACAAAATGATCATATAACAAAATTAGATGCTAAAATTGCCGAGCATGAGCTAGAAAATGAAAAATTTAAATTTGCTCGTAGTATGCTTTACAGTGGGAGACGCCCTGGCATCAAGGATGGCATTGGCTTCCAAAAGGGAGACAATGTCAAACTTAATGCCCCTCCTAAAAAATTATCTAACTTTGTTAAGGGCAAGGCTCCCATGCCTCAGGATAACGAGGGTTACATTTTGTACCCTGCCAGTTATCTCGAGCATAAGATTAGGAGAATTCACTCTAGGAAGTCTCACTCTGGCCCTAATCATGCTTTTATGTATAAGGGTGAGGCATCTAGCTCTAGGCAATCAACTCGTGCTAAATTGCCTAAGAAGAAAACTCCTAGTGCATCAAATGAACCTAGCATTTCATTTAAAACTTTTGATGCATCTTATGTTTTGACTAACAAATCCGGCAAAGTAGTTGCCAAGTATGTTGGGGACAAACACAAGGGATCAAAAACTTGTGTTTGGGTACCCAAAGTTCTTGTATCTAATGTCAAAGGACCCAAAACTGTTTGGGTACCTAAAATCAAGAACTAAACTTGTTTTGTAGGTTTATGCATCCGGGGGCTCAAGTTGGATCATTGATAGCGGGTGCACAAACCACGTGACAGGGGAGAAAAAGATGTTCTCCTCCTATGAGAAAAACCAAGATCCCCAACGAGCTATCACATTCGGGGATGAAAATCAAGGTTTGGTCAAAGGATTGGGTAAAATTGCTATATCACCTGACCATTCTATTTCCAATGTTTTTCTTGTAGACTCTTTAGATTACAACTT
This sequence comes from Zea luxurians, assembly GCA_029449295.1. Lineage (NCBI taxonomy): Eukaryota > Viridiplantae > Streptophyta > Magnoliopsida > Poales > Poaceae > Zea > Zea luxurians. The sequence goes on from JAOPSE010000132.1 coordinate 1,759,225, forward strand.
GCTTTCTGTTTCCCAATTATGTAAAATGGGCTACAACTGTCTTTTTACGGATACATGTGTTACTGTCTTTAGAAGAAGTGATGATTCAGTAGCTTTTAAGGGAGTAAATTTGATTTCTCCTGTTTCCAGCACTTAGACACAATACATTAGTTCTTAAAACAATGTACTAAGTCTAGAAACATACCTTTAGACTTGATTTGCACTTTGTCATCACTTTGCACAGATTTACACTTAAGCACTTGTGTTGACATTCAATCACCAAAATACTTAGAAATGGCCCAAGGGCACATTTCTCTTTCAGTATTTGATTAACCCTCTCAGTTTGCCCACTGGTTTGTGGATGATAGGCCGAACTGTGGAGCAATTTGGTACCCAGGGACTTATGAAGTTCTTCCCAGAATTTGGATACGAATTGAGGTCCACGATCCGACACTATAGTCTTCGGAATCCCATGCAAACTGAGGATACAAGCAATATACAATTGGGCATAAACAGCAACTGGGTGCACTATCTTGACGGGTAGAAAATGAGCAATTTTCGTAAGCCGATCAACAATAACCCAGATAGAATCATACCCTTTTGCGGTCTTGGGTAATCCCACAATGAAGTCCATACTTATGTCTTCCCATTTCCAGGTTGGTATTGGTAGAGACTGTAATGGACCGGCAGCTTTCAGATGTATGGCCTTGACACGTCTACAGGTGTCACATCTAGCCACATAGCGTGCAATTTCGATCTTCATTTTTGTCCACCAATAATGTTGTTTCAAGTCTTGGTACATCTTAGTGCTTCCGGGATGAATAGAATAGCGACTAAGATGTGCTTCATCAAGAATTTGCTCGCGGATCTCTTCATTCTTAGACACCACTATGTGGTTATTAAACCATACAATACCTTGATCATCTTCTTTAAAACATTTGGCTTTTCCGGCCCTTATCTTCTCACGAATGTGTTTCATACCCTCATTATCCCTTTGAGCATCAATTATCCTTTGCAAGAGGACTGACTCAAGCTTTAGCTGACTTAGGGTTCCTTGTTGGACCATTCCCAGGTTTAGCTTCTCCATCTCCTGACATAATGTATTGTCAGAGGTCTTCACTGTAAGGCAGTGACAGGAAATCTTGCGGCTAAGTGCATCTGCCACTACATTGGCCTTGCCTGGGTGATAATGAATTTCCAGTTCATAATCCTTAATAAGCTCAAGCCATCGTCTTTGCCTCATATTCAACTCTGACTGGGTGAAGATATACTTCAAGCTTTTATGATCTGTATAAATGTGACAAATATTTCCCAGCAGATAGTGATGCCAAATCTTCATGGCATGAACCGCAGCAGCTAGCTCCAGATCATGAGTTGGATAATGCTTCTCATGTCGGCGCAACTGCATTGAAGCATACGCAATTACTCGGCCTTCTTGCATTAACACACAGCCGAGACCACTGCCTGATGCATCACAATATACATCAAAGGGCTTGGTGATATCCGGTTGAGCCAATACCGGAGCAGTGGTTAATAATGTCTTCAATTGCTCAAAAGCGTCATTACACTTAAAAGACCAATTGAATTTAATATCATTCTTCAAATATGGGGGATAAGAATAGAAGAAATCTTTGTAGGTAAGTTCTTAGAAAATCCTTTTGAAGACGCCTCATAATATCTGCAAAGAAGGGCTTCGCTCCGATACCAGCTATGACGGAACCTCCCAAGTTATCAGGCCCACCTACAGTTGTCCTTGTCCAACAGACATCAGACAACCCTGTAGATGTTCCTGAATTACTTGACAAGTTCGGTATCTTTTCTTACCTTTCCAGGAACGTTTCACCCGTCTTGCAGACATTACAGAACATCGGAGATATCGAAATGCGGAAGTGATTACACAAACTTACATTTATTTAAAAAGTAAGATCAAGTTGCTTATTACAGACCAGAGTTATAAAACGAGTGTTGAGTAGTAATATTACATTACCAAGGGAGGCAAAAACTTCTCCCGGAAAGTCTTTACATAAAAGTTTATTATGGAGGACCATATCCTCCCGCATCTTCACTCTTGTTTTTCCTCATGAGGAACCACCTTGGTACAGAAGCAACAGAAATCTGCTGCTTCCTCACCTAAAAACAACGAGGGAATAAACCCTGAGTATGGAATTACTCAGCAAGTCTTACCCGACTAAAGAAAAGACTCTCAAGGGTATGCTGGTTATAAGGGAGTCAAGGTAAGGTATCTCAAGATCAAAGACTCTGTTGTTGCATAAATGCTTACTAAAAGTGGATCCTTAAAATCCAGTTTTATTGTCACGTTAGGTAAACTTACCTACATCTAGAGTTCTTTCTAACCTAGTTCAATCACTTATCCTGAACTAGCCAAGTTCTTAATTCTTCCTTCATCTTCAATGGATTGCTACGTGTAAGTCAGTGACCAAGTCTTCATAACCGCGAAGGTACGGCGATCCGAATCGATTATACTCAGCTGAGGATCTCCAATCACACGACATATGTAGCACTTAACCCTTGCATATGTCAACCCGCCACCGGGTTTCTTAAGACCAGATCAGGTTCACGCAAACCGAGAGCACAGATACACCACCGTCCAGCCTCTTGCTACGGAGGGTACACGCTACTCTCGCCACCGCTCCACGCCCATTTCGTGCTATCTTATTCTGCACAAGGCATGTGACAAGTTAAAGGGTCCTCGGTCAGCAGGCCTACATCGAGACGGTCCTTAATCGACTCAGACGGAGACACTACACCGAGACTCTCTTCTCGTGCAAGTCACCCGCCCAGTCTTAGCTTAATCATTTAAACCCAACAAGAATAATAAGAACTTATTATAATAATAATGTGTATATAAGAATGAATGCCATGTAATGCTCATGAGAGTGCAAGGATAATAAGAACTTATTATCTGAAGTCTTGAATACAATTTTCCTTCACGGAACTCCGAGAACTTAGGGTTTCTGTAGTCAGTAAAGGAGTTCACAGGGCAGGGGTGGGGGTTTTGGGTTCTAGTTATCAAACAAGGTCCAAATCAACCCAAACTCTACCCAAGGCTTCTAAATAATGTATAGGACTCATATAAAAAGTTTGGACATTTTTGGAATTACCATATGTTTTCTAAAAATCCAGAACTAATACTTAAAACTACTTTAAATACCTTAAAATTTCTTAGTCAACCTAAAAATCATGAAACTATTTTTATTAAATACTATAGAAAATAAGAAGTCTAGGAAAATTGGTTTCACAATTTTAGGATTTTTCTACAATTTTCTATAGATTTCTAAAGTTCTACTGAAAAAGAAAAGGAAAAAGATTGAATAGTGTTGGGCTGATTCTAGCCCAGCCGACCCAGTACCAGGGGGAAACGCGCGCGCGTGCGCCCGCGCCCTGGCGACTTTGCACAGAGGCCCTTGGGTTTTCGGCTAACTCGGAACGAGTTCAGTTACTATTTATATCAGTCACTGACAATTTGCACCGAGGTCCCTGAGGTTCTATTTCTCTACCCCGACTGGTCCACGACGGCGCTCGGCACGGAGAGCCCAACTCCGACGAGCTAGACCGGCCGGAGGGGGCCAAGACCGGCGCCCATCTTCGGACTAAACCAAATCCAAGACCTAGCGAGTATTTTCCCCAACTTAATTGCACTAATGATCAAGTGGTTTGCTCTGGCCACGGTGACTGCGAGCACTATGGCTAGACTGCTGTGTTCCCAGCGACCAGAGGCTACTCCGTGCAATTGAGTGGGTCAATGGGCATCACATGCATACGAGAGCACTTAAACAAGATTTGAATTAGGCAGAGTTTTACCAGAACAGGCTGACCACGGCGAGCTTGGTTCGACGGTGGCAGAAACTTGATTTGGGGGAAACAAGAAATTCGGGCACTCTGGTGATCGATTGCTAGCAATTTCTGGTGACTGGGTAGTTGATGATCTTGCGGAACTGGTGGAGGGCTCAATTTATAGGGAGAGCGAGCGGTGGTGATCAATTCGGCCGAGCCGTGCTGGCGGCCGGAGATGAAGAACCTTGGCGCAGTGATTTCGTGTCCACCGTCGTGGCAACCTCCCCGGCGACGATGGGACAGCAGTAGGGAGCCACGGCGACACGGTGGAAAGGTAGAGCCACATGGCGCAAGGCCGGGAGGCGGTGGTTCACCGGCGAGCATATCAGCTCAAGCCGCAGGGTAGAGGGGAAGTACGGGGGGGGGTCATCGGAGTGGAGGCCAGCACACCGGCGGCGACGATTTACACACTCCGCAATGTTATCCATCTGCCCCGAGTGCGAATCCTTACGCCGGTGACACGAATCACGGCGAGGGAGCGATCGTTGATGGTGAACCGTTCTGAACCTGAATGGTTACTGTACCATGAGCTTATTTCATTCAGTCGACCTGACAGTCACAGTTTAGGCTTGATTTTCTCACAACCTATATGGCAACATACTCCATGCTCTGCAGCAAAGTTGGAGAGCTATATACCATCTATAATTCGACTATAGGGGTTGAACTCATTTGAGCACTAGATCAAGGTTGAATTCACACCCAAAGCTGGCTCTGTTACACTGAAAATCTGAATTTCAGAATGGAACCAGCCTGACAGCCAAACTTTAGGCTTAATTATCTCTGTTTTTTTCTTAAGAACTGAGCTCACACTCTTAAGCAAAGTTGTCCTCCTATAATTGGTCTACAACTTTGATGTGGTGACCTAGGACAAAAACCCTATGATTAAAAAGTTACAAGGCTCCAAAGTTGAGCCCTCAACTCTGAAATCCAGACTTAGAGTGAATTCTCAATTGGGGTCCTTTTTGTAAATTAATCCAAAACTTAGGGTTTGGCTTGTAAATTCACATATGAGTGACCCAAATGACTTAAGATACTTATTTATCTTGGTTTTTGCACTTTAGTCTAGAAGTGGACTAATTTTGCACATAAGCCCCTAGGGTTTGGTTTTAGGGTTTTCTAGGGTTCCAATTTGGGTTTTTGGTACCCCAGGGGTATAAATGCAATTCAACTTTATTCTTGGGACCATTTTGTGACCTTTTCCTTAAAGCTTTTAGGTTTTCTCTACTTGGGCTAGGTTTTATCCCTTTAATCACTATTTAGGGTTAAGTTCCCTATCCAGGGGTCTATTTGCAAAATGCTATAACAATACAACTTGTTTGAAATTTTTACCTAGTGAATGCACTCTAGGTGTGTCAAACATATGCAATGCCAATGTTTATGATGTCATGCTCAAGTTTTAGTTGCAGTAACACCAGGGGTGTTACATCCTTCCCCCCCATAAAAGAATCTCGTCCCGAGATTAAAAGTCCTAGGGTGTGTAATGGAAAAGGAAATGTGTCACATTTTTATTTCCTTATTTCCGGTACAAGGCAGGAGGTGGTGTGGGGTTCACTCCTTTATTACAATAACTATACACACTTTACAAATTACATGAGGCTAAAAAGCCTGGGAAATTCTTATCTAAAAAGTCTTGAGTTTCCCATGTAGCCTCTTCTTCAGAATGTTGGTTCCACTGTATCTTATAGAACTTGAGAGTTTTTCTCCGGGTAACCCTGTCCTTTTGATCCAAGACTCGAATAGGGTGCTCAGAATATGTCAAGTCTGGTTCAAGGACAACATCTGTCACTTCAACGGTTTGATCTGGTACCCGAAGACATTTCTTCAATTGTGACACATGGAACACATTATGTACAACAGACAAGGTTTTGGGTAGTTGAAGTCGATATGCCACTAGCCCATATCTTTCAAGTATAGGGAATGGACCAATGTACCTGGGTGCAAGCTTCCCTTTTATCCCGAAACGCGATACACCCTTCATTGGTGAAACCTTCAGGTAGACATAGTCCCCTTCAAGAAAATATAAGGGCATTCGCCGTTTGTCTGCATAATTCTTCTGACGAGCTTGAGCTTTCTTCATATTATGAATTATTTTTTGAACCTTTTCTTCGGTTTCTTTCACCATATCAGGCCTGAAGAAGTACCTTTCACCAGGTTCAGACCAATTTAGCGGAGTACGACATCGTCGTCCATATAAAGCTTCGAAAGGTGCCATCTTGATACTTTCTTGATAGCTATTATTATATGAAAACTCCGCCAAAGGCAAACATTCATCCCATTTCTGTGAGAAGTCCAGAACACATGCCCGCAGCATATCTTCGAGTATTTGAGAGCACCTAGAGGGGGGGTGAATAGGTGATCCTGTAAAACTTGAAACTTAATGCCACAAAAACTTGGTTAAGCGTTAGCACAATAATGCCAAGTGGCTAGAGAGGAGTCTTAGCAAAACACAATAACCACAAGAGATCAACACAGAGATGGCACAGTGGTTTATCCCGTGGTTTGGCCAAGTACAACACTTGCCTACTTCCACGTTGTGGCGTCCCAACGGACGAGGGTTGCAATCAACCCCTCTCAAGCGGTCCAAAGACCCACTTGAATACCACGGTGTTTTGCTTTGCTTTACTATATCCCGCTTGCGAGGTATCTCCACAACTTGGAGCCTCTCGCCCTTACACTTTGATGTTCACAAAGAAGCACGGAGTAAGGGAGGGATGAGCAACACACACAAGACACGAAATCAGAGTGACAACACGCACACAAGTTGCAACAAGAGCTCACAACACAACCCGACGAGTTCACAACTCAAATAGAGCTCTAGATGCTATCACAAAGAAACAAATGCGCGGAATCGAAGTCTTGGTGCTTAGGAATGCTTAGAGTATACTTGATGATCTCCTCCATGCGCCTAGGGGCCCCTTTTATAGCCCCAAGGCAGCTAGGAGCCGTTGAGAGCATTCCAGGAAGGTAGATCTTGCCTTCTGTCGCCTGGCGCACTGGACAGTCTGGTGCACCACCGAACACTGTCCGGTGCGGATTTGTTTCCTTATTTGGCGAAGCCGACCGTTGCAGATTCAGAGCCGTTGGCGCACCGGACACTGTTCGGTGCACACCGGACAGTTCGGTGCCCCAATGTGACCGTTGGCTCGGCCACACGTCACGCGCGGAATCCTCGGCCGACCGTTGGCCCGGCTGACCGTTGGCTCACCGGACAGTCCGGTGATTTTTAGCCGTTCGCCGTTAATCACTTCCCGAGAGCGACGAGTTCGCCTGTGAATGGCTCACCGGACAGTCCGGTGCACCATCGGACAGTCCGGTGATTTATAGCCGTACACCGCCGTCGAAGTCCCGAGAGCAGCATGTTCGCCAGAGCCAGCCTGGCGCACCGGACACTGTCCGGTGCACCACCGGACACTGTCCGGTGCACCCAGACTGAGCAGACTTTGGCTGAACAAAGCCATCTCTTTTCCAATTTGATTTCTCCTGTTTCCAGCACTTAGACACAATACATTAGTTCTTAAAACAATGTACTAAGTCTAGAAACATACCTTTAGACTTGATTTGCACTTTGTCATCACTTTGCACAGATTTACACTTAAGCACTTGTGTTGACATTAAATCACCAAAATACTTAGAAATGGCCCAAGGGCACATTTCCCTTTCAATCTCCCCCTTTTTGGTGATTTATGCCAACACAACAAAAAGCAACTAAAAGAAGTGCAACATTAATACAAATGAGAACTCAAAATTGTTTTGATTCAGATTTGGCATATATGGATCACTCTTTCCACCACTTGGTTTGTTTTTGCAAATCAAACTTAATTTCCTATCTCTAAGTCAAATTCACTTGTAGAGACATAAAGAGAGGTATTCCAAGAGAAATTGATCAAAGATTTCAAAAACTCCCCCTTTTTCCCATAATCGACTATTCTCCCCACAAGAGGCAAACTTTTGACAAAAGAGACAACAAGAGAGTTTTGACAAACCAAAAGCTTTATTATACTATTTTCAAAATTTCTCAAGTGGTAGCTGATCCATTTATTGCTTTGGCCTTATTTTCTCCCCCCTTTGGCATCAAGCACCAAAACGAGATCAATCTTGGCCCTTAAACCCCATTGCCTCACCAAAATCTTCAAATGATAATACAAAGGCAATAAGAGTACACGCGATGAACTTGGAATAAGTTACCCTCTCATCGGAGTGCAGTGGAAGTCTTTCATGGTCCAAGTCCATCTTTTCCCTTTCAAACCTCCTTTGAGACTAAATTAAGCAAATTCAAGCACACGGTTAGTCTCAAAGGGTCAAGTTGTAGCACATCTCCCCCTAAATATGTGCATCACTTGCAAAAGGACTTGTGAGGTCCGGGGAGTGTTTGTACAACTTGAGCACCACAAGTAAACAACAAAATGCATAAGAAACATGATCAAAGGCATAAACACATGTATGCTATAAATCAATCCAAGTTCCGCGAATCTAAGACATTTAGCTCACTACGCAGCCTGCAAAAGGTCTTCTCATCTAAAGGCTTGGTAAAGATATCGGCTAGCTAGTTCTCGGTGCTAATATAGAACACTTCGATATCTCCCTTTTGCTGGTGGTCTCTCAAAAAGTGATGCCGGATGTCAATGTGCTTTGTGCGGCTGTGCTCAACAGGATTATCCGCTATGCGGATAGCACTCTCATTATCACATAGGAGTGGAACTTTGCTCAGATTGTAGCCAAAGTCCCGGAGGGTTTGCCTCATCCAAAGTAGTTGTGCGCAACACTGTCCTGCGGCAACATACTCGGCCTCAGCGGTGGATAGGGCAACAGAGGTTTGTTTCTTAGAATTCCATGACACCAGGGACCTTCCTAAGAATTGGCACGTCCCCGATGTACTCTTCCTATCGACCTTACATCCAGCATAGTCGGAATCTGAATATCCAATCAAGTCAAAGGTAGACCCCTTTGGATACCAGATCCCGAAGCAAGGAGTAGCGACTAAATATCTAAGAATTCGCTTCACTGCCACTAAGTGACACTCCCTTGGATCGGATTGAAATCTAGCACACATGCATACACTAAGCATAATATTTGGTCTACTAGCACATAAATAAAGTAAAGACCCTATCATAGACCGGTATGCCTTTTGATCAACGGACTTACCTCCTTTGTTGAGGTCGGTGCGTCCGTCGGTTCCCATCGGAGTCTTTGCGGGCTTGGCGTCCTTCATCCCAAACCGCTTTAGCAAGTCTTGCGTGTACTTCGTTTGGGAGATGAAAGTGCCGTCCTTGAGTTGCTTCACTTGGAACCCAAGGAAGTAGTTCAACTCGCCCATCATCGACATCTCAAACTTTTGAGTCATCACCCTGCTAAACTCTTCACAAGACTTTTGATTAGTAGAACCAAATATTATGTCATCGACATAAATTTGGCACACAAAAAGATCACCATCGCAAGTCTTAGTAAAAAGAGTTGGATCGGCTTTCCCAACCTTGAAATCATTAGCAATTAAAAAG